>CM048745.1:18027489-18632489 GCA_026315105.1 Locusta migratoria
TATGGATATCCTCACGTTTTGTGACGTGGGATCATAGCTACAACCGCTATACACCCGATGAGCAGTCGGAAAATGGTTGTACACGCCTGTGCGATATAAACAGCAATATCTCGGAAACAGGAAGAGGCATCGTTCTGCTCTCAACGTTCTATTTCGACACGTTCGCCAGTGGCGGCGCTAGGCAAAACATAGTTAAAATTTTAGCCCTTTTTCTTTGTTTATTTGATGTTTAACGGCGCTCGTGTAACTTACATTAGCTTAACCCAAGGACGAACACAAGATCCGTACCCTAGGGTGGGATCCGACCTGGCGCTCCGCGGAATGAAGCCTTAGCGCGCTCGGCCATCCCGGCCGGCAGCTATTTAGTCGTCGCAGTGATGGAATTTTCAGTTTACTGTTTGACACATTAAATAATAGAGACAGCCCAGCTTAGGGCTACAAATAAGACAACAATGCTGTGGCACCAGGACTTACGACACTTCCGCCTACGGTTCTTGTCGTTAATGAGTGAAAAATTGGTTGTTTATTGTAAATCAGTCACTACGTCTATTTGATACATTTATCACTGTTCGAATTGACTTCATATTTGTAAGTCACTATTCAGATACTTTTCTTACCATATTTATTTCACTGTAAAGCATAATTTATTTCAATTCAAATGCTCGTTAAGCTTATGGTACTTAACTGCGGGCTCATCAGTCCCTAAACTTACAAACTACTTATGAACTAGCTTATACTAAAGACAACACAAACATCCGTACCCGAGAGGGGATTCGAACCGCCGACGGGGAACGGCCTCGCGCTCGGCCACTCTGCCGCAGCAAAATGCTATTTGCTGTGGTCGGGAATCGAGCCCGAATCAGCTGCTCGGAAGGCACCTGTGCTGCCCGTTAGACCGTCGCGCCGCCGTAAGTGCTACGGTGCGATTACAGTGGCAGATAACAAACTGCGTTAAACCGCGCACCGGCTGCTGTCTTCATTCGGTGTTTGGTTGTATGACAATACGGGTCAAAGCGACTCCCTCGTTCCTTTTACGAAGGAAATCATTTTTTCTCTGTTGTTCGGATGTATTATTTACGTCTTGCGATGAAGCCGCCACAGAGCGAGCTTATGCGCTGACTATTTCTACACAAAGATTGAGATGTACTGGCTATATTCAGCAGAAAATATTGTTGATCATGATGTCTACAGTTGGTAAAAATCATTGATTGAATGTGGATGTCTCTGTGTGCAAATTTTGAGCAAGTAATTGTAGATTGTAATACAAGAGCTGAAAAGTAATAAATATGTGGCAATCTCTTAATTGCACTTATGAGCGTATTTTTATATTGTACTTATACTACATCTGTGCAGATAGCACAAGCTTCAAAAAACATTTGATCAAATTCTTGATGTAGAATTGGTAGTTATTCTACACTGTTCCATGTAGGCTATCTGTCTGTGAAACTTGATGTTTCTGAAAATGTACGTCTAGGGACTGAAGACGTTTTGCAAATTCACGATGTATATATAAATATATATATAGTTATATTGAACTTTTAAACGCAATTGCTCCATATATCGTAAAGCAGAAGAAAACAAGGAATGACTGGTGTAACTCATTTTGGGATAGACCTACGCCGGCCGTGGTGGCCGAGGGGACTGAGGCGCTCCAGTCACGGTCTGCACAGCCACTACGGTCGGGGGTTCGAATCCCCCCTCGGGCATGGATATTTGTGCCGTCCTAGTTCGTAAGTAGCTCATAAGTAGTTTGTAAGCCTAGGGACTGATCACCCCGTAGTTAAGTCCCATAAGCTTAACAAACATTTGAACATTTTTTTTTTTTTTTTTTTTTTTTTTAGCACCGTCAAATGGGGTGATTTAGGACAGAATGGTATATTTGCTCTTTCGCCGCTCACTTTCACTTTCGTCCACTAATTATCTGTATTTTCGCATTCCGCGACTTTTGTTTTGAGCCGATGCTGAAATTTCACGCGATGTCGTGAACTGGGAACTTTCTGCTGTCTCGGCCGTAGACTTCTGAATAGGAACTAGACCGCCCGCCGACAGACGTCGACATTTGCAGGGAAACAGCGCGCGCTTCTTCTGATCGTGGCGCAAACGGTGCTGCATTTCACAGCTCCCTTGTTTGTGGCCGTGTCTTACTTTCCGTTACTCGCATGCCGTGTAGTATTTTCATGGAGAAATAATAGATCATGTGCGACTGTTTTTGTTTGGGTTTTCTCTTACAAATGTTTCTCTAAAACTGAGAAAAGTACTTTATTGCATGTCAAGGACTTATGTTGTATTTGCATATAAATTACTAAAAATGTACATGATTAATGTACTAAGTAGAGCTGAATGAAGAATTAGTCATATGAGAGGTATTTAGATTTTTAACATAGTATGATGCAGAGCTAGGTCGAATAATTGCTTTTAGACCTGTAACACGGGGTGATTGTACTTCGTAAATGGTCAAATATTTGATCGAATGTTGCATACTCAACCACTTTAAGAGCTACGGTACTACCTCTGTTAAAAAGGATGTGCGAATGAAATGCCTATTTAAAGTTATATGGCTTATGACAATTATTCATACCCAAACTCGAGCAACATGAAAGAAAAATTCTACGTAATTAAGGAATGTAGACAAAATTGTGCTATACAAAAATAAGCGTGGAAAACGTAGAAAGTAGTTGGCCAAAAGTGAACAGGACCTGACAGAAAATTACTTGAATTAAGTAGTAGTCGCTCTCTCGGCTACTTCACAGCTTTCATGCAATCATCTTACGCAAATAACTCGACGCAAAATCGGTCCCCTTGTCACAGAAGAATATTTCGGAGACTTCATTCATTTAATAATGGTTTTTAGACAGGCTCCAATACTCAGTTTTTTTTTTTTTTTTTTTTTTTTTTTTTTTTAATTTGTGCTTCATTTCGCTCTCCTCGCTTCAGATGACAACCGCAGTGCTGGATTCATGCCGACTCGCTTCTGCGCTTGGGGCTGGTCTCGACAAGGGGAAAGGCATTGTCACAGCCAGCTACTTCGGGCACGCCGACTTTCCTGTCTTTAGGACGTTTTGTTCGTTCTACATACGCCCTCTCACTTCACTGACAAAGAATGAAATCTAATACAACCTATCAAAGTTACGGTAAAAGCAACCTCAAAACAGTCAGGAATCACCCCATTTGATGGAACTGCAGTTACCAATTACAAAAAATAAGTCTAGAGCATCATGTGTGGAGGAGCCTCAAGAGAAAGACACAGGGAGGAAATGGGAGTTCCGGTGCATCAGAAAGAAGAAGCAAGGCTGAGACAACTGTATCCGAGCAAGCTACCAGTCTGAGCGTGATGAAATCACTGAAGAAGCCCACCCGCACTCGCTGAAACACAACCAGGGCCGATGGACCTGTTGCCCTTTCTGATACAGCATCAGAATTGGGCGAAACTGCCGTTATTAAACATTCTGCGCCGAATAAGAAAATCGAGAGGACATTGTTCATAAAAATAGAGTCATTTACAGAATTAGATTCGGGGAAGTCGGTGTATCCAGTAGCAGATTGACAGCGTCATGGCTTAATTCAAAGTGATCCCCAACAAAACTTCGAGAAATCTGATGAGAGTTACCCCAAAGACGCAAATAAAAGACATACTAAATTTCATTTTAATAGAGAATTGAGTAACGGTAAAGAGCAACATCACAGGTGTTTTGTTTACTCCACATCTCAAGATGAAGTTTATTACTCTCCATGTAGACTTTTTTCACATTTGCAGAAACAGATCTTAATAGAATGCTGTTGTGACTGGAAAGAACTGAGCAGGATATTGCAAAGACATGAACAAAGTCAAGGACACATGGCGTGTATAGTTAAACAAATAGAATTCTATAAAGGAATCAACAGATAAGGAAAACGAGATACTGAATAGGGAATCACAAAATTATTGACATAACTTCTTTGAAAGATTGATCGATATTATCAACTACTTAGCCTCACACAATCTGGCATTTAGAGGTCATTGAGAAGCCCTTAATCTGAATGATACTGGAAACAGTGGAAATTTTATAAGAGCTATTTAAACTGTTATCCAAATATGATCTAACAATAAAAGAGCACTTGCAACATATTAATGAAAAGCAACTTTCCCTGCATTATCTGAGCCACGAGATCCAAAATGAATTAATTTCATTAATGTCAAAATCTGTCAGTTCGTCGCGTGTTAGCAGTGTAACGAGCCCTGTCGACTTTCGCGCACTGGCCCGAGGCCGGCCGCGGTGGCCGAGGGGACTGAGGCGCTCCAGTCACGGTCTGCACGGCCACTACGGTAGGGGGTTCGAATCCCCCCTCAGGCATGGATATTTGTGCCGTCCTTAGTGTTAGCTACTTCATAAGTAGTTTGTAAGTTTGGGGACTGATGACCCCGCAATTAAGTCCCATAAGCTATACAAACATTTGAACATTGTCATTAGCGAAATTGTAAAGAGTCAAACAAGCAAAATAGATGACTTCATGCTCGATTGTACCAGGAATGTCAGCTGTGCGGAACAAATGTCAATAGTATGAAGATTTTGCAATTCCTCAACTGGAGAGACAGAGGAACACTTTCTTGGGTTTATTGCCGTTGAAGAAACAACGGAAGAATGTTTAACAAGTGCAGTTTTAAAGGGACTAGAAAATAATGATCCAGATATAAAAAAACTGACGAGGACAGGGATATGATGACTGTGCCAATACGGTTGGCATTAATAAAGGTAAATATTAATATTACAAAAAACAGTCTCACAGTCTCGATCGCAAAAAATTAACAGTTTTTCTTGACCGGATTCGACCCGACGTACGTCATCTTCGGAACAGTAAGTAGCCCACGTGGCCAGTGCTGGACTCGGCTGCCAGCTGGTAACTGTTGCTAGTAACTGTTGCTAGTAACTGTTACCTGCTGGCAGCAGAACAGCCGAGTCCAGCACTGGTCACAGGGCTACATTCTGTTCCGAAGATGACGTACATCGGGTCGAAACCGGTCAATAAACACTGTTAATTTTTTGCTATCGAGATTGTTTTGTAATATTAATCATACCGAATAGATCACTGTTTTACTCCTCTGACAATGTTGTCTAAATTAATGATTAATAAAGGTGTTAGAACAAAAATACTCGATAGTAATCCACGAGCATTCTTCACGTAATGCGCATGCCATTCTTCGAATTTACTTTTTATACATGCAGCTGACTCATCTACAACAACTACAACATTTTTCGGCTTCATTAATAAAATTTACGTGCTCTTTACAAGTTCTAGCAAGCGTTGGGAACTTATAAAAACTAAATTAAAATTGACTTTGTAACCTTTATCTGAAACAAGATGGGAAAGTAGAATCGGAGGACTAAAATCTACATTGTTTGAATTTGATGATGTCATCGAAAGCGTGAATGACCTGAAAAGTAAAACTCATGATTCTGAAACTCTTAGAGACTGTGAAATAGTCTTGCACGAAATGTTAACTTTCGACTTTACTGTTGCAATAGACGTGTGGTACGACATTTTACTACGTGTGAATAATATAAATAAACAATGGCAGTCGATTCACGTGAACCTGAAAGTAGCTGTTTTGTTTACTTTCATTACGTGACTTCATTCAAGAATTCCGTATTGCAGGATGTGAAATATGCTTTGCAGAAGCTCGTTTGAATGTAGAAAAAATTTGTTATGGAACTGAGTCTGAGTTTAAAAAGAAATGATTAGCACAAAAAAGGCAATGTTCGATTACGAACAAATTGATGAACCAACAATCTGCTGAAATTCAGTATAGAGTCAATTTTTTAACACATTGAAAGATGCTGTAATAGTCGACAATGAATGCCGATTAAAAGCGCTAGAAGCATATTTTGAGCGATTTGCTTTTATTCACGATATCAATTATTTGAAATCTCTATCCAAGGAGGACCTTCTCGAGCATTGTAATGATTTAGGTACGACACTCAGAGAAGGCGAAAATAGTGACATACAGCGTTAGTTTAGAACTTTGCGAGGAACTCTGGTTCTTAAAATGCAATGAAGTAAATTCAATCTAAGACGCAGCACAACTTCTTCACTACATTATAGAAAACGATTTGGAAGAAGTATATCCGAATGTTTAAATAACAATCAGAATCACGCTTACCGTTCCAGTCGGTACAGCTTCGGCCGAGAGAAGCTTCTCAAAGTTGAAATTGATTAAGACTCAGTTGAGAAGCACCTTGAGCATGACAGACTGCCTGCGTTGTCAATGCTCTCAATTGAAGCCCAAGTAGTGGCTAGAATTGATTATGAAGTGATCTTAGAAAATTCAGTGAGGCGAATAGCCGGCCGCGGCCGAGCGCATTGAGGCGCTATGCTACGATGCGCGACGCCGTTCCCCGTCGAGGGTTCGAATCCGCCCCTCGGACATGGATGTTAGAGCTATCTTTACTGTAAGTTAGTTGGTAAGTAGTTTGTAAGTTTAGGGACTGATGACCCCGCAGTTAAGTTCCTAAGCTTAACAAAGATTTGAATTTCTTTTTTTTTTTTTATTTTTATTTTTTTTTTTATTTTGTGAAAAACCGAAAGGTTTCTCTATTTTAATTTGTGTTTTTTTATTTTAATTTTTGTCATTGTCGAATACTTGTATGCTATACTAATAAGAATTTTAGTATAATGATTATGGGTGTATTTTATTTAACATTTTCTTCCTTACTGATCGAAAGTGAAAGACGAGTTGGCCGACGCGACGCCCAGTTTTCGTCTGTCGCCGCCACTGATGTCGGCAATAATGTACGGTCCACAGTAAACCGTACCGTACCTTACGCCTACGCAGTGAGTCTTCACGTCTGCTAACTGTTTTTAATTCTCGTGAAGTTCCTTTACGTTGCTATGTGCAGCGAACAAATGCAGCCTTTCGCGAGCTGTAAGATGAGAATGGGCTGATTAATCCACCTGTCTCATCGAAAGTTCTGGACTTTCTGTATCAAAACAGGTAGGTTCAGGGTATTACCATATAAAAAATTGAAAAAAGGAGTGGATTTATTGGATACTCCAGTAGAAGTACACTGTTCAGTGAGAATAAGGCTTTCCAGTAGAAACCGCTCGTTACGACTACTGTTGGCAGGGCCGCGGCCCGGCGCACAGGCCTTCCGTCCAGGTGGCGCTGCTGACCCTCGCCGAACGGAGTGCCCGGGGCGATTTTGAGAGAACGAACTGATGCTCTCTTATCTGATATACACGCTCGATAAAGGGAGCACTTTCTCTACTGTACATAATAAACGCAGAAAACTTTACCACGTTTGATAACGTTTGCAGACGTAAAAACTCATTCCATAAGACTTTGCGTACGGTTCATTTTAGGTCATGTGTTATTGCGAAGGAATACAGTATACGTCTGAGAGCAGAATGACGTCTCTTCCCGTTTTCCTATCTTTATCCGCCCACTAGGGAGTCTGTCGCACTTCATAAGAGGTCGAGACATCCACACAGGAATGCAGTAGAATAGCGTGCATTAAGATTTACGACATTCTGGGTGTGCTACGGATATTTAATCGTAACCTGTTTGTTGTTGTCTCACAGGGTGTAATCTCTTTGCAATAAGATTCTTCAGATATCTTACTACGACTACATTACTGTCTATTTCTGAAGCACTCGGCGGGTTTCTGCGCGCCAACACACCTAGAGCAAGCGGCAGTCCGCCTCTGCCACCGGGGCGCAGCCCAACTGAGCGCCCAGCCGCTGCCCGCTGCTCTCTGCCAGGGAGCCACTTGCCGCTGCCGCTTTTTGTGGCAGCAGGACTGCCGGGCCACGTGTGCGGCAGACACACACTGCTCCACATTTTACAAAAGGCGATGCAGCACCCCTATAAATCGCTGTTCCTTCCGTAACGACGAGCACCTTGCTTTACCGAAAAAAAAGAAGATGTGGAATAATGCCTACATATTTGCTTTCGACAAAAGCCTGCAACTAACAAACCTATTTCGAGTGCAGACTAAAAGTTTCATTTTACCATTAATCTCACTTGTACGTTTATTTTACAATCCCCTACAAAAACGTATAAACAAGGTTTCACTGCATATCATGTTGACTTCTAGATAACATTACAAATTATGCGCGTTTAGCCAGTATGGCATTTCACCTTTCCCCCTAGGTATTATTGCTGTTTTTCACACCGAACAACAACGGAGTCTCTCGGCAAGTTTTGCGTCACTTTCTGTTATGGACACCTGACCTATATATATTACGTCGATGTGTAACAGTTATATGAGTCTACCTCAATCAGGTAGTAAAAGATAAAACAATTGCCTTTAAAAATTTGCAGCATTCGTCTCTCCATGGTTATCTTCCCTTTTATGCCGTGATATGTATGACAGTTTCTATTTATTTGGCCTCAGGCAGAGCCCATTTAATCAGAAAGAAATCTTTAACATATGGAACCAGCAACGCATCAACTTCGAAAACTAGCACACTGATGTGGCCTCCCCTCAGGACAAAGCAATGGACTCGCCCGGTGCTTAGAACGGCACTGCATCCAGTCCCGGGGAATTCGGCATTGTTGCATTTTCTACCTTAGGAAGCGATAGTTCGTTATCGGGGTGTTTCGAAGCGCCATCCGATTGTACGCGATTTACTCGATTCACTGGATTTATTAATGTAATGGGACAGAAAGTGTTAAGGACGATTGTCAAAGAATTAAAAGCAGCCAAGTACTATTCGATAAGCGTGGATTCCTCGCCAGATCTCTCCCATGTTGACCAGCTAACTTTCATCGTTCGGTACGTAAAACATGGCAAGCCTGTTGAGAGATTTTTGCAATTTTTGCCTATGGAGGAGCATTGGGCTCAAAGTATAGAAGATACTGTTATGAAGATTTTTGATTTCTTTGACATTTCAATGAAAGATTGCCGCTAACACAGCTATGACAAAGCAGTAAATATGGCTGGAAAGTATTCAGGTCTTCAGGCAATAATAAAAGACAAATGTGAATTTGCTATTTATGTACCATGTGCCACCCAACCATTAAATTTAGTAGGTGTTCAGGCGGCTGCATGTGTTTCTGAAGCAGTAGCATACTACCAGTTTGTGCAGAAATTGTTCACCTTCTTTACTGCTTCGAACAATCGATGGAAAGTTTTGAGAGAATGTTTAGGTGCAAATAAAGTTCTCAAGTCCCTCTCTGAAACCGAATGGCCTGCTCTTAAGGCTTTGCATAATGGCTACAATAATGTCTTTGAAGCTTTAGAGTCAATTAGTAGCCAGTGGAAACAAGACGTGAACCTTTGCAAGAAAATGAAAGAACTCGAGACCATTCTTTTAACGGATATATGGGACGACCTTTTGAGAACTAACAACAAAACAAATATAACTTTACAAAGTAGTACCGTCAACAAAACGTTTTGCATCTGTTTCCGATTTCATCAGTTCTGCACGCAGTAGATTCGATCAGCATGAATCTTCAGCCAAAGAGAAAAATAATGGTAATTCCCAAAGGACGAGAATTTGCAGCTAGCACACCACTTTTCCCGAAGATTCGTCAGTTACAGTCCACCTGAATGACAAAGAAAAATTTCGTGTAGAAGTTTTTCTAGCCTATTACTGACAGATTGGATTCTAATTTGAAGCGACGTTCAGAAGCATACGAGAAAGTTAGCAAATATTTTACTTTCCTTTCTAAGTTAAAACAAATCGTTTTTGAACAGTTGACAAACAGGTGCAACGAATTTGGAGAATTTTATCCACGTTAATGATGATGAGCTCATATTAGAATGTTTTCATTTAAAACAATGTTTGAAAAACATTCCAAATGAATCTCCAGAGCGAAGTATATTATCCTTACATTCTTTAATAAAAGAACAGAAGAAACCTTTCCGAATGTAGAAGTTGCTACCCGGATATTTCTTCGTCTAATGGTAACCAATTACAGTCGAGAGCGTTCATTTTCCCAGTTAAAGAGAATAAAAAATGAATTACGAACGACTATGCTACAGGAACGGCTTACTAATTTGTCGATCTTGTGCATAGTAAGTGACGTCCTTGAACAGTTGGACTTTGAAGACATAATAGAAGATTTTGCATTTCAGAAATCCCGAAAGAAACCTTTAACAGCAACGTAGGCCTAAGTACAATTTGCAAAACGGTAATCACTAGTATTTTATTTGTGTATTTCTAACCGTAACACCTAATTAATTCGCTAAACAAATGTACAACATTCTGATGAGTTGCGACCACGTCTGCCACAGAAACGCGTATTCTCGACGGGCACGGCGGTTAACGGAATGTACCGCTGCCGTCGAATGGCCGATCGTGGCTTATTTTGCTTTCAGATTGGTTAACTTGCTCTATTTCGCAAAAACGCGATGTTCACTTTGCCGCTATTTTCATTGCTGCTATTTCTCGTCATTTTTGTGTTTTTGCGGTTGGTTCGTTCGGACAGATCGGCTAGTTAGCACGTATTTCAGAGAGCTGAGCCGTGTAACCATTACGTTCGTAGCGCGTATCAGTTTTCCCACTTTTATACGCAGTCGGGCCCGACCCGCACATTAATCGACGTCACGTCGGTCACGTGACGTTGCCACGGTGGTGACGTCACGAGACGGCGTCAAGACGCCGCGCCGCGGCTGCTCATGGATTTGTGGGCGCCGGCAGCCGGGTACCTGCCACTCAGAATGAAATTAGGTACAGAGCCATGTGTTCTACCTGTGTCAGAAATTCACGACGGAATATTAACTGACCTCGTTCAGCACCATGTGACACACACTGATTTGAGCAGCAAAAATATATCACTCTCCTTTATTATCGTAGAACGCGACAAACTGAAGTACATATTACCATTACCTACTGTTGTCTTACTTTACTAATTACGGTGTTTTAAATAATATAAATAATGTAAGCAAATAATACCAGCAATGTAAATAGCCATTCTTTAGAGCCTTAAAATTACAACTGACTACTCGCCAATGTTTACAGATCAGTTTTTGATACTGAATAGTTTTTTGTGGTGTACGGTATTAAAAACAGATATTATGTTGTACAAAACACGACAAAACAGGAAAAGCTGTACAGGACTCGGCAAAGCTCAAATGTCACACAGCTCAAACACACCACCAGCGTGTATTTTTTTAGTTATTTATCCCACGGGTTTTTGTGAAATGTAGTATTGGCGTTCGCTGCAGACTGTGTGGAATTTGCCTTACGCTAATCTCGGCTCCCTTTGCTGGTCACCTGAGACAGCTGCTCTCCGTTCCTCCCGCTCAGCGCAAGGCCGCCCAGTGGGTGTGACGTCACTCGTCGCGTCCAGCAGGCGCGACGTACGTGCGGAACTGAGAGGAAGAAAGAGGCCGCAGTTCGCTGGGACCCCGGCTTGGCTAAATTGTTTACCAGAAATTACAGGCGTCAACTTCGACCTCAAAAATGCGTTCAATTCGCGATTGTGCAGTATCCTTAACGTTACTGCAGTTGCTCTGTTCCATTGTTTTGCTTTATGATAATCGGGTACTAGCTGACCACAAATTACTGGTTCGGGAGTTCTTCGCCGAGATGGTGATTCTATTCTGTGAAGTGACCTGCAAATGTGTTGTACGTGTAGCTCCGCTTTTTAGTGCTTTCCGTGTTCAATCTTCTTGTTAACTTCACACCTGTCTTTCACAAATAAATTGCATGAATGTCATTGAAAATCAATGTAACTTAATTTCGTGCATCATACTCGGATTTAAATTCTGAAAAACCACACCCATTGTGTATTTTTATGATTAGCACAACGAATTTAGAGAATTTTTCTCGCTTTAAGAGCATTTGTTAACATAAATACACGGTGACGTTTCTACGTGTGACTTTACGCAGCTCATCCACAGCTGCAGTTTTCTCTTCTTCTTGAGGTTACAGGATGCAGTGAGGGATGTCGGTTCTTTTTGTACAAAGGTAGGCCCAATATTCCGTGTAATGGACGAGGCACAACACCTTTTAGGAAACAGAAAAAGTTACAGCGTCTAACATTAGGATAAAATTAACTGCACAAGATTTATTCTGTACCATTTTCCGAACTCGAGTAACCTAAAACAGGACAATTCCAGTGCAAGACTGGCAGAAAATCACACACTGAAACGTCGAAAAAGTACTGCACGCATGTAAACAAATGCAGTACAATATGCGAATCAATTGTCGAAACTCGTCGTCATAAGGAATAAACAACTGCAACGAAACTGTAATACTGCTTGTTGATGACGCCACGAAATGTCACGAGTAGGCCTATGTAGAAGGAATTTTTCCTCTTATTGGCACCTGATATATTTGGCAGTAGAGCACGATGCTAGCCACTCCCTTCTTCCGATGCAGACGTGCCTTAGGCCTATTGTACACGTATGCAGTTCCATTCGGTTCGGTTCGGTTCGATTCGTTTTCAGTCGTAACCGGAAACGAATGAAACCCTTTGACACACACACGATTCTCACGCCGTTCATATTAGGTTTTGTGTTTTCTTCCGCACACAGGCTCAGTAGTGATCATGGAGAGAAGCCGAGTTGTTGCCATGTTGTTTCTCTATAAGAGAATTAAAACACGAAGGAGGAATGGTAGAATTCATTGGGAGCACCCTCTCATTACTTTGCGGCAGGAATTAGGAGCATTCTACACCATTTCCCGAAGCTGCGACAGCACGAAGACAAAAATTTTAATTTCTTCAGGATGTCAATGAAATCATTTGATGAATTACATATGAAACTAAAGAACCGACTTCAGCGCCAAGATACATTTATGAGAGAATTTATTCAAGCGATTCAGATGTTAGCTGTAACTCTGAGGTAAGGCAGTGCAATTAACACAATTTTTTGGAAGAGTTCCTTTTTTTATTTAGATTTTAATATAAAACTGAAATAACACAAGTTTACAAATAATACCTGAAGTAAATAGAAGGAAAAGCGAAGTTAAATGATGTTTTACAAATTGTGAAACACATATTCTGAGCTGTCATCGGAAGAAGAACTGTGGCGACAGTTCAGGCCAAGGTTGTGAGAGTCCTCGTAGAACTGAACAGCGGACACTTGTCAATGAATTGGCTTTAGGTAGGCTGCGGATATTGCTGGCTCTGTATATACTTGTTAGGGTAGCAGACGAAGAGGCCATCGGTGGAGTACTAGATGGAGAGGCATATGGTGTACCGGATGTAGGCGGAAGAGGATGCTTCCGCTACCTTATTTTCTTTACTACTTGCAGCACCTCCATTTGAAAATCTAGGGTATCTGTGGTGTCGCACAAGTACCAAGTGCGCGCCACCTACTTTCGCCGCGCGCCGCCATGCACGCACGGCGCGGCGTTCTTACGACAGCCACGAGCGCCCTCAGCTGCAACTCCGCTCGTGGCCACCACTGAACGACATCGTTCACTTGGGACTGAGATAGGAACCAGTTAACACTTCGGAATCAGATAGGCACCAGTGAAGACTTGGCTATCGGATAGGCATTAGGCAGGCCTCTAGCTCAACTATGTTTCAGCATTCTGCAGTACTGAGCTATGTAAAAGTCAAGTATTGTATAAATTCTGTGCAATATATATCTCGTTCTAATTTACTCTAGTGTTTCTAGTTTCTGCTGTCCCACTGGCTGCTCACTTCCGTACCTGCACAAGCGTGCTACCTTTATTTCCTTGTCGGTCTTTTCTACTCGGCCACCGACACCTACGACGGAAACGAGACACAAAAGCGGCGACGAGGCTGGGACACAAAAGTATCAAATTCATCAAAATCATCAAGAGAAGGGAGTAATCCTTTAAAAGACGAAAGGTGCCGATTTGGTGCAGGGCTGCAATCATTTCCAATTCAACAGCATCCATTTTCCGTTTTTTTGATGCAGGTTTTTTGAAAGACGATTCTGGTTTTTCAGCTGCTGCAGCATAACGTGGTACGCTTGGAACTGACTGTATAGTATTCTCATCATTTTCAACAGTTACATCCGCAACACCACCATCATTATCATCAATATTTTGTGAGAGAGTGTCCTCTGTTTCTCTTTCTTTAAAAATTTTGCAACTGAGATGCATAAATGTAGGCTTTTGCTCACGATTTCTCCTTAGTTTTGCTAATTGATTTAGGTACGAGTCTCTCACTTGCGTCCACTTCTTCAGAACGAGTTTACCTGGAAAAAAAATTCATTAATCACGAGACCTGTCTATCTCCCGTTCGTGGTTTTATATATCAAGTTGCGTTACAATAGTTTAAATAAATTTAATCTAGTGGTTTTTCTTTTCTGTTTTAGGTATTTGGCAAGTGGTTGCACTTTCTCAGATTTGCATTACACGTATCTCCAAGGGATTTTGACTATAAGCAAGATCGTCAGAGAGGTTTGTTGGGCAATCTGGACGGTATTACGATTGGAATGCATTCCTGCTCCAGATAAGAAGAAATGAAAATCAATTGCCCAGAAATATGAAACTATCGCTAATTTTCCGAACTGCTTGGGTGCCCCTCTCAATTCGATGCATATCAACTATAAGGGATATTCGTCTATAGTTCTGATGGCAGTAGCTGATGCAGAATACCGATTTGTTGACGCTAATGTTGGAGCATATGGGGAGGACTGCGGCTCTAACGTTTTTCAAAACAGTCAACTGTGGAGATCTATCACTAACGGCACCACAGACCTACCTGAGGACAAGTGTCTTCCAGGCACAAATAACCCAAAAATGCCTCACTACCTGATTGGAGATGATGCTTTTGGCTTACATAAGCACCTCCTCAAACCGTACAGAGGAAATAGTTTGACGATAGAGAAAAGGATCTACAACTGCCGTGTGTGCAGAGCTGGTAGGTACGTGGAATGCACTTTTGGAATACAAATGGAGGATCTTCCATCGAGCAATTATCTTGGATCCTGACTATGCTACGGACATAGTGAAAGCTTGTGTAGTTCTGCACAACGGAGTACGAGACCGAGATGGTTTTTAAATGGAAAACACGTTGTCCATCTCGGGTTTTGAAGATGTCCCCTTGGGTGAAATGAGGAGAAATCAGGCAACTATGTTGGCAAAAAATGTAAGAAATGTGTTGAAAGATTACTTCATGACAGAAGTGAGTTCAGTGAGTTGGCTATTTTCTAAAATCTGATTTACCTTAATGCTTATGACAAAAATGGTGTACTGTATTATAGTTTGATATGTGTTATAAATAAATGTTACTGGTTATTTTCTTAATTATTCATAATTTTCAAGTCATTTCATTTTAAATGTTCTCAGATTCGCCGTAAATTTACCAACTGCCATAATGTACTACGTGTCTTATTCGACAAAAATGAATTCATTACTTACCCAATTCTATATTTTTAGAGACGTCAAATTCATCAAAGTCGTCAAAAATTTCAACACAAACATCTTTCCGTGCATCCTGAGTCTTAAAATTTATCCTTATATTTTTCACAAGTTTTGTCCCACAGCAGTGGTTTAGATTGCACTGCAGAAATCAGCCAATCCACATCAACATCTAGTAAATCGCTTATTTTATCAGAAAAACTGCGACAACAACTGTAAAGAAATGGTAATAAGAGGCAATTTTTAAAGACATCCACTCGCTATCAGGTTAAAACAGAAACTGAACCGTGCGTGTGTGAACGCCTTGATTGCTTTCTGTTCCTTGGACGCGAGTTCTAACCGTATAGAAACCTGACGAAACCTATTCGGGTGAAGGGAGTATTCGGTGCTATACTGTTTCTATTAGGTACCGAATAGAAACCGAAGCACCGTTTCACACTTGTCGGTAGCGACCGAAAAGGAACCGAAAACGAAGCGAACCGAATGGAACCGCATACGTGTGAAACGGGCCTTACGTGTCGATTATTGTCGACAGCCCGTGTGTATTCGCTGGTTGAGTGAGCCCCGTAAAGAAAAGGAAATACGTACATAAATGAAATAGTAAGTGCTTTTAAAGTATCATTCCTTGTTTCATCTTCTGTCAGATCAATTTATATCCAAATTCAAAGTATTTTTATGGCACGACGAACGTCCCACGTCGTGGAGACATCGCGGCCGCTTAACATAGCGTGGCAATGCGCATGCGCGGCTCAGATTCAAATTCTCTCTTGAACCCCCTGGAGGCAGCGTACGGGCGCTCCCGCGGCAGGGAGGGGCGAGGGGAAACGCCGCTTTTAACATTACGGTTGGAGCTGGTAGAGGCGCCAGCTCCTGGCTACTCGAGCTCTGGCGGTGACGCCCGAATGGTCCCGAAGCAAAGGCAACGGAGCTACCGCGCACCTCGCCTTGCGCATGCGCAAATCCTTCATTACGCCGTTTACGTGGGCTCCCGAAATCGGATTTCGTAAACCGATTTCCCAATTCCGCTTCTGGTTGCTCATGTAAACACTCCAAAACCGATTCTGGAAATCCGCTCCTGTAAAGCGGCTTTGCAGTTCCACAAAATCGAATTTCTTGTCCATGTAAACGCAACCGTTTTTTAAGCATTCTTGGCTTGTCAGATTGTGTTTTCTTGTTAAGAATTTTTTGCACATATGAAAGAGTGATATTTTCTAATATGAAATAAAAGTATAAATATTAGAGTGAACATAAATCTGTGTATTTAAATAAAGAAAAATAGCGATTCTGCGGACTAAATTAGGAACTGAATCAACTGTTTTTCAGCTGCCATATTAAGTGGGCTAGGAAATCCGATTCAGGCTATGCCACGTAAACACGACAGCGAAAAACTGTTTTCGTCTTCCGGAAGATGTGTTGCATGTAAGCGTAGTGCATGAAAGGAACATCCGCCATTCATATTTGTTATTGGAGCATTGAAGGTTCATCAAAAACACGTCACTTTTGGTAAAATGACTTATAACTATAAGTTAAAGTTCCATCAACTGTAAAAGCTTTCAGAACATCAGATCATGAATAATAATGAAGTCACTATTCTCCACCGACCAAGAATAGCCAGCATCGCTCTGCGCCGGCGAAGGTTGCGTGTTCGAGACCGACTGTAGGCAGTTGTTTTTTTTTTTTTTTTTTTTTTGAAAAATGAATGAGGTCGAGCATGTTCAGGTTATAAATGAATATAATAAATTAATAAAATGTAGCAACCAGTTGCTTTATAGGTTGGTGGTCGATACTTTAACCACACGATATAAGGTTCAAAATCTCTGCTAACTGGTGCCTGTCATAGACCCTATCGAATTCAGCTACTGCGCGGGGATGATCTTAGGCTAAGAAAGCGATTACAACGATCTTACATTGTTTTATCAACAGATGGAAACACTTGTTATTGTTTGTGGTTGATGTAGTAACCACAAAGCGGCGTAAGTTTTCCATGTCGTAATTTTGCTGGCTAGTCTTTACATTTTCAAAATGAAGTCGATTTATTATGAATTTATGTTGTAATATAGATATGATGAGAGTAATTTGCCTCCAGAAGTACCATCTCTAGTGAAAATCCTACTGAACTGATCGTTTTTGTTTCGTGTATGCCAGGAGATGCAGATAACGTCAATGTTTCCCCGTTTTACGCTGTATGTCGCTCCTAAACAAATACTTCTGGACAGGTTATGTTATTCTTGTTACCTGAGAATTTACTTGACAATTTTATCGAACAGTTTCTGAAATTTATTATTTCGCTTAGGTATTATATGCCGTTCTGAAGAAGCTGCATCTCACGTTAGTAAGGAAGATCAACGTTTTGTGAGCAGTGAGCTGTTTATGGCACGGGAAGCAGAAGTACTAGTTTTCTGTGCAGTGATTACGTCTAATTTTGTAGGTAAGTCTGTACACCTATAAAATTAAAAACGATTTATTATGATGCTATAGCATAATGTAGATTCAAAATAAGCTGCCTCTTACTTGTACAGTAATTGCAGTTTCATAATGAAAGCAATATATATTGCATTTTGCAGTACACGGAGCAAACCTAAGCGTAGTAAGTCGGCATGCACTACCTGCAGTGTAGCTTTGTGTAGGCAATGCTTTGGATCCTTCCAGTAGCGGAACTGAAAACCTGAACAAATGTGATCTGTGATTTTATGTATGACTCTTTCGTATGTATTTTTATCGTTACCTTGTATCACTTGCAGTGCAACTTTGTGCAGACAATGCTTTGACACATCTATGTATATTTTGTATGAATTTTTATGTATGTATGCAAAATAAAAGAAAGGAAACGACAAATAAAGATTTTATTCCTTCTTATTTACTGCTGTTGTCATAAAATAACTCAGTTTCATGAAGTGGTTAAATTGTCGACCAGAAAAGTAACTGTTTCACAGAATTTATTGTGGTCAATATTTTGCCACGTATAAAAATTTATACTAATTAATAATAAAAGAATTTTGAAATATCAAATATTTTGTGTGCGTTTGGGTACGATAAGTAATGTAAGTAGCTACATTTCAATTCCCTGTTTTAAAAATAAAGTTTTGCCGTGTAGAGGGTTAAGCTTGGCAGAAAGAAGGTCGGTAGTGATGGGTTGTGGTGTGTGTGTGTGTGTGTGTGTGTGTGTGTGTGTGTGTGAGGGACGCGCCACCAGACGCCCCAATACTTGCACATTACAACATACAAACGTTTTCTGTGGGTAACAATTGGTACGAGAGCCACCCTTGTACTTTCCTTCTATCTAGAATTTTACAATCAACTGCTGAATAATCTAATAATGTGAACCCTTGAATACACACAGAGTGACGAACGGGTGACCGCACAAAAGCTGTGTACAGTGCACGCGGCAGCTCTGAGGAAACTGTAAGCGGCCACACTGCTAACCAACTACACCCAGAAGCTACTCTGCAAGATAATGCTGCTTTTTCTGGGTATATGACATCTATTGTATTTCATATTAGTCTGAGAGTTGACATTAAAATAAGAAAGTGAGTGCACTTTTTCTGGATTTTTTAATAGGAATATGCCTGTGTGTTGTACTGGAGATTACTTTACCAATGACAATCAGAATAAAAAATTGACGAGGAGTACGGGATGCCAGTTGTGGACGTGGGTAAAATTCGACAAGTGCCCGGCCGCCACCTGAGACGGCTTGGCGACCCCTCGGCTATGACGGAAATAGCAGCGGGCGCGCGCGGCGCCAGCAGCCGCAGTGTCTGCAGAGCAGAGCGGCCCACAGCGGCGCGAGCAGCCGCGCTCTCCACGTGGCCGGGCTCCTGCACTAGGCCGCAGTGGCCGCTGCGGGCGGGGGTTCGAATCCCCCCTCGGGCATGGGTGTTTGTGTCGTCTTTAGTGTTAGCTAGTTCGTAAGTACTTTGTAACTTTAGGGACTGATGACACCGTAGTTAAGTCCAAAAGAATGTTGAAATGTTTGTATAGTCTATGGGACTTAACTACGGGGTCATCAGTCCCTAAACTTACTACTTATGAACTAACTAATACTAAGGACGGCACAAATATTCATGCCCGAGGGGGGATTCGAACCCCCGACCGTAGCGGCCGTGCAGACCGTGACTGGAGCGCCTCAGTCCCCGCGGCCACCGCGGCCGGCAGTTAAGTCCCATAAGTTCTACAAACGTTTGGACTTTGAACAGTGACTGGCCATTTATAATGCATACACATTCATTTAAACGTGTTTTCAATATCTGAAACTCCGTACACAAGCTTGTAGTGGAGTAAATTTGCACAAGCTGAATAAATATTGTTAGCAGCAAATGTGGATATCTATATTAAGATAATGTCATATTTTGATCTTGTATATGCTGCGGGCCCAGTAGAAAAGAAAAAAAAAATACTGGCAGAATTATGGGCATTTCTCTTTCCATTTTTTCCCTATTTACTTTCGCTGCTGCCCACCGCCGCCTACACCGCTCCCTGCTGAGCGCCCTTCTGAACACCCCCCCCCCCTCCCTCCTCATGCCAATGTGTACTTACTCAAAAAGAGTATTGCTGAAAATGTAATTCTTTCATTCCTCGGTAACCTTTTCTCTCCTCAGACTGAGCACACTTTTCTACTGAAAATTCCAGCTCCTGAAAAGCGGGTATCTCTAGCCCACACTTCTTTCTTGGAGAACTGACTACAGTGTGACGAGTAACCTCGTGTACTCTATGCATTCTATCAGTTTTTTTAACACTTTTCGTGATGATTCCAAAATCTCGATGACGCGGTAGGCAACTGTGGCCTCTTCGTGCAGGAGAGACGGGGCAGTGCGTGCACCTTCTGCAGCCCTCGCTTCACACACTATTAACGTCACCCATTTCATCGTTTGACGCCAACTTGTCAACTCAACAACAAGAAACAAAGCTTCTAATAAAGATGCCTGCAGAAAGTGGGTATTTGAAACAAATGTTTACAGCGCTACCAACGGATTATTTTAAAGGGGTGGATGTCATTGCCATACGCCCATTAAAAAACAAAAAAACAAAAAGAACTGCAATCTTCGATCTGCGATTGTCTCTCGACGTAAGTGGTGCCAAATGCCCTTTTATAATCAATAGAAGGCCTGTTGACACAGCTTCTGAAGTGACGCCGGTTCCCCAGGACCCGCGGCGCTCCTCTCTCACGGGCCACAAACAGTTCTACGCTGGTGCTCTCACCGTCCAGGGGAGTCCAACACTTGATGACACGCGTGCGTTACCGGCAGGGCACTGACTGACCTGATGACTGCAGCGGACAATGCTCGCTGCACGAAACAAATTTGTAGCCGACTAGTCGCCTGGAAAAAAAATTAAATTAAAAAAAAGGCGCACACGGCTAGAAGAGTGTTTTCTACATAGAGCTCCTAAGATCAGCGAGAACAATAAATAGTTTCCCAAATTTCTTGCTCCAACTCGGGAATGTACCACACCAAAGGATGAATCACAGCTGGATAAAAATGATTTTCCAGTTTCCCTGACGAACAACAATATCCTGTCATTTCTTCCCCTCTTGTCATCTGGAACAAAAAAAATTATCATTCATTAACAGGCGATGGTGTCAGAGAAAGTTTCCCGCAGTACCGATCGGGTCTTGTGCAGCTCCCCAATTTTTCCGTCGATGCGATAGAGCCATTGTTTGCCACTTGTCTGTGATGGCAACAGCATTATTCTACATCTTCATGGGATACTAAGTGCCTGGCAAACGGTTCATCGAACCACCTTTATACTATTTATCTCCCATTCCACTCTCGAATAGTGCGCGGAAAGAAAGAACATCTGAATCCCTCCGTATGAGCTCTGATTTCTCGTATTTTATACTGATGATCTTTTCTACCTATGTAAGTGGCAGTCCACAATATATTTTCGCATTCGGAGGAGAATGTTGACGATTGGAGTTTCGTAAGTAGCACACGCCGCAGCGATAAGCACCGTTGTTGTAATGATTCCCATCCCAGATCCTGTATCATTTCCGTAACGCTGTCTCCCCTGTATCGTGACAATACGAAACGAGCTGCCCTTCTCTGGACTCTTTCGACGTCCACCGTTAAACCCACCTGATAAGGATCCCACACTGGGCAGCAATACGCCAAAAAAGGACGGACAAGCGTATTATATGCAGTCTCTTTAGTAGTTCTGTTGCATCTTTAAGGGTTCTGCCAATAAAACGCAGTCTCTGGTTCGCCTTTCCCACGACATTACCATTGTGTTCTTTCCAGTTTAAGTCTGAAGCAACAGTAATTCCTACGTATTTTGCTGAGTTTATGGCCTTCACGTTTCATTGATTTATCTTGTAAACAAATTTTAACGGATTTCTTTTCGTACACACGACTTCACACTTCGCATTATTTAGAGTAAATTGCCAATTTTTACACCATAGTGATCTTATTTAGATCGTTCTGCAGTTTGTTTTGATCTTTAGATGATTTTACTAGACTGTAAATGACGGCGTCATCTGCAAACAACCTAAGAGAGCTACTTAGATTTTCTCCCAAATCGTTTATGTAAGTAAGGAACAGCAGAGGACCAATGACACTACCCTGTGGAATGCCCGATATCACTTCTGTTTTAGTCGATGCTTTACCATCAATTACTACAAACTTTGTCCTCTCTGACAGGAAATCCCCTATCCAGTCGCAAATTTCGGGCGATATACCATAACCACGTAATTTGATTAAAAGCCATTTGTGAGGTACGGGGTCAAAAGCCTTCTGAAAATCAAGAAATACGGAATCAATTTGAGATCCCTTGTGGATAGCACTCATCACTTCGTGCGAGTAAAGAGCTAGTTGTGTTTCGCATGAACGATATTTTCTAAATCCGGGTTGACCTTGGGTCAATAGATCATTCTGTTCGAGATAAATCATAATATTTGAATACAGGATATGTTCCAAAACCCTGCTGCAAATTGACGTCAATAAAATAGGCCTGCAGTTTAGTGAGTTACTCCTACTGCCTTTCTTGAATATAGGTGTGACCTGTGCAACTTTCCAATCTTTTGGTACATATCCTTCTTTCAGGGAGCGATTGTATATGGCTGTTAAGTAAGGAGCTATCTCTTCAGCATAATCAGATATAATTATAATGGGTATACAGTCCGGACCAGAAGACTTGTGCTTGTTAAGTGATTTAAGTTGGTTCACTACTCCGAGGATATCTACTTCAACGTTACTCATTCTGGCCTCTGTTTGTAATTCGAAATCTGGAATATTGGAGCGTCTTCTTTGGTGAATGAGTTTCTAAAAGCTATGTTTAGTAACTCCGCTTTTGTAGCGCTGTCATCGGCAGGTTCGCCATTACTATCACGTAGTGAGGGTATTGTTTGTTTTGCCGCTAGTATATTTAACATTTGACCAAAATCCCTTTGGGTTTTCAGTCAAATTTCAAGAAAGAGTTTCGTTGTGAAAAGTATTGTAGGTATTTCTCATTGAAATCCTCGGTAAATTTCGAGCTTCAGTGTAGGATCGCCAATCCTGGGGATTTCGTTTGAATTTAGCATGCCTTTTCCGTTGCTTTTGCATCAGTGTCGTGATCTGTTTTGTGTACCAAGGGGGACACGTGTTATTCATTACATACAATCAACTCCATTACTTCTAGAAGTAATATCTTTCAGTTACTTTGATTCTTATATCACTTATAAATGTAATTTTATTTTAATAGCCTGTTATTATACCACCCATTAGGCCTCATATTACATCGCTTGAATGCTGATTGTACTTGCTGTAGTTTATATTTTATATGATGTATTCAGAGCATAATGTCGTACATAGAACACTGATTTGTGACTTTATTTGTATAGAGCCGGAAGATGGTATTAGTGTACTACCGAAACCGGCAGCTGAATAACATGAAACAACACAAACTTTACGGCTGTTGGTGAATACATTGATTATTTGGAATTAAAACAGTGGCTGCACAGTTCGGTACTTGCGTTATCGGGGGGGGGGGGGGGGGGGGGCTCTACACAAAGGTAAGCAGCTACGCGCTAGGCGGTAGTCGTCAGGAATAGTCGTCTGTCGATATTCGATATACAGACAGTGAGGAGTCTTCAACTGTCAAAACATTAGCATAACATTTCAAAGGATTAGAAAGAAACTTGCTGAATTTACTGCGTTGCAGGAAAGTTGGCGTGCTCTAATAGTCCTCGGGACTCAGAGTTCGCTGCATCCCCACGATGGAAGCTCCGAAATATTTAGCGAAGGATGGGAGGTACACCTGGAAGACAGATGAGGCACGATCGGGCAGGCGCCGGCGTGGCTGGAGGGCCTCGAGGGCAGCTTCTGGTGACAGCGCCGAGCTGACTGCGGTGGCGGGCAGGGGCGACGGGCGAAAGGCAAATGCAGAGTACGTGAAGCGCGGCACAAGTGCATTGAGGCTGCGAAACACCCACCGTGGTTTCATAGCGACATCCGAAAAATATTCCTATTTCACGTGGAGTGTCAGATGTATGAGACAGGCGAAAAGAAGAATGTAATAATCCCCATTCCAAAGAAATCGGGCGCAGACAGGTGTGAAAATTACAGAACCATCAGTTTCATAAGTCATGGTTGTAAAATTTTAACACGAATTATCTACAGGAGAATGGAAAAGCTGGTAGAAGCTGACCTCGGGGAAGATGAGTTTGGATTCAGGAGGAACATAGGAACCCGGGAGGCAATCCTCACTTTACGACTTATCTTAGAAGATAGATTAAGGAAAGGCAAACCTACATTTTTAGCTTTTGTAGATGTGGAGAAAGCGTTTGACAACGTTGACTGGAATACACTCTTTCAAATTCTGAAGTCAGCAGGGGTAAAATGACAGGGAAAGGAGAGTTATTTACAACTTGTAGAAAAGGCAGACCGCAATTATTAGACTCGAAGGGCATGGAAGGGAAGAATTAGTTGGGAAGGGATTAAGGCAGGGATGTAGCCTCTTTCCGATGTTATTCAATATGTACATCGAGCAGGCGGTGAAGGAAAGCAAGGAAAAATTTGGAATAGGGATTAAAGTTCAGGGTGAATAAATAAAAACATTACGTTTTGCTGATGATATTGCAATTCTGTCAGAGACAACAAACGACCCGGAAATGCAGTTGAATGGAATGAACGTGTTGAAAAGAGCGTATAAAATGAACATTGACAAGAGCAAAACAAAGATAATGGAATGCAGTCAGAAAATGAGACGATGCTGAAGGAATTACATTAGGTAACGAAACAATGAAGGTGGTAGATGACTTTTGTTACTTGGGTAGTAAAATAACATGCGATGGTCGCAGTACAGAGGATATAAAATGCAGAATGGCAATGGAAAGAAAAGCATTTTTGAAGTTGCAGTTGCAGTCTCGGTTCAAAAAAAGGTCAAGCAAATCAAATTAGATAAAAGTTTGTGGAGATTCTGGCGTCTAATAATGAGGAATCCACGAAACCTACAATAACCACCACAGTCATACCGTACCGAAATATCTTGCTGAGAACCCGAAAAACATTCTGCTCCTGTGTAAAATCGGTTAGCGGATCAAAGATCTCTACGCAGTCATTACTGGATTATTCAGGGGTGGTGGCAGCAGACAGGAACATAAAGGCAGAAGTGTTGAATGTAAGAAGCCATTCGCGCAGGAGCACCGCGCACACTCACTTCCGTCCGCTGCTCGCGCAGCTGCCAGTGCAGGTCGCAGCACTGGCCACAGGGAGGCCAGGCCCAGGTGGGCACCGGTTAGTTCCCAGCCGATATAGAGCAGAGTCCACGAGAATTCCTGAACGTATCGTAAACTTCCGTGCACCAAGTGTCCCTGGTCGCCCTTCTCTGGTGACACCTCGCGTGCTACGGATGCTCGGGAACACGCTGACTGCACAGTCCTCGACTTTCGAGAGGCGACTGACCGCAGACCGCAGACTGCTGACGCAGGAACAGGCGTCCAAACACGCGACAGGCTCCCAGACTGCGTCGTCAGGGGTGTCCAGGACAGGGTAATAGGGCCGCTGTTGCTTTCTGTCCATACAAGTGGCGTGCTCCGTGGTGTGGATTCCTGTAGCCATGTCCCAGTCCACGAACTGACAGCAGCGTATGAGGCCAAGTCAGTGGTCCCGATAGTTGGCCATCTCCGACGTACAGTATCCGGAGACGCCGCCACCTTTGTGCTCAGGCGGCAAAGACCACGAAACCCAGCGGTTAGTCCCGCAACCGTTAGGGGTAAAACCAGCGGGGCCCTGGGCAACCTGCTTCCCGGTACTTCAATATGTTCCTAGCAACAATCACAGCAAAATGTCTCGGATCTTTGGAGGTGACGGAGTCCCACCTTCAACTGACAGGCCAGAGACCCCTCAGATACGACTTGGCAAACGATCAGGAATTTCAACGGGGATTACAATGGGAAGAAGGTAGAGCTGGCAGAGGCTTCAAGTAAGATGCGGTTAGGTGCTTTAGCTCTTAGCGACGTTAGGGTAAGGGGAGAGAAAGAGTACCAAGTCGAACAATGCAAGGTCTATCTTTCAGCAGTGAAAACAGAAAGAGCATAGTGGGGTGTATGGATTTACATCAGGAAATCAATGAAACACACCATAATTGGAATCTGGTATGTAAATGAATGACTGTGTGGATACATTTGGCCATCTCCAGCAAGAAACTCACGATTGTATCTGTGTATAAGCCCTGTGAAGGGACACAATAAGAGGAATGGACAATTTTACGACGCATTCAGTGACGTAGTCCTTAAAGGAGAAGGACAGTGTTTTGCTCATGGCTAACTTCAGTGCCAGGATAGGAACTCTAACACAAGGGTATGAAAAGGTTATGGATAAGTTTGGAGAGGATATGGAGGCCAACAAGAACGGAAAACAGCTCTTTGATTTCTGTGCCAGTATGGGCTTAATTATCACAAACTCTTCTTTTAAGCATAAGAACATTCATCGGTATACTTGGGAAGGCAGAGGAACCACATCTGTCATTGACTCTATAATAACAGACCAGGAATTCAAAAAGACAGTCAAGGACACACGTGTTTTCAGGGGGTTCTTTGATAATACTGATCATTATTTAATTTGCAGTGAAATCGGTTTTGTGAAGCCAAAAGTGCAGAAAGTTAAGTCCAAAAGTAGAATGGACACACTACTGGAAGTGGCTAGAGAATGTCTTGGAACACTAGTGTGTAAAGGCAGGAAGAAGCAGACAGCCTGGTGGAATGACAGTCAAGGCAGCCTGTGAACAGAGAAAGAAGGCATTTCAAAAATGGCTCCATACTAGAAATCAGACAGACAGAGAAAGTTACGTTGAAGAAAGAAATTAGCCAAACGGAATACTGCAGAATCCAAGCAGAAATTATGGGAAGACTTTGTAAACAAGCTAGAAACTATGGGTCAAGCCGCGGAAAAACCATTCGGGAGAGTAATTAGCAGTCTTTGAAAGGGAGGGAAGAAGGAATTAACTAATGTTTTGGGTAGGTTAGGAAAGTTGCTAGTGAATCCTGTGGATGCCTTGGGCAGATTGAGGGAATATTTTGAAGAATTGCTCAATGTAGGTGAAACGTCCAATGATGTGTCAGATTTTGAGGTAGAATGGGATAGGAATGATGATGGAAACAGGATCACATGAGAGAAAATCACAGTGGAGAAAATGGTCAGTAAATTACAGTGCAATAAAGCGGCTGGGGTGGATGGAATTAAGCCGGAACTCGTCAAATACAGTGGAATATCAGGTCTCAAAAGGTTACACAGAATAATTTAAATGGCGTGGGAATCAGGACAGGTTCCGTCTGACTAGACGAAAGCGGTAGTCACGCCAATTTTCGAACATGGAAACAGAAAAGATTGTAACAACTATCGATGTATCTCTTTAATTAGCGTTGTAGGCAAAATATTCTCTGGTATTGTTGAAATGAGAGTGCGAGTATTAATTAAGGACAAGTTATATGAAAATCAGTGTGGGTTTAGGCCTCTTAGAGGCTGTCAGGACCAGATCTTTAGCTTACGGCAGGTAATGGAAAAGTGCTATGAGTGGAACAGGGAATTGTATCTATATTTTATAGATCTACAAAAGGCTTATGACCGTGTCCCTAGGAGGAAGCTACTGTCAGTTCTACAAGATTATTGTATAGGAGGCAAACTTCTGCAGGCAATTTAAGGTCTTTTACGTAGAGTGTCAGGGAGCAGTTAGAGTAGACGGCAAACTACGTTCGTAGTTGAGGGTAGTATCAGGGGTAAGACAGGGCTGTAACCTGTCACCACTGTTGTTCATACTATTCATGGATCCTATGTGGAAAATAGTAGACTGTTAGAAGTGGATTTAAATAGGAGAAAAGAAAATAAGTAGTTGTGAGGGCAGATTCCATTGAGGTTATAATCTAATATTTCAGAGCTAGATCAGAGTGTAGGGGTTATGATATGATGATGAACATGTCCAAAACTAATGTCTGTGGGAAAGAGATTTAAATTCATTGAGTGCCAAATGTGTCGTAGGATGTATTTTCCCACAGTGTGGTAACATCGTGAAAGAACTGGAATGAAAGTGCAGTACAAAGCTAATGCAGTGAGATCTACTCTCTTCTGCAAGAAGGAAGTAAGTAAGTACCAGGACTAAGTTAGCAGTGCACCGCTCTATCTTTCGACCAACTTTGTTGTATGGGGGTGAAAGTTGGGTGGATACAGGTTACCTAATTCATAAGGTAGAGGTTACAGACAAGAAAGTAGCAAGAATGAATCTGTGATCTATATGGCTGAATTAAAACGGATTTACAACTTGTATATGGACACGTGTGCACATTCACATACAAGACATACAGTTGTTGTCTTGGGCGGATAGTGAAATTCCTGCTTTATCTCGATGAAAAAGCACATTTACGCTGTTGTGCATTTGCTAGTTACGATTTTCTGTCGGTGGCAACGACTCGAATATGCGTAAAGTGGAGGTGTATGAGAGAGACATAGCTGTAGTCGTGAAGCAACGTGTGGAGGAATGCGGGGAGAACTTTCGAGAAGGAACTGAAGTTGAGAGCGACAAAACAGCCGTAGTGTCAGAAAGACCAGAGGGTCTGGAAGAGCGAGTGAATGGAATGGACAGTATCTTTAACACAAATGAGAACAGAACAGGGGTACACCTAATGGAATACAGTCTGAGTAAAATCACGTGATGCGAAAGGAATTAGGTTAGGTAACGAAACAGTGAGGGTACTAGATGGGTTTTGTTTTGGAAACCGGGAGCAAAAGCCCACGAGTGCGCCTTTCGCGTGTCCATCCGCAGCCGGCGTTCAGCGACGGCAATGCTAGCGGAACCGAAACAGATGCGGGGGAGGGAGGGAGGGAGGGAGGGAGCGGTGGAGCAGACTGCAGCAGGGCGAGCGGCGGACCTACGGCGGCGTGCACGGCGCCACGCGGGCACCGGACTCTACAATTTCTGATACTTATGGTACGTGAAATAACAATCACCCAAAGCCAGTCGAAATTTTGCAAGTATACGTAAATACGAATAATTAAATACGTTGTAGCATGCGTCGGTGTAGCGTCGCTGCCTTAAAAACCGTACGGTCGGTGATTCCAATCTTACTGGCATATATTCGTCGTGTTCCAATACTTGTAAAATTTTAACATATAATTGTAATTTTTAGAGAAATGTACGTGCTTTTGTATATTCGTAATGTTGTATATTTTATAAAAGCTTCTTAATAATAATCGTTTCAATCAAAAACACACAAGTTACCTACAATTTTTACAGCATTGGCTTCACTTTTAGTTCACAACGGTAGCCTTTGATTGTTCAGTTCGTGAAGAGCTGCGATGCTGCTTTTCGACAGTCACCCCCATAGTTGCTGATGTCGTTCCGAGCAGCTCAACAACCCAACCATAGCTTATTTAACGACAAGCTGTTCAACAAAAACTGACACGACACGTGGAATTAGAGATCCAAAAATTTTTTATATAACTGAATTTGAAAACAACGAAAAAAATAAAAAAATAAATAGAAGTATCTGTCTCAGCAGGATTCGAAGCACTGACACTCCGGTAGTTGGGCCAGTACGTAGCCGCCGCACCGACAGCAGCAGATGCTACAACTGCTTTAGTCATTGTCACCTGCTTGTACTTGCAAAACTTACAGGTCGATTTTCTCGAGAATGCTCGAGACTTGCGTCGAACGGCTTCGCGTGACTTTGATTTAAGTTGCAAAGTTGACGTGCGACAAATATAAACGAATTGTAAACCCCGCGTGCCCTCGGCTGCTCTGGTCAGAAGGCTCGGCCGCTGCCACAGAGGCGGCGAGCGAACAGGCGGGCGGCGGGAGAGTCTGAGCTGGCGGGCAGCGGGGCAGCCGGGAGCTGCCGGCGCCTTAACGACATAGTAGCCGGATAGCAAAACACGCCCCTCTTTGCAAATTATCATCTGCCAAAATATTACAACGATACATCTAAGCGTGTATGAGATACGCAATATTTTATTGTGGCCTTATCCACATCGGAAATGAATTCGCTACACAAAATAAACTTTAGCGATATAGGTAAGCTAGAGAATTTGAAAAGAGAAATCGATAGGTTAAAGTTAGACATGGTAGGGATAAGTGAAGTTCGGTGGCAGAATGAACAGGATTTCTAGTCACGTGAATACAAGGTTATAAAAACAAAATCAGTTGGTGGAACGCAGGAGTAGGTCTGATAATGAATAAGAAAATAGGAATGCGGGTAAGTTACTATGAACAGCATAGTGAACGCACTATCGTAGTAAAGATAGACACAACCCAACACCGACCACTCTAGTGCAAGTTTATATGCCAACTAGCACGGCCGGTGATGAGGATATCGAAGAAATATATGAGGAGATAAAAGAAATTATTCAGAAAAGTAAGGGAGATAAACTTGATTGTGATGGGGGACTGGAACTCTGTAGTAGGAAAGGGAAGAGAAGGAAATGTAGTAGGTGAATATGGGCTGGGGAAAAGGAATGAAAGAGCAGATCGCTTGGTGGAATTTTGTGCAGTGCACAATTTAATGATCACCAACACTTGGTTTAATCATCATGAAAGAAAGCTGTATACGTGGAAGAGACCAGGAGACAGTGGTAGGTACCAGATTGACTTTATAATGGTAAGGAACAGATTTAGAAACCAGGTTCTAAACTGTAAGACATATCCAGGGACAGATATAGACACTGACCATAACTTATTGGTTATGAACTGCAGGTTAAAACTCAAAAGACTGCAGAAAGTTAGGAGATGGAACCTGGACAAACTGAAGGAACCAGAGGTGGTTGAGAGTTTCAGAGGGAGCATTAGGCAAGGATTGGCTGAAACGGGGGAAAGTAATATAGTAGAAATAGAATGGGTCGCTCTGAGAGATAGCGTAGTGAAGGCAGCAGAGGATCATATAGGCAGAAGGACAAGGCCTAGTAGAAATCTCTGAATAACACAGGATATACTGAACTTAATTGATGAGACGAGAAAATATAAAAATTCAGCAAGTGAAACAGGAAAAAGGGAGTACAAACGTCTGAAAAATGAGATTGACAGGAAGTGCAGACTGGCTAAGCAGGAGTGGCTAGAGGACATATGCAGAACCATATAAGAATGCATAACTAGGGGAAAGATAGATACGGCGTACAGGAAAATAAAAGAGATATTTGGAGACAAGAAAAGCAGCTGTATGCATATCAAGAACTCAGATGGAAAACTAGCATTAGGCAAAGAGGGGAAAGCTGAACTGTGGAAGGAATATATAGAGGGCCTATACAGAGGAAATAAACTTGAAGGCAGTGTTCTAGAAATGGAAGACGAAGTGAAGGGAGATGAGAAAGGAGATATGATACTGCGAGAAGAATTTGACAGAGCGCTGAAGGACTTGAGTCGAAACAAGGCCCCTGTAGTAGATGATATTCCGTCTGAACTGCTGATGTCTTTAGTCGTGAAAAAATTGTATCACCTTGAATGCAAGATGTATGAGACAGGGGAAATACCCTCCGACTTCAAGAAGAATATTGTAATTCCAATTCCAAAGAAAGCAAGTGCAGACAAGTGTGAAAATTACAGAACTGTCAGTTTAATAAGTCATGGGTGCAAAATACTAACACGAATTATTTACAGACGAATGGAAAAACTTGTGGAATCCAACCTCGGGGAAGATCAGTTTGGATTTAGGAGAAATGCAGGAACACGGGAGGCAATACTAACTTTACGGCTTATCCTAGAAAATAGGCTAAGGAAAGGGAAACCTACGTTTTTAGCGTTTGTCGATTTGGAGAACGCTTTTGACAATGTCGACTGGCTACACTCTTCCAAATGCTGAAGGCATCAGGGGAAAATACAGGGAGTGAAGTGTTGTACTCAACTTACACAAAAACCAGACAGCGGTTATTAGATTCGAAGGGCAAGAAAGGGACGCAGAGATTGGGAAGGGAGTAAGACAGGGTTGTAGCCTTTCCCCATTGTTGTTCAATCTGTACACTGAGCACGCAGTGAAGGAATGGAAGGAGAAATATGGAGAGGGCATTAAAGTGCAGGGAGAAGAAATAAAAACATTTCGGTTTGCCGATGACACAGTAATTCTGTCAGAGACTGCAAAAGATCTGGAAGAGCAATTGAATGGAATGGACAGTGTCTTGAAAGGAAGATATAAGACGAAAATTAAGAAGAGTAAAACAAGGATAATGGAATGGAATGTCAGAAAGTCAGGCAATGCTGAAGGAATTAGATTAGGTAATGAGACAATAAAAGTAGTAGATGAATTTTGTTATTTCGGTAGCAGGATAACTTCTGATGGCCGAAGTAAAGAAGATATAAAATGCAGAATGGCTATGGGAAGAAAAGCGTTTCTAAAGAAGCGAAACTTGTTGACATCCAATATTAGTTTAAATGGTAGGAAGTCGTTTCTGAAGGTATTTGTCTGGAGTGTAGCATTGTGTGGAAGTGAAGCGTGGACAATAAGGAGTTCAGATAAAAAGATGATGCAAGCTTCTGAAATGTGGTGCTACAGACGAATGATGAAAATTAGATTGGTAGATCACGTAACTAATGAGGAATCGGGGAGAGAAGGAGTTTCTGGCATATCCTGACTAAGAGAAGTGATAGATTGGTTGGACACATCTGAGACATCAAGGAATTGTGAACTTAGCATTAGAGGGAAGCGTATGGGGTAAAAATCGTAGAGGGAGACCGAGGGACGAATATAGTAAGCAGATTCAAAAGGATGTAGGTTGCGAAACGTATTCTCAGATGAAGAGACTTGCACAGGACAGGGTATCGTGGAGAGCTGCATCAAACCAGTCTGCGGACTGAAGACCACAACGACAGCAGCAACAACAACAGAGAAATTTCATCCGCAGCGACATACCGTGTAACATGCACTAAACGGAATGTCATGGCAGCCCGTATTTATGTAACTAACTCGGTGCAGTGTCTTACTTAAAAGCTGGTATCTTAGTAACTGTGAGTATTAACGAAGCGATGAGCACTTGGTCGCCATGTTGAAACACAAATAAATGCTCCTGCCTATCAGCTTTAGCGAAATCGTTTGTGGAAGGCGGCGGCGCGGCGCGACTGCAGCCGCGTTGTTGGGGGGGGGGGGGTCTGACGTCACAGGCTGGGGGGGGGGGAGCGACACCGGAGCCGGGGGTGGTGGCGGCGGCTGAGCAAAAACAGCAGAGCAGACTGCAGAGCTGCCTGCCGGTACAGGTCAGATTTCTAGCCGGCGTCAAGGCAACACTGAAGACGTCGTATGCAGCGGCAGGCAACTACACACAACCAAAATCACACACACAGACAGAGAGAGAGAGAAATGTATCGTTCCTGCGTCTCTGTAGTGTTTTGGTATTGCATTGGGTCGATTCGGGTTAGAATACACTACTCTGGACCTCTGGATGACTTGATAAAAGAAACAACTTGATGTATAGGTACTTCTTTCCTGACAAACTGTTCTTTCGGTCATTGATTTTTTTAAGATGTATTTCGGTGTATTACGAGTGTTTATCTGAAATAAAAAATGGGGTGCGAAGAATGCGCGATGCTGAGTATCGTTCGAGTGTCTGGTCGTTTTCCAGATTCCTTAACTGTCTATGTGGACCTCAGTAAATGGGCGGGTCGAATACGTCTAGACCAGAGAACTTGGCTTTAGAGCGCATACAGATCTTTCCTTGCAGAGTGTACTATTACAAATGTTATCGTAATCGGTAGTTGAAAATTCGTAGTTTGTGTGCAGAGCTCCTTGGGTCTATAAGAATACTTTTGTGATGTCCTGGAGGAGGACAACGTGTCGCGATATCGGACTTTAATTGTTTGGGAGGATGATTGAAACTGTACGGTTACTGATCGTCTGGTCTGTGGATGCAAAATGTTTAGAAATACTCTAATACAACGAGGCATTGCTTGTTTATTGTGACGGATGTTGATCTTTTACTTTGCGACTCTAAAGAAACAGCGTACAAGTATTGTACTGTGACAGTTCTCGATATTGGATTTGACATTGCATAAGTTACAGAATTCTTGTTTGGATGGAAGGATTCTCTAATAGAGAGCAGACATATTCGTAATTTGAAACAAAATCTTGTGTCTAGTTGCGGAAGTTGCTCTGTTACGACTGGGGCTCTAACGAACTCTGCTTAGAAATATGGTCGTTTGGTTGTAGAAACGTTTGGAATTATTCTACTAAATCGAAGCAATGGCCTTTTCCAGTGGAGGATGCTGATCTTTTACGATTGAGAAACAACACTAACAGACGAAATGAATACACTGCATCCCAAATACAACCATTACCCTTTGTTTCTACATATGCATCTACACCTCTGCTTTAATACTCAACTCTCTGTAAGAGGCCGTAACAACACTCAAATCCAGCCCACAACACCAGAAAATTATTATCAAATGTCACGATTAAACGCACCTCCCAGCGTAGGTACCTACCCAGCTTTAAATCACCTAACCATATGGTTTATTGAAATCGATGGTTCTAGATTGAAGAACAATAATTTACCGTCGCAAACATCTCCGCTTTGCTACAGAGAGGCGTCCATTCGTAAACACTACTGAAAGACGAGGTAAGCACTACGTTTCAGATATTAGGAAGTTATTACAAATAGATACTGTAGTACGAATGCAACAATTTACTCTTCAGGTATGATAATAAGAAATGGCCACATTTGTGTACAGGATGCAAATTTGGTTACATAAAGTTAATGGCCATGTTTCTACCAGGATTGCACAGCCTCCGAAAAGTCAGCGTAAATGTAGGTTTCGGAAACAACAACACTTTGTCTAAACTACTGGTACACTCTGTTGGACACGTTTGCTTAAGTCAGGTATATATAAAACGAAGTGTGGTGATTGTGACGCAGTTTACATTGGTCAAATAGGGAGATCTTTTAGAGAAAGGTTCAGGGAACACACGTCGTTACATACTATTAAACATTCGACTTTTAAAGAACATTTAAGCACAAGGTTACTGATATCGAGAACAATCTGAGATTCTTATCATCGATAAGGGCGGAACAATGTACCTCTTAGAGGACAATGAAATATTTGTCCACAAAAAATCCTGAGAATCTATTAAACGAACAAACAGATTCCAAAAACAAACAATTTTTCGAGGTGTTTCGTATCCATTTGCTTAGATAATCTTACACATGACATTCTCCTTAATTTTCTCTCTCTCTCTTTTGTATGGACGATGTAACTTCTACGCATTTCATATTCCCTTTACGCCTTCGATGAATACTTTCCTTTTCATGTTGGTTTCAGAACAATTATTTGAAATTTCAGTCTCTTGTTCCATATCACCGATTCATGACATACTTTTATCTTCTGACTACTATTGTTATTTAAAGTCTAACTTTTATCTTTGGAACTCTCAATTTAAACACTCCGTTCATCAGTGAAACACGATTAGAACAACGTATGTCGCTACCATACAACTGTACACACTTCACAAATTATTTCTTTTCGTAATTTGCTGTTTTTTTATCTACAAATTTACGGCTGCCGGTTTTAATAGCTGTCCAGTCCAAATGTGCTTTTAATGATAATCACACAAGGGGTGAGCACACCGTGTGTTTCATTTTATTCAATACCTTATTAATAACTTATCTTACATGTCACTTCTTCACTTCTATATCTACATGATAGAACATATAGTGCATTTTCGTTTAATGAATCTGATTCCTATACATCATGTCCGCACGATAAAGATTACGCAGTTGTTTTTTAAGTTCATTTCCTTACAACTTACCACTTATTCAATACACTGGAAGCATTTCTTTATCTTTCCGCTTAATTTACGACTGTCGTTTTAGATACCTATGTTTTCATCTTACTTACTCATTTCTGTGGACGTTATAATTTGTGGTATAATGACATTGCGTTATAATTATTCTTCAAGTACAATGACCTATTCACTACACAGAATTTTTATAACTGGATATTTCATCGTCCTCCCCCACATTACAGCCACATATTTATATAACAACTACATTAGGTCGATCACTGACTACCATATTGTTATTCCCCCATATGGTAACCCTGGCCCCACTATTTTCTTCCTATTCTTTTTCTATATAGATTGTTAATATATTACTTTTCGACCATTCTATACTCGATGAACTGTCCATTTGAATTCGACATATGGCGGTTATGTTCTATCATGCTTCCACCTTCAACTTCATTACACTATCCCAGCTACACCTACTACTTAGGTTTATGCTGCTGTTCTTGAACTCTTAAGTATGATTTATCATATATATATATATATATATATATATATATATATATATATATATATATATATATATATATATATAATGGCTTTCCTTTGGCATCATAGAATAATGGAGGTGATTCACATTATTCCCCCCCCCCCCTCAAAACCAATTACTGCTACTTATGTCGTTACAATCTTTTCTAGAACTCTAATAGCGCTATTCATTTTAATGAATAGTATTTCACACTTAACTTCTTACTTCGTTTTCCCCCTCATTATCACAGTTCAGCCACATTAATCACATAGCTACTATGATAAGCTAATCTCTGACTACCACATTGTTCTTCCCCCCCCCCCCCCCCCCCCAACACACTTCCTTCTTTTATTCACCCATGCTTACTCTTAAATCCTTGAACTTAATGTTACGTTACATCAGCTTCATGTTATAAGGCTATCTTTACATTAGATAACCCCAACTCCATCATGTGGACACACAGTGACTATCCCCCTCCCCCTCCCAGCTGCTACATGTGGTTGCCTACTTAGTTTCATATGCGTAAGCCTTTCTACACTTCTCTATCCTACAGACAGGCAGCGTTGCACCACATAAATGTCGCCCCCCCCCCCCCCGCCCATCTTCCACTTCCAGTCACTTTTATTAATGCAGCACATCTCCAGCAGATTCTGGCCTCCACATCTTCACGATATGCCAACCCCCCATACGCCTTGTGGCGTTGTAGAAGCGTCGGTTGGCGGCAAGGGTCTAGGCGCTGGCGTGGAGACCAGCTCCACTGCTAGTCAGTTGACTGCGAGCCCCGACACGGTAAACGTCTAGCGGCACTCGCGATAACCGGCCTCGTACTACTCTGTCGATGATGTGGCTAAAACGTTTGTAAAGTGCGTGCAATGCATATCAAAATGTGTTATGACTGTAACAACGTTAGTTGTGTGTATTTTGTAAAGGAAACTGATATTGACGTCAACATGCAGTTTGTGGCTTCTGTACTGTGTGATTGGTAAAATACGAAAGAGCCACTGGCATCTCTACTGGAATTCATCGACTTTGTGAATGGTAGTTAGACAGCCACAGTATCCGCCACTTTGAATTTGGGCCTCACCTCAGAAAACTTGCAGTCTTCGACCTGTGTGCCGCCTACGAGCCTCGCGTGCAACGTTCGGTCTATTAGAAGTAGGCGAGTTAGCACGCTGCTTGCGGTGATGTGAGCGAGGTGAAGGGAAGATGGGAAACTGTCACAAGTGGAGTGGATAAACTTCGACGATAACACTGAACGGTTTGTAGATTTAATTTTTTTTATTGTCCACCCCCGCCGTAACGGTAGACCTTGAGACGTACTTGGGCACCGCTTCGCGTTCCTGTTTGACATCTGAGCAGACGTGACGCGCTGCTCGCAGAGCCCTGGCGACGCAGCCGAGCGGTAGCGGCCGCCACTCTGCTAGCAGCCAGGGCGAGGCGTCCGATGTCCACCGGCAAAGTCTGAGTAAATCCGATAGCGAAGCGTCTCAACGTGCTGGGAACGCGCTACATTTGTGGATGATTCTGTTTACCTCTAAACTATATAGCGTGTGTTGTTTGTACGTTTAGTGTCAAACGGGAGTTGCAGCGAATAGTTTTGCCGCTTTACTGGAAGAGCCGGCCGTAGGGCGTCGTGCAGCAGGAGGAGCCAGCAGTGGGCCGAGCAGCGGGGCGGCCGCGGTGGCGCTGGCGGTGGCGCTGTCCAGGGCCGGCACTCGCTGCCGGCTCACACTAGAGCTAGCGGCGCCACTGGCCGGGCTCTCTGCGGCGCCACAGCGTCTCCACTCACTTCCTAACACCGTGCCTGCGCTCACTGTCTACAGTCAAACCTACACCATCTTTACACTAGCTGCAATTACGCGGTTTTGCCCGGGTTTAAAATAACGATTTCTGTACAACCGTACAAAACCATTCATTTGCACGTCATAAAACGGCACATTCGTGTTGACGCAATGTGATAAACAACATTTTTAGCAGTTCTATTTGAGAACCTCCCCCATCTCATTTCGTGTACGTGTACCAAAAATTTGACGATATTTGGTTGTCTGGATGTTGAATTATAAGAGGACAGACAGACAGACAACAAATGCGTCTTGTAAGTTTAGAGATTGTTGTGCAGACCTGTTATGCAGACCTGTCGTCAGCGGATGTCGGGTTACGAGCAGCAGTAGACGCGGCGGTGGAAGCGTGCGCTGTGCCTCCTGCTGCGTCTGCCGAGCAGCCGAGCCGCCAGTCGACGCACGGCAACTGCGGCCGACTTCCAGTCAAATGTACCTCAACAACGTAACACGTTCATTTTGTGCCGCCACTTTTGTGACTCGTTACCGCCGGTTGTCCTAGGTGTCGGCGGCCGAGTAGAGAGAACCGACACAGGCAAATAGGATGCACGCGTGTGCGGGTACAGAGTTTGAGGTGACCAGCCAGTGGAGCGGCTGAAACTAGAAACACTAAGCTAGATTACAACAAGATATACATTTCCTAGAAATTGTACAATAGTTAACTTTGTTAACTGAAGACTACTGGAATGCAGATACATAGTTTAACTTGGTAGAAGCCTGCCTACTGGTGAGAGACCTAGTGCCTGTCCTATAGCCAAGTAGCCGATGCAGTTCAGTCGTGGCCGACGTCGTAAGAACGCCGCGCCGTGCTCGAGTGGCGGCGCGCGGCCAAAGTTCGTGGCGCGCACTTCGGACTTGTGCGACACCACAGTTAACGAGTGGTTCCTTGTACCGACCTGCCGACTCTGACGATACAGTAGCAGAAAGGTCCAAAGAAAAACTGTGTCTAATTGCAAAAACGTATCCCACTCAGGAGGTACGCATAAACGTCCTTGTAAAGGTAAACGTTGTGGGGTTTATTGCAGAAAGTGAACACAGAAATGTCGTGAGTGCTTCTCTTTTTCCAGTGGGTGCAGGGGGCAGGGGCACGCCGAGTAGAGTGGCACTGGACACAGGGCAGGCGGCACAGCGACGCGCGCGAGCAGCGGCTGCTGCACTCGATGTCAACCGACGGCAGCGGAGGCGGCGAGCGCAGTCTACACCGACTGCTGCAGCAGCATTCTGAAGCGCAGCTTCCTCTCGATGAAAACATTAGCTCCCACTGCGTGACTCTTCCCCCGTCTTTTTACATTGTGCGACAGTAATGTCACAAGTGGGCGTGTGCAGCAGGCTGGCAGTGGCGCCTCTAGCCCGCCCGCTCCCCACTGCCGCCGCCGCCGCCGCCATCGACCGCCGCTGACCCTGCAGCAGCAGCAGTGGCGGCCACACAGCCGCACTGCGGCAGCCCGGCACAGGCGGCGGCTCACCAGCTGACCGGCCAAACTGCACAAACTGCACTGCTGCCTGCTGCCCACCAGACACTGAGCAGCCACGGCGAACCGAGGGCAAAGCTCCATCCAGACATTTATTTTACTTTATCATACATTCTTTCACATACCTCATTACTACTGTTTTCTTCTCGTTATAAGAGAAATTTGGTGGCTCAAACGTACTTGTCTGGAGTACGACCTTCGGCGTAACTCAATCGCGAACGCCGAGCACACCGCTGGAGAAAACGTTGGCACTGGAAGGTTTCAAAACGTGATACCAATATTGAAGATTACACAAGCAGATCTAAAACTAATTAAGAGTAAGTAAACTCCTGCACAACCCGATTAAAAGATGGACGCCAGAATCGATTTCGACATAGTAGACCGAGGCCGACAACTGACAATAGACGTGGCTTTCAGTAAAAGATAGGAAGGTGCTACATCCAAAAATTTACTCTCAAAATCACAGTTAAGCGCACGACAGGAGGTCTATCGAACAGTTTTCACAATATCTTTCTACCGTTGCAGTCTCTAATGATGTGCCGGATAAAAGTGTACCTAACTGATTCCCTTTTAGATCAGATTTCTCTTATTTAATTACAATGAACATATACACACAAATTTTCTCAAATATATCTCGCATGTCTTCGAATGATGTCCACTCCGACTCGTGCATCATTTCTGTGACACCCTCTCCCCTGTGATAATACAAAACGTGCTGCTCTTCTCTGAACTTTCTCTATATCCTCCACGATGCAATGCAACGCGAACGTCACTTAATCGAAGCTACGTCGTGCACGGCCGTACCGACACGAACAGTGGGAAATGGCCTTTGGGAATGAGGCGACACCGTTTAGCGCGCAGGAACGCCAGGAGTGTGCTGGACAGTAGGAAACGTTGGCGGCTGGTCAGAGGTGCCGCCGCAGCCCTGCAGTGGCCGGCTTGTCAGCTGCCACGGCACTCGCGGGCAGCGGCAGAATGTGTACTCGGTGAGCACACTGGCCAGTGGCCACTGCCTGGCCGTCCCAGCTGACCACACGCCGAGCGGCAACGGCTTTAAACGTAGCGAGAGGCACTGCGGCCGGGCCGCCTACTGACCAGGTAGGCGCTCCACACAGGGAACACGGGGCACAGTTAAAGTGCGTGCTGTGCAGGGAGACGGTCCGTGTAGTCGCTGTGTAAGCTGACTGGTCTAAAGCGCCCACCTAGTCACTAGGAGGTCCCGGATTAATTTTAATGCAATGCCTCTCAAATGTTCAAATGTTTGTTAAGCTTATGGGACTTAACTACGGGGTTATCAGTCCCTAAACTTACAAACTACTTATCAACTACCTTATACTAAAGACGGCACAAATATCCATGCAATGCCTCTCCTCATGTTTCATACCTTTGCTACAACGACTCAATATTGTCTCAAGGAAATGTATTATTGTTTGAGCCGTTGGGCGGCCTGGTTTATCGCTGCTCTCGTATCATATGCCTCTGCCGCCGGTGGCAGAGGGCTGGTGGGGGGGAGTCTGGTGTTGGCTGCGGCGGGCGACGGGCTGGCTGGTCGTGCAGACAGGCGGCGAGTCCAGCACCGGTCGCAGTCCAGCACTGACACAGCTGACCGCAGTGCAGCTCAAATGGACTTCCCACGGCGAGCGCCCGCGCAGTGCGTGCAAGTGTCAGCACCTCGTGTCCAACCTGCAGTCCCGCACCCACTCAAACTCCTTGCCCGCTTCCTGTTAGCCGTCAGCCGGCATTGCGAACCTCGTGTCTGTTAAACAGTGCTGTTACGCAAATGCCGTGATTCTGTACCTAATTCCATTTGTGTTGCTGCCGGTGAAATTCGATAACCGCTGCGCACACATACTGTATCTGGAAGGTTTTGTTACGTAGTAACTGCTTCATTAGTTCATGTACGTAGTGAAGTTGAGCAATTGCTGCCCACATATCTTGCTGTACTTGAAGTATACTGTGTTCGGTTAGTCTGCTATTTTATGTAAGCGACGTCATTCTATAACTGATTCTGATTGTGTTTATGCCAGTGAAATTTGATAACTGTTGCCTACACGTACTGCATCTGGAAGGACTTATGCTACAATGTTGTTACACGGTATCCGTGTGATTTAGTAACTGCTTAATTAATTTATGTACGTATTGAAATTGAGCAATTGCTGCCACATATCTTGTTAAATTTGAAGGACATTGGTACCGGTTAGTCTATTTTACGTGGGTGGCTGTAACTGAATTGATTTGAGCTGACACTAGTGATGACCCAAAAAAAAAAAAAAAAAAAAAAAAAAAAAAAAAAAAAAAAAAAAAAAAAAAAAAACGAAAGAAAGAAAGAAATTGTATAACAGCAATCTGGTAAAGGTAAACATTGGAAACTCGGGGTGCTTTTCCATAAGCTTTCATTGCACGGGAGTGAAAGATGGTAGTCTGTCTGGAAACTGACTAAAATTCAGCTCGTCAAGCAGATCTATCCCCCCCCCCCCAAAAGCCAAGTCCTAGTTACGCCACTGACCATAAGTACTTGTTATCGTGCAGCTGAATACGGGTGAACTGAACCGTGTGTGTTACGGCAGCATGTAGGGTATATTCCTCTTACATCGTTAGGAGTGCCCTGCTGACGGCGACTTAGAGACTTTGGACCTTCACATACTGTGTGCGTTTGAATGCCTCAAGGCCGTGTTCAGAACGTTACTGAAGTCACAGGTGTTTGACTGGTGTTTTACGTTTATATGTAAGCTACCCAGGAGATTTGTGGCGCCTGTTGTGAACATGTTTCAGAGCCGCGCTGTGACTGGAGGAGGCGTGAAGGGGAGGGCCGGCTAGGCTAGGCTAGGCTAGGCTAGGGCCGGCTAGGCTAGGCTAGGGCCGGCTAGGCTAGGCTAGGGCCGGCTAGGCCTCTGCAGGCACTTCGACAACGCCGCCCGGAGCGCCAGTTGAGTGCTTAAGTACCGACCAACTAACTAGCCCCCTCCTCTTCCCGCTAGTCACCCTCCAGGTCCGCTCCTGTATTATTGCCCGAGTTATATGGGCGTTAGATATCTCCTAACTGATTCTAGCTGATAGATTACAAGCCCAAATTAAAGGGGCGGCTGTTTCTGTGACGTTTACTTATTGTCTTTAATGTGTGCAGCACTCTAAGCCCGGCTTAAAGGGGCGACGCTTTGTGTTCTTTCTGCTTATTAGGGTTCCTCCAGCCCGAATTAAAACGGCGTAATTTTCTAATTCCTGTTGTGCCAAACTTTTCATCGTTTGTTTATGTTAAAGATTAGGGGCCTGATTTAAAGGGGCGTTTTACTTGCTTTGAATTGGAACTGGTTTGTGTAATTTAAACCTTTATTTTAATGAATTGTGAATAAAGGAATAACTATTGCAAGCATTGACTACCTACGTAATCCTCCCCCCCCCCCGTTTCCGGAGTTAATCCCACTTCCACCGCCTCATTGTTGTTGAGAATGACTTTTTTACTATTATTGCAGCCGTGTCGTGGAACGCTCTAACAAAACGTCATATAAACCTCAAGTAAAGAGTTTAGACGGCAAAATACCGTACTGTATCGCACGCAAATAACAAATCTGTCAACAAAATACGCCACCACGTGTCCCACCGCAGCCCCTGCATGTGTTGAGCACTGTGTATTCTAAACTACAAACAACAAAAAGTGCAGTGTTCCTTAGGAACAGCAAAAGAGCTGCTTTTATATCGTGGAGTATGAATCGTGTCAGAAAATACGTGACTGTTTATGTGCTATTCTTTGCAAAAACAAACCTCCTCTGGATGTGCTGAACCTCTTATCGAGTGCGACTGTTGCTATCCGAGCGGTCTGGAGCGCCACGTTGCAGATCGCGCGGCCTCGCGCGTCGGAGGTTCGAATCCTCCCTCGGGCAGGCTCTTTTTTTTTTTTTTTTTTTTTTTTTTTTTTTTTTTTGTCTGTGTGTGTGTGAGTGTGTTGTCCTTAGGTTAGTTTAACTTAGTTTGAAGTAGTTTATAAGACGAGGGACTGATGACCAACGTATTTTGGTCCCATAGGCTTACAAACATTTGAACATTGTTGCTATGACGACGAAAGTCCCGATGCACGGTAAAACAGGGCTCTCTACCTGTCCGTAGGGTATAAATACCAATATCCTGAAAGAGGTACCATTCTGCTTTCAGCTTTACATACTACTTCCATAAATTGGCTAAGTCTTATTTGCAATAATGTAAAGCCTAAATATACAATACTCGTAGTCTACGCATTGAGTTTTTATGTCTGCAGACACTGTAAAATCGTGTCACGGTTTTTAAATGCATTATCTGCAGCACAGTAACCGTGGCGAATAAATGCAGCCCTTTATCGAGCAAATACATCAAGCTCTAATATAAGAAACTATCCATTTGCTGCACAATACTTTTCTTAAAATCGTGTGGAGCATTTCAGCTCAGGCACCAGAAGATCACAGTTATCGTCATTGGGAGGTGTGTTTAATCGTACGTTTAATCTCTGAACGATTGCTCATGGCATTAGATAAAATTTTTTGGTGTTCTTTTAGTTCGAAATGATGTGAAATATTTTGTTTTGTGTTGATCTGGGTCTTTCCTCGTTAGCTGGAAGTGTTATGGGTGTTTATCGGGTGTAACTCGCCGCGGCGGTTTAGCCGTGCGCACTGGGGCGCCGTGCTGCGGTGCGCGCGGCCGTCCACCGTCCAGGGTTCGAGTCCCCCCTCGGGCACCGGTGTTTGCGTTGTCCTTAGTTTAGTTTACCTTACTTTAAGTAGTTCGTAAGCTACGGACTAATAACCCAGCAGTTGAGTCCGATAGATTTACAAACATCTGAACATTTTTTAAAAAATTCTAATTACTCGTTAGAAGGGCGGGGCAATAGCTGTTTGTCGACCAGCGATTGTTAGATGCACGAGGTAAGTGAAGTGGTGCCGTGCCTGGCAGCAATATGGTCTCGTTCACTGTGCACCGTATTAAGTTACGGTATCTTTAGACTCCAAGTTACTAGTTGGACGTTCAGGATGAATCCAACGATGTGGGGTGTTGGAAGCTTTTAGTAAAGTTGTTTTGACAGAATCATTCTAAACGAGTTCGGTGTGGGTTTGACTTATCAGGAGCTACCTTCATTGTGTGGGTTGTTACTGCTATATTCCACAGACATTCAACTGCTGCCCAATATTCGTCTGTTACAAACAGATGGGGGTGTTAGTCGGTTACTATGGGGCGGTGGGCGGGGGCAGTGTAAGGAAATCGACTCCGGGAGAATGGTCTTGTGTATGCAAAAATGTTTGGTAATTGAAGCGGTGCTCGTTTGTTGATCTTTTACTTTTGGACTGAAAAACAGTGTACAAGTATTTTCCTGGGGGGTTGTAGATGTTGGACTTGTTGTTTCATAAGTTACAGCTCGTTGCAAAAGTTAAACAAGTTTTCGCGTGAATGGTATTATTCGCTAATAATGAGTAAATATAATCGTAATTTGACAGTAAAATATTGTGTCTAATTGTGGATGTCGCTCTGTTACGATTGGCACTCTAAGGAACTCTGCTTAGAAATACGGGCATTTGGATGTAGAAATGTTTAGAATTGTTATACTGAATCGAAGTAGCGGCTGTTTGGTGTGTTGGCTGTTTATTTTTACGGCTGAAGGTCTAGGGAGCCCAGTCTAGAAGTATGGTCTTGTAGATGTAAAAACGTTTACAATTATTCTACTAAATCGAAGTATTGGATGTTACATTGGAGTGTCGGATTAAGAGCTCTAACTTTTATCTCTCCCTGATCAAATCTACAGTTCGTAAATCAATTCATACCTAGGAATTACAGTTACGAATAACTCAAACAGGAAAGGACACACAGAAAATATTGTAGGGACGGCGAACCAAAGGCTACTTTTCATTGGTACAGACCTTACAAGATGCTACAAGAAACTGCCTACACAACGACTGTGTGTCCTATTTTAAAGTGTTGCTGTGCATAGTGGGATCCTCACCGAATGGGTTCAAATGTTCAAGTGTTTGTAGAGCTTACGGGACTAAACTGCGGAGTCATCAGTCCCTAAACTTACAAACTCCTTATGAACTAGCTTACACTGGAGACAGCACAAACATCCATGCCCGACAGGGAATTTGGAACCCCCGACGGGACGGGGAACGGCGTCGCCATCGCAGCAGAGCGCTGGGCCCGACTGGAAGTTGTTGAGAGGCGGGCGGCTCTACAGGGCGGAAACCATCAGAAGGAAGGCGCTATTGTCAAGTCCGTTTCACCAACTTTCTCTTCCGAATGCGAACATCTTTTGTCAGCATCCATCTACGTCGGGAGACAAAAAATAATTTAAAATCAGATTGAAAACTGAAAGATTTAAATGTTCCTTTTTCTCTCGATCTATTAGAAATAGAACTGTAGAGAAATATCTTAAGAGCAGTTCGATGAACTCTCCGCCCTGCACTTCAAAGTAATTTGCGGAGTAGTTATAGAGATGTAGATGTAGTTTGTTTTGATCGTTACAGAATTCCACCTTTCAAAGTGTTTGTAGTTGAATCATTAGTTTCGGTCTGTAGTTTAACTATGGGCTTGCTGTCACGTGGATGATTCCTTTTGTTGTTAGTGTACTGGACAGTTATTTATTTTAGAACCGTTGTCAGTCAGGAACGCAAGTGGTTGTTGTGTTGGGGCACTTGCAGACAGCGGCGCGACGGCAGCAGCCACCAGAGCCTGCCCGCGATGCACTGGTGCGAGCCGAACGACAGTGTGGAGCGCTGTCAAGTGTTGCCACCGTGTACAAGCGAGAGACTCGATACAACAGAGTGGAAGGAAGTGTGTTGGTCGCAAAAAAGAACTGTTTGCAGTGTCTAAAATATTGCGATTGGGGAGAGCGCGAAATTGAGTTACTTTCCGTGTGTAAATAGTCAAAGAACTTTATTACAGCGAGAGGGGGGTAAGAATCTAGGTGAATATGATGCTCCATGCGATTTGCGCCAACTTTTTTACCTTCGTAAATGAAAGTCCACACTCTGGTGCAAGATGCGATCTGCTCCACGCCAAATAAGTTCATGTGCTGCGAGAAATAAGGTTTTAAGTCAGTAATACCTCGAAAACTGAAAGTGGGTAAGTTTGCAGTAATGGAGAGTATGTGTATGTGTCTAAAAGGAAGAAAATACCGGGCGATCAAAAAGTGAGTATAAATTTGAAAACTTAATAAATCACGGAATAATGTAGATAGAGAGGTAAAAATTGACACATATGCTTGGAATGTCGTGGGTTTTTATTAGAACAAAAATAAAAAAAATGTTCAAAAAATGCCTGACAGATGGTGCTTTATTTGATCAGGAAAGCAATACTTAGCATAACAAACTAAGACAAAGCAAAGATGATGTTCTTTACAGGAAATGGTCAATATGTTCACCATCATTCCTAAACAATAACTGTAGTCGAAGGATAATGATGTGAACAGCACTGTAAAGCACGTGCGGAGTTACGGTGAGGCATTGGCGTTGGATGTTGTCTTTCGGCATCCCTAGAGATGTCGGTCGATCACGATACACTTGCGACTTCAGGTAACCCCAAAGCCAATAATCGCACGGACTGAGGTCTGGGGGACCTGGGAGGCCAAGCATGACGAAAGTGGCGGCTGAGCACACGATCATCACCAAACGACGCGCGCAAGAGATCTTTCACGCGTCTAGCAATATGGGGTGGAGCGCCATCCTCCATAAAAATCGTACGTTCCAACAGGTGTTTATCAGCCAGGCTGGGGATGATGCAATTCTGTAACATATCGGCGTACCTCTCACCCGTCACGGTAGCAGTTACAAAACCAGAATCACGCAGTTCTCGAAGAAAAAAAGGCCCGATAACAGTACATGTGTTTCTAATAGAACCCCATGTCATTCCAGTCACATGTGTAAATTTTTACCTCTCTATCTTCATTATTCTGTGATTTATTAAGGTTTCAACTTTATACTGACTTTTTGATCTCCCGATATATTATGAAAAAGGAAAAATTTTTCGAGTTCTACAAAATCCGAATATCACGAATATTTCCTTTTTCATAATATTATCATGTTCAGTCAAGCACCGACGAAAAATTCAATCAATGTTGAAATATCTATAATTTTTTTCGTTTCCTAGAGCTTGATGTACACGTCACCAACACAGCCTCGTGCACGGCATTAGTCGCTGTCGCTCTGGCGCGATGCCTCGCTGCAGTCGCAGCGCGAAAATGAATTGCTGTTCGTTAGTCTAGCTGTAACTCGAGAACGGCTCAACCGATTTGGCTAATTTTAGTCTTGAAATATTCGTGTAAGTCCAGGGAAGGTTTGAACGGTGATAAAATATGGAAAAGTTGTCCGGTAAAGAGGAAAATCGGAAAAATCTGAAACAGCTTTTTCCAGTGCGCTATCAATACCGTTCGTCCAATTGGGATAAAATTTTGTACATTTCATGTTGAAAGCAAGTGGAAGGTTCGCATCAAATAAAAATTTGGAAAAGTCGCCCGGAAAATACGAAAATTTAGGAAAAAACGAAAGCGATTTTTTTTCTATGAATAAAAATCAATTGCTGTACGATCGTAAGAGTATCACTTGACTAAAGCTTCACAGGACAAGGTTTGAATGAAATAAATTTTTTGGAAAATCTACCGGAAAATTAGAAAAAACGAAAGTTCGTTTTTCAATGTGTTTTTGATTGAATTCAGGACTATAACTGACTATTTGCACGACGCAGAGGTGTAATTCTTTTTTTAATTTTGTTCATTATGGTCTGGGAAAAGGTTTCAGTAAAAAAAAAGCCACAGTTGAAAGTCGCAAAATTCGAACGAAGTTCCTTTTTTAATGTGTTTCTAAATGTACTCAACACTATAAAGTTCAACAAAACATGAACGTTGTTATGAAGTAAAAATTTGGGAAAGTTACCCGGAAATTTTGAAAATTCGCGAGAAACTGAAAGAGCTTTCTTCAGAGGGATATCACATATCATTCGTCTGATTGCGATAAAATTTTGCATATTTGACGTTCAAAGCATGAGCAACGTTTTAATGAAATAAAAATTTGGGAAAGTCCCGGAAAATTGAGAAAAAATAGAAAGATTTTCTATGAAATATCAATACCATTCATCTGTTTGCGATAAAATTTTGCAAATTCGACTTTCAAAGCGAGAGAAAGGTTTGAGTGAAGTAAAAGTTTTTGAATAGTTGGCCAGGAAATAGGAAAATTTGTTGAAAACTGACAGGTACGTCTGTTGCTCTGTCGTTCTATCCACTTTTTACAAAAGGGACACTGCATTTTTAAAAGTTAATTATAACTTATTGAAAATAGTTAATAAGTTAAAGAGGAAATAGCTTTACCAGAGAGTAATTATTGTCAGATGCTTCGTTTTATATAACTGAAATCAAAAAATATCTTGAGTTACACACTTCCTAAAGTATGTTATCCGGTACCTCAGCGCTGAAGCTATCTGCACACCAGATTTCATCTCAATAGATTAAGTGGTTTGTGTAATGATATATAACCAAATCGGTTCAGCCGTTCTCGCGTTTCAGCGAGACTAACGAAGAGCAATTCATTTTTATCTTTGACAGTTCAGATCGTGTAAAGCGACCTTTACTCTTTGGAAGTATACTTCTGAACGCACCCAACACAACAACCAAGTATTTATTTTACATGTTTTAAATGTAAATTGTCCTCGCCATTTTTCGATGTTTTACCTTCGCTGAACGTCCACGAAGTGACACGAACATTATCCTGGACATGGGGTGCGTGATTGGCCCACTGTTTCCGCCCACTATGGAGCCGATACTTGGACTATCTGATGGTGCCTTTATAAAGCACGTATGACTTAAATGAATACGGTTGATATTAAGAGATAAGTGATGCGGGTCGCCTACTTCTGTGTATTTTATGGCCTCGCTACTGGAGCTGCAGTGGCTGGCAGCGTCCGCCCGCCTGCAGTCCCACCCCCTGCCCCACATATGTACACTAACTGGTCTGTTCTCCTTCCGTTAAAACGTCTCACCTCAGCTTCAACTCCAGCTCAGGCGTCGGCCTACCAGGCTTCTTTATTTCACACTTCTGTTCCAAGTTTAAAGCTGAGTAATCCGTTTCTAATAAAAACTGAACGTGTCTCATGTTTCTTTGATAACTAACACAAAGAAGATATCAATATGCACAGTAAGCGAACTGATTACACTGTTCAGTGGCCGTGACGAAATGAAACTGTCAGATCGGCCCGCGCCCGCGTTTCAAGTGGCCTGCGTTGCTGGCTGTCTTTCGCTCTCCTCATTTCGCCTTGTTTGTTTCGTTCGTTCGTTGTAACGTGTCCCTTGTTACATAAGGTTTCCTTTGTTTGTAAAATCTATACCATTTTTGTTCCGAATTAGTGTACACTGTGCAGTACGTCAGTTGAAAGGAAAAAGGGAAACGTCGATGCCTATTGTTCGCTATTCAATAAAACATGGGGCGTGAAATACTTCGTCAAAGAGAAAAGCAACAAAACCATGCGTACCTATAATATGCAAGGAACTTTAAGACTTTAATCTCCATCATTATTATGAAACAATGCATGGTGCATAGTTTGATGCGTTAAAACGTAGACTGTTTTTGGAACAAAACATTTTTAGGAAACGCGTTTAAGAAAGTCAAGCTGCTATGAAAGTAAGCTTCAGAATTTCCCACGAAATAACCAAACGAGGAAAGCCATTCACGGATTATGATTACATAAAAAACTGCATGCTGATTACAGTTGTTCCCTGGCAAAACGGAGCAATGTAACGTTGTTTCTCTATCTGCAAATAGTGTGGCGCGTCGTGTTAAAGATATTGCTTCAGATTTATCAAATCAGTTGCAAGAAAGGGCACTCAACTTTGGTTGGTATTCTATATCCCTGGCAGAATCTACTCACATCAGTAAGGTGTTAGCTCAAACCTTGAAGTAACTGAAGAACTAGCAAAACTGATTTACTATACGGCACAACAGGTGATGACATATTTAAAGATGTACAGTTAACTTCAGCCACCGTCCTCTTTCTCGGCTGAAATCTACCTCAATCAATGAAGGTACAAGTATGTGTTGTAAATTTGCAGGTTTCGTTCGAAGAATAAATGCAGACTATGAAAGTAAAGACTCCCAAACCATTAGCAGGTAATGTGTCCTTCATCAAGCAGAACTCTGTGCAAAATCCGTCAACATGTTTTGTGTAAAGAAACCTGTAATTTCTATCGAACTTTATTTGAAACCATTGAATCAAACACCACGAATGCAAGTGTTTCCTAGAAAAGGTTGCATCTTTGTCCAGGGATCTCCCATACCACATGCCACACAGCACTAGGGTGATTAACGTGTAGTAAATTTTTGTCCACTTACAGACAAGTATTTCTAAACAAAAAAATAACCACTTAGAAGTTCTATCGGACCAAGACTAGCTATAGAAATTAGGCCTTCTTAGCTGATATTGCTCTTCATTTAAAGGAATTGAACAAAAAACTTCAGGGAGGATAATATTGATTGTTCTTTACATACACATTAAAGTTTTCCGACAGAAGCTAATACTTTTTTAAAAGTATAAGGTAAAGCAGTCAACAATCCGAAGATTGGTTTGAACACCACCGTGCTTTATTAGGCATGGTCCTGTTTGGAGGTGGTATGCCGTTGCCTTCCTGCGACCTTGGAACTGACTTACCCAGCCAGTTATAGGGGGACCTACAGTTTAACGTGGGTTCCGAACCACGGTGCTACACATGAACAATACTGCCAGAGGTGAAAGAAGTGGAAAGTGAAAGATAAAAATCCTAGCACTTGGAGGGGATCGAACCCGTGACCTTTCGGATTTCTAGTCTGGCACTCTACCACTGTACAACCGAGGAAAGTATAAAAAAGAGAAAATTGTTTCGCATTTCGCCAATTGCCAATCACTCAAAGTGGTTCAAGTTTTCCGCGCTCTTCTTAAGGGGATTTCTTGGTCATCTGAAGAAAAGTTATCCGAATTAGATGCAGATCGGAGTAAATACGAATTTTACACAAACCCTTCTCTTGTGAAGTGGAATAAGTTCCTGCGATGTTGCAAATGGAATGAAGGAGAAATTTAAGAAAGGCATTATTGTACAGTTTTGTAAGTTTCTTCCCAAAGAAAACTACCCCCTCATCACAGACTTTTGACGAAATTGCTTATCTGGGGCACTACACAAAAATGCGAACAAACATTTTCGTTGCTCAATTTTGCCAAATCTAAGTACAGGAGTAATCTTAGTGGCGAATATTTAAGAGACATTTTGCTGATACAACGAAGTTGGAGGCACAGTTTGAAAAGATTTTGGATTCCAGTAACTAATTTCACACTTGACATTAAGTGAACTGAAAAGTAATGAAGTGTACCTTACGTATTCACTGAATTTCGTGTTGCTTAAAATTTACTTCCGGAAGCAGTTGTTGAGTATGTTGACAACAAAATGTTCGAATTGCAACGATAATTAATTTACGTAAACGAACCTGTTCACCGCACTGCATAATGATCATTCATATTTTTTTTTAACTCGAAGAGCATGCTCCTCATTCTGTGTGATTGTTTTCAATGTGCATTAAATTATCATTACCAACGTCAACATAGTTCGCCACCGCTGCTGGAGGTAAAATTGTAGCTTTGACTTTTTGTAAAACCAAAAAAATGTATTTCTTCTTCTGAGAAATGTTGGATCAACTTAAAGTTATTATGTAGGTCGCCTTTGTAGCTAGTGTGTTGAGTTAAATAACTCGCAGTTAATAATTTCGTAGGTTTGGTGACACCCTATTGTAGTTGATGTAATGTTGGCGGAGGTATGATGAATGATGGGAAGTGAAGGAGTGGATTCCAGTCTGTTGAGAATGTTCTTACACTTTTAAAACATTTCGGAGTCGTGGACGGGCATATTTTTCACGTGTAACATAGCATAGGCGTTGAAAATACGTTGTTTTGGAAGATTTACTTGTAAGTGGCATTGGTGTTCCTTTTACAGGTAGAAATTAAGATCTGCTATTAGGTACCTGTTTAACAACATACCCAAAAGTTATTACGTTCGTTTAAAAACTTTTAAAAATCACACAAAAACAGTCATAACTGAGCGTTATTTTAATTTTGCAGCTTTGAGATGAAACATGTCTTTTAAATTACTAAAAGGTAAATGTGCTCAATTTCCATCAATTAGTAAATCTGTTACATCTATGTAATGACTAGTTTTTTGTGTAATGTTTCCAACCGAGTTCTACACACTACGTAGCAACAGATAATTTCGTGGTTAATTCATGCCATGGGAGAGAAAAAAAAATACATTCTTACCGGCTGTTAGAACGCTACTCCTGATTGGTTGCCTTCACTTCCCATCATCGATTAAATAAATTGGACTGATTGAAGTGAGGATTTCTTTAATTTTTTAACGCATGTATCACTACATTTTACAATACAAACTGATCCACTTACGTCCACGCATCCATATACCGAGCACCCATGTTTTAATTATAAAATACTAAGAATCTGAAATACTGAACGTTGCGCTGTGGCGAACATTTAACATGTCGCCATAAACTTGGTCGGAACACGAGTGTTCCACCAGCTGCCCCTGCGTGCAGCGCACTCACATGCTATCCACCTCTGTTTGCTGGTGTCAAGAGTCATAATATTGTATACAGGTTTCCGCTCTATCAGTGACGTCACAAGTCAGAGTAGGCGTCAGAGACGGGCGTGCGCACCAGTTTCTGCTGCGGCGGCAGCTCCCGCCGCCATTTTTATTCCAAGCGGTGATAGCGTGAGCGCGTGAAAAGCCGAGTTTTTCCGCTGTTATTGCTTTCAAATATCGCTTGCTTCATTTCTAATACACATACCAAAAAGAATATATATATATATATATATATATATATATATATATATATATATATATATATATATATATATATATTTGGATTAAAAATTTATCTCTTCGTAAGAAATTAATGTATATGGTTTGACAAATCGTTAAATATGCTTTCTGGTATTTGCCCACCTGGGTCCGTATTGTTAGCATCTTTTACGCATTTTTACGGGATACCTGATGCGATACCAAATCTGCGCTTTAGTTTAGTTTAATACATTCTGTGCGCAAAAATCAAGCAAATGTATCGATTGTCATCGAAGACAAAGGTAAAGGATATTCACAAGTTATAGTTTCAAAACACTTTTCATCTTATGGAATTTTAACAGCTATCAGGGCTTTCATAAAATTGTGTCTGTGATAAAATTGGTCAATTTTACTTACGACTTCGGCGGCGTTGAGTGCTGATGTTGGCAACGACCTTTGAATGCTCTTTTAAATCTCGAAGGGCTACAATGAGAGAAAATAGTTTTTTCATGTTTACCAACTTCTTGTATGTACCCTTGTCCGGTCAGTAAATTAATTATCCTCGTAAAGCGAACATTTTGTTGCAAACATTAGGAAACTACGCCGTCGATGCAATAACTTAAATTAGCATCGCAGTAGCTGCAACTAAAATAAACATCGCAGTAGCTTCAAACATCGGCACGAGCCATATGAGCCAAAGTAAAAAAAGGTGTGCATCGTTTAAAAGTAATTAGTATTGTTATTGTCTAAATGTTGGTATTGTTTGTTATCGCCAATGTATATATAAATAAAAGTCTGTAACAATAGTTCATAGCTTCGGAACCTTCGCGTTAAAGTGACACGTATCGAAACCTGTCGTTTACAACATGCAGAAATTATGCATAAATACAAATGAATTAACCCACCTCGCATAGTTTTTAAAACTTTGTCACGACGACAGTTTATTAACCATATTTACGCCTTTCAGGATGCATTGCAAACGAAAAAGCACGAAAACCAGTTTCTGAACGATTAGAGCAATTCGGGATGCACAGCCGACCATGCTGAAAGCGTACTGACCGCTTCTAACCGAAGGAACGAAAATGACGGGTGCGCATGCCCGCCTATACCCAGGTGCCCTAGGCGTTAGTATCGCATTCGTCAGTAATCGCCGAATGTGCTATGCCGCCCGCACTGCGGTTCGGAACTTGAAATGTGGCCCTCGTGGCCTGGTAAATCGGAGACCCCTGTCTTAGATGAAGAGACAAGCTACCTTCGGGTCACGTGACGCCCCCTCCTAACCTTACGCATGCGCAAAGGCTGTTCTCCCGCCCCTCTTTTCAAACGGTTAAATATTTGTTTCAACGAAGCTCTCAGAATCGCAAAACATTTCGTAAAACGTCCAAAGATATGTGGCAATTAACGATACAAAAGTTATTGTTGTTCTCGTATCTGTTAAAAAGAAGATTGGCTTCAAAAAAACTGCCTACAGTCGGTCTCGAACAAGCAATCTTCCGACGACGCAACGCGATGCTGGCTATTCTTCGTCGGTGGAGAATAGTAACTTCATTATTATTCATGATCTGATATTCTGAAGGCTTTTACAGTTGATGGAACTTTAACTTATGGTTTAAGGTACTTTACCAAATATGATGTGTTTTTGATGATCCTTTGATGCTCGAATAACAAATACGAAACTCGGATGTTGCCTTCACAGAGGATTTGCGCATGCGCAACGCGAGGTACGCGGTAGCTCCGTTGCCTTTGCTTCGGGACCAATCGGGCGTCACCGCCAGAGCTCCAGTAGCTAGGAGCTGGCGTCTGCAAGTAGTAAACGACGAACGAACTTGTAATAGATTGATAACAAGTTGCGTTAATGGCGGCCGTCTGTCGTTTGAACGGGTGCACTAGTATGATCACGCTAGTATCGCAACGCGAATCATAGCGCTAAAGAAATAGCGCGTGTTCTAAATTCGGTACTAGTGGGTTCACTGCGCATGCGCGAGCTAGTAGCTGTCTGATGCAGTCACCGCTCCAGTTAGTCCGCCATTTTCCTTCGTACTTACGTATATTTTGCGTCTTGTCGAAGTTTATGATGAGAATATATTCCACAATGTATTTCTAATGGCGGCATTCACACTGTCTGTCGCCGGACCGTCAACGTGAGCTTTCTCAAGAATAATGTTTTGATGGAACGGTCGTCTGCTAACATCGCGACACGCAAGTTAACCTATTTTCGTCACGCGATTTTCATATTATCTTCGACGGTTACACGGTTTGCACGCAAATGTGCCTTGTTAATCTTTATTATTATACTTTGGTTTAGCGGTAAATTCCAAATGTTTCATGGCGACTTAAATATTTTTCTCAATTGAGCGTCCTCCTAAAAGTGACGTCGTATATCTGAAACCGAAAAATGGTTTATGTTTGAAAAATATTGTAACAGAAAAGACTGAAGCCACTTGTTTATTTGAATAAGATTGTAATTTGATGACGCAATTTTCATTAAACAACATTTTAAATGAAAAAGTCAGTCCAAATGACGTACAAAAAAACATTGTGAACAACGTCACGCACAACTGACAGTGGGTAAATCGTAGTAGATAAAGTAAACAAGCTCTACTTACGGTCTTATAAATATTGTTTGATGTGTTCATATGTTTATTTTTTCGTTTGAAAATAGATGTCGATGTTTCACTTCCCAGCACTTTACCACCCTAAATTGACCAAAAACATACATTACAAAGTCTTCTTTGGTCGTAAATAACATTTACCAATTCCAGCATTAAACTATGACTTTCTACATAACAGATCGCCAGTCATAACCTCACTTTCAACATCGGGCATTACTGTCTAATTAAGTTTATCGTCTAAACACGCTGCCACAAGATGTTGGATGAGTTTGTAGTTCAGGGCTAGTACGCTAGGAGCGCTTCAGTAGACTATTATCTGTCTTGTTCACTTTCGTTCATCGTTTAAAAAGGGCTTTCACAGCGGCGTTTGCCCTCGCCCCTCCCTGCCTTCAGGGCAGCTCGTTTCGTATTGTCACGATACAGGAGAGACAGCGTTAGGGAAATGATACAGGATCTGGGATGGGAATCATTACAACAACGGCGCTTATCGCTGCGGCGTGGGCTACTTACGAAACTCCAATCCGAATGCGAAAATATATTGTTGACTCCCTCTTACATAGGTAGAAATGATCATCAGAATAAAATACGAGAAATCAGAGCTCGAACAGAGAGATTCAGGTGTTCTTTCTTCCCGCGCGCTATTCGAGAATGGAATGGGAGATAAATAGTATAATTGTGGTTCGATGAACCCTCTGCCAGGCACTTAAATGTGATTTGCAGAGTATCCCATGTAGATGTAGAGCATTGATGTAGATGCAGATTGTGAACCTGAGCCGCGCATGCGCGCTGCAGCTGCGGCCACTGCCGCGCCGCGACTCGTATACAGGCTGTTACAAAAAGGAACGGCCACACAGAGAAAGAAAACATGTTATGTGGACATGTGTCCGGAAACGCTTGATTTCCATGTTACAGCTCATTTTATTACTTCTCTTCAAATCACATTAATCACGGAATGGAAACACACAGCAACAGAACGTACCAGCGTAACTTCAAACACTTTGTTACGGGAAACGTTCAAAATGTCCTCCGTTAGCGAGGATACATGCATCCACCCTCCGTCGCACGGAATCCCTGATGCGCTGATGCAGTCCTGGAGAATGGCGTATTGTATCACAGCCGTCCACAATACGAGCACGAAGAGTCTCTATGGAATTGGTCCGCCTCTACCAATCCATCGGTCATTGAATCTTTTGTTGAGAAGCGTACGAACACGTCGACTGAAATGTGTAGGAGCTCCATCGTGCATGAACCACATGTTGTGTCGTACTTGTAAAGACACATGTTCTAGCAGCACAGGTAGAGTATCCAGTACGAAATCGTGATAACGTGCTCCAGTGAGCGTAGGTGGAAGAACATGAGGTACAATCAAGACATCACCAACGATTCCTGGCCAAACGTTCTCAGAAAATCTGTGTTGATGACGTGATTGCACAGTTGCGTGTGGATTCTCGTCAGCCCACACATGTTGATTGTGAAAATTTACAATTTGATCACGTTGGAATGAAGCCTCATCCGTGAATAGAAAATGAGCTGTAACATGGAAATTAAGCGTTTCCGGACACATGTCCACATAACATATTTTCTTTCTTTGTGTGTGAGCAATGTTTCCCGAAAGTTTGGCCGTACCTTTTTGTAACACCCTGTATAAGCTGTCTCCACGACGTGAAACGTTTCCCATGCCATAAAAATACTTTGAATGTGCACATACAATGCTGTGATACAACAAATAAACAGAGAGTAATAGTTTAAAAGACTTTCTATTTTATTTAAGTATTTACTTTTTGTCACTCGACCAGCGCACACCAGGTAGTCGCCGGCTCTGGTTACGACGCTGTTTTTGGAAAGTCGTCGCCGTAATTACCGCTGGCTCTTGCAGGAACTAAGCCAGCGAATCATCGCCTCAGGTGAGGGTAAGAGACGTCCCATCAGACGTCGTTTCACACACTGCACATCTTTTTGTCCTGCGTGTCTCTACACTTGAGAATATATTATGTGACAGCATAAAAGGTAGACGGCTGGTTTGATATGTAGCATTAGACGCGCAGTGGCCCCAGAATGAAAACCGTAATTTTAAATGAACGTAATATGCAAATTGTTGGCAGGCATCTTCCTGCCAAAGATTATTTTCAGAAATGACCGTGGCAATTTCGTCTCTACAATTTACTGCTGGCCTTCATTTGTAGAAGATAAAATTTCTGAGCGGTATGGCTGGAATATTTAGCCGGAATATCAGTTCCTTGCACACACCAGATTTGTGTAACACTTGGATGCATTCTTTCCTCAACATTAACAACTAGCAAACGCGGCAACGCTCCGCAGTCGCTAATGTGTACGGGATATACACCCCAGTCTCTCCTCTTCTCTTCTTCTCCCGATGTCTATCCCTTCGTCCCTGCTCTCCTCCTCCCACCTTCTTTTGTCCTCTCCTCCTCCCCGTATCTTCACACCACTCCCTCTTACCCCACACCATATCCGTCTCGTCCCCCCTCCTTATCATCCCCCCTTTCTCTATCTCCTCCTCTCCCTCTCTCTGATCTTATTTATTATTCTTGCAAGCGGGACCCGGATTGGGAACAGAAGTGAAAAAGGATGGGTAAAACATTTTGAAACGTGTTATTAGAGAGAACTTTCGAGCTGCTCTATCTGTGAAGTTAGTAGCTTTGATGTCCGTACTCTTAATGGTTTTGTTGCACGAACATACATATCAACGGCGAACTGATGTAACAATCTGCGGCATATCAGTATGTGATTGTCCTCGTTTCGGTGAATCATCAATCGGTAGGCATAAAAATTCATACAGTTGACCTTGTTAGTTACTTTACCTACAAGTGAATAATGAACTCTTATTAGGAATCTAATTGAAACACAATTAACAACATTGCTACATACCGGTAAAATTTTACACAGGCAACAGCTGTTGGATCGTGGGAATGAAGCCGACCAATCGTGGCAAAGCTTGAGACAGCCAATGAAATTTTAGTTGGCGTCAGTTGTTTTCTCTTCATACTAAACGATATTATTTTGAGAATCCACATAATAATTTAGTTTCAGACACATTAAATTTACTGAGGAAGATGATGATGTTCATGTATAAGAGCGAAGTGGCCTTCCTCATGGAAACAGTCTTACAAATGCTAATCACTTATAACCACGAGAACAGTCAATATTGTTTCCATGAACGAAAAACGTAGTACTGGTAAGAAATTGGCAAATCTCATTGGATATTGAATACTATCACCCGATTGGCTAACAGTGACGATGGCAATTTCCCCGGATCAACGTCTGTTGCCAACATTGGCCGCTAGGCCTGAGTAGCGGATATATCAGTTAATCGCTGGCTTCAAGCAGTGCCCTCGTCTTCTTCTGACCTCCTTGGTGTATTTGCTGGCTTCGCATTTGGTCGCTAGGCAAATAAGCTGATTGTTGGAGAATATAGAAAATGATCCGAGCTGGAAGCGTACTTTCAGTGATTCTCAAATTCTAATATTATCCGGTAGATTTTCCAAAAATGTTTTTCATACAAACCTTGTCCTGAGAATTACGAACAGAACAATGAAAAGATCAGCCACATTGGTGAAGCCATTTTCAAGTGATGCGCTTTCATACATGCGACAATTCATTTTTATTAATATAGCTAGATGTGCCGTGCATAAAATATTAAATAAATAGGAAGGTTTTTAGATACCTATGTACGTCCCCTGCTTCTGAGCTACCTCCCCACCAATTTTGAGCCAAATCGGTTGAGACGTTCTTCAGTTATAGTGTTTCTTTTATATTTGTGTTGTAGTAACTGCTACAAAGAGCCGCCTGAGACTGGCGTGCTCTGCTGTGTGTCGCTGGAGAACAGTCTGTGTGTGAGCAGCAGGCGCCTGGCCACGAGTCTCCCACACCGCTCAGCCACCCGGCCACTGCCGTCTTTCCGACTTCTTTTCCTGCAATCGCGCGTTCTTCCGTTCAGCTCCAGGTGCACAACATGTAGCTGTCCATCAGCGACCTGGCCGTTTAAGACGACCTCTGCACATACTTCGTTGGTAGTTGATGCTGACTCAGTCTGTACAATAACGTGAACAGAAGCGCCGAGGCCGCAGTTTTCATTGTTTATGTTTCGACTCTCGAAGGTTTCATCTTCTGGTCTCCGTGGAAAACGCATAAAATAACTACAGGAGTAGTACAGGAGTGTAGTGAGATGAAAGATCTCAAATTTCTAATACGGCTTACTAAAGCGCTCCACACATTATTCTGAAAATGCGCCGGTGGCAAGTGACGCAGACAACAGCAGAAGAGACGCGCACACTGCTGCCTGAGGCGGCGGCTCTTGTCCCGTGTAAACAGAAGAGCTACTTCCACATCGCATTCGCTCTAGTAGACAACAGTAACAGATGTACTTCAGGTGTATATAGTAATACAAGTAGCTCAACGTCTATGTGAGTAGTTTGAGAAGCAAGTGGCAGTAATCACCATTTATGTAACATAACAACTATAAAAAGAAAATAAAAAAAAATATCAGAAAGTTTTCAGTAAAATAACAGAAACAGTTGTAGATGTCGCGAGATTTCTTATTATTAAAAATGTATCTCGCTACACGGTATGTAGCAATGTGAGCGCTTGAAATACTAAGTAAACAATTTGCCAGCACTTGCTATTTACACGAAGTTATGAAAGACTTGGTTTTTTATAGCTTTTCTTCCAAAATAGTTATACAATAAAAAAGCGGAACTACATGACATGCCGGTTAACAGGGGTCCGACCGTGTACAGACTAACACGTGTGGCTGCGAGTCTCAGTAATTACTCCAAACACCCACCACGGCAGCGATTGTCTCGAAGAGAGCTAACATGTAAAGTTCTTTACAGTAAAACTTACTGTTCTCGAACACACGTTTACGTCAAGGTGTGGGAGAACATTTTTCTGAATAATTACAGTGATGAGTGAAGATCTCTCGGGCGTGCAGCCGGATGGATTGATCGTTGTAGAACGAATTTTCGATAGCGTAACGTGCCATCATCATCAGGTTACTCCCGCTGACTGAGGCGCTGGACCGGCGGCTGTGCTATATATAGCTGCGGTCACCCCCCTCCACTGACCTCGAGTGCGGACACCGGGATGCTGCCTACATTCCATACGCAGGCAACGTATCCGGAAAAATCGGCAGAATCTTACGACGACAAAACATCAAATGCGTGTACCGCCCGCCGGCAAAGATCAAATCTCTTCTAGGGACAGTGAAGTACGATCTGGGACTCCGGAAATCGGGAGCTTATCACATTCCATGCGAGTGCGGGAAAGCGTACATTGGCCAAACAATTCGAACAATTGAAGAAAGGTGCACTGAGCATAAGCGCCACACCGAACTCCAACAGCCCACAAAATCAGCAATTGCTGAACATTGTTTGGAAACAAAACACAAGACGAAATATGAAGACACAGAGGTTCTACACAATACATACTGTCTGTATAAGGAGGCCATCGAAATCCGGCTACGCGAGAACCTCATAAACAAGGACAGTGGATTTCAATTAAGCCAAGCGTGGAATCCGGCACTAAAATTTCTTCGATCACGGCGCAAGCAGAACACCGAGCACAGCGAAGGCAGAGCGCAAACTGAGGTCCGCCACTCGAGTCCAAAGCAGGAGCTACCCCCACCACCGCAGCATCCCGATGTCCGCACTCGAGGTCAGTGGAGGGGGGTGACCGCAGGTACATATAGCACTGCCGCCGGTCAAGCGCTTCAGTCAGCGGGAGTAACCTGATGATGATGGCACGTTACGCTATCGAAAATTCGTTCTACAACGATCAATCCATCCGGCTGCACGCCCGAGAGATCTTCACTCAGCATATTCGCCGGGAAAACCTACGAACAGAAATTACAGTGATCTCCATCTGTGCCAAACGGTCGTACAGCAGAAGTAAGTGTGGAGGCTGGCAGGAGGAGATGGCGTGCGACTGCCGCCACGTACACAGGAGAGGAGGCGCGTCTGTCCTGCGTCCCTCGCCACCGGCGCACTAATAGGCCGTGTTACATCGTGTTGTTTGTGTCATCTCACTACACTACTGTACTACTCCTCTAGTTATTTTATGCGACCACACATTTTGCACATTTCCCCCAGGGACCACAGGATGAGACCCTCGAGAGTCGAAACCGGTCGTCGTACACAAACAAATTAAAACTGCGGTCTTTTGTTTATTTTAAAGCCACCTGTGGTGGCAGGCTGGCAGTAGCTTTACTGCTGCTCTTCAGACAATCGCTTTAAAAATTTGACAAGTCGTTTAAAAAAACACAGTACGGTGTTAGAATATGCAGAATTTATAAACTGTAAGCACATTACAATTAAGGCAATGTACATAGTCAAAAAACTAAAAGACACGTATTCAGAATTAAAACAGCCACGGTGGTTATAATCACACACAAGTAGAGGTTTAAAATTCGAGGTGGTCCATGTTGGAGCACAGCAGGAGATGACGAAGACAGTGCTTAAAACAGACGGCAACACGAATATTGTCGGTGGATGTTTTAAAACAGGCATTTGTAGCGCGAAACACCGACGGTGCACCGCCAACAGCTGTAGGGCGCAGGGGGTGGGGGGAGGACTGCAGGGGAGGGGAGGGGCGCATGTCTGCAAGTCAAAGGGGAGCGGTGGCCGCGTGCCAGTGCGGGACAGGAACGAGCGTGGCGTCCAGCCCGTCCCCTGTCACGGGACGGATGTCTTTAGTACAAGTTAGTTCCTAAGTTTAGGGACTGATGACTCCCAAGAGCTTAACAAACATTTGAAAGCGTGGGAGAAGAGAGGGTGGGGGTACGGCGTTGGAGGATCTGCAGGGGTCGGTAGTGGGCAGGGGGAGCGGAGAAACGAGCGGGGTGGAAGCGGCAGAGGGCGGTAGCGGCAGGGAAGAGCACGGTGGGAGGGCCGAGGCTGGGAGCGCTCGAGGGACTGCGCCGGAAACCTGCCGACGCCGCCGCCCAGTCTGGGCTCCCGCGAGCCACCGCGTGCCTGCTTCCCGTCGTCACGGAGCCTTCAGTCCAGGCCGCGAACGGCAATCTGCCCAACTCATTTCGTGCATCTCGGAACGATCTCGACGAAAAGCACATTCAAATACGTGTTACGGTCCCTGTTATTCGAGTTATTTGCAAATTAATTATAAAGGAGAGGAAGGAAAGGATGGACAGTGGCTGCTTTAGGGCATTGAAATGAAACAATGGCGACAAGTGAAAATGTGAGCCGTACCGGGAATCGAACCCGGGTCTCCCGCTTCGGGCCAGCGGTCGCCTTAACCACTCGGCCACCCGTGCTCGCCTCCCGGCCGCCTCAAATTCCCACGTGTCGCACGCTACGGCTGTAGCGCCCCGATCGTTCGTGCCCTCTTACACTCGCCATTTCGGATTCCCGTGCGAGGTCGAAAGTATGACCGCACCTGCGGTGAAGAAACTGAAGCTGACGACGCCGTTGCGTCTAAATACTTACAAATACTTACTCGTCATATATCTTTTTTTAATAATAAGGGAAAAAATTATATCGCTTCATTGCACCACCGTTATGGAGCTCTTTTGCTGTCTTAACTAAACGAATCCCTGGGAATATTCAATCACACTGATTGCAACTTCTAATCACTTCTAACAGAAGTTAATGAACCCATAAGCAACATTTTTCCTTAAACATCCAGGAATTACCTTTAGTTAGATCGACGTCCTATATTTCATGCGCCGATCTTTATTACTGTACCGGTAATCATTCCCTTGCGGCAGCAATTTTTTTTCTTTTGACCGGTAAGTTAATATTTCATATTAACTGAATGAGGCTTCCATCAGACGGAATGAAAATCGACAATAATGAAACGTAATTGTGAGCAAGGCATAACACCTTTCTCCCCCCAACATTGAAAAATTATTCTTTGCTTGCGGCCTGCGAGTTTTTAGTGGCCAGCTCTCGATGCAACAGCGCTGGATATTGGCCGCCGACGGCAGCATACTCGCGAGCCCGTCTGAGAATGCGAGGGTCGACCAGCTGAACGGCACTTACAATTCTGTTCTACAACATTTTACACAAAAAACAATATTAATTTATAATAATACAAATGACAAATAGATCGCCTTTTCCTAATAAGCAATGAAGAATAAAGTATTTATCTGTCGCCATATGCTGTAGCGACCTTGGGATATCATGTAGCGAGTTGTAAAAAAAATTAAAATTTCCCGTTACAAGTTATGTCAGTTTCTGTTCGTGTGTATGTAGACGATCTGAACACCTTGTCTCCACCTCAAACGACGGTTGAGCTGCTTGGAAAGCCATTAGTACCTATGGAGATGACTTTCCAAAAACAGTGTCAAAGTTCTACACAAACTGAACAATCAAAGACAACCGTCGTCAATTAATAGTGAAGCCAATACTGTAAAAAATATAACTTGTTGGTTTTTTTTTTTTTAATTGGAACCGTCATTATTAACAACGTTTTATAAAATATAAAACATTACGAATAAACAAAAATTGGTGCATTTTTCGTAAAAATTACCATTACATATTAAAATAGTGAAAGTATCCGAACGCAATGAATAAAGATAAATAAATATCTTCCACAGCGGAATTCGAACCACGGACCACACGGTTGGAACGCAACGACGCTACATGGAGAGCCTTGACAGTAGTGGCAATGTTCTATGGAACACAGCAGCTGAATTAAAGTTATGATGTGAAGGAAATCGTGCTTAGACTATTCGGATGCGCCTTATTCGCTAGTGATGCGATGGTCTAGCGGTAAGACGTCTGCTAGTAAGCATGGAGGTCCGTGTTCTATTCCTGGTCGCATCAAAAATTTTAATTCAATGCTTCAGATTTACCTTTAATGTCTGACATATTCGAGACGAAAATCCGTCTCAGGGATTATACATTTCTATTTACAGTAAATAATCAATAGTTAGAAAATCTTTGAATATAAATCAGAAGGGCCGTATGTTTGTGTGTTCGTGTTGCATACAGTTTTATTCCAGTCTTTGTGAAATTTTGCACGCGTAAGCTTCAATCCATGAGGACGGTCGCCGTAAGTGTAAGGATCGCGCAGTGCACGTATTTCGCGAGATATGACGTCAGAAACAATGAGATGCGCGAGAAACTGCTAAATCACTGAACCAGTTTAAAACAAATTCGGCAGACATCTTCCTTACCGTGAGGTAACAATAGCTCCAGGGTCCGGACTCACATACGATACATGGTCATATGACGTCATAAAAAACAGAAGTCGCTAAAAACTGCTACATCTTGTGACGAGACTTTATTCAAGCACTGTATGAGAATGAGTGCAACAAAATTCGAACATAATTTCAAATCTTTATTATACTTTTTCTCGCTGACAACCACAGCAAGATGATGAAACAAGAAAAGTTGCTTGCTTACCACTTTTCGCTGTTCACGGACTAAAACTACACGACGTTCCACTTTATAATATCTACACTACAAAGTGAAGGCGCAGGAAATATTACAGCCCGTATACAAACATACAGCTTAATTAATGTATTTTAGGAATTGTGTCACAGTACGACACGTACTTCATGAGATATGATGACATGCTACAGTAACGTACATGGAAAATCGCACCGTCACACATCAGGTTTTAATCTATTACTTCTTTACTGCTAAGTGTGTTCGCAACAGATTTTACAGAGCTGCAGCACTTATACAAGTGAATATACACCTGCAAAATTACTCAATTGTACAAAACATAATTCAATAAATACGAGATCGTATATACTACGATGGGTAAATCGTGTCACATTATGCAGCACGTGTTAATACATTTTTGATTTACTACCAAGGCACTGCTGTCAGCTTAAGGAAACTCCTGGGAAACTGACATCTCCACATGTTTCTCACATGATTGTCGCTTGCTCACCAAATAATTTATTGATACAAGATCCTGTGCAAGTAACACGAAATATTGTTTATAGTCAGGTTATGACTGTATGAAAGTTACATATCATTTTTATTTTGATTAATATCTTTCTCTTTTCTTTTATACTGTACTTGCAATTTTGTACATTATGCAAGACAGCGTTATTTCTTATATATTCTCCTACACACATAATATGCTTGTAGAAAAAAGATGTACAGAGAAGAGTAGCAGAGGTTCTAAACGCAAGGCTTGAATAAATAAATATATTTTTATATATTTAAATATACCTTATTTGTATATTTACTATTTTTGTCTGAAATATTGGCAAAACTGAGCCGAAAAAAGGCCAGTGCGATTTTTATTTTTATGATTTCACTTACTATTGAATTACTGAAAAAGATCAAGTATTGGGGGTGGCGATAGGAAATAACGAAATCAATCACAATAATAGTGAACGGTTCAATTTTACTGTATGTAAATGTCACTTCCAAGTACTGTACATCAACAACCCTTGTATGAAAATGCGTGTTTGCAAATATCTTTAATACGCTTCATTTTCCCTGCAAACATAAGTAGTAAGGAAGAGTAAACACGAAACCCGCCAAATTCGGCAGATTACCTGGAACTCACGGCTACGCGAAACAGTTGGCGGTCAAATTTAAATAAGAAGCCAAGTTGCGCCTTGACATGGTATGGCGGGGCGGCACAGCTGTTTGGGTGCTGGTCAGAATCACGCAGCATTTGATACGCCGTGCTGTACGAAGAGAGCTCGCATATTGACCGGACAAGCCGGCCGCGGTGGCCGAGGGGACTGAGGCGCTCCAGCCACGGTCTGCACGGCCACTACGGTCGGGGGTCCCAATCCCCCCTGGGGCATGAATATTTGTGCCGTCCTAGTTCGTAAGTAGTTTGTAAGTTTAGGGACTGATGACCCCTTAGTTACGTCCCATAAGCTACACAAACATTTGAACATTTGAACGGACAATGGTACATCAAGCTCCCGTCAGCCACAGAGCATGTGCAGCATTAATCAATTTCCCTAAGTTTGTCGCCAATTCCGAGGACAGTGTTTCACGAGGATAGCCGATTCATTGACCTCTCAACCGTAGAGCAGGAACAGCATTAATTAAGTTCCGAAAATTCTGAGGGCACTGTTACGTGGGGACCAATCTCTTTTCTCCTGAATATGTCGCGAATTACATGAGGTGTTGGTACGTTTTGGCTAAACAGTATACACTCGTTACATCACAGGTAGTGAAATGATTATCTGCAAAAAGAAAACTACGTCAACCGGTAACTGACAACCTCCCCGTCCCTCTCCCCCGACTTGCAGGTCTTCTGCTTGCTACATCTCCCCATTCCTTTCGGTCGTCGACATCTCCCGGTCTTAAGCAATAACGCGCATATCTGCCCCAATGTTGTCAGTTCATCTCTTTATTGTCAGTCGATAATGGACAGTACGTACAGTTGTTTCCTCATAATCTTCTTCTTTTCCTCTGCGGTTTTTACCCCACACACTTCCCTCCAACGCTAAATTCACAATTCCTTGATGTCTAAGAATGTGTCCTATCAAACTATCCCTTCTTTTAGTCAAGGTATGCCAGAAATTTCTTTTCTCCCCAATTCTGTTCAGTACCACCCACCTGATCTTCAGCATTCTTCTGTAGCACCACATTTCAAAAGCCTCTACCCTCTTTCTGTCCGCACTGTTTATCGTCCATGTTTCACTCCCATACGAGGCAACACTCCACACAAATGCCTTCAGAAATGAATTCCTTAGGCTTAATCAATATTAGATGTTAACAAATTTCTCTTTTTCAAGAACGCTTTTCTACCCATTGCCATTCTGCATTTTATATCCTCTGAACTGCGACCATCATTTGTTATTTTACTGCCCAAGTAACGAAACTCATCTACCTCCTTTATTGTTTCGTTACCTAGTCTGATTCCTTCACCATCACCTGATTGTCTTAGACTGCACCCCATTACCCTATTTTGCTCTCGTTAATGTTCATCTTATATGCACCTTTCAGCACACTGTCCATTCCGTTCTACTGCTCTTCCACGTCCTTTGCTGTCTCTGACAGAATTACTATGTCGTCGGCAAAACGCAATGTTTTGCTGCACATGGCTGTGAGTGATTCTCCTACAGAAGAATTAATCTACACCTGATTTCCTCCACTGCTAATCGTCTGTGTACCGTTCACTGACTTCCATGCCTATCCCCTGACGTGCTGTACACTTTCTGAGCACTCCATACGTCATCTCCAAAAGTTGCCGTGGTCAGTCTACGAGTCTGGGGTTCACGTAAACGTAAGGCTGCGAGCCTAAGATTGGTGCAGACGTGCGGGTACTCCGGCGTATTTGTCACCAATTGTAATTAATTGTAATGTTTCACGTGTGTGGTACACATACGAGCTGCTTATCAGTTTATTAATAACTGCATTTTATATTACACGAAGGACCATCTGCCTCACACATTGTTAACTTATCGGCTGACTGCGAACAGTGGCCTGATAAAATAACTGATGACATACGTCAAACTCTTGTAGAAAAAGGACCTTTTCAAATAACTAATGTCAACTTCCCTGCCGATACGAGGTACAAGAAAAATATTAAAGAAAATTGCCTAACGGCGAAGAAATCTGCAGAGAATGAGTCATTTAATGTGTTCCAAAAATTCTATTTTTTTGTTTTTGTTGCAAACTTTTTAGTGGTGAAACTATCTCGCTTGCAGGTACGTCAGGGCTTTGGGACCGGAAAAATATGTTCGGATTTCTAGCCAAACACGAAAAATCCACAAACCACATAAAAGCATACAAGTCATGGCGAGAATTACACTTATGTTTGCGTACAGGCAAAGCACTGGATGAAGAAAATCAGATACTCGTTCAGGCTGAGACTGGACATCGTTATGAAGCATTACAAAGGTTGCTCTGCGTTAACACAGATACGCAAGGATTGGAACAACAGATATTCTCTTTAAAGAAAATAATGGAAATGTACCATATCGTTACATTTGATGTTTAACTAAAAGACCATTTGCGAAGAGTAAATTTTATACCTGTTTCATATAAAAGGCTGTGGTTTCCAACCGAGCTAGAGGAGATTTTCTAGCATATGTTGGCTACACTGCCGTAAACAAAGATATGCGAAATTAGCAACAACTTATGTTTCGGGCAGTGCGTTTCTGTAGTTCTATCGAGCTGTGAATGTGTTTTCTTAGTCGTGTAACATTCTGAAGCTGCTGAAAATGCCTAGAAGTACCAGGAACCTGATCCACAAAATGTCGAGAGGGAACCTGCAAGTTGTTCCGAATATGAGGGGCAGTTTGAGCGTCCAGCAACTCAAACGTACTTCACCAACTAGCGCTTCTAGAACGAACGAAGATGTGTCACAGTTAACTTAGTGAAGAGCAAAATAATACGGTTTGGTTCACGTTATATATTGTGTAACGTACGTATTTCTTAATGAAGCTTTTGCAGAATTTGTCGATTATGTGGTGGTCAAGTAAAAGTAAATAAAGAGACGTTAGTGGCAACCGGCAAATGGTGTTGCATGTAATATCAGTATCCTGTGTACAGTTTCAAAAACTGAAAAATATTTTTGGGCCTCCAGTATTTCCATGGAAAATATCGGACTGTTTTATGCAATGACAACTATTGCCAAAGGACTCTGAGCCGCGAAAACATTTTGCGCGGCCACGAACTTGCCAGCACCTCCTACCAAAGTCAGCAGATACACCAATCTTATGGGTGAAGCAGTTGAGTCTGTCGCAACGTCTTCAATAATAGCTGCAGCAGAAGAGGCTGTAGAATTAAATGGAAATGAGAAAAACATTGCTGTGGCTGCCAGGAGAGAGGGCAGTCACCAGCACCGATACTGGGAAAGTAGGAGACTATGAGGAACTTACCGAGTACTGCCGGAGTCGTGATTCTAATCCAAACAAAGAAGAATAACTGCTGCTGTTGAAGCGTTTAGCGGGTCTGGGAGTGGGGGGCAACACAGCTTACTAGTCTGTCGCGGTGGAGATAAAATTTGCAAACTGGAATGTGTCGGCCACGTTCAGAAACGAATGGGCACTCGTCTCAGGAAACTGAAACAAACTATGAATAGTGCGAAATTGTCTCAGGGAAAAACGTTGAAAGGTCCGCTTCCAGACACAGTTATAGACGAACTTCAAAGAGACTATGGGATGGCAATTGGAAATAACGTCTCCAGTCTCCAAGATATGAAGAAGGCTGTCTGAGCAACGGACGAACCCAAAATACAAATGAATCGTTCAGCAATGTGATTTGGACTCGAATAACAAGAAACGCGTTTGTCGGTATAAAAATACTGAAATGGGTTGTCGCTGATGCAGTGTTGTCATTCAATGATGGTAGTGTCGGGAGGATTAGGGTATTGAAATTTCTTGGTATTGACGCTATGAAAGGTTTGCAGCTGTTGGACAGGATACAACTAGTCAAATCAGACGACACATCTCAAATGAGCACTAAGGAAGCGAGATTAATCAGGAAAAGGAAGCTTTTGGAGCAGCAGGAAGAACAGTGAAGGCGATGATTATTATGGAGCAGGCTATTTTTGAAGTTGTAGGTAGATAAAATTGTAAGTATTAAGGGCAATGAACAATTTCTGAATTTTCTGAGAAACTACATTTTTAGACACATTTATACCTTTTTCTTAGGAACTACTAAAAAATCTGTGTTCGAGTTTTCAGATCTGGTTCAGCAGAAGTACGATTACTGAAAAATGTCACACCATTACGCAATAATGGTGGATTAATGTAGAAAATTTCAATAAAAATTTATCTTAATTTAAAAAATTATACCACATAAATAAGAAAATGTTTTTATTCTGCTTCAGTGTATTCAAGATGTGTGTCATAATAAGCTACAAAACTTTCATATTATCTTTAACAATTCAAGAGAAAAAGGTAAATAAATTTACCCAGTTTAACATTGGCGAGATAGAGCCTATCGCTTCCCCCTTAAGGTAATTTTTTTTACCTTATACTCGACAAGTCTATCTGCTCACTAAATGATAGGTTTGAGCTTATGAACAGCCATAGCAAGAGCTTTAACTTTCTATACGATATTCTTGATTTGCGAGATGTGGGATAGTGCAAGACTCCAAACTTCATGCACGACTCTCGATACGGTGCTAAGCGATGGTGATGAACGTGATATCAGTGGGAAGGAACCGAGCGACGAAGTTTTGATCTGAGCAGCCATGCTTTCTGCGGGCTGTTTTCCACAACGCGCGCTATCCTAATCACAAAAAGCAAATTCATTGACATTTTACCCAGCATTTCTGATCTTAGCGGTACCTGTAGCTTAGTGGTGAAAGAAGTTTTTCAAAATTAAAACTGACAAAGACTTACCTTAGGTCAACACTTTTTCAAGAAATATTATGTGGACTGACTGTCAACGTCAGCCGTCGAAAGTGATATGTCGAAGTCAGTACACTCAGACACCATTTTGCAAAGTTGAAGGCTAGAAAAATTTCACTGTAATGTTTCTGTGCAAGGAAAAATTTGACATCATATATATTGAAAAACTGTAGAGAATATAAATGATCTTAAGAATAAAATATGTTTCTTTCATATCCCACAAATTTGTGTCTTCCTTTACAGCTATTTACATATAAAGTTTGGACATTTTCACCAATTCTGAAGTATTTTTATGTAAGTTTTCTTCACTTGTGACATACAGTTTACGAATTTATGTTCTACATGCAAACATAAAATGAAATTATATTTTTTGTATTTATGTCCTAATTTTTTCCATGATAGTTAATTAATTTGTAAACTTTTGAAATAAAACGAAATTTCATTATTAAACTAATAAATAACAAGAGATTTTATACTTTCATTGTATCCACCGAGTTTGATTAAAAACACATTGTTATTGAACCTGGAGTGTGGCTCTTTCTGTTTTCACTAAGTCTCTTAGGAATTAAATAGCTATGGATTGTTTCTTCTTTTAATACTTAGCGACAAAATAAGATTCAGATAATATCTGTGACAGAACAATGTGTATATTGTACTTATTTTAAAGGAACAAATATCAATTCGCCATTCGTTGATCACTTATATTTAATTTTAAAGGTCTTACTCAAGAGCCCAAACAAAGGCAACTAACGTCTGGAGAGAAAGATGGAAGTGGTGTGGTAAATGGTATGCCGCTTGTATGGAAAAATGTTCTCGAGCCGTCCCTGGTACTACTTGACAGTAAGTGATTATACAGATTTGAATGTCTTCAACTGGACGGAAGATGTGAAGAAGAAGAAACAAAGTACCGCTACTCGGAAAAAAATTACTACGGCACTAGAACATCTGAACGAAGGGGGTACATGAATTATAGACATAATATGAAAGAGAACGATATAATTTTGGAGCATTATTCGCAAAGTGAATGACAATAGGGTAACGAACTGTTCAACTTGATTGCGAAATAAGAAAGCTTCAAACATGCTTGGAAAAGTACGAACGCATTTGAGAAGGCTTAGCATCACAGAACACAACATACGGAACAGGGATTTTTATGCTACTTAGTACGGTGCATTTAGCTCAAAAAACGGCCTAACCCAGACACCCAAAGTAAAAGTTTCCCCCCAGCACCAAACTGTTCTATACAGCCCACATATTGTTTGGTAAAAAGTTACACCATTTTGAGCGTCGGGTTTGGTGGAGAGGGAAGGGAGAAGTTAGAAAATTAGCAGTTTTTTTCAGTTTTTCTTAAATATTTAGAAAACTATGCGGTTTAGCGCGAAATGTGACAAATACAAAAATAATCTACATTAAATTGCGAACAAAAATTGTTCAGTAGATAATCTTGCTAAAGTGAACGGTTACAGAGTTACGGAGGGTGAAAGGGTAGGAATTTTTTGGATTTTTATGGATTTTTTGTTTTTTTTTTTTTTTTGTTTTGAAAAATGAAATTCTACTGAAATAACTAAACAGTTTTTTTAAGTAATATTCTTCAAGCGAACTGTATTCGGAAAGAGGCTAAGAGGCACCACAGAGGGTCATAAAGGTAAAGCAGTCAACAATCCCAAGACTGGTTTGAACGCCACAGTGCTTTACTAGGCACGGTCCTGTTTGGAGGTGGTATGCCGTTGCCTTCCTCCGACCTTGGAACTGACTGACCCAGCCAGTTATAGGGGGACCTACAGTTTAGCGTGGGTTCCGAACCACGGTGACCGGCGTATAAATGCTGGGAACGAGAGCCGGCCGAGCGTACGGCGTGTTGTGGGGGCGACTGCCTGTCTGTCATCCACTGTCGTAGTGGGAGACCAGCTCAGTGCGTTGGTGAGTGTTATTTCTAGTCAAGTTCTGCTGTCATTTTTTAAATCTTTCGTCTTTAGTATACTGTGCAAACTATGTGATAATCGCTTAAAAGTGTGTGACTTATGGCGGAGTGTGTGTTGAAGCCTTATAAGGACAAGGGTGGAGAACTAATTACTCTGACTAGGAAGGCGGTGGACAAAATAATACAGTGCAGTGAAATTCCTGAAGATGGTGTTAAAGACAACTTCCTGGAGAATGACGCGCTTCGAGTACATAGTAAGTGTCGACAAAGTTATATATTACGCCCAAAGCCACCTCAACATGAAAAAGAATCTCCAGCAAAGATTCCCCGTGAAACGTTTGATTTTAAAACCTTATGTTTTCTTTGTGGTCGCAAGTGTGTAGATGTATCTAAATGCAGAAACCCAGCTCAAGAAAAGTGGAGCTTAGTACAGAAACTTGAAATGATGGAAAGCAACCGAACGGAAGCAAATAACAGGCATGACAAGTGGGGAGATGAGGAAACTGTGAGGCTTTCTCAGGTGACAGACCTCGTCAGTTCTGATGGGAGCTACCACTGGCACTGTTAACAGACATTTCGAAAGCCAGGTTCATCACAGCCCAAAACAGGAGCGGCGACAACCAAAGGTGGGTCAAGCCGTGATGCCAAAAGGGAAGATGCTTTCGAAAAGCTGTGTGATTATTTGGAAGAAAATGATGAATGTCAATATGCATTTGAAGAATTACAAACTTTGTCACGAAGTTGAGCCATATACTGGAAAACATTTGAAAAGAAAACTTATCCAGCGCTACGGCAATAGCTTGAATTTTACAGAATTATCGGGGAAAAGAGATGTGATTTGTTTTTCTGGTGTAGAGATTGGAACTCTGATGACTCTCAGGAGGAACTGAGAGTGGTCAAAACTGCAGCAGCTATTATAAAGTCGAAAAGCTACGACTATTCTGAGTTTCCAACAACTGAAGAAATTTGTAAAGGAGGAGCTGAAATGGTACCTGAAGTCCCGAGTGTCTTGATAACTGAAATCATACAACCTACTTCTAAAAGACAGATATCCGAAAAATTTCAAAGAACGAAACAAATTACTGAAAGGAAAAAACTTTAATATGTCACAGTATAATAAGCGCTGCACGTCCAAGACAATTTTTGTCCCCTATCCAACTTGGAACTGGTGTTTCCTTGCACAGAAAATTTGGCTGAAAGGTCTTGATCGATATCCTGTGCAATTTGGGTGTTTATGTACCTTACAAGGAAGTTTTAAAATATGAGAGATCAGTCACTTCGCAAGAAAGCACAAGAATTGAGAACGGATACGTTCAGTTTGTTTACGATAATGCAGACTACAATGTTCACACTGTGGATGGCCATAACACGTTTCATGTCATGTGTGGAATTGCCTTCATAACACCTAAAACTGCTCTTCAGGTAGAGGACAACGTACCTCGAAACTATGTTACTGCTCACGCTGTAGAAAAGCGAGGCCTGTTTGATTTGCAAACTTACAGAGCCCCAAGTACATCTGGCTATTCCACAATAGTTGCTACAAACGTGGCATCCCTGAAAATAAAACCATTGTCATATGAACATGCCCGAACACTTGTTTTGGTTGAGTAGTACATGGTTGGAATGCCCAGAAGAATGTAAACCTGACTGGAGTAAAGGAGGAGAAGAATCCGCTTGAGTGGGGCTGGAAGAAGATTGGCGAACACCTGAGACCAATTACAACAGTACGTCCTGCAGGTCCCCAGGAGTTACTTTCCCTTATAGCGTGCGCCTGTAAAGATGAATGTATCCGTAACTGCGAGTGCATAAAGAGTGGTCTAAACTGCTCAACCATGTGCGGTAATTGCTCAGGCCTAGGATGTGATAACAGGGACACGAATATCACAGACGAAGATTCTGAAGAGGAGGGTGGTATGTTTGAAGACGACTGAATACTTATAAGTCGTTTACATTAATTTAAGGTCGCATTTAACATTCTACCTTTTTATTCAATAGTAATTGAACTCAGTTAACTTCAAATCTCTTGATAAAACATGATTGCAATATATATTCAGTTATACCTATTTTCTAAAGGAAAACGTCCAAAAGCTGTAGTTTTAAAAACATGATGTTACAAATGATATAATTATATATCGTAATTATAATACAGATTATTTATGCTGAAAAGATATTCATTCTTAGAGCGGAATAGTCCAGAGAAAATTCAGAGAGGGTTTCTCCGTACCACGGGTTTATATGGCCTAGGCCTGTGGAGGCCTCTTTTCCCTTAAAAAGTAGCGCTCCTTGAGAAGGTGGTGAGGTTGCCGTTCCTTCAAGGGCGTATCACTAACAAACCACCGGCCACTAAAATCGCAATCTTCTTTTACAAAACGAACTCCTGTAAAAAATGTTTCCTTAGCGATTTTCAAAAATCTAGAAAAATGCGGAAAATTGCTGCTTTTACTACCTCCGTAACTCTGGAACCGTTCACTTTAGCAAGATTATGTACTGAACAATTTTTGTTCGCAATTTAATGTAGATTATTTTTGTATTTGGCACATTTCGCGCTAAACCGCATAGTTTTCTAAATATTTAAGAAAAACTGCTAATTTTCTAACTTCTCCCTCCCCTTCCCCCCCCCCCCAACCCGACGCTCAAAATGTTGTAACTTTTTACCAAACAATATGTGGGCTGTATAGAACAGTTTGGTGCTGGAGGGAAATTTTTACTTTCGATGTCTGGGTTTACGTCTAATTGTACCGTACTAACTGATCAATACTGCAAATTTCCTGTCCAACAACGAAAATTACAACGGACGAGAGAAAGATGTGAAATGCATAAGCAGGCTATCAGTTCTGAAGCTTGCAATTTCTGACCACTGATAGAAGCCGAAAACCTTCATACTGCCAGAAGAGTATGCTCAAACGCTTACAACTGTATCACTTTCAATGAATTTGCATCAGAATTTTATTATTGCTTCAATGTCTCGTGCCCAGAAACAACCCTGCCATTAAATGACTGTAAAAAAATAAAAAAGAATAACTGGATAAACACGGAAGCAAAAACAGCAACAGCAAGAGAAATCTAAGACTTTTCCAATGCGCAATGACAAAGAATAGTGATAATCATAGACTGAAGGAAGAATCTAACAACCATCATGATCACTACAAAAATCTCCTTTTAGAAACCAGATGTAAACTTATGCTAACATGTTAAGAGACTCTAACAACTCTGCCAAAGCTGTCTGGCAAGTTATAAATAGCTTTAGGGACTGTAAGGAGAAATCAGCTAGTGACCTTAGTATCAATTTCAAAGGTGGTAACATAAAATGCCCCTTCAAGATAGCAAATATTTTTAACGAGTACTTCTCTTCTATGGGAAAATCCATCAGTGACCAGTTCAACAACCTCCAGTATACATATAGGGGCAATCTAGTAAGACATAGCATATACTTGACACCTATGAACAGCAGGGAAATAAAACACATAGTGATGTCACTAAAAAACTCAAACTCTCCAGGTTATGAAGGATTGTCTATCAGCACACTTAAAAGGTGCATAGACAACGTATCAGATGCCTTGGCGACAGCAGTAAATGACGTAATTACAACAGGTATTTTTCCAGACAGACTAAAGATAGCACAAGTAACTCCGATTTACAAGAAACGTGATAAAACTAAAATTGAAAACTACCGACCGATCTCAATCTTACCTGCATTTTCTAAGGTAATCGAGAAAGTTATTTATAATAGACTAATGGCTTTTCTGAGTCTACACAACCTAATATTCGAGAATCAAAATGATTTTATGAAAAACAAGTCAACTTCAGTAGCTGCAGCACAGCTCGAAGATGAAATAATAAAAGATGTGGAAAGATATGGAACATGGGTATTAGAGGAACATGCTTCGACTTAATAGAGTCATATGAGAGCAACAGGAAACAATGTGGTGTGATTAAAACAAAAAGTGGGTCTTTCAAATCCAAAGCAACAGATGTAAATTCGGAGTGCCTCAAGGTTCCATCTTGGGACCCCTACTGTTCCTGATTTATGTGAACGATATAAAGTACTGTTCCCCAGATAATAAAATAATATTGTATGCAGACAATACAACAATTGTGTGCAAACACAAAGACCACGGCAGTCTGGAAGTGCTGTGCAACACTGTTACTAATGAAATAGTCAAGTATTTCAATGATAACCATCTAAATGTAAGTGCCTCCAAGACTGCAATTGTAGAATTTAACCCTAGAAAGCAAACAGACTTTGACATGAAATTATCAGTAGGAAATCAAACTATTAATAAGGAAAAATATACAATATTTTTGGGTATCACCATTCAAGACATCATCAAGTGGGACATTCACAGAGATTTCCTAGCCAAAAAGCTCTCTAAAAATATCTTTGCCATAAACCAGATCAGTAAATATTGTAAAGATATGCATGTCCTAAAGACAGCATATACCATGTATTATTTGCATCCAACACTAACTATGGAATAGAGATTTGGGGTGGAACATCACAAGCCAACATTAACACTTTGTTGATACTACAGAAGAAAGCGGTCAGAATTATCTGTGGGGCCAAAGCAAGAGAATCATGTCGGAATCTCTTTCCAAAATTGGGCATACTTACCATTTCTGGTGGTATATATGTTAAAAATAATAAAGTATGTGAAAACAATCAATCCAGATCTAGACTGATCTACATCAGCCCTTCCTAAAAACAAATTAAAAGACCAACTAAAAAGAATGCTAATTGAAAATCCATTCTATTCCCTAGATGAATTCTATGACTATATGAAATATTTTTCTTAACCATGACAAGTACATACTGTAGTTAACTGTTTAATTGTCAAAGATTTAAAAAATTATGTAATACTTTTAATTGTATAAAAAATTCACTAATTGTAATGTTTCTATGAAACAGTAATCATTAGTAAATAAATTATGAAACTGAAATATTCAGAACAATAATCGATACAATGTCAAGAGACTGTATATGTATTATTCTAGGTTGAATAAATATTATTATTATTATTATTATTATCAGCCATAACGCGAGTCGTTCTGGGTAGTTAAGAAATTGTACGAGAATAATCTTGTGTTCTCAGAATCTAAGCGGTCAAATTACATGTATACTAGTGGGTGTTGTATTTTATCCTAATATGTACGGCAGCGTGACACACGAGCTAATGTTCTGTTTCTCTCTGTTCACGGCAGTGGCAGGTGTAATTCACAGTTCTCCTCCCACCGCAATATCTGCGGCGAATTACACATTATACCTGCCAACATTCATGCCGAGTCCTCAATTCAACTACTCAATGCGGAATTTACTGTTGTGTTAGCAGACCGATGTTTCTACGCCTTCTGTCCTACAGAAATAAACCACGCACACAAATCACTTGAGTATTTGCAACACACATAATTGCTGCAAAATGAAATTAGTTCAATTGTTCCAACATCAAACACATGCTCACCATCAATAAAACACTGAACTATCGCTTCCATTTGTGCGGATTTTGTCATGCGACAGCAGAACTGACAAAGTAAACTTTTTTACTGTAATGAAAATAGGCGAGAGTGGAACTGTCATTCTGAGACATTTCTGTAATGCAGATTTTCATAGAAGAATCTCCGACCCGGTGGATTTTGAAACACTACACTTTCATACAAACCTTGTCCTGGCAACAAAAACAAAATCCGCCAAATCGGTCGAGCCGTTGTGGAGTGATGAATCTGGCGTATTACAAGGTACTCTCCTCCATGCACCATGAGGAGGATTGAGGAGCGTAACACCTTCTCGATAAAAATATACACAACGTCCGAAATAAATGGTGATCGGTTAAACCGATTATGTCGTCCCAATCTTCAGCGCTGATGGAATTTTTCGACTCTCCTTTGTAACTGTCCCGAACTTTTCTTCTGAAAACTTTTCCATGAGAGTAAAGAAGAAAGCAAAAAAGGAATGCCCTCTCCAGCGTCCAAATCTTGAGTTGTTGAAATCATTTAAAAACACACTAAAATATGCACTTTCAGTTTTTCACAAATTTTTCTATTTTCCGTTAGATTTTCCAAAAAAGATTCTTTCTTGGTGCAAATCTTGTCCTCAGAATGACTAACACAATAAAGTAAGTGTATACGTGACAAATAGTACATCAAACCTGTTTTCCAACTAGCGAGCAGCACACACAACTATTTTAATAATTAATGACACAGACGGGCTGTCCAGTTTTCTGCAAAGCGCCTTCATTAATTTACAGTATTACCAATAAATAAGATCAATTACAGCAATTTCCATGCCTAGAATTCCATCAGCAACGAGCTTTACATATTAAATAGCATGCTTCCGTTTTCGGCTACAGCAGCTCATTCAATGTGAACATGATATCTATCCTTCCTTCGAAGTTCTCAGGGCTAAACTGCAGAGCCTGTTGCCCACGCTCTGCAAATGTCGGCAACACCACAGCAGTCAACCATGGTGTAGGTATATGTTTCATTTATTTTCTGTTATGTGATCATTTTAAGTGGAAGTTAGGTTAGATATAGGTTAACGAAGAAGGTTTTTTTTTAATATATATAAGATGGTGGGAAAGAATTACAAACTAGTATATATAGGCCGTAAATATTATTATTACCGTATTATTATTATTAAAAAGGGAATAATAGTAGCCACAGGTCTATCTAAAGATTATACGATTTATCGTACAAATGATCTTTGAAACAAAACTAACAGCGAAAAGTCAGAATGTTACTCACAAAACCATTGCATAACTTCTTTATCCTTTATAATACAACCAACTTGGCTGTACAAATATATTCGTACTTAAAAAAACCAGAGCGAAATTGTTAATGCAAGTTTTGGACAGATTATGAGAGAGCAATGAGCATTTAAATGTATCTTTTAAAGCTTCAATGCGTCTTGTTCTGACCTGATGCCTTCGGTATGTGACAACTTTAAATATGTTTATGCATTTTTATTGAAATAACCATGTCATTAGACAAGCGAAGAAAAATCCTTTCTGATTCGTATTCTAAACTCTGTTCTGAAGAGCAAAAGAAAAGTATGAACCGGGAAATATTTTTGCGCTTACTAAGGTGATGTATGCAGTTTTACTAGCAGCACATTTATAGTAATACTTCCTGATTGCTAAAAGTAGCCCTGCCGGTAAGTATGCGTAAGTCTTCCAACAGCGACAGTTCTCTTTAAATCAGAAAAAATCTACAGTATAATAGATGTCTCTAAGGTGTCTTGTTTTAAAGACAGTGCTTAAAACAAATTATTCATAAGGGAAATATGGTAACATACTGTTTGAGAATCGTCTGTACTACTTAACTGATTTTATGCACGATGTTCCTAATGTACGGTTCGATTATTTCGACAATTTATAATTTCTCTTTATAAATATACAAGCAAACTAAAAAAAATACAGATATTTGTGTTCTACTTATGTCTCGCTCAAACGGCATGTGCTAGCTGGCCACACCCAGTACTTCAATTGGTTTCATTACCAGTGTAAATCAGTTACCCCAAAACGTAATTAACACTCTTAACAACCCTTTTTTTTTCCTTCGATAGTTTTTTAGTTTCTCTGGAACGATGTAGTAATTAAGGATACAAATCTGGCATAAAAATACAAACGCCATAGCTGTGTATTCTTTTATTAGAAGCGATTCTACACTGGGGCAGGCGCGGAATGTCAGTGAAGCTCAGTTAAGCTGTGCGCTGTAAACAAATGCACCAGTCGATTCTACTGACGCAACTGGGTCAGGCATTTGAGATTATCTCTGCTCACAGTTACTCGCTACATACGTTTGCCGTCAAATTTATGTATTACAAAAAGCAGGAACTTACCTCTGAAACAACAGGACACACGATGTGGGCAAACAACGGAACACCTTATCCACACACTCACAACACTTAACTCAAACTGGTCTCACCCATTTCGGTAGCAGCCCGAGAATGTACGAGAGACTTGTGGACGACAGAGCTACCATCTGGCGGCAAAGCGCGTACTATCAACAGCGGCGCGGGTCAATTCAGGCCGTGGAACGAGGATAACAGCTCTACTGAGAAATTTGATCGCGAACTTCCCTGAACTTGCAGTTAATAGCACGGAGCATAAGTACAGTACTCTAGAAAATAACGGGGCAGTATTTAACCGTCACCGGAGGACTCACAAGTGTTGAGAATTTCATCCCTTGTGAGTTGTGTTATCCTTAAATGATGTACTTTATTTTCTTAGCTCTCCAGAAGACTTGCTGTGCAACAGCAGCGGTTTTCACACTTCATCAGCGCTTCAACATTGATATGGCGGCATTGCCGCAATTCATTCCATTGTTGATACGAACTCGTTAATACTAAAATGGCTCTAGTTTGTAATTTTAGCTTTCTCAGTTTTCAGAATTGTAAGAAACGCGTTGTTGAATGTTGTAAAAAGTATAATGCGCGCCTGCTACTGTGAGAGTTGCATGTTTTTTCTAGCAGTATGTGGAGGTGCGTGTAATAAAAAGGGAACTACACTTGAATCAGTAATTGCAAAAACAATGTTAGTTCAAAAATAAATTTTCAGTAGAAGCAAAAAACTATATAATGGACAGTAGGACAAAACTGTTTATTTTAAAATCATTTGTATATGTTAAGTAAATATTAACATTAAAACAAAGTTTTGATTCCAAATTATTAACTTATCCACCAATAGGGGTAAAGTTTATGTTGTTTTATTTAACGGCCGGCTTCGCTGTTACATTAATACCATCTTCAGGCCCCATACAAATAAACCTACAAATCACTGTTGAACACATAACAACATGTCCTACATATGCCATACAAAATATTAAGAACAAGAAGTACATGTGAGCCAACATTCAGCATTGAAGTAATATAATAAGGCCTAATGAACGGTACAATTAAAGAGGCTATTGAAATAAAATAATATTTATAAATAATACAAGAATCAAAGCATCTGAAAGATATTGCTTTACGTCTGTTGGTAGATAAGTTAATGATTTGAACCGATCTCATTAAAACATGGAGCTACATCGATTAAAACAAAGTACTTTAAATTTAACAACTTTGCATGTACGATTCGTTTAATTGTACATAGTTACGTTGTTATTGCAGGATGAACATTTCTGATTAACATTTTAATACGAAAGTTTTTTGTTAGCAAAAATAACTTTATTGTATAAATTTAACATACCTTACTACTTCTAGGAAGCCTTGACTCATTGTCTAATATTGTTTTACAAAGCGCACTGGAGTTAATGTACGCAGACAGTGTATAGAAGTACTAAAAATATAATTATGTAAATCGTAATATTAGGACTTCAGGTTCTTATTTGACTTGTTGTTGTTGTTGTTGTGGCCTTCAATCCGCAGACTGGTTTGATGCAGCTGTCCTGTGCAAGTCTCTTCATCTGAGAATACGTTTCGCAACCTACATCCTTTTGAATCTGCTTACTAGATTCGTCCCTCGGTCTCCCTCTACGATTTTTACCCCACACGATTCCTTCTAATGCTAAGTTGACAATTCTTTGATGTCGCAAAATATGTCCAACCAATCTATCCCTCCTGTTAGTCAGGATATGCCAGAAACTCCTTCTCTCCCCGATTCGGTTAAGCACCTCCTCATTAGTTACGTGATCTACCCATCTAATTTTCATCATTCGTCTGTAGCACCACATTTCGAAAGCTTCTATCCTCTTTTTATCTGAACTCCTTATCGTCCACGTTTCACTGCCATACAATGCTACACTCCAGGCAAATGCTTTCAGAAAGGACTTCCTACCACTTAAATTAATATTGGATGTTAAGAAGTTTCGCCTCTTTAGAAACGCTTTTCTTCCCATAGCCATTCTGCATTTTATATCTTCTTTACTTCGGCCATCAGAAGTTATCCTGCTACCGAAATAACAAAATTCATCTACTACTTTTATTATCTCATTACCTAATCTAAGGAAGAATTTCTAAGACTGCATTACATTATCTTTGTTTTGCTCTTGTTGATGTTCATTTAATACGCTCTCTTCAACACACTGTCCATTCCATTCAACTGCTCTTCCAGGTCCTTTTCTGTCTCTGACAGAATTACTATGCCATCGGCAAAACCCAATGTTTTTATTTCTTCACCCTGAACTTTAATCTCTATTCCAAATTTTTCCTTGCTTTCCTTTACCGCCTGCTCGATGTATAAATTGAATAGCATCGGAGAAAGACTACAACCCTGTCTTACTCCCTTCCCAACTGGTGCTTCCCTTTCATGCACTTCGAGTCTATTAACTGCGGTCTGGCTTTTGTACAAGTTGTAAATAACTCTCCCCGTATTTTACCTCTGCTGACTTCAGAATTTGAAAGAGTGTATTCCAATCAACATTGTCAAAAGCTTTCTCCAAATCTACAAAAGCGACAAAAGCCTTTCCTTAATCTATGTTCTAAGATAAGTCGTAAAGTGAATATTGCCTCCCTTGTTCCTACACTTCTCCTGAATCCAAACTGATCTTTCCCGAGGTCAGCTTCTATCAGCCTTTAATTCTCGTGTTGATAATTCGTGATAAAATTTTGCAACCATGACTTATTAAACTGTTGGTTCCGTAATTTTCACACCTGTCTGCTCCTGATTTCTTTGGAATGGGGATTATTACATTTTCCTTAAAGTCTGAGGGTATTTAGTCTGTCTCATACATATTACACACCAGGTGAAACAGTTTTGTCATGGCTGGTTCTCCCAGAGACTTCAATAGCTCTGAGGGAATGTCATCTACTCCAGGGGCCTTGTTTCGACTTAGGTCTTTCAGGGCTCTGTCAAATTCTTCTATCAGTATAGTACCTCCTATTTCATCTTGATCTACTTCCTCCTCCCTTCCTACAACATCGTCTCTAAGTTCATTTCCTTTGTTGAGCTGCTCTATGTACTCTTTCCACCGTTCAGCTTTTCCTTCTTTGCCGAGAACTGGGTCTCCATCTGAGTTCTTGATATTTGTAGAGCTGTTTTTCTTGTTACCAAATGTCTCTTTTATTTTCCTGTAGGCAATATCTACATTTCCCCTTGTTATACATTCTTCTACAGATTTGCATTTGGCTTCTAGCCACTCCTGCTTAGCCATTTTGCACTTCCTGTCAATCTCATTCCTTAGTCGTCAGTACTCCATTTTGCCTGTTACATTTACTGCATGTTTATATTTTCTCCTTTCATCAATTAAATTTAGTATTACCTGCGATATTCAAGGATTTTTCGTAGGTCTTGCCTTTCTACCTATTTTGTCCTCTGCCGCCTTCACTATTTCATCTCTCAATGCTACCCATTCATCTTCTAATATTTTATTTCCCCCCTTTTCTGTCAATTGTTGCCTAAAGCCCCCGCTGAAATTCTTAAGAACTTCAGGTTCCCTAAATTTATCGAAGACCCATTTCCTTATTTTCCTACATTTCTGCAGTTTTTTCAGTTACAGCCTACTGTTAATGACCAATAACTTCAGGTCAGAGTCTATATCTGCCCCTGGGTATGTCTTACAGTTTAAAAACTAGTTCCGGAATCTATGTTTACCATTATAAAATCTATCTGATACCTTCCGGTGTCCCCTGGTCTCTTCCACGTATACCACCATCTTTCGTGATTCTTAAACCACGTGTTTGTTACAATTAAATCATGTTCCGTGCAAAATTCCTCTTTCATTCCTTCTGCCCAGTCCATATTCACCTACTATTTGCCCTTCTCTTCCTTTGCCTACTACCGAATTCCAGTCTCCCAACAGAATTAAGTTTTCCTCTCTATTAATAATAATAATAATAATCATTAGAGACTGATTATAGCCGGCCGCGGTGGCCGAGGGGACTGAGGCGCTTCAGTCACGGTCTGCACGGCCACTACGGTCGGGGGTTCGAATCCCCCCTCGGGCATGGATATTTGTGCCGTCCTAGTTCGTAAGTAGTTCATAAGTAGTTTGTAAGTTTAGGGACTGATGACCCCGTAGTTAAGTCCCATAAGCTTTACAAACATTTGAACATTTGAACTGATTATGCCTTGCAGCGTTCAGTCTTTAGTATAGTACCTCTAATAAAATTCCTCCATGATCCTCTACTCAATGCTAACATTGATGCCTCGTCTGATGTTATGCCTTTTACTTCAAAATCATTCTGCACCGAATCTATGTACTTTCTTCTTGGTCTACCTCGACTCATCTTACCCTCCGCTGCCGAGCTCATGAGTCTCTTAGGTAACCTTGCTTCTCCCTTGCGTGTAACATGACCCCACCATCTCAGTCTGTTCGCTCTAACTGCTTCATCTATGCTGTTCATTCCCAGTTTTTCTCTGATTTCCTCATTATGGACACCCTACTGCCATTGTTCCCATCTATTAGTACCTGAAATCATTCTTGCTACTTTCATATCTGTAACCTCTACATTATGAATAAGGTAACCTCTATCCACCCAACTTTCACTCGCATACAACAAAGTTGGTCGAAAGATAGAGCGGTGCACTGGTAACTTAAACTTGGTACTTACTTCCTTCTTGCAGAAGAGAGTAGATCTTAGCTGAGCACTCACTGCATTAGGTTTGCTACACCTCGATTCCAGTTCTTTCACTATGTTGCCATCCTCTGAGAAAATACATCCCCGGTACTTGAAACTGTCTACCCGTTCTAACTTTGTTCCTCCTATTTGGCACTCAATGTGCTTAAATCTCTTTCCCACTGACATTACTTTCGTTTTGGAGATGCTGATCTTCATATCATAATCCTTGCATCTCTGATCGAGCTCTGAAATATGAGTTTGCAACCTTTCAATTGAATCGGCCATTACAACTACGTCATCCGCACATGCGAGACGGCTTATTTTGTTTTCACCTATTTTAATCTCGGCCTGTCAGTCTACTGTTTTCAACATATGATCCATGAATAGTATGAACAACAGCGGTGACAGGTTACAGCCTTGCCTTACAAGCGAAACTACCCTGAACCATGAACAACTTGCCGTCTACTCCAACTGCTGCCTAACAGTCTAGATAACGAGCTTTAACTTCCTGCAGAAATTTGCCCCCTGTTCCATAATCTTGTAGAACTGTCAATAGCTCCCTCCTAGGAACGCGGTCACAAGTCTTTTCTAGATCTATGAAACACAGATACAATTCCCTGTTCCACTCATAGCACTTCTCCATTATCTGCCGTAAGCTAAAGATCTGGTTCTGACAGCCTCTAAGAGCCCTAAACCCACACCGATTTTCATATAACTTGTCCTCAGTTAATACTCGCACTCTCCTTTCAACAATACCTGAGAATATTTTGCCTACAACGCTATTTAAAGAGATACCTCGATAGTTGTTACAATCTTTTCTGTTTCCATGTTTGAAAATTAACGTGATTACCGCTTTCGTCCAGTCAGACGGAACCTGTCCCGATTCCCACGCCTTCTCAGTTATCTTGTGTAACCATTTGAGACCTGATATTCCACTGTATTTGACGAGTTCCGGCTTAATTCCATCCACCCCAGCCGCTTTATTGCATTGTGATGTACTGACCATTTTCTCCACTTCCTCAAATTTGATCCTGTTTCCATCGTCGTTCCTATCCCATTCTACCTGAAAATCTGTCACATCATTGAGCGTTTCACCTACATTGAGCAATTCTTCAAAATATTCCCTCCATCTGCTCAAGGCATCCACAGGATTGACTAGCAGTTTTCCTGAACTGTCCAACACACTTGTATTCCTTCTTCCCTCCCTTTCGAAGATTGCTAATTACGCTCCAAAATGGTTTTCCCGCGGCTTGACCCAGGGTGTCTAGCCTATTTCCAAAGTCTTTCCATGATTTTTGCTTGGAGTCTGAAGTATACGTTTGACTTTGTTTCTTTCTTCAACATAACATTCTCTGCCTGCCTAATTTCTAGTATGGAGCCATTTTTGAAATGTCTTCTTTTTCTGTTCACAAGCTGCCTTGACTGTGTCATTCCACCAAGCTGTCTGCTTCTTCCTGCCTATAAACACTACTGTTCCAAGAAATTGTCTAGCTTTTTCCAGTAGTGTGTCCCTGTACTTTGACCATTCCTCTTCCATTGACTGTAAATCGTTACATTCAAATAACTGGTACCTTTCCGAGTTGTTATGTATTTGTGCCCGATTTCCTGGTATTGAAGCTTCTCCACTCTTATCCTTCTACATATGGACCTGACTTTCTGCACTTTTGGCCTCACGAAACCAATTTCACTGCAGATTAAATAATGATCAGTATCATCAAAGAACCCCCTGAAAACACGTGTGTCCTTGACTGTCTCCCTGAATTCCTGGTCTGTTAAAAATATAGTCTCCCTTAATTGCTGAATAATTTTCTTTAACTCCTCATACATTTCTTCAATCTCCTCAACATCGGCAGAGCTAGTTGGCATATAAACCTCTGCTACTGTTGTCAGTATTGGCTTCGTATCTATCTTGACAATGATAATGCGATCGCTGTGCTGGTCATAGTAGTTTACCCGCATTCCTATTTTCTTATTCATTATCAATCCTACTCCTGTGATACCCCCAATTGATTTTGTATTTATAATCCTGTACTCACCTGACCAGAAATCCTGTTTATCCTGCCACCGAACTTCATTACTCTCCACTATATCCAACTTCAAGCTATCCATTTCCCTTTTTAAATTTTCTAATTTTCCTACTCGATTAAGGGATCTAACATTCCGCGCTCCGACCCGTAGAATGCCAGTATTGTCTTTCCTGATGATCACATCCTCCTGAGTAGTCCCCGACCGGAGATCTGAATGGGGGAGTATTTTACCTCCGGAATATTTTACCCTAGATGTTGCCATCATCATATATTCATACAGTAGAGCTGCATGTTCTCGAGAAAAGTAACGGCTGTAGTTTCCCCTTGCTTTCAGCCGTTCGCAGTAGCTGTGTGGCAAAGCCACATTAGCTGATGTTACAAGGCCAGCTCAGTCAATCATCCAGACTGTTGCCCCTGTAACTACTGAAAAGGCTGCTGCCCCTCTCGTTTGTCTGGCCTCTCCACAGATACGCCTTCGCTGTGGTTGCACCTGTCTGTGATTCACGCGGGTGGATTTTGAAGCTAGAGTTGCAAAAATTGGTATTTGTATTGTTAGTTAGAATTTAAAAAATACGTGTTTCGGTATTTTTGGAAATTCAACTATCAAGGGGGTTAAATTGGAGAGGGGGATGTTTTTCGAAAATTTTTTGCTATTAAGGCAATTTTGAAGCTACAGCCACATAAATTGGTATATGTTTTCTTGGTCAGAATTAAAAAGATACGTGTTTCGGTATTTTCAGAAAATTAATCATTTAGGGGGTGAAATAGAGGATGTAACATTATTTGAAAATACGATGGTACTAAGCCAATTCTGAATCTAGAATTACAAAAAGTGATATTTGCATAGTTGGTTGGAATTTAAAAGATACATGTTGGGGTGTTTTTCGAAATTCAACTATTAAGTGGTGCCATAAGGGGTAAATCAAATGTGTGTCATCCGTCTGTAAGGCTTACAGACTAACTTAAAGTAACTTTGACTAACTCATGCTAAGGACAACACAAACACCCATGCCTGGGGGGCGAATTGAGCCCCCGACGGCGAACAGCAGCGCGCACCGCAGCACGGCGCCTCAATACGCACGGCCATTCTGCCGCGGCTACGAGTAGTGTCACAACATTTCATTACGACAGAGGTAAGCTATATGTATGAAAATTTATATTAAGAGGGAGCAACAAGTGGTGCAGACCAACGGGCGGGCGTTAGGCTAGCAGTAATGTATTCCGCAGCTGCTCGTACAGCGAGTACATATTCTGAACAGGAAGTGTCTCTGTCGCTGTGAAGCAAATCTCTTCCAATGCAACCTCTTTCGCTGCCAAATTTCGGGAGGAGCTAACATGGACGAAAAGAAGAACAAGAGTCTGCTGAACATGGTAGCACTGAGCGAGTGGTAGGACAACGGCAGTTCCGCACTTCCGCCCCTCCCCGCGGCCGCCCGTGCACCGCTACCTCCCCCTCCCCCTCCTCCTCCCCCCCCCCCTCCACCGCCCACACAAATGCTCACTTGTGCCTGTGCCCCCCCCCCCCCCCAATTAGTTTTTGAACAACCTAACCGCCACCGCCGACGCCAACAGTGCTGCTTCTGATTAATTTACACAATAGTCGTATGAAATAAACGTTTTTTTTTTAATTACATACAGGTTGTATTACACCAACATTGGGAAAAATGAACCATGTTTTTATTAATTGTGCCAGCCCAGGTTTTTATTTATTTATTTTACGAATGTTATTATGTACAGTATGGACTACATCCAGAAACATATTCCCCAATGAGAATTGAAGCAAGACTTTAGTAATGAATAGGATTGAAATGATAAATCTGTATACTTACAAGATGCATTCGTTGTCTGTCTGTTCTCTTATAACTCAAGATCCAGACAACCATATAACGTGAAATTTGGTACACGTACATAAAATTACATGGGGAAGATTCTTAAACAGGTTTAGTTCCATATTTTTTTTTTTTTAAACCAACCGGAAAATTTGATAAAAAATGAAAAGTGCGTTTTCAATGTGTCCGTGTAAATCTATACGTTTGCACTGATGTTGGTGAAATTTTGCACAATTGTCCTTCAAACCAAGAGGAAGGGCACTGTCTACATAAAATTTCGTTCAGTGCACGGTGGAGGGTACTTTTGGATTTCGCCAAAATCCACAGTTTTGCTCCAATCTTGATGAAATTTTGTATAGTTGACCTTGAAAACAAGATGAAGGTTACTGTCTACATAAAATTTCGTTCGGTGCATGGGGGAGAGTACTTCACTTACAGTCTTCGATTGCAATCTCTATACATATAACACACGTTTGTTGTCTGTCTGTCTGTTCCCTTATAAGTCAAGAGCCAGACGACCAAATAATGTGAAATTTCGTACACGTGCACAAAATGACATGTGGACGGTTCTTAAACAGGTTTCGTTCCATCCCAATGTCACTCTGGCCAAGTGCCTGTTCTAATCCGTGTGATAATAGCTCCCCCCCCCCCCAAAAAAAAAGAAATCATGAAAGTTGGTTATTGAGAGTGACTTTGAATGTTTTGTGGTGATGATGAGATGAGGTTGTCTTCATACCAAGAATGCCTATCATTTTCTCAGACAACACCATACAATTCAAGAGAATACAGTTCCCTTTGAAACTGTGCTTTGCCACGACAGTCGACAAGTCACAGGGCCAGTCTCTTGGGATTGCTCGCATAGTCTTGCAGACACCATGCTTCTCTCATGGACAGTTGTATGTGGCCTGCTCCATAGTGGGCAAAGACGAAAATCTTTTTGTACATCGTTTTTGTACGCTTGCATAGAAAAATGTATTTTAAACCCAGGCAAAGCCGGGTGCTTCATAAATGTTTAGGAGTACTATTTGCTCAACCTTAGGCACAGATTTCAGTGAGCAGGAGGAGACGGCACCCCGGCGGCCGGCCGGCGCTCCAGGTGGCTGCGGCAGAGGCAGAGTCAGAGGCAGGGCCTGGCTGGTCTCGAAGGTGCGCGCCTCTGCAACTGAAATGGGCGTGGCGGCATAAAACTGCAGGGCAGTTATGTACGCTTACCACCGAAATGGAGTAAATAAATACATTTCACCGCACAGTCTGCATCTACGTCCATACTCCGCAAGTCACGAGACAGTGTGTGGCGGAGGGTACCTCGAGTACCACTATCGGTTCTCCCTCCTATACCAGTCACATATTGTTCGCGGAAAGAAAGATTATCGGTATGCCTCTGTGTGGGCTCTAATCTCTCTGACATAATCCTCGTGATCTTTTTGGGAGCTATAAGTAGGAGGGAGCAATATACTGCTAGACTCCTCGGTAAAGGTATGTTCTCGAAACTTCGACAAAAGCCCGTACCGAGCGACAGAGCGTCTCTCCTGCAGAGTCTTCCACTGGAGTTTATCGATCATCTCCGTAACGCTTTCACGATTACCAAATGATCCTGCTACGAAGCGCACTGCTCTCCGTCGGATCTTCTCTACTTCCTCTATTGACCGCACCTGGTACAGATCCCACATTGGCGAGCATTATTCGAGCAGTGGGCGAATAAGTGTACTGTAACCCACTTCCTTTGTTTTCGGACTGCATTTCCTTAGGATTCTTCCCAATGATTCTGCCAGACGAACATGAGCATCGACGGGTGAAAGGTACGCTTCAATATGTGCGATAACGAGACACACTTCACGATTGCACGGAGATTCGGGTACAGTGAAGCGAGTGGCAGCAATATCCACTAGACGGGAGCGCTTCCACCGACGGATACATCGTCTGAGCAGCTGTGCTTCAGAAACGCCACATACGAGCAAGTGGCATCCGCAAATTATATCATACACTTTTTTGTCAGTCATATTGAACCTGAATGATTTTGAAAAGAACTTTTTCTACTCGACTTAGTCGATAACATGTCGTGGTGGGAGAAACGACATGAATTTCGTAGTTGGTGACTGGTCTGGTGAATGAATCTTTACTTCCTCATAATAAATGTGGAATAATTGTAGGACCATCCAACTGTGAGAAAACAAATATTCTTCTTACACATATAGACGGAGTGTACTTTGAACAATGCTGGACACGGGGCCTTATCAAATTTTTAGGTATTCGTCGTCCTGTCTACGAGGACTCAAAGTTTGTAACGAGAATTTCCGAAACCCTGTAGAATGTTACCACAAATCTGGAAAAGTTTTCGATGGATTTAGTTGTACTTTTTACATGATGAGTCAGAAATAGACAGAGAGGGGGGAGGAAGTTGTGCACAGCTAGATGAGGGGTAGAAGTGGGGGGGGGGGGGTGAAGCATCGCCGACGCCCGACCTCGCCACACTCCAGACTGGTCGAGCATGGCCGCAGCACCGCGCACTGAGGCGCCAGGCCGGACTGTTTGTGTCATCTTTAATATAAGGCAGTTTTAAGTTTAGGGACTGATGACCCCGCAGTTAAGTAACGTAAGCTTGACAAACATTTGAACATTTGAAATTTGGACATTTTTGAGCATGAAACAAAATTTGATCACTGCAATCCAAAAAAATCTATTATCGCTATTATCGCTATGTTGAAATCAGCTAAAATCCTTCTTTTTGGATGCGCTTTTTTCCACCTTAAACACTCATATGGCTTTAATCTCCCCCATACAACGGTGAAGAAAGCGTTACAGAAAAGTGCATCTCGATGAGAGGGTGAATTCGGTTCAACTCAATAAATTTTCATAACTTTCTTCTGTACTTGCTGTTCCCGATGCTGCGCCTAATAGTAATTCTGCCACTAGTAGTAATTTCTGCAGCTATATAGAGACTAAAAGAAAATAGGATTACAGTCTTCTCTATTCTCGTAACTTTTTGCTTTACAACGCTCAAATTAAGATCATAACAGAAGGTGAATTAGAGAAAGATTAACGAACTGCAGCGCGTTCGCTCATTAGAAAGAACAGACACTCGGACGAACGTCATTCTTATCGTAACGACTCCGCCGTGCCTGGTTCTGCTCTGCCGTATCACTGCACTTGTCTCTCCCTTATTTTCCGTTCTAGCTGCTGGGGACACGCACGCTTTTTTGGCCACCCTACCAGTTTTTCGAGTAACGGAAAAAATTTCTTGTCTTCATTCTTGAAGAAGGAAAAGTTTAACTTACAAGCAAATTGTAAGAACTACTCCAACTGTTCTTAGGCTTGGGACCGAGTGAGGTGGCGCAGTGGTAACGCACTGGACGCGCATTCGGGAGGATGGTGGTTCAAATCCACCTCCGGCCATCCATATTTAGGTTTTCTGTGCTTTCCCCAAATCCCTCCAGACAAATGCTGGGATGGTTCCTGTCAAAGGTCACGGTCGATCTCTGCCCCCATCCTTCCTCGAAAATCCCAGCATAAGCTCCGCCTCTAATGACCACACTGTCGACAGGACGTTAAACTGCAAGCATCTATCCTCCAGAACTAACAACAAATTTGCTCTCTATTAGCAGGTTGTTTGAGCGAGGAAATTTTGTTGAATTTAATAGGGGTCAGAGCAATATTTATAACAAGCTTCATAAACTAGTTGCAACTGCAAATATTGTTAATGGTGTTACAATTGCTTTAGTACCCGAGAATACTAATATGAAGTATACGATACCTATCACAACTAAACCTTTCTTTATGCATAATCACGAAATTATGTATAAAACATTATAACACAATACAAGACTGTTTAATTGAATCAATAGCAAGGTTTTTGCTCTTTGGGGCCTGCAGCATAATAAAGGTCATATAATGACATTTTACTAAATAAATTCCAATTTGCTGCTAAGTTTAGGTATTTGTATTAAGTCACAACAGACTGTTTCGGCGCATTAATGCCATTTTCAAGTGACGTCTAGATGGAATGACGTGCATATATCATCGAATCTGACTGTCTACTGGTGTTATAAAATTTTTAAAATATTTTAATTACGTTTGACAGTTCGGTGATATATGTTTAGAAACATATATTTATGTTAAACATATATCATCGAACTGTCAAACGTAATTCAAAATATTTTTAAAATTTTATAACACCAGTAGACAGTCAGATTCGATGATATATGCACCTCATTCCATCTAGACGTCACTTGAAAATGGCATTAATGCGCCGAAACAGTCTGTTGTGACTTAATACAAATATCTAAACTTAGTAGCAAATTGGAATTTATTTAGTAAAATGTCATTATATGACCAAGGTATTTTATTGGACTTTCATAAAATACTTCTGTTTATAAAAAAACGTTAACATTAATATTGCGCAATAATGTGGTTTTACTGATCAAATTTCCAACTAACATTATGTGATGTCTTTTTCGATGTACTGATTTATTTCTAATACTTTATTGACCTCAAATCTGCATAATTACTTTAATTTAACTATTTTAAATAATGTCAACAAATGCAATTACTGATTTAATTATCAATTACTTAAGACCTTAATTTCCGTTTTGTTTTGATACGAAAATCATATTATTACATTTGTCATAATTTTGCTTATCTTTTCTTCAAAAAGATTCATTTATGTTCCACGAACAAACTATTTAATATGTCGTATTACAACTTCCTTATTCTAGAATGTTCTCGAAAATCGGATTGTATTAATAGTTAGTTGTACTTCAGTTTTTAGTTAGCTCAATCTTCAGACAGTCATAGTGTACAACATGTCTTGGTACATTCATTTATTGTTTCGTTATGATTGTTTATGTGCTTCTTCAAGAACGCAGATAAATGAATATAGTTAACAAACGTGTCATATTTGAGATCCTAGACAATCAAGAACCCGATGCTTTCATAATTATATACAGGCAGGGGCGAGCTATTGAAACTATTGGAGCTGTTCAAACTACTGGAGCTACCAGTGAACATCGATTCCAAGGTGATGTATGACTTTTATTTGTGAAACACTTGTAAAATCAGGTTATTACAGTGTGAGACATTGTTATAGTGTCTATAAAAGATAAATATTCTGTCAATATGTTTTGGGAATGGTTACAGCGACTGAATGTCATGGGTTAAGTCACCTAACGGCAAAGGATCATATAAAAATGAAAAATGGTGCTGCTGAAGGAATGGTGTGTGACGATATAAACATTGACATTAGCAAACAAAACTGTAGAGCGTGCGATGAAGGGAAACAGACGAGGCTGCCTGTTCCACATGGAAGCACTGCAGCAGCTAAACCTAAACCGCTTGAAGTAGTATACGGACTGATGGAAGTTGTGTGATTAGGTGGTGCAAAATATTTTCCCATCTTGGATGATGGTTATACCAGATTGGGATTTGTATATTTTCTGAAGACAAAGGATGAGACTTCAAAAATTTTCAACAATTTCAAAAAATGGCAGAGAATCAGCATGAAATGAATATCAAAACAGTGGGAACAGACAATGGAAAAGAATTCTGTTGTACGAATTTTGACAGTTTGTTGAAGAAACATCATTACTGGGAAAAATACAGCGTTTGCTTCGATAACTCTGTTTATTAATTACAGATCGATTTCGGGTAGGTAACTAGCAATCATCTGTGTCTTATCTAAAAAATAAGAAAAGAGGATCACATAATCAGTACATAATAATAAAGTACATCACATCCATTTTTACATAACAACATTGTAAACGTTATAAACGTATCATAAGTATGTTTTGCAAGATGCCGTTTGCATTCAAGCGGTACAAGTTTAAACTAGCAAACACTAGCGTTACAGCTGGTTCATACAAACGTTGGCGCCCGCTGTATGCGCCAATTCAAAATACAGTAAGTGTCTATTATTAAGCATATGTGTCAAATATATAAGGGTATTCGTTTATAGGTCAATTGTGACTATATAGTTACAGAAGTAAAAAAAAAATTGTTTTATTTTATAAAATGGATGGCATCATAGAATGCTTGTACAGATTAGCAGTTATGGAATAACTTAATATGTGTACATACGGTTGAACAAATACGTAAAATTGTTTCAGAAACATTATTCATAACTATACTTTAAAATAAAAATACGAATGACGGATAAACAAGGACGCCAAGAAGAGCGCTAGTGTCTCAAAATAGAACGTCTGATTTGACTACAAGGAAGAAATGGCGGCTCGCGCTCACCCTCAGACGGAAACTTGCTACCAAGTATAATGGAAGCAGTCTGAAGTGTTCATTATATACCCTCCATTTATATAACATCATTTAAACACATTCAAAAGATAATAAATATGCTAATTATACAGTAATTAACGTAGTCCACGAATCACTGTAGCTAATAAAAGTTTATACAAATGTGCAATAAACATTTTATTTTACTACTATTTTTATATTTTGTGGGCGGGGATTATGTGTGTGTAATATGTAACACAACAATCGGTATTCATCAGTAGTATGAACATATAAAATAATTAATTATTGCCGGCCGCGGTGGCCGAGGTGACTGAGGCGCTCCAGTCACGGTCCGCACGGCCACTACGGTCGGGGGTTCGAATCCCCCCTCGGGCATGGATATTTGTGCCGTCCTTAGTTGTAAGTAGTTCATAAGTAGTTTGTAAGTTTAGGGGCTGATGACCCCGTAGTTAAGTCCCATAGACTCTACAAACATTTGAACATTTTTGAATTAATTATTTTAAAAGGGAATCTGCATTTTGTTTGCATTTAAAAAATTACGTATTTTATGAAAGTTCCATTCACGAGTCTGTAGTTAATGTCATAACGGCAAGTTCCTGGAACTCTTTCACAGGAATTGGTTTTTACAAATTCTGTAGAGCACGAGAATTTTTATTTTTGTGAGACTACTTCTTTTTTTTCAAATACGTTTTCGCGGGCTGTGGGGGCCACTTTAAATCCAGACGTTGATTTAAATGAAATGAATTACAACACAAGTTAAAAACATACTTTTTATGTGTTGACAAACGATTGTACATTTCATTCAATACAACACGTCTTAATTAGCTTGGTTGTGAAAGCTGACTGACTGTCTTATTTTTAGAAACAAACGAACAGCTGATTAACTCTCATCTACATCTACATAGATACTCTGCGAATCACATTTAAGTGCCTGGCAGAGGGTTCATTAACCGCTTGCATAACTTTACCGTTCCATTCTCTAAAAGCGCGCGGGAAGAAAGAACGCCTAAATCGTTCCGTTTTCAATCTGATTCCTCTTATTTTATCGGGGTGGTCATGTGTCCCTAAGTAGGTGGGTGCTAGTAAAATATTTTCACATTCAGAAGTAAAAGTCGGTGACAAACTTCGCAAACAGATCACGCCACAATGAATAACGTCTTTCTTTTAATGATTTCCACCCCAATTCGTGCAATATTTCCGTGACGCTCCCCCCCCACCCCTGTAACGTGATAAAACAAAACAAGCTGTTCTGTGATCCTTCTCAATGTCTTCCGTCAGTCCCACCTGGTGAGGGTCGCACAAGGGGCAACAGTATTCCAGGAGAGGACGCACAAGTGTGATGTATGCAGTCTCTTTGGTGGAGCTGGTGCATTTTCGAAGCGTTCTGCCGATGAAACATAACCTTTGGTTCGCCTTCCCCACAATATTTTCTATGTGTCCTCTCCAGTCAAAGTTGTTCGTAATATTAACTCCTAGGTATTTGGTAGAATCTATGACCTTAAGGTTTGACTGATTTATCGCCTAATTAAAGTTCAGCGGATTTCTTTTAGTGGTCATGTGTATTACTTCACACTTTTCTTTATTTAGTGTCAATTGCCAATTTTCGCACCATGCAGATATTTTGTCTAAATCGCTTTGCAGTTGCTTTTGATCCTCTGTTGACTTCACTAACCGATAAACGACAGCATCATCCGCGAACAGTTTAAGGGAGCTATTCAGATTGTCTCCTAAATCGTTTATAAACACGAGGAAGAGTAGGGGACCTATAACGTTTCCCTGGGGAACGCCAGATATCACATCTGTTTTACTCGATGACTTACCGTCAATTACAACGAACTGTTAAAATTTTAATCTGCCAGGAAGTTTCATATCAGCGCACACTCCGCTGCAGAGTGAAAGTTTCATTCTGGAAACATCCCCTAGGCTGTGGCTAAGCCATGTCTCCACCATATCCTTTATTCCGGGAGTGCTAGTCTTGCAAGTTTCGCAGGAGAACTTCTGTGAAGATTGGAAAGTAGGAGGCGAGGTACTGGCGGAAGTAAGGTTGTGGGGCGGCATCGTGAGTCGTGTCGGGGTAGCTCAGTGGCTCCCCAGTGGTGTAGGGGTCAGCGCAACTGCCTGGAAAGCAGGAGACCCGGGTTCGAATCCCGGCTGGGTACACATTTAGTTGCGCTCGAGACGCCGAGCTGTAAGCACGTCCTGTCTAACCGCTCCGCCGTAGCATTCGCAGCGCTTGTTTACTACTTGTTTCACGTGGTTCTCCGAGTTATTCTTAGCGTCTACACGCATCATACTTTTGTGAGTGTTCTTTGTTTTTCGTGACTAGCGGCTTGGCCGCTTCAATCACGAAAATGTCTGCTTCAGTTAGTGCAGCTGCAGTTTCAGTTCCAACAGTTCCGCGCAAGCATACAGTTTGTTTCGAATTTGAAAAAGATTCCCGGAAGGTTCAACCCAGCTCCTTTGAAATCCACGATTGGCTTGACAGTGAGTTTGGAATAACGTCGGACCAGTGCTATTACGCGTACTACGACCTGACTTTGTACTGCTTTTTTGTAAAGTTTTTCAACCCGTTAAATGTGGACAAAGTCCTGCACAAAACCGGAGGAACAGCACAATTTCGTCATCGTGACGGATCAGTGAGTAAAGTTATCGTCAGTCATGCTGGTGTCGAATACAAGCAAGTTCGGGTGTTCAATTTGCCTCCCGAAGTTGATGACTGTTATCTAAAAGCCGTGCTCGCCACATACGGTGACATTAAGCAAATTAGACATGGGAAGTGGTCGGCGCAACACAAGCTTCAGTGTTATAACGGCGTTCGATCGGTCGACATGCATATCAAGGTTAATATTCCGTCATATATTATGGTATGCGGCTATAAAGCTCATGTGATGTACAAGGATCAAGTAGGGACATGTTTCATTTGCAATGAGAGTGGGCACCAACGTAGTGATTGCCCTAGGCGTGTCACCGTGTTGAAACCGACTCTCCAACAACAGATGGCAACAATGGCAGATCTTTTCAAGACTCCGGAAAGAATTGTCGACGAACAACAACAGCCGGGTACGTCAGCGAGTGAACAATCCGATGGTAACAAGGATCATTTCCCTCCCTTGCCACAGAAACAGGTGGAAATGAGTGAAACACAGAGCCTCTTCGCAGTGTCATCGGTTGGCACTAAAAGACGCCGAGCTTCTGCCGACAGCAGCGAAGAGGAGGAACACGAGGAGCAATCTCCTGCAACAGGAGACGTTTCTGAGGCAGAACATCAAGTGGAAGACACTGCCGCCGGGACTCAAACCCCGACCACTCCAGCAGTGACAGCAGCGGAAGCGGGCGCGGACTTGTGTTTACAGCACGCGGCTGAGGAGCCGCAGCCGCGCACGCCGGGCCACGACCTCGCCGAGGAAGCCGGTGCCAGCCGTGACGTAAACACTGCCGAGCCCCACGAGGAAAACACGCCGCTTGTGTTGTCAGCAAGCAGTGTACAAACATGCAGCGCAGAAACAAACAGCCGTGACGAGGAAGACAATTATGACAACAACGTAACTACTGCCAAACTCCAACAGGAAACCAAACACCATACAGAGCCGGCGAGTTTACAAATGTGTGTTACGGAGCCGCACAGCAACACTTCGGCTTCGGGACTTGGGGATCCGAATACGCAGCCGTCAGTACGAGAACAGGTACTGATGTCCGACGACTCCCTGGAACCACCCTCTCCGCCATCTGCTATGGCCGTCAAGACAAACAGAAGACGCCTAACCAAGGTGAAACAGAATCTCTCGGCGCCTCGTAAGAAAACTAAAAATACGGGAGATCCTGTCTCAAGAGCTGCCGCTGCAGCGGCACAGTCTGTCGGTGCGATGGATACGTCATCACCACCTGTGACCTCCAATGACGCAGACTCAAGCTTATAAGTTTCTAACGTTGAATATAAATAAAATCAGGTCTGATTTAAAAGTAGCTCTGTTAAAACAGTTTATATATGCGTCCGAGGCCGACATAGTTCTTTTGCAAGAAGTGTATCTGTTCAACCTATACATCGCTGGTTTTAAGACTATTGCAAACACAGCCAACACGGAAGGCACAGGCACTGCCATTCTCTCCCGTGAGGGAATTCCTGTCCACAGCGTCGAGACTCTGACGTCGGGCAGAGGCATAGCTTGTCAAATTTTTGACGTTGTTCTTATCAATATTTATGCCCCATCCGGTACATCCAACAGGACTGAAAGAGCCAAGTTTTTTAAGGAGGAGATAATTTATTTGCTACGACGTAACCCATCTCAGTTAATCGTTAGTGGTGATTTTAACTGTGTACTCAATAAAAAAGATCAATCCCCGAATTTTAATTTTTGCAAGGAACTGTATGACTTGATCCACAATATGAAGATGAAGGATGCGTGGGAATTGAAGTATCCCACACTGGTAAAATTCACCTACTTCACTTCAACTTCCTGTAGCCGCCTGGACCGAATGTACGTAACCGACAATATTTGCCATCGCTTTCTTGACGTCGACGTGATTCCGGCCAGCTTTTCGGATCACTGTGCCCTCTCGGCTACAATTAATCTCGACAAACAGCCGTGCCACCGTTTCAAAAATCCATGGAGCCTCAATGTTTCCCTACTTATGGATGATGAATTGGAAGACCTCATCCGAGCGACGTGGACAGTCTGTCTGCAACAGTGCAGTAGATATCCCAGCAAGATAGCATGGTGGGCCTCTGTAGTGAAAAGGAAGATGCAACGAACTCTGAAAAACTATGGATGGCAAAAAGCCCAGGACACCAGGCGGACGATTGACTTTTACGAGACGGTACTGCGTGAGTTGTACTCGAAAGTGTCTTCTAGTAACAAGTACCTACAGGACATCAAAAAAGTGAAGGCCAAACTAATAAGCATCAAACGTCAACAACTTGACGGCTTGAAGGTCAAAGCGAAAACCACTTCGATTAAGGCCGACGAAGTCACATCGTTGTACCACCTGCTTAAACACCGTCAAAATCGCAAGCGGGCTTTTATAAATGAACTTAAAACGGGTGATGGGACTCTTCTTTGCCAGCAGAGAGACATACTGCACGCCACTCACCGATACTTCAGTGACATCTACTCGCGACCAGATAACCGTGACAGTTTCGCCGATGAGATCGTTCAGACGATAACTCCTGTCATCACGCACATTGAAAACTGTGCGATCGTGGAAGATTTTGAGGCGGATGACATCCTGGACCTGATTAAGCGTTCACCATCTCACAAATCTCCCGGGCCTGACGGGCTCCCGAAGGAGTTTTATGTGCGCTTCTGGCCGATCATAGGACAAACCTTTACGGAAGTTGTAAATGAAGTGATGCGGGGTTATGAAATTCCGTCACAACTAAAGGAAGGCAGGACAGTTTTGATACCAAAGTCGCAAAACCGTCAAAGTCTGGACAATTATCGTCCTATAGCTTTATTAAACTTTGACTACAAAACGTTCGCTAGGGCGCTCAACAGCCGATTAACACCTGTGATAAAAAACGTCATCAAGAAGCATCAGTCCTGTGTGCCTGGCCGGTCAATCATGACACCCGTCTCCGAATACAGAGATATTATATCTATCGTGTCGGTGACCAACTTGAAACTGGCACTCCTGTTTCTTGACTTTTGTAAAGCCTTCGACCGGGTAAGACACGACTATTTGATAGCTGTCTTATCACAATGTGGGCTGGACAACACAGTAATAAATGTTGTGAAAAACTTGATAATAGGAATCACAACAACGATCAGTGTGAATGGACAGCTGACGCAGCCCATTGAGATTCAACGAGGGATTCCGCAGGGGAGCCCCCTCTCCATGATGTTATTCGTCCTGTCGCTGGAGCCGTTATTACGCTCAATTGACGACCGACTGACTGGACTGACGTTAGCAGGAACATCCATCGCAGTTCGTGCTTACGCCGATGATGTCGGGGTCTTAATACGAAATGAAGATGAGATTACGACTCTCAAGGGGATAATTGACGACTACTGTAGTGCTTCAGGTGCAAAAATCAACGAAAATAAATGCACCCTAGTAAACATCCAAGGATTCGATTCAGTTAATGTCTCGTGGACGAAAGCAGAAGACAATCACAAGACCATCGGGTTAATTATTGATAAATGCCCACTTGCGATGTGTGCCAAAAACTGGCATCAGGTCATAGGTGCCATGCAAGGATCAGTTTCTGAAAACGGTTGGAGATCCTTAGATCTTATCCAACGCATCCGTCTCCTCGATACTTTCGTCTTCAGCAGAGCCTATTATATGGCACAAATATTTCCAGTCCCGAGGCTACAGGCGCTGCACGTAGCGAATGTATCCAGAAAATTCATCTGGAAGGGTCACTTGTTTACAGTGAAATACAGTGTGATGACCTCTCCCAGACAGGCAGGAGGGCTTCATGTACCCGACTTCGAGAAGAAGTGCACCGCCTTGTACATGAAGAGGACCGTCACTATGTTGAAGCAGGAACCTCACAGTGTCACGAGTTGGCTCTTCAAAATTCTGCGACCAGTCGACACTCGACCTCCGATTGATGTGGGGAAACTTAATTCAAATTTGGAACATATCCGGCGATTTTATCTCGAAATGAGCTACGTGGGAGACCACATTTTAAACCGCACATTTCTAACGACGAAATATCTCCTCGAAAAAATGAGTCAGACACCAACTCGTAATCCAGTGGAACTCAAGTACCCAGGAGTAGAATGGAAAACGGTGTGGAATAACATCAGCCTCCCGATTCATACATCCGAAGTGGCATCGACGTGGTTTAAGGTAGTGAACAACGTCCTGGCCACAAATGAAAGGTTACACCGCATTGGTTTAAGTGTGACTGATAAATGCACCCGCTGTGGCCTGATCGACAGCTTACGCCACAGGTCCACGTGCGGCGGCCCTCTCACTAACTGGAGATGGGTCCAGCAACGGCTGGGACTGTTGACACGCAGTGCGGCTGCAAGTTACTCCCCTGACATACTCCTCTGGCCGGACAGAAAATTTTTTCCAGCAACCAAAAACAACACCATTATGTGGATGTTAGGGCATTACGTAGCTTACAACGTCAGCTACACCAGCGAGGACAATCTGACTAGCTTTGAAGCCTATATGAAGACAGCGCAGTGGCACACTAAAAAATACCCTAATGTGAAAAAGTTCTACGGCAACATGTTAGACATTATATTTGAGAAACAAGGAGTAGGTTAAAGTTCAACCACGGAGAATGCACTCCCCAGTATCAAGGAATTTACTTAAGTTTTTTGTTCAACACAGAAGATGATAAGACAAATTGTAAAGCTTACCTTTATTTTTTTCTCTCTGTGTGTGTGAGTATCCTACAGTTGAATAAACAAATAAAAAATTTAAGAAAAAGTAAAATGAAAAAAAAAAAAATCCAAAAAAAGTAAATAAAATTGAAATAAAGATACCTAAATGTTAAAAAAGTGAGATGCTTACAAGAAGTCGTATATAAATAGGTTTAAGGATGTTAGTGAGGTTTTGTTTTTCAAAGGTTGAAAGTTAAAGGGATTTAATTGTAAATGTGTATTATAGATAATAATTATAGCACTAAAATAATCTTAAGCTTATATGAAAATATGTTGATATTGCATGTTACAGGACAGTTTTATTTGTGATAAAAGTATATACTTTTTTGTTAAAAACGTGAGTTTTCACTTCAGACTTTTCATAATTTTGCAGTTGTAAACAAGATGCACAATTCAGTGGATTTAGGGCATTTGATTATTAGTGTTCCAGTATTGAAAATGTGCAGAATTGTTCTGTTGTGGTTTCTTTTATGCAGATAGAAATACTCTTAAGTTCTGTATGCTACTTTTGTATGACCATAACACTTCTGTATAGTTTTAAGATTTGCAGCTGCATAATTACATTCCTGTAGTTCAACGATGAGAAAACATTGGTTGCCTTAAGATTGCTGGTAATTTTTACAATCAGATAAAATGAAATTGTAATTTTTCTCACAACCACGATGTAAATACTTCATGTAAATAAAGCTTTGTTTAAAAAATAAAATAAAAAAAAATAAAAAAAAGTGGTAGAGCGCTTGACCGCGAAAGGCAAAGGTCCCAGGTTCGAGTCCCAGTTCCGGCACACAATTTTTTAATCTGCCAGGAAGTTTCATATCAGCGCACACTCCGCTGCAGAGTGAAAGTTTGATTCTTGAGAACGGCTTGACAGGACAAGGTCTGTATGAAATATATGTTTTGGAAAATCTACCGGAAAATTGGAAAAATGTGAAAACTGTGTTTTTGAAACAGTTGCTAAATATTGGAAATGGTAAGGTCGCAGATGACTCCTCGACCGGATTAATAACATTTCCCACAGATTTCCATCACTTCAGACTCGAAAGAGGAGCTTATTCACCATCTTTTTCCGGAGATAAAACAACAATATAATGACCTTAATTGGCTGAGTGAACGCGCAATATTGGCGGCAGAAAACCAAGATGACGATGTCCCCAATGCGACAATTCAGAATTTCCTTCCAGGAGAGCTGTTTGCATACAAATCACTTGACACAGCCACAAACCAGGAGGACGTAGTCAACTATCCCAGAGAATTTTAAAAATTAATTGGCATTGCCTGGAATGCCACCACATAATTTGCAATTAAAAGTAGGATCAGTTGTCATCTTGGTGCGTAACATAAATCAATCTCGACTTTGCAATGAAATGAGACTGACTGTGAAGCAGCTAATGAATAACATTATCGAAGCCAAAATCAAGTGAAATACAAACGAAAGGTTGTATTGATCCCGCGTATACCGATGATTCCAACGGATTTGCCATTCACTTTTAAGCGTTTACAATTTCCCGAGCGTCTGGCTTTTGCAATGACCATCAATAAATCGCAAGGCCAATCAACTTGGAGTTTCCCTGTTTCGCGCATGGACAATTATACGTTGCGTGTTCGCGCGTTGGAAAACCATCATCTTTATATATTTACGCACCGCAAAAAAAGACAAAAATGAAGTTTATAAGAAAGCTTTAAATTAATTAACTGTATAACCAGCTACTATGGATATACAGCAGTGGACGTCTTTTGACCAGTATGATTTTGATGATGATAACTGTGTTGTATTTAATGTGGACAAAAGTATTGTATTAATTTTTAATTGATAACAATATCTTTAATAACCAAGCAAAATTTAAACCACGTAAGATATAAATTACTTAATGTGTAAGTGTGTGCATTTGGATATATATGTTGTTACTAATACAAATATATCTGAAATTCAATTTGATACAATTTAAATATTTTTTTATTATAGACTATATTAATCCTTTTTACGGTAAGTGACATATTTTCACAAATTACCGCAATTGATACCTGAATCGGCAACATATAAATAACAATTAATCAAACATCACAGGCGATGATGTCTTCACTTGGTTCGTCAGGAGGCCTCGGTGACTGACAAGTCTGGTTGAACCAGAATATTGCCCATGTTGTGCTCCTGACTTCTTTTCTATCTCATCTTCGGCAGTTAAGTTGTGAAAATATTATTCCCTCAGATGATTATGGTGACATTGTTGAGATGTACTTCGGTTTTAATAACAGTAGTTGTTTCACTCTATTCTTTTGTTCCTTAGCCCTATTAATTTTTATTATTCGCCTCCGCATTTGATGCAAAACTTGAAGGTATCAGCGGTTACTGTTAAACATTCTTCGCATCTTAACAAATTTTTTGTGCAACTAGGACAGGTACTTCTGTTGTTCTGCCGTTCTATCCACTTTTTACAAAAGGGACAATGCATTTTTAATTATAACTTCTGAAAAACAGTTAAGAAGTAAAAGAGTAAATAGCTTTTCCAGAGAGTAATTATTGTTCGATATTTCGCTTTATATACTTCATATCAGAAAAATTTGAATTACACACTTTCTAAAGTATCTTATCCGGCACTTCAGCGCCCAAGCTATCGTGTAAAGCGAACTTTTTCAAAGTATATTTCTGAACGCACCCAACAAAACGACCAAGTTATTATTTTACATGTGATAAATCTATATTATCCTCGCAATTTTTCCATATTTTATCACCGTTTAAACCTTCCCTGAACGTCCACGAATGTGACACGAACATTATCCTGGACATGTGTGCGTGATTTGCCCACTCTTTCCGCCCACTATCGAGCCGATACTGATGATGCCTTTATAAAGCTACTTGGTCTGAAATACATATGATTTAAATTAATGTGGTTTATATTAAGAGATAAGTGATACGAAGTAGTCTATATATGTAAAAAAAAATTGCTGTTCGTTAGTCTCGCTAAAACTGGAGGACGACTGAACCGATTTGGCTAACTTTAGTCTTCAAATATTCGTTTAAGTTCAGGGCAGGTTCAAACGGTGATAAAATATGAAAAGTTCTCCGGAAAAGAGGAAAATCGGGAAAATCTGACACAGCTTTTTCCAGTGAGCTATCAACACCGCTCGTCCAATTGCGATAAAATTTTGTACATTGCGGAAAAACCGAAAGCAATTTTCTTCTATGAATAAAAATCAATTGCCACATGGTTGTAAGGGCATCAGTTAAGTATGGCTTGACAGGACAAGTTTATATGAAATAAACTTTTTGGAAAATCTACCGGAAAATTGGAAAACTTTAGAAGAACTAAAAGGGTATTCTTCAATGTGTTTTTGATTCAATTCAGCACTATAAGTGACTATTCGCACGACGGAGAGTGGTAATTCCTTTTTTATTTTGTTCATTATGGTCATGAAAAAGGTTTCACTAAAAAAAGGGACAGTTAAAAGCGAAAGTCGCAAAATTCGTACCAAGCGCCTTCTTCAATGTGTTTTTAAATGTACTCAACACTATCAGTTCAGAACCGTTCATCCGATTGCGATGAAATTTTGATCATTTAACGTTCAACGAAATATCAACGTTCTTATGAACTAAAAATTTGGGTAAGTTACCCAGAGAATTTGAAAATTCATGAGAAACTGAAAGAGCTTTTTTTAATGGGATATCAATATCATTCGTCTGCGATAAAATTTTGCATATTTCACGTTCAAAGCAAGAGTAACGTTCTTATGAAATAAAAGTTTGGAAACGTTTCCCGGAAAATGGGAAAATTCAGAAAATATAGAAAGAGATTTTTCTATGAAATATCAATACCATTCATCTGATTGCGATAAAATATTGCACATTCGACGTTCAAAGCGAGTGGAAGGTTTAAGTAAAGTATAAGTTTGGAATAGTTATCCATGAAATAGGAAAATTTGTGGAAAACTGAAGGAGCTTGGGATGTCAATATCATTTGTAAGATTGCCATTAAATTTTGCACGTTTGACGTTCAAAGCAAGAGCACACATCTCTCTCTCTCTCTCTCTCTCTCTCTCTCTCTCTCTCTCTCTCGGGTGTCCAGAAAAGGACTCCCTGATTTCAAAATTAAATATCTCGAAAGCAAAGATCGATAGAGGAAAGCAGTAAACGGTTTGTTTATTGTGAAAGCTGTAAGAAGCTTATACAGCACTTTGAAATAATAGTTACAAAAGCTGCAAACAGATGGCGCTGTATTCGCTATACGTAATGCCTAGTATAAATAGTGATCCGAAGCCCAGAGCGATCAGTTCCACTATTGAAATGTGAAAGGAGGTTTGCGTACCGAAGGAAGAGATTAAAACCATGTACTCCATTGAACAATGCGTTTTTCTGGTGCTAGAGTACCACAGGTTAGAAGAGAGTCCTACGGCAACAAGGCGAAGCTTTCAAGCACGATTTAATGCTCCAAAAGGACCCGATGCGAAAACCATTCGTACGCTCTTCGCAAAATTTCAACGAACAGGCAGCGTAACTGATGATATAGTGGGGCATGTTGGCCGCAAGCAAACCGCAGTTACGCCGGAAAATATCGCCACAGTTTCTGGAATTATTCAGCGAAATCCGTCATCCGTCCGTAGAATTGCATCTGAGACTTGTTTGAAGCGTTCCAGCACGCAGTAAATACTGAGAAAGAGCCTACACATGTTTCCATTCAAAATTCAAACTCACCAGGCCATACGCGTACGAGCTGTGGAACAAAGGGTTGCCTTTGCTAATCAGATGCTCACAATGATTAATAGTGAAGGATTTGATGTTGGCTGCATCTGGTTTACAGATGAATGGATACGTAAATAAGCAGAAGTGGCTATTTTGGGGTTCCGAAAAGTCATATTGGTGTGAAGCGAAACCCCTGTATTCTCCTAAAGTTACTGTGTGGGCTGCAGTATACAGCAGAGGCATTATTGGCCCTTTTTTAATTCGAGAAACGGTCACTGGTGCAAGTTACGTTGCAATTTTGGAAAAAATTGTCGCCACACAGCAAGCGTTAGAAGATCGAACAGGTACTGAAAGGTTTATGCAAGATGGAGGCCAACCACATCGAACCGAACAATTGTTTCTCTTTTTTGAAGAATACTTCGGGAATCGAGTCATTGCCTTGGAATATCCCAAATTTACTGGTGCAGTCATGGATTGGCCTCCATGTTCGCCGACTTTGACTCCATGTGACTTTTTTTTGTGGGGCACAATGAAAGACACGGTCTACCCGAAGCTTCCCGCCACGCTGGACGAGCTTGAATCGGCGATCTCTGTGGCATGTGAATCCATTTCGGTTGAGACACTACGAAACGTGATGGCGAATTTCATTCTTCGTTTGCGCTACCTCTGTAGTGCCAATGGTGAACATTTTGAAAACATTGTGATGTGATTGTTTGCAAAGAGTGGTTTCGTCCGATTATTTCACTTATGTATGCTGATATGAGCTGTACAACGTACAGCATCATCTGTTAGCAGATTTTGTAACTATTATTTCAAACTGCTGTATAAACTTCTTACAGCTTTCACAATAAACATACAGTATACTGCATTCTTCTATCGATCTTTGTTTTCGAGATATTTAATTTTGAAATCAGGGAGCCCTTTTCTGGACACCCTGTAAAATAGAAGGAACAGTAGAGAGAGAAAGAGAGACAGAGAGAGATAGTGTTTGAACATTAGTCACACAGCGCGTTTAAGAACTTCTCGGCCTTGTTTCTTCCATGTCTTCTTTTAATCTGATCTGCTGCGGGTCCCAAACACTTGAGCAATACTCGAGACGTGGTCGTGCAAGCGGTATATACGCGGTCTCCTTTACAGATGAAGTACATCTTCCCAAAATTCTCCCCATAAACCGAAGTCGACTGTCCGCCTTACTCACAACTGTCCTTAAATGTTCGTTCCATTTCATATCGCTCCGCAATGTTACGCCTAGATATTTGAACGACGCGACAGCATCAAGAAGCTCACTACTAATGCTGTATTCGAACATTATGGAATTGTTTTTCCTACACATGCGCATCAGCTTACATTTTTCTACATTGAGAGCTAGCTGCCATTCTTCACACCGACTAGAAATTTTGTCTATGTCATCCTGTATGCCATTACAGTCAGTTACAGACGACACCCTCCCATACACCACAGCATCATCAGCAAACAGCCGCAAATTACAACTTACTCTGTCCATCTGATCATTTATATAGATAGAAAATAATAGCGGTCCTATCACACTCCCCTGGGGCACGCCTGACGATACACTCGTCTCTGATAAACACTCGCCGTCGAGAACAACGCACTGCGTTGTATTACTTAGGAAGTCTTCCAGCAAGTCACAAATCTGTGAAACTATTCTATTAGTTCGTATCTTCGTTAGCAGTATGCTGTGCGACACCGCATCAAATGCCTTTTTGAAGTCAAGAAAAACACAATCTACCTGTCGCCCTTTATCCATCGCTCGCAAAATGTCGTGTGAGAAAAGGGCAAGCTGAGTTTCACATGGACGATGCTTCCTAAACCCGTGCTGATGCATAGACAGAAGCTGTTCTGTCTGAAGGACTCCAGAATTCTGCAGAAAACTCATGTCAACGATATTGGCCTGTAATTGAGTGGGTCAGTTCTCTTTTCCGGAAGTCACTTGCGCTTTTTCCCAGTCGCTTGGAACTTTGCGCCGCTTTAAAGATTCGCGATAAATGCAAGCTAAGTAGGGGGCCAATGCCGCAGAATAGTCTTTGTAGAACCGAACTGGTATTCCATCCGGACCGGGACACTTAGTTACATGCAGCTTTTTAACTGCCTCTCTATACCGGAGATATCCTCCATTTGGGAGCCAGTGCGATGTTCAAATGATGGTATGTTTGTACGGTCCTCAAAAATGGTCAAATGTTTGTTAAGCTTAAGAGACTTAACTGCGGGGTCATCAGTCCCTAAACTTATAAACTACTTATCAACTACCTTATACTAAACACGACACAAACATCCGTGCCCGAGGGGGGGGGGGGGGGAGGGAATCGAACTCCCGACCGTAGCGGCCGTGCAGACTGTGACTGGCGCGCCGCAGATCTCTCGGCCACTGCGGCCGTCTGTATGGTCTTCCTGTGTGAAGGATTTCTTAAGGTTAAATTTAAAACTTCAGCTTTTTGCTTTCTTCTTTTACCGTCCCCGAATGATCAACGAGCGACTGGAGTTACAGTATCCTTTGCGCATCTATGTTTTTTATAGAAGTGCGAATCTAGAGTAACTTTGGCCTGTCTTGATATGCATGCCTTTTTTTGAATCGAGAGTGCAATTTAGGAATTAAGTAGAGGGGTGAGTAGCGTCGTGTGTATTTCCTTGTCAATGTCCCTTCTTTCTTTATTGCATCCTGTAAGGGTTGAAAGCTTCTTGCTTGTCCTTCTCTCTTACAAAATTTACGTCTGCTGCGAAAGTTATGAGTTTTACCGTATGATCTGAGAAATGTTACTGACTGACGCTACTTGAATGAATTGTAACTGAATGTGTTTGAACTTGTTTTATCTGAATGCCTTTGCACAACGTTATGTTAATCACACTGCGAATTTTTTAACTGTGTTCTATGTGAATGTAAAGGTATTGCAAAACCTATCTGTCTGCGTAATAGTTATTATAATGAAACACAAACTGCTAATTGTTTCTGTATGAAAATGTCGTAACAAAGTTAACTGTCTGAAAATTACTGATACTAAAAATCGCTCTGTTAATAATTCTGGCTCTACAAACTTGTTTCTGACTGAACTAACAATCTTTAACGGAATGTAACGATCACAATATTTATCAATGCAATCTGACTCAGTGCAAACTCTTGTTAACCTGAACACTGTATGAATTGTCCTACCCTGAAATCTGTAAATCATACTGAACTGTGAGCTTGACAAAAACTAATCTTTCTTACTTTTACTTACTAACCTGGATTGTTTTTTTTTAATTTTAGTCACACTGCATAAATTAGCGCAACACCAAAATGATTCCTGCTGTATTAACTACTGGAAAACTAACTACAGAAAACATCTATGGCACTTTTAATAAAAATGTGAGGAGAGATAAACTGATAATCTGTTTAAGAAACTCGAACTAATTATTAAAAATGAAATATCTGGTTTATTTTCTAACTGATGTAACTTCATGAAAATTACTAACAATGTCATGTTTTAGATTTTTAAATCTTTCAGAGAGAAATATAACTCAGATATTTAATCTGTCCACAAAATTATTTTTAAACAAAGATAAACATTCCTTTACTGTTAATAAATTTACAACAATACCATATTTCAAGAACACTACCCATGAAATCCCTATTTCATAAAAAACGCAATCTCAAAACTAAACTATTACAATAAATACTTTTCCTAACAGAGAAAGGGGTCCCTAGCATGAATCGTGAGATCACAAGCTAACAGCAAGATCTTTCCCGACCGTTACTGTTACCATCAGTTCAGCCCAACAATGCGAAGTTGTGCCATAGAAACATGCCAAGTATTTCATGAAAATCTTATAAAAACTTCAAAAGATCGTTTCTCCAACATCATTTATTGCTTTCGTCTCCATATCTTAAAGAAACAGCTTGGCTCAGCATTCGAGTCTCAGAATCTCATCTCCTCGGCTATCCCGCCGGAACGACAACTGCACACAACCACGGTCCCCACGCTTCTGCAATCTCATCCGCGCGCCTAGCAAAGTCTGCCCTCTCAATAATCACAACCCTACTTCCCGGCAACAATACTACCACCGTCTCCAATATCGATAGTACTGCAATCGAAAAATAAGCCTGCAACCAAAGATAAACGACCCGTGCCTGACTAGCTTGACACTGGTCTCAAATCCGCAGTACATTTGAATATGAAATGTGTACCTTCCCATAGCAGGTATCTTACAGGGTTACTGGTTTGGTATCGTAGAGTTTCCGAACTCAATGGAATTGAGGCGACATCCTGGGAAAGGCTACGGCTGGGAACCGCCGGTGAGTGGCTTTCCAGTTTCCTGCGAGCTACCGGCGGCTGCGGTCTTCCCCCACTGCCGGCGAAGCACGCAGCTAGCGGAACACGCGACCCCGGGGTTCACCCGCGAGCCGTGTGGACTTGCGGCTCGTTATTGTGGGGAATATCGGCGCGGGAAGAGTGGGGAAGAGCTGACAATTCCGATTGGCAGTTCTGGGCAGCTCGTGTTCGATTCGTTCTCCTGCGTTGGTAGAGGGGAGAAGCGGGAGCTAAGTTTGTGGACAGCTGTCTGCCGTCCAGGAAGTGACAGGGACACACAGGAGGAGCCTTACAAAGTGTGGGCAAGTTTCGATTCGAGTGAAAAGGAGAACGGGGAAAAGAGACGGTCGTCTTTGACTCAACTGTTTGCTAATAATCGGAAAGGAACAGACACTTCTGTGACAACTTTGAACACTGGCCGTTACATTTCAGATGTGTTATGACCCGTGACTCTACCTTCCATTCGATCCTTGCGAAACCTTACATTTCAGCAGGATAATGCACGACCGCATGTTGCAGGTCCTGTAAGGACATTCCTGCATACGAAAAATGTTCGACTGCTGCCGTGGCCAGCACATTCTCCAGATCTCTCGCCAACTGAAAACGTCTGGTCAATGGTGGCCGAACAACTGGCTCGTCACAATACGCCAGTCACTACTATTGATGAACTGTGGTATCGTGTTGAAGCAACATGGGCATCTGTTCCTGTACACGCCATCCGAGCTCTGTTTGACTCAATGCTCAGGCGTATCGAGGCCGTTATTACAGCCATAGGTGGTTGTTCTGGGTATGATTTCTCAGGATCTATGTACCCAAATTGCGTGAAAATGTAATCACATGTCAGTTCTAGTATCATGTATTTGTCCAGCGAATACCCGTTTATAATCTTCATTTCTTCTCGGTGTAGCAATTTTAATGGCCAGTAGTGTAGAATAGACAAGACATATGGCGTGAACAGAGTGGAGCCATACATTCTAGCCACGCAACAATTAAATGAAAATACAATTCATAATGGTGATAGAGAGTTTCAAAGAACTCCCGATTTATTGAATCTCATTTTCCTGAAACCTGTTAAAACAGGAAAAAATTATACTCCGGTAGATTTGAAGCTCTATGGGAAAATATTGCAATTGACGGCAGTGCATAAAAAGAGAGGTTACCAGAGCAGCACCGAAATACATGACCATTATAAAACCTATACTGGACGAACCACTCCCATGAACCACAGACATTGCCGAGGTGGGGTGGCTTGCGTGCCTCGACGATGCAGATAGCCGTACCGTAGGTGCAACCACAGTGGAGGGGTATCTGTGGAGAGGCCAGACAAACGTGTGGTTCCTGAAGAGGGGCAGCAGCCTTTTCAGTAGTTACAGGGGCAACAGTCTGGATGATTGACTGAGCTGGCCTTGTAACATCAGCTAATGTGGCTTTGCCACACAGCTACTGCGAACGGCTGAAAGCAAGGGGAAACTACAGCCGTTACCTTTCCCGAGGACATGCAGCTCTGCTGTATGAATATATGATGATGGCATCCTCTCGGGTAAAATATTCCGGAGGTAAAATAGTCCCCCATTCGGATCTCCAGGCGGGGACTACTCAGGAGGATGTGATCATCAGGAAAGACAATACTGGCATTCTACGGGTCGGAGCATGGAATGTTAGATCCCTTAATCGAGTAGGAAAATTAGAAAATTTAAAAAGGGAAATGGATAGGTTGAAGTTAGATATAGTGGGGATTAGTGAAGTTCGGTGGCAGGATGAACAGGATTTCTGGTCAGGTGAGTACAGGATTATAAATACAAAATCAATTGGGGGTATCACAGGAGTAGGACTGATAATGAATAAGAAAATAGGAATGCGGGTAAACTACTATGACCAGCACAGTGATCGCATTATCATTGTCAAGATAGATACGAAACCAACACCGACAACAGTAGTACAAGTTTATATGCCAACTACCTCTGCCGATGATGAGGAAATCGAAGAAATATATGAGGAGCGAAAGGAAATTATTCAGACAATTAAGGGAGAGGAAAACTTAACTGTTATGGGAGACTGGAATTCGGTAGTAGGACAAGGAAGGGAAGGGAAGATAGTAGGTGAATATGGTCTGGGAAAAAGGAATGAAAGAGGAAGCCGCCTGGTAGAATTTTGCACGGAAGATAATTTAGTTATAACAAACACCTGGTTCAAGAATCACAAAATAAGGTTGTATACGTGGAAGAGACCAGCAGATACCGGAAGATACCAGATAGATTTTATAATGGTAAGACATAGATTTCGGAACGAGGTTCTGCAGTGTAAGACATACCCAGGGGCAGATATAGACTCTGACCATAACTTGTTGGTTATGAACTGTAGGCTGAAACTAAAGAAACTACAAAAAGGTAGGAAAATAAGGAGATGGGACCCGGATAAATTGAAGAAACCTGAGGTTCTTAAGAATTTCAGAGGGAGCTCTAGGCAACAATTGACAGAAACAGGGGAAAATAAAACAGTAGAGGAGGAATGGGTAAAATTGAGAGATGAAATAGTGAAGGTAGCAGAGGACAAAATAGGTAGGAAGGAAAGACCTACAAAAAATCCTTGGATATCACAGAAGATACTAAATTTAATCAATGAAAGGAGAAAATATAAAAATGCAGGAAATGAAACAGGCAAAATGGAGTACAGACGACTAAGAAATGAGATTGATAGGAAGTGCAAAATGGCTAAGCAGGAGTGGCTAGAAGGCAAATGCAAGGATGTAGAAGAATGTATAAATAGGGGAAAAATAGATACAGCCTACAGGAAAATAAAAGAGAGATTTGGAGACAAGAAACACAGTTCTATGAATATCAAGGACACTGATGGAAAACCAGTTCTCAGCAAAGAAGGGAAAGCTGAAAGGTGGAAAGAGTATATAGAGGGGCTCTACAAAGGAAATGAACTTCGAGACAATATTGTTGGAAGGGAAGAGGATGTAGATGAAGATGAAATAGGAGATACTGTACTGAGAGAAGAATTTGACAGAGCCCTGAAAGACGTAAGTCGAAACAAGGCCCCTGGAGTAGATGATATTCCCTCAGAGCTACTGAAGTCTCTGGGAGAACCAGCCATGACAAAATTGTTTCACCTGGTGTGTAAGATATATGAGACAGGTGAAGTACCCTCAGACTTTAAGAAAAATGTTATAATCCCCATCCCTAAAAAAGCAGGTGCAGTCAGGTGTGAAAACTACAGAACCATCAGTTTAATAAGTCATGGCTGCAAAATATTAACGCGAATTATATACAGACGGATGGAAAAGCTTGTAGAAGCTGACCTCGGGGAAGATCAGTTTGGGTTCAGGAGAAATGTAGGAACATGGGAGGCAATACTTACTTTACGGCTTATCCTAGAAGATAGATTAAGAAAAGGCAAACCTACACTTCTAGCTTTTGTAGATTTGGAGAAGGCTTTTGACAGTGTTGATTGGAATAAACTCTTTCAAGTTCTGAAGCAAGCAGGAGTAAAATATAGGGAACGTAAGGTTATTTACAACTTGTACAAAAACCAGACAGCGGTTGTCAGAGTTGAAGGGCATGAAAGGGATGCAGTGGTTGGAAAGGGAGTAAGACAGGGTTGTAGTCTTTCTCCATTGTTGTTCAATTTGTACATTGAGCAAGCTATAAAGGAAAGCAAGGAGAAATTTGGAGAAGGAATTAAAGTTCAGGGTGAAGTATTAAAAACATTGCGTTTTGCCGACGACATAGTAATTCTGTCAGATACAGCAAAGGACCTGGAAGAGCAATTGAACGGAATGGACAGTGTGCTGAAAGGTGCATATAAGATGAACATTAACAAGAGCAAAACTAGGGTAATGGAGTGCAGTGTAAGAAAATCAGGTGATGCTGAAGGAATTAGATTGGGAAACGAAGCAATAAAGGAGGTAGATGAGTTTTGTTACTTGGGCAGTTAGTTAGTTAGTTATGGTCTTCAGTCCGGAGACTGGTTTGATGCAGCTCTCCACCCTACTCTATCCTGAGCAAGCCTTTTATCTCCTCATAAGAACGACAACCCACATCTATTTGAATCTGCTTACTATACGCGTCTCTTGGCCTCCCTCTGCGATTTTTACCCCACACACTTCCCTCCAATGCTAAATTTACGATTCCTCGATGTCTAAGAATGTGTCCTACCAAGCGATCCCTTCTTTTAGTCAGGGTATGCCAAAAACTCCTTTTCTCGCCAATTCTGTTCAGTACCTCTTCATTAGTTATGTGATCTACCCACCTAATCTTCAGCATTCTTCTGTAGCACCACATTTCAAAAGCCTCTATTCTCTTCCTGTCCGCACTGCTTATCGTCCATGTTTCACTCCCGTACAAGGCAACACTCCACACAAATGCCTTCAGAAAAGACTTCCTTACACTTAAATTAATATTCGATGTTAGCAAATTTCTCTTTTTCAAAAATGCTTTTCTTCCCATTGCCATTCTGCATTTTATATACTCTGTACTGCGACCATCGCATGTTATTTTACTACCCAAGTAACAAAACTCATCTACCACCTTCATTGTTTCGTTACCTAATCTAATTCCTTCACCATCGCCTGATTTTCTAAGACCGCATTCGATTATTTTTGTTTGGCTCTTGTTAATGTTCATTTTGTACGCTCTCTTCAACACACTGTCCATTCCATTCAACTGCTCTTCCAGGTCGTTCGCTGTCTCTGACAGAATTACAATGTCATCAGCAAAACGCAATGTTTTTATTTCTTCCCCCTGAACTTTAATTTCTATTCCAAATTTTTCCTTGCTTTCCCTCACCGCCCGCTCAATGTACAAATTGAATAACATCGGAGAAAGGCTACAACCCTGTCTTACTCCCTTCCCAACTGATGCTTCCCTTTCATGTCCTTCGAGTCTAATAACTGCGGTCTGGCTTTTGTACAAGTTGTAGATAACTCTCCTTTCCCTGTATTTTACCCCTGCTGACTTCAGAATTTGAAAGAGTGTAGTCCAGTCAACATTGTCAAACGCTTTCTCCAAATCTACAAAGGCTAAAAATGTAGATTTGCCTTTCCTTAATCTATCTTCTAAGATAAGCCGTAAAGTGAGTATTGCCTCCCGTGTTCCTACGTTCCTCCTGAATCCAAACTGATCTTCCCCAAGGTCAGCTTCTACCAGCTTTTCCATTCTCCTGTAGATAATTCGTGTTAAAATTTTGCAACCATGACTTATCAAACTGATGGTTCTGTAATTTTCACACCTGTCTGCACCTGATATCTTTGGAATGGGGATTATTACATTTTTCTTAAAGTCTGAGGGTATATCGCCTGTCTCGTACATCCTACACACCAGTTCAAATAGTTTTGTCATGGCTGGCTCTCCCAGAGACTTTAGTAGCTCTGAGGGTATGTCATCTACTCCTGGGGCCTTGTTCCGACCTAGGTCTTTCAGGGCTCTGTCAAATTCATCTCTCAGTATAATATCTCCTATTTCATCTTGATCTACTTCCTCCTCCCTTCCTACAACATCGTCTCTAAGTTCATTTCCTTTGTTGAGCTGCTCTATGTACTCTTTCCACCGTTCAGCTTTTCCTTCTTTGCCGAGAACTGGGTCTCCATCTGAGTTCTTGATATTTGTAGAGCTGTTTTTCTTGTTACCAAATGTCTCTTTTATTTTCCTGTAGGCAATATCTACATTTCCCCTTGTTATACATTCTTCTACAGATTTGCATTTGGCTTCTAGCCACTCCTGCTTAGCCATTTTGCACTTCCTGTCAATCTCATTCCTTAGTCGTCAGTACTCCATTTTGCCTGTTACATTTACTGCATGTTTATATTTTCTCCTTTCATCAATTAAATTTAGTGTTTTCTGTGATATCCAAGGATTTTTTGTAGGTCTTGCCTTTCTACCTATTTTGTCCTCTGCTGCCTTCAGTATTTCATCTCTCAATGCTACCCATTCCTCTTCTACTGTTTTATTTCCCCTTGTTTCTGTCAATTGTTGCCTAAATCTCCCTCTGAAATTCTCCAGGACTTCACGTTCCTTCAATTTATCTAGGTCCCATCTCCTTATTTTCCTACCTTTTTGCAGTTTTTTCAGTTTCAGCCTACAGTTCATGACTAACAAGTTATGGTCAGAGTCTATATCTGCCCCTGGGTATGTCTTACAGTTTATAACTTGGTTCCGAAATCTATGTCTTACCATTATAAAATCTATCTGATACCTTCCGGTGTCTCCTGGTCTCTTCCAAGTATACAACCTTCTTTTGTGATTCTTAAACCAGGTGTTTGTAATAACTAAATTATGTTCTGTGCAAAATTCTACCAGGCGGCTTCCTCTTTCATTCCTTTTGCCCAGACCATATTCACCTACCATCTTCCCTTCCCTTCCTTGTCCTACTACCGAATTCCAGTCTCCCATAACAGTTAAGTTTTCCTCTCCCTTAACTGTCTCCTCTCCCTTAACTGTCTCCTTTAGCTCCTCATATATTTCTTCGATCTCCTCATCATCGGCAGAGCTAGTTGGCATATAAACCTGTACTACTGTTGTCGGTGTTGGCTTCGTATCTATCTTGGCAATGATAATGCGATCACTGTGCTGGTCATAGTAGTTTACCCGCATTCCTATTTTCTTATTCATTATCAATCCCACTCCTGTGATACCCCCAATTTATTTTGTATTTATAATCCTATACTCACCTGACCAGAAATCATGTTCATCCTGCCACCGAACTTCACTAATCCCCACTATATCTAACTTCAATCTATCCATTTCTCTTTTTAAATTTTCTAATTTTCCTACTCGATTAAGTGATCTAACATTCCATGCTCCGACCCGTAGAATGCCAGTACTGTCTTTCCTGATGATCAGATCCTCCTGAGTAGTCCCCGCCCGGAGATCCGAATGGAAGACTATTTTACCTCCGGAATATTTTACCCGAGAAGATGCGATCATCATATGTTCATACAGTAGAGCTGCATGTCCTCGGGAAAAATAACGGCTGTAGTTTCCCCTTGCTTTCAGCCGTTCGCAGTAACTGTGTGGCAAAGCCACATTAGCTGATGTTACAAGGCCAGCTCAGCCAATCATCCACACTGTTGCCCCTGTAACTACTGAAAAGGCTGCTGCCCCTCTTCAGGAACCACACGTTTGTCTGGCCTCTCCACAGATACCCCTCCGCTGTGGCTGCACCTACGGTACGGCTATCTGCATCGTTGAGGCACGCAAGCCACCCCACCTCGGCAATGTCTGTGGTTCATGGGGGTGGACTTGGGCAGTAAAATAACAAATGATGGTCGCAGTACAGAGGATATAAAATGCAGAATGGCAATGGGTAGAAAAGCGTTCTTGAAAAAAGAGAAATTTGTTAACATCGAATATTGATTTAAGCCTAAGGAAGTCTGAAGGCATTTGTATGGAGTGTTGCCTTGTATGGGAGTGAGACATGGACGATAAACACTGCGGACAGGAAGAGGATTGAGGCTTTTGAAATATGGTGCTACAGAAGAATGCTGAAGATTAGGTGGGTGGATCGCGTAACTAATGAGGAGGTACTGAACAGAATTGAGGAGAAAAGGAATTTCTGGCATACCTTGACTAAAAGAAGGGCTAGATTGGTAGGACACATTCTTAGACATCAAAGAATTGTGAATTTAGCGTTGGAGGGAAGTGTGTGGGGAAAAAATCGCAGGGGAAGACCAAGAGATGGATACAGTAAGGAGATTCAGACAGACGTAGGTTGTCGTTCTTATGTGCAGTTGAAGAGGCTTGCTTGTGGTGAGCTGTATCAAACCAGTCTCCGGACTGAAGAACACAACAACAACTGGACGAAAAGCATACTAATGGCGGTGGCATAGACATTCAAAGGTGTTTCTGCAAAAACATTTTTTTTATCAGTATGTATCCTAGTACTACCTAAATAAATGTACATAACTAAAATTTTATAAATGTAACTTAAAAAGTAAGCATTACGGACGGCATTTGGAAGGCTTAAGAGCTTCACTGACTATTTATTAGGTGGTGCTTTGTATTTCATTTACGAATTACTGCATCTGTCAATGCGTCAGAATACTATATGTTTACAAATTTTTCTTTCAAAGAGAAAATATAGGAGTTGACAGATATGGCATAATTTTGTTTATTATGTCTGTGTATGTTATTATCAGCGAGTGTGGTTAAAGATTTTATTAGAAATTTTAGGAGGACATTATGGATTGTACATTTATATCTGACACGGTTGTCTTTATTTCGTCTGTGATTGACTTTAGCATTATAGTTCGAGCTCTGATCTATGTAAGCTCCATTATCATTTGTCCAGCGTTAAATTATCAATAAAATTGTTGATGTAATTTTTGTGTTTAAAATCGGTTTGAACATTTAATAAATTAATGATAAAGGTTAAGCATTGAATTAAAATATGTGATGCGGCCGGGAATCGAACCCGGACCTTCGTGCTTACTAGTTGCGTGGATACTTTTGTGTCCCAGCCTCGTCGCCGCTTTTGTGTCTCGTTCCGTTGTAGGTGTCGGTGGCCGAGTGGAATGAGACCGACACAGAAATAAAGATAGCACGCTGGTGCAGGTACGGAGGGGAGCAGCCAGAAACTAGAAACACAAAAATTAGAATGAGATATATATTACACAGAATTTATACAATACTTAACTTTTACATAGTACTGCAGAATGCTGATACATAGTTGTTAGAGGCCTGCCTAGTGCCTGTACGATAGCAAAGTCTTCGCTGGTGCCTATCTGATTCCGAAGGTCCTAACTGGTTGCTATCTCAGTCCCAAGTGAACGATGTCGTTCAGTGGGAGCCTCGAGCGGAGTTGCAGCAGAGGGCGCTCGTGGCTGTTGTCGTGAGAACGCCGCGCCGTGCGTGCATGGCGGCGCGCGGCGAATTAGGTGGCGCGCACTTTGTACTTGTGCGACACCACAGATACATACGTCAATTTCCTCTAGCATATTCATTTCATATCCCTTCTGTATTACATGTAAAATTTTAGTGCGTTTTCTATAGTGCCTATTGAGTGATTTTCCGACTGCAAGTGCTGGTAAAAGGTAGCTGGGTTTTTCTCTCTCTCCCTAGTTTATAGCTAACGGTGAAATAACGCCCAGTTTGGCCTCCGCGTCGGACGCTGTTCGTCGGGCGGCGGTGGTGATGGCGGTGGTGCATCTCGTCCAGGCAGGCTGCGATTTCTCCGTGGGTTAGCGGTCGGCGAAGGTTCTTGCAAAACGTACGCAGGCTTCTCCCTATCTAAAGAAGCGGTTGTTGCCTTGCCGTTCAACAGCACGTCCACCATCTGCGCGGTACGGCCAGTGCACGGAGGTTGTAGAGGGGGTTTCACTCATCTAGGTGCTGGTGCACTTGGCGTGGAGCCTTTGGAGGCGGACGCAGGAAGTGTGTCTGCAGCGCGCTGGGCCGCCGCGCCGCGACGTTTCTCGGCATGGTAGGGCTAGCTGCGCGGTGAGGACCAGCCCAGCCCAGCCCAGCAGCAGTGGTAGAGCCGCGTCACGCCAGCGCCGCTTTCAAAGAGCGCTGCCAGCCGCCACTGGCCGTGCTTCTGGGCCGTACGTCTGCGCAAACGCGTGGCCACCCGAGCGAACAGATGCCACTCCAACTGCTGACACGTGGTGGGCATCCGAACCTTGCTAACCACGCTAACGTTTCAGCCGTTATTTTGTCAATTGGAACTGCCACAGTCAAAAGATAGCGTCGACCGTTCGATTGCGCAAGCGGTCCCACCACGTCCAAATGAACGTGAGCCAAACGTGCAGTTGTTCAAAAAAATGTTCAAATGTTTGTTAAGCTTATGGGACTTAACTACAGGGTCATCAGTCCCTAAACTTACAAACTACTTATGAACTACTTACGAACTAGGACGGCACAAATATCCATGCCCGAGGGGGGATTCGAACCCCCGACCGTAGTGGCCGTGCTGACCGTGACTGGAGCGCCTCAGTCACCTCGGCCACCGCGGATGGCCGTGCAGTTGCGTCCGGAAAGTCCCCGATACTGGCATGTACACGGCGAGACTGCAAAACACGTTCTTCTCCATTCTTCACAGTCTTTTTGCTTGCCTGGCCACACGAAACGTTGGGATACGAGTCTAGAAGTGGAACGAACACTTGGGTGGCTCCAGCTGTGAACGCTGTCAAAGGCTTGTCTTCTGAACGCTGCTGGAAGAAATAGGCGGGGTCGTCCGCAGTAGAGCTTGCCGTCTTCTCCGGGAACGTCGACGAGCTGCAACTGTAATCCTAACGTGTCAGCGTCGACGAACGTGCGGAGTTCCGCGTCTTCTTGCTACACTCGGGCCAGTTCAAATGTTCAAATGTTTGTATAGCTTATGAGACTTAACTACGGGGTCATCAGTCCCTAAACTTACAAACTACTTATGAACTAACTAATACTAAGGACGGCACAAATATCCATGCCCGAGGGGGGATTCGAACCCCCAACCGTGGTGGCCGTGCAGACCGTGACTGGAGCGCCTCAGTCCCCTCGGCCACCGCGGCCGGCCTCGGGCCAGTGCGCGAAAGTCGACAGGGCTCGTTACACTGCTAACACGCGACGAACTGTCGATACCCAAAATGTGCTTCGCGTCCGTCGTGAACTGGGCTATAAACTGCAAATGGTTGAACTGTCGAGGAGAGCAGTCGATACTGTTCCGTTTGTGGTCGGTATACATCGTGAAAAGACGCGCTTCGACCTGAGGGCCCTGCGCTCTGCCTGCGCCGGCGCGGCGGCAGTCTCCTGGAGAAGTGCAGCGCCGCCGCGAGAGCGGCCGCAGTCCAGCGGACGGCCCAGCGCAGTTACTGCTGCATTCAGCGGGTCTCGGCCTGCGGCTGCACGAGGTACGTGTCGACGCTTCAAGTTCAGCATTCCTAAGAAACGGCGCAGTTCCTTTATTGTGGGTGGCCTAGGTAACTGTACAATAGCTTCAACCTTCTCTGTTAAAAGTAAAAAACCGCAGCTGAGATTTTATGTCCTACAAAGAGCACAAAATGTTCAAATGTTTGTTAACCTTAAGGGACCTAACTGCGGGGTTGTTGTTGTTGCCGTTGCGTTTTTGAAAGGGGGCTAAACGGCTAGGTTATCAGTCCCCTGTTCTTGCCAAGAGAGTATACCTTTTAATGAGCCGGTAAAAAGTACTCCGTGTCTAATGCTCGAGACGGTCAAGGTGATAATGCGTGCTAAGACGGCTACATTTAAAGGAAAACCACCAAAGTAGTTGACCAAACAGGCAACAACACTAAAATATCACAGAACAACATTGCGGCTGGCTGATCGCAAAGATAATATAGAATGAGCCAGCCATTCTGCACACACTAGAACTGCCAGTCAAAGATGGGACTAACAGGACGAAAGTTAAAACATATTAAAACCGTTTGAATGGTGCTTGAAATATCATGCTTAGGTACCCACCATTAAATCACATGATAAAAAGCAGCTGCGCGAATAAAATCTAAAACACTTTCAACCATAGCAGCATCGACTCCTAGCACAAAAGAAAGCGCATCTGGCAGATTAACAGATTGTCGCAAGGCAACTAAAAGTGGACAGTCCACCAGAATGTGGACCACTGTCAAGGGGGCGCCACAGTCGCAGTGTGACGCACCCTCCCGCCGAAGAAGGTGGCCATGTCTCAGCCACGTGTGGCCGATTCGTAGGCAGCAGAGAACAACCGATTCCCTAAGAGATGGCCGCACTGAGGACTTCCTTGTGGCCGTAGATAGCTTCACTGCACGAAGCTTGTTGGCTTGAGCAGAGTTAGCCCACTCGGAATTCCAAAGGTTTATTATCTTCCGATGAAAGTCTAGTCGGAGATCGCTCTCCGGAAGATCAATCGCCAACGGACTGGAGGTAGTAGCCTGCTTAGTCATCAGTCCCTAAACTTACAAACTAGCGTATACTAAAGACGACACAAACATCCGTGCCAGAGGGGGAATTCGAACTCCCGACCGTAGCGGCCGTGCAGACTGTGACTGGCACGCCGCAGACCGCTCGGCCACTGCGGCCGGCCAGAAAGATCACTTCGGGTCGTTCGAAAACGCACTTGACGCAGGAAGTGTTCATACACCTAGAACATTACGGAGTTCTCTCTAATGTTCTAGGTGTATGAACACTTCCTGCAGATGCTGTCGGTGTTGTTGTTCTGTCTCAGACAGAACGAGCACATCATCCAAATCAGCGAAACAGAACGGACAAAGTCAACGAATCTTTGTCAAGTCTGTGCTGCGTTGCATAATTCAAAGGTCATATACGTACGTTCAAACAGGCCGAAACGTGTTGTTATAGCTGTCTTAGGAATGTCCTCTTTAGCCGCAGGTATCTGAATATGAGCCTTCGCCCTGTCTTAGACACTAAATACCGTTGCAGCATGTAAAGCTCAGTTACGGCCTCTTAATAGCGGTGCAGGATGGATACTGGTCCGCCAGGCTCCACCTCTCTCCGCTCCGGCCTGATGATGCCCCCTCGCAGCAGGGTGCCGCTTGCCGCTGTTGCTGAACGTCTGGGGCCCTCTGGAAGCGATGCACCGCATCGTGGGGGATCTGTCTAGGTGCTGCGGGCGGCCTGGTCAGACTCGCTCTCACTTAACAGTGAAGAATATCAGCTCTCAGCTGCCGTACGATAAAAAGTCAGTAGCAGTTCGGCTCTTCTGGCTCGCGAATCACGTCACGATTCACCAGTTGTCAGTATCGGCGAAATGTGAGCTGATCGACTATATAAAATAATAAATTAAACGCGAGAGGATTGGTAACTTTATTAGAGAACGGAAGCAACTAACCAGAAAAACAAAAGTTGTCAGAGAATAAAACAGCAGAGATAGTAACAAGAAAAATCATAGAGCAAACATCACGTTTGGATTTAAAAAATCGCACTGGCGTGTTTTACGGCCTACTTTAGATTTGTAATTTTATAAGTTTATGCAAATATTTTGGACCAAAATAATAATCTAAATAATAAAAAATATGGGGATAAGATTACGACTCTACTATTGTGATAATATCTATGCACCCAACACGTAATATTCTCTCTGACCATATTTTAACAAACAGCCAAAATTATATGATGTTTGTGTTTAGCTTTGACAAACATACTCTGTTTTGAACTTTTACCTCTTCGGACTATCATTTTAATATCTCCCCCACATTTTCGTTATATTTTTCCGCTGAAATATCACCTGTATTGCCTTGGTAGTTCAAAGTTTATTTTCTTTGCCTCTACTGGTTGCGAATGCCTATAGGCTGGAACGAACGTAGCGTACATTTGGCGTTCGGACGTGTGACTGTGGCCTGGATGGAACACAGCGTACATTTGCCGTTCGTAAAGCAGTCACGTGACATCCCTCGCCCCAAAATCTCTTTTTGCGTATGCCATCTTGCTTTCTCTACTTGATGATTTTCTTATTATAACTCAAGCGTTGTCACGTTGTCATTTTAAATCAATGGTGCACTGAAAAATATCAAAAACATGTCGTTGTTAGGACAATGAATAGTAAAAATAAATGTTTGTAAACCTTTGGGACTTAACTACGCGGTCATCAGTCCCTAAACTTACAAACTACTTATGAACTACTTACGAACTAGGACGGCACAAATATCCATGCCCGAGGGGGGATTCGAACCCCCGACCGTGGTGGCCGTGCAGACCGTGACTGAAGTGCCTCAGTCCCCTCGACCACTGCGGCCGGCCATTGAATAGTAATCAAATGTTAGTTAACACCTGACATTGATAGTTCGAGCATCACGGATTACTCTCGCAGCTGTTCGCCATAGCGTAATACGCGAGGATTTAGTTTGTGATGTAGGAACATGTTACACAGTGGTTCGGCACTTGATAGGGCATTGTGGCTCAGCGTGTTCGGTCAGAGGGTTGCTGCCATGGTAGTTCGACGCCCTCTGTTTATTGATATAACTAAGCAAATGTCCTTCAGAACTGCATGCATGTCTGAAGGACATTTGTTTAGTTATATCAATAAACACGAACACTGCACATCATATTTAAAATCAGACATAGCAAGGCTTGCGACAAATGTACCAAAAAGTCTCACCCTGTGCGGGAATTACATCTTAGAACGTACGAGACAATGTGTGGCATATGAAGGTTTGGGTCGTTCCGGGAAGCGTGCGCGGGTAGCGTAATGGCAACGCGACCGCTCGCGATAAGCGGGAAATCCGGGTTCGAGTCCCGGCCCGGCACAAATTTTCATATGTCACCATTACACCGTTCAGCTGATGCTGATTAATAATCGCAATTGCGAATACATTTCTTATATCTACAATATGACAAAAAGGGCCGTACTATTCTATATAGGCACATACACAAACACACAAAATCCCTCATTCTCGCTCACATTTTTTCAGTGTCCTCACAACACCCTCTTTCACCTTAAGCAAATCGTGTGACTACGGTAGAGTTTTGATACTGTTATCACTTATGACCCTTTTGTCGTCGTGAGCAGATGAACCGACTTTAGACACCTCGTGTCCTACCGATCGAATACTGGCCTGCTGGACTCTGTGAGTAGGCTGCGGCGGGGCGCCGCCAACACCTCCGTACAGACACCGCAAGTAGTCATCGATCGTCAGTACACGAGATGCCGATCGTCTAATACCCTTTGCCCGCCTCTGAGTGTCCCCGTCTATTGTGCGAAATGCATACATCTTCGCCCTGAGGCCTACAAACTCCACAATCGGTGAACCATTCGACTCATAAGACCGATAACCTTCATGTTCTGAGGAACAATTCCGTAAGGATTATCGGCCCTATAACTGGAAGTATCGACTTCTTCAACGATACGTTTCATTTCTGAATAAGGATCGCAGTTTTTTACCCAGTACATGAATGTATCTGTATCCATACACAGTAACTTTGTTTTCCACAAAATGAGGCTTAGCAATCTCATAGTGGAACCTATACACATGGAGTGTGGACAGATCAAGTATGCCTATGCCCAGATAGATAAGTTTTGTGAAGCCTACTGAAGATTTCATCACCTCCACAGCAACAAAGTTCTCATTAAATATGTGATCCTCTTAAAGTTTGGAGGCGTAATTAATTTTTGTACACTGTGACGCTCATCCTAGCTCATTCTAAGTTTAATATCGCGTTCATGTCTTACATTCTGCATAGTTCATTAACTTATAAAAATCTATCTCAAAATCACTGGGGATTGGTTGAAGGACATAGCTCACGTGATTCTAGCAAGTTCCATTCCGATTTTGATGCACTGCTGCAGATTATGGTAATGAATAACGTACCTCTGCTTGTCTGCAACAGTTGTCATCAACTTGGGGATGGAACCCTTGGCTCCCAGTGGAACTAGTTGCTCTGGACATAATGGCAAGTCGCTTTTCTCCTCATGCAAACTAATTGGATATGAAATATCTGCCTCTACTACTGCACTCTAATAACAGACCAATATCACTCCTTCCAGTCAATGAAAAGTATTTAAAGAAGTGGCCATGCTCATTGACTCAATCTGAATTTGTTGATCACTTCTCAGTTTAGATTTCGTAAAGGGTTCTCTGCGCTAAGAGAAATACTTGGCATATGGCCATGTAGCTGGATTATACCACCACATAAAATGCTCCAGTGTAAGAAATAAACCTACACTGAAAGCTTCTGGAATATATATATATATATAAATGTTGTGTCTGTTCCGGAAGAACAGACGTCACTTTTGATCCTGCAATTGTTATTCTTTTATATTCACAGAATATATGACACCACTGGGGTAGAGTTGGGAATTTGTGTCTGATGGGAGGCAAGCTTAGGTACACCATGCAGGTGCGGAGATCACTGTGTTCTCGGTGGTGTAGAGGTCAGTGCAACTGCCTAGAAAGCAGGAGACCTGGATTCAAATCCCAGCATTTTCAGCTTTGCCCATTTGCAGTTGATGTCATATATTGTGTGAATACTTCTGTAATGTGTCATGGACCTTCAGAAGTCTGGGCCCTGCTACTCAGTTCCCAGAAACTGGCAAATACCTTAAAAATGTGGCATTGGACTTTGTCTGTTATATTTTGAGTAACTTCTTGCTCTGGGGTGTCTTGAAGTTTGTGCAAAGCTGTCCTTCTACTAATGATGTATTAAAAGGCATATTTAAAGTAATAAGACAAGAATGGTTTTCATCACCTCTCCTGAGTACATATCTACTGCACAGCCAAATCAGAATTACCTGGGATGTATTTTCTCACAGGATGGCAACATAGTGAAAGAATTGGAATCGAGGTGCAGCAAAGCTAATGCAGTGAGTGCTCAGCTAAGATCTACTCTCTTCTGCAAGAAGTAAGTAAGTACCAAGACTAAGTTAGCAGTGCACCGCTCTATCTTTCGACCAACTTTGTTGTATGGGAGTGGAAGTTGGGTGGATACAGGTTACCTTATTCATAAGGTAGAGGTTACAGAAATGAAAGTAGCAAGAATGATTGCAGGCACTAATAGATGGGAACAATGGCAGGATGGTGTCCATAATGAGGAAATCAAAGAAAAACTGGGAATGAACACCATAGATGAAACAGTTAGAGCGAACAGACTGAGATGGTGGGGTCATGTTACACGTATGGGAGAAGCAAGGTTACCTAAGAGACTCATGAGCTCGTCAATGGAGGGTAAGAGGAGTCGAGGTAGACCAAGAAGAAAGTACTTAGATTCGGTGCAGAATGATTTTGAAGTGAAAGGCATAACATCAGACGAGGCATTGAATAGGGGGTCATGGAGGAATTTTATTAGAGGTACTACGCTCTAGACTGAATGCTGAAACGCATAATCAGTCTCTAATGATGATGATGATGATGAATATTTTAACAAGACAGAAAAACTGTAGTCAGATAGTGTACACTTTACATTGGTTCTTCTGGGTGATGGGAGTCTCTTTCTCCATGCTGCACTTGCATGCAAAGTAGACGCATGCGGATTTCATTCACCTGCTCAAGCAGGATTTCACACGTAATATCTGACCTCATCACATTAAATTTCCAAAATAAAGACTGACTATTTTTTGATGTTATCATGGCATGTAGCATGAGTTACACATGATCTTACAAATGAAGTATTGATAGAGGTATGTTCTGTGATCTTGTCAAAGCCTTGAACTGTGCAAAACATAAAATTATACTTAACAAAGTAAAATGTCAGGGCATGAATGGCCTTCCTCCGCAATAGGGGACCTCACTAGCAGACTAGTCTTGAGCCTGTAGAGTGCGAAAACAATCATTTACAGTACAGTGGAAGTGTTCAGTGGTAGATATGCAAATGAACATGCATTTTCAGCAGAGTCATGACACAGCTATTTTATCTTGACATTGTTTCCATTCAATGCAGTCTCTGTGTATGTGCCCTATAAAAAAGAACCAAGAATTATTGACAACACAAACATACTAACCAAAGAGTCCTGATTAAACTCGAGCTGATATAGCTATAAAATAGTTGGAGGGGTGTATAAGTGGTTCACAGCTAGTGGTTAAACTTTTAACCCCACAAAGAGACACATTATGTAACAGCTATGCCCCTGTTCTTCATTTTCTGTAGGTCTACATCTGGGGTTAAATTTTTGATTGAGTGATTTATTTAAAAGTCCAGTGTAAATTGTTACTAATTGTTAATAAAGAAATCAATCAATTAATCAAAAATTTAACTGCATCAGACATACATTAATTGCCAGACACAGAATTTTTCCAAGTATTGTTCCTATAATTGTTTCATTTTAGTATAAGACTTTACTGTTGAGTGTTAACATTAGGACTGCCCTGGTCCTTGTAGGCATTTTTTGTGTGGAAAATAACACAGCTAGATGTTGGCAACCAGCCACTTCATCTTCCTTTTTATTAGTTATGCAGTAATTTATCAGCTGGTATCAATCAAGGTGAAACTATTCCATTCCAGTAATTTTCACATGTTGTTTTGCCGTACACACATCTACTGAAATGCCACCCTCCTTTTATTTTCATGAATGGAAATGTTAGCATTTTTTTAAAAATTAAGCTTCTAATAATTTGATGGAAGATACTAAATGTATATTATTTCTTATCTGTGGCTTTAGCCAAGTCACAGTTGTTAGTTGGATAAGCAATTGTAATCAGATTTAATCCGCAACTCTGTTTATTCTAAAGGAGGGGGGTGCTACTGATTTCACTCGTGGTTCCTTTTTTTGGTTTGTTCTTGTTCCTGTTGTACAACAGTATCATAATGCTAGGTTTTGGAGGCAAATCACACACAGTATTATTTTTTTGTCTTTTTTTGCAAGTGTGGACACACGTTAGGCCACTACCGTATGTTTCATCACCTACAGCTTTAGCTACATAACATCTCACTTTATGTAGATCGTCTACTGTTTATAAGAGAATATTAAAACAAGTCTTTTGTTTCATATAAAATAAAGGTTGAGTTTCTATTTGCTCCAGTGTTTAGTGATGTGTAACACAGTGCTATACTGTTTGGTTTTACATCTGATGATACATACCATTATTTACTTTGATTCTGGTATTGTTCGTTTTTCTTAATTTTGCTCGTGTAATATTGTGACTAGACTTACACAATGGTAAAACTTTATACAGAATGTAATTTAAGAGTATAAAAAAATCAACATCGGCTGTGCTTTATTACGTCATGAGTGAATGTTCTCATGAATGAGTGAGGTTTGTATAATTTCCAAGATTGTTTGCCCAAATGTCCTCCAGATAGTTATTATATTTGTTGGTGCTATAGGAGATGGGCTTTCATTAGTGGGTGGATCAATACTTCCTAGGACAAAAGCTACCTGATGTCCATTCTTGTTGTTGCGGGATTTTTAAAGGGGACTAAACAGCAGGTCATCAGTCCCCTGTTCCGAATTGAGGTACAATTCAGCCAAAGACTGAACTCAGAACCCAAAGGAGAAGCTGTCTGTACAGTAACCTATTTTTCAAACCATTACAAAGTTGATTCATTCCATGCTAATTAATGCTCCCTATTTAGCCTTTAAAGTTACCCAATGAAGGTTATGAAAAACACTGTACTAACTACCTCCTTGCATTTAAAAAACTATAAGGATAGACTGCAAATAGTTGTGGAAGGTTGACATTTGCTTTAGAATTTCTTCACTTTTCCTTGGCAATGAGTGTCTTAGAAACATAATTAATTCGATCAGACATTCGTATAACAGCTGTAGAAAACAAAAAGAATATGGTTGTCTGTAAAGTTCCATTCCGTCAGGGAAAAAAAACAACTAAAATTTCAACTCTCATAAAAAAGCATCACACTCTTGATCTTTGCGTGTGTAAACCAACTTCATCCAATGAATACAATTTTTAAGATGTATATTAAAATGTATACGTAGTTTTACTGTAGGGCCTAGTTCTGAAAGATATCTGCATGTAATAACGAGTTAATAACGCTTGAAACACGCTTAGCGCTGTATGGCCAGCATCGCCGTTGCCGCATCACTTGACTTGAGTGCAGATATTGCGGAGAGAATTCTCGTTTTGCACATTCGAGAGCTATGCGCTTACTTCATCTGATTGTGTGTTTATTGAGTAAAGCAGCAGTACGAAAAAAACAATGGACGTCGTCATCGTAACGTATGTTGAAACATATCTTTCAAAAAATAAGTACAATTGGCTGTTTCCAATCTAGAAGCTACACAAGCGAACACAAAAGTAGAATACTACTGCACTACATATTAACTTAGTTGATATGCACGCGCCTTCCCATTGGCTTCCCAGAGCGCCATGTCATTGTTCGCTCGGTTGGAGCTGAGACGGCGTGGTGGGGAGACTGCTGAACCCCTGGTCGTTTCCGTTTTCGCGCCGAAATACGAACTGACATAGAAAATCAACTTTACACGTAAATGTTAGACCTATGAAATATTAAATAGTAATGAAGCAATTATTTCAGAATTAATATATATTTTTGTTTAGTTACTTAATTGTGCCAACTTTGTTTTAAAGAAAGCAGTTCTCTCATTCCAAAACTTTAATATGTTGAAAGTAGCTTTAAAATTTAAAATTTAGTTATTTATATTTTATACTTTGGCACTGAATTTAATATTCTTTTCATTTTCAATGACACTCGGGAAACTTCTGGAAAGGATAGGACCCTACTTGGTAACAGCGCTTAGGACAATGACGTGGTAGAGATTCTTTAAATTTTAGGTTATTATTATAAAAAAAAAAAAATAGTTTCTCAAGCTCAAAACTGGCTTACAAAATGTATAAACTCTGTGTGGTGAGAAATTATTGGAGCGGTCTTACATTCCGTCCTCATTGTTGAAGGGCAGGATACGCCGACTCCGACAATGCTGCAGGTCACAATACAGGCACGAATCCAGTCCAGTGACCAGTTTGAGGGCAGGACCTTGACACACACAGATGAAATGAAGTGCCGCGTGGCCCCGCTCATACTGGAAACGTGTGCGCTGATTATGGAACTCCGCCAACGAGGCCTGGCGACTGCTTAGGGCGAGGCGCTGCACGTCCCGCGCGCTTGCTGGCGTCCCAGCTGTTCCAACCGCAGAGCTCGACTCCCCAGCTGCTACTACTACCGCTTCCACTCTGTTGCTCGAAAGACCACATACCACACACACCCAGATACATGAATAATAAATTACATAAATTTACTCAAACAAACTAAAAATTACTGCAACATGCATCAGTTATGATAATAAGCTTCAACAAAACCTATATACATTTAAAATTTTAACACATATTTGAAATACACATCTGGATGCTAACGTCACAGCACGAGCAGGTGTTAGTACCAAAACAGAGAATTCCGTCTGTGTAGACACCTCAAATTTCGGAGCAGACGTTTTGAAGGGCCGCCATGAAGAGATGGTAAATGACGGTGGTTGCAAGGCCTCTGGCTCCGGCATAGGAGATGCACTTGCCAGTCTATCTCTCGAACCTCGTGTTCTACGAGGATGCCACTCATTCTCTGTTCCAAACGGGATGGTCGTCAGAACAGCTGACACACTTAAAGAGAGGCGAACAATCGTCACCAGAACAGCTGACACACTTAAAGAGAGGCGAACAATCGTCACCAGAACAGCTGACACACTTAAAGAGAGGCGAACAATCGTCACCAGAACAGCTGACACACTTAAAGAGAGGCGAACAATCGTCACCAGAACAGCTGACACACTTAAAGAGAGGCGAACAATCATCACCAGAACAGCTGACACACTTAAAGAGAGGCGAACAATCGTCACCAGAACAGCTGACACACTTAAAGAGAGGCGAACAATCGTCACCAGAACAGCTGACACACTTAAAGGGAGGCGAACAATCGTCACCAGAACAGCTGACACACTTAAAGAGAGGCGAACAATCGTCACCAGAACAGCTGACACACTTAAAGAGAGGCGAACAATCGTCACCAGAACAGCTGACACACTTAAAGAGAGGCGAACAATCGTCACCAGAACAGCTGACACACTTAAAGAGAGGCGAACAATCATCACCAGAACAGCTGACACACTTAAAGAGAGGCGAACAATCGTCACCAGAACAGCTGACACACTTAAAGAGAGGCGAACAATCGTCACCAGAACAGCTGACACACTTAAAGAGAGGCGAACAATCGTCACCAGAACAGCTGACACACTTAAAGAGAGGCGAACAATCGTCACCAGAACAGCTGACACACTTAAAGAGAGGCGAACAATCGTCACCAGAACAGCTGACACACTTAAAGAGAGGCGAACAATCGTCACCAGAACAGCTGACACACTTAAAGAGAGGCGAACAATCGTCACCAGAACAGCTGACACACTTAAAGAGAGGCGAACAATCGTCACCAGAACAGCTGACACACTTAAAGAGAGGCGAACAATCGTCACCAGAACAGCTGACACACTTAAAGAGAGGCGAACAATCGTCACCAGAACAGCTGACACACTTAAAGAGAGGCGAACAATCGTCGCCAGAACTGCTGACACACTTAAAGAGAGGCGAACAATCGTCGCCAGAACAGCTGACACACTTAAAGAGAGGCGAACAATCGACACCAGAACAGCTGACACACTTAAAGAGAGGCGAACAATCGTCACCAGAACAGCTGACACACTTAAAGAGAGGCGAACAATCGTCACCAGAACAGCAGACACACTTAAAGAGAGGCGAACAATCGTCACCAGAACAGCTGACACACTTAAAGAGAGGCGAACAATCGTCACCAGAACAGCTGACACACTTAAAGAGAGGCGAACAATCGTCACCAGAACAGCAGACACACTTAAAGAGAGGCGAACAATCGTCACCAGAACAGCTGACACACTTACAGAGAGGCGAACAATCGTCACCAGAACAGCTGACACACTTAAAGAGAGGCGAACAATCGTCACCAGAACAGCTGACACACTTAAAGAGAGGCGAACAATCGTCACCAGAACAGCTGACACACTTAAAGAGAGGCGAACAATCGTCACCAGAACAGCTGACACACTTACAGAGAGGCGAACAATCGTCACCAGAACAGCTGACACACTTAAAGAGAGGCGAACAATCGTCACCAGAACAGCTGACACACTTAAAGAGAGGCGAACAATCGTCACCAGTACAGCAGACACACTTAAAGAGAGGCGAACAATCGTCACCAGAACAGCTGACACACTTAAAGAGAGGCGAACAATCGTCACCAGAACAGCTGACACACTTAAAGAGAGGCGAACAATCGTCACCAGAACAGCTGACACACTTAAAGAGAGGCGAACAATCGTCACCAGAACAGCTGACACACTTAAAGAGAGGCGAACAATCGTCACCAGAATAGCTGACACACTTAAAGAGAGGCGAACAATCGTCACCAGAACAGCTGACACACTTAAAGAGAGGCGAACAATCGTCACCAGAACAGCAGACACACTTAAAGAGAGGCGAACAATCGTCACCAGAACAGCTGACACACTTAAAGAGAGGCGAACAATCGTCACCAGAACAGCTGACACACTTAAAGAGAGGCGAACAATCGTCACCAGAACAGCTGACACACTTAAAGGGAGGCGAACAATCGTCACCAGAACAGCTGACACACTTAAAGGGAGGCGAACAATCGTCACCAGAACAGCTGACACACTTAAAGAGAGGCGAACAATCGTCACCAGAACAGCTGACACACTTAAAGAGAGGCGAACAATCGTCACCAGAACAGCTGACACACTTAAAGGGAGGCGAACAATCGTCACCAGAACAGCTGACACACTTAAAGAGAGGCGAACAATCGTCACCAGAACAGCTGACACACTTAAAGAGAGGCGAACAATCGTCACCAGAACAGCTGACACACTTAAAGGGAGGCGAACAATCGTCACCAGAACAGCTGACACACTTAAAGAGAGGCGAACAATCGTCACCAGAACAGCTGACACACTTAAAGAGAGGCGAACAATCGTCACCAGAACAGCAGACACACTTAAAGAGAGGCGAACAATCGTCACCAGAACAGCTGACACACTTACAGAGAGGCGAACAATCGTCACCAGAACAGCTGACACACTTAAAGAGAGGCGAACAATCGTCGCCAGAACAGCTGACACACTTAAAGAGAGGCGAACAATCGACACCAGAACAGCTGACACACTTAAAGAGAGGCGAACAATCGACACCAGAACAGCTGACACACTTAAAGAGAGGCGAACAATCGTCACCAGAACAGCTGACACACTTAAAGAGAGGCGAACAATCGTCACCAGAACAGCTGACACACTTAAAGAGAGGCGAACAATCGTCACCAGAACAGCTGACACACTTAAAGAGAGGCGAACAATCGTCACCAGAACAGCTGACACACTTAAAGAGAGGCGAACAATCGTCACCAGAACAGCTGACACACTTAAAGAGAGGCGAACAATCGTCACCAGAACAGCTGACACACTTAAAGAGAGGCGAACAATCGTCACCAGAACAGCTGACACACTTAAAGAGAGGCGAACAATCGTCACCAGAACAGCAGACACACTTAAAGAGAGGCGAACAATCGTCACCAGAACAGCTGACACACTTACAGAGAGGCGAACAATCGTCACCAGAACAGCTGACACACTTAAAGAGAGGCGAACAATCGTCACCAGAACAGCTGACACACTTAAAGAGAGGCGAACAATCGTCACCAGAACAGCTGACACACTTAAAGAGAGGCGAACAATCGTCACCAGAACAGCTGACACACTTAAAGAGAGGCGAACAATCGTCACCAGAACAGCTGACACACTTAAAGAGAGGCGAACAATCGTCACCAGAACAGCTGACACACTTAAAGAGAGGCGAACAATCGTCACCAGAACAGCTGACACACTTAAAGAGAGGCGAACAATCGTCACCAGAACAGCTGACACACTTACAGAGAGGCGAACAATCGTCACCAGAACAGCTGACACACTTAAAGAGAGGCGAACAATCGTCACCAGAACAGCTGACACACTTAAAGAGAGGCGAACAATCGTCACCAGAACAGCTGACACACTTAAAGAGAGGCGAACAATCGTCACCAGAACAGCTGACACACTTAAAGAGAGGCGAACAATCGTCACCAGAACAGCTGACACACTTAAAGAGAGGCGAACAATCGTCACCAGAACAGCTGACACACTTACAGAGAGGCGAACAATCGTCACCAGAACAGCAGACACACTTAAAGAGAGGCGAACAATCGTCACCAGAACAGCTGACACACTTACAGAGAGGCGAACAATCGTCACCAGAACAGCTGACACACTTAAAGAGAGGCGAACAATCGTCACCAGAACAGCTGACACACTTAAAGAGAGGCGAACAATCGTCACCAGAACAGCTGACACACTTAAAGAGAGGCGAACAATCGTCACCAGAACAGCTGACACACTTAAAGAGAGGCGAACAATCGTCACCAGAACAGCTGACACACTTAAAGAGAGGCGAACAATCGTCACCAGAACAGCTGACACACTTAAAGAGAGGCGAACAATCGTCACCAGAACAGCTGACACACTTACAGAGAGGCGAACAATCGTCACCAGAACAGCTGACACACTTAAAGAGAGGCGAACAATCGTCACCAGAACAGCTGACACACTTAAAGAGAGGCGAACAATCGTCACCAGAACAGCTGACACACTTACAGAGAGGCGAACAATCGTCACCAGAACAGCTGACACACTTAAAGAGAGGCGAACAATCGTCACCAGAACAGCTGACACACTTAAAGAGAGGCGAACAATCGTCACCAGAACAGCTGACACACTTAAAGAGAGGCGAACAATCGTCACCAGAACAGCTGACACACTTGAAGAGAGGCGAACAATCGTCACCAGAACAGCAGACACACTTAAAGAGAGGCGAACAATCGTCACCAGAACAGCTGACACACTTACAGAGAGGCGAACAATCGTCACCAGAACAGCTGACACACTTAAAGAGAGGCGAACAATCGTCACCAGAACAGCTGACACACTTAAAGAGAGGCGAACAATCGTCACCAGAACAGCTGACACACTTAAAGAGAGGCGAACAATCGTCACCAGAACAGCTGACACACTTAAAGAGAGGCGAACAATCGTCACCAGAACAGCTGACACACTTAAAGAGAGGCGAACAATCGTCACCAGAACAGCTGACACACTTAAAGAGAGGCGAACAATCGTCACCAGAACAGCTGACACACTTAAAGAGAGGCGAACAATCGTCACCAGAACAGCTGACACACTTAAAGAGAGGCGAACAATCGTCACCAGAACAGCTGACACACTTAAAGAGAGGCGAACAATCGTCACCAGAACAGCTGACACACTTAAAGAGAGGCGAACAATCGTCACCAGAACAGCTGACACACTTAAAGAGAGGCGAACAATCGTCACCAGAACAGCTGACACACTTAAAGAGAGGCGAACAATCGTCACCAGAACAGCTGACACACTTAAAGAGAGGCGAACAATCGTCGCCAGAACTGCTGACACACTTAAAGAGAGGCGAACAATCGTCGCCAGAACAGCTGACACACTTAAAGAGAGGCGAACAATCGACACCAGAACAGCTGACACACTTAAAGAGAGGCGAACAATCGTCACCAGAACAGCTGACACACTTAAAGAGAGGCGAACAATCGTCACCAGAACAGCAGACACACTTAAAGAGAGGCGAACAATCGTCACCAGAACAGCTGACACACTTAAAGAGAGGCGAACAATCGTCACCAGAACAGCTGACACACTTAAAGAGAGGCGAACAATCGTCACCAGAACAGCAGACACACTTAAAGAGAGGCGAACAATCGTCACCAGAACAGCTGACACACTTACAGAGAGGCGAACAATCGTCACCAGAACAGCTGACACACTTAAAGAGAGGCGAACAATCGTCACCAGAACAGCTGACATACTTAAAGAGAGGCGAACAATCGACACCAGAACAGCTGACACACTTAAAGAGAGGCGAACAATCGTCACCAGAACAGCTGACACACTTAAAGAGAGGCGAACAATCGTCACCAGAACAGCTGACACACTTAAAGAGAGGCGAACAATCGTCACCAGAACAGCTGACACACTTAAAGAGAGGCGAACAATCGTCACCAGAACAGCTGACACACTTACAGAGAGGCGAACAATCGTCACCAGAACAGCTGACACACTTAAAGAGAGGCGAACAATCGTCACCAGAACAGCTGACACACTTAAAGAGAGGCGAACAATCGTCACCAGAACAGCTGACACACTTACAGAGAGGCGAACAATCGTCACCAGAACAGCTGACACACTTAAAGAGAGGCGAACAATCGTCACCAGAACAGCTGACACACTTAAAGAGAGGCGAACAATCGTCACCAGAACAGCTGACACACTTAAAGAGAGGCGAACAATCGTCACCAGAACAGCTGACACACTTAAAGAGAGGCGAACAATCGTCACCAGAACAGCAGACACACTTAAAGAGAGGCGAACAATCGTCACCAGAACAGCTGACACACTTACAGAGAGGCGAACAATCGTCACCAGAACAGCTGACACACTTAAAGAGAGGCGAACAATCGTCACCAGAACAGCTGACACACTTAAAGAGAGGCGAACAATCGTCACCAGAACAGCTGACACACTTAAAGAGAGGTGAACAATCGTCACCAGAACAGCTGACACACTTAAAGAGAGGCGAACAATCGTCACCAGAACAGCTGACACACTTAAAGAGAGGCGAACAATCGTCACCAGAACAGCTGACACACTTAAAGAGAGGCGAACAATCGTCACCAGAACAGCTGACACACTTAAAGAGAGGCGAACAATCGTCACCAGAACAGCTGACACACTTACAGAGAGGCGAACAATCGTCACCAGAACAGCTGACACACTTAAAGAGAGGCGAACAATCGTCACCAGAAAAGCTGACACACTTAAAGAGAGGCGAACAATCGTCACCAGAACAGCTGACACACTTAAAGAGAGGCGAACAATCGTCACCAGAACAGCTGACACACTTAAAGAGAGGCGAACAATCGTCACCAGAACAGCTGACACACTTAAAGAGAGGCGAACAATCGTCGCCAGAACTGCTGACACACTTAAAGAGAGGCGAACAATCGTCGCCAGAACAGCTGACACACTTAAAGAGAGGCGAACAATCGACACCAGAACAGCTGACACACTTAAAGAGAGGCGAACAATCGTCACCAGAACAGCTGACACACTTAAAGAGAGGCGAACAATCGTCACCAGAACAGCAGACACACTTAAAGAGAGGCGAACAATCGTCACCAGAACAGCTGACACACTTAAAGAGAGGCGAACAATCGTCACCAGAACAGCTGACACACTTAAAGAGAGGCGAACAATCGTCACCAGAACAGCAGACACACTTAAAGAGAGGCGAACAATCGTCACCAGAACAGCTGACACACTTACAGAGAGGCGAACAATCGTCACCAGAACAGCTGACACACTTAAAGAGAGGCGAACAATCGTCACCAGAACAGCTGACACACTTAAAGAGAGGCGAACAATCGTCACCAGAACAGCTGACACACTTAAAGAGAGGCGAACAATCGTCACCAGAACAGCTGACACACTTACAGAGAGGCGAACAATCGTCACCAGAACAGCTGACACACTTAAAGAGAGGCGAACAATCGTCACCAGAACAGCTGACACACTTAAAGAGAGGCGAACAATCGTCACCAGTACAGCAGACACACTTAAAGAGAGGCGAACAATCGTCACCAGAACAGCTGACACACTTAAAGAGAGGCGAACAATCGTCACCAGAACAGCTGACACACTTAAAGAGAGGCGAACAATCGTCACCAGAACAGCTGACACACTTAAAGAGAGGCGAACAATCGTCACCAGAACAGCTGACACACTTAAAGAGAGGCGAACAATCGTCACCAGAACAGCTGACACACTTAAAGAGAGGCGAACAATCGTCACCAGAACAGCTGACACACTTAAAGAGAGGCGAACAATCGTCACCAGAACAGCAGACACACTTAAAGAGAGGCGAACAATCGTCACCAGAACAGCTGACACACTTAAAGAGAGGCGAACAATCGTCACCAGAACAGCTGACACACTTAAAGGGAGGCGAACAATCGTCACCAGAACAGCTGACACACTTAAAGGGAGGCGAACAATCGTCACCAGAACAGCTGACACACTTAAAGAGAGGCGAACAATCGTCACCAGAACAGCTGACACACTTAAAGAGAGGCGAACAATCGTCACCAGAACAGCTGACACACTTAAAGGGAGGCGAACAATCGTCACCAGAACAGCTGACACACTTAAAGAGAGGCGAACAATCGTCACCAGAACAGCTGACACACTTAAAGAGAGGCGAACAATCGTCACCAGAACTGCTGACACACTTACAGAGAGGCGAACAATCGTCACCAGAACAGCTGACACACTTAAAGAGAGGCGAACAATCGTCACCAGAACAGCTGACACACTTAAAGAGAGGCGAACAATCGTCACCAGAACAGCTGACACACTTAAAGAGAGGCGAACAATCGTCACCAGAACAGCTGACATACTTAAAGAGAGGCGAACAATCGTCACCAGAACAGCTGACACACTTAAAGAGAGGCGAACAATCGTCACCAGAACAGCTGACACACTTACAGAGAGGCGAACAATCGTCACCAGAACAGCTGACACACTTAAAGAGAGGCGAACAATCGTCACCAGAACAGCTGACACACTTAAAGAGAGGCGAACAATCGTCACCAGTACAGCAGACACACTTAAAGAGAGGCGAACAATCGTCACCAGAACAGCTGACACACTTAAAGAGAGGCGAACAATCGTCACCAGAACAGCTGACACACTTAAAGAGAGGCGAACAATCGTCACCAGAACAGCTGACACACTTAAAGAGAGGCGAACAATCGTCACCAGAACAGCTGACACACTTAAAGAGAGGCGAACAATCGTCACCAGAATAGCTGACACACTTAAAGAGAGGCGAACAATCGTCACCAGAACAGCTGACACACTTAAAGAGAGGCGAACAATCGTCACCAGAACAGCAGACACACTTAAAGAGAGGCGAACAATCGTCACCAGAACAGCTGACACACTTAAAGAGAGGCGAACAATCGTCACCAGAACAGCTGACACACTTAAAGAGAGGCGAACAATCGTCACCAGTACAGCTGACACACTTAAAGGGAGGCGAACAATCGTCACCAGAACAGCTGACACACTTAAAGGGAGGCGAACAATCGTCACCAGAACAGCTGACACACTTAAAGAGAGGCGAACAATCGTCACCAGAACAGCTGACACACTTAAAGAGAGGCGAACAATCGTCACCAGAACAGCTGACACACTTAAAGGGAGGCGAACAATCGTCACCAGAACAGCTGACACACTTAAAGAGAGGCGAACAATCGTCACCAGAACAGCTGACACACTTAAAGAGAGGCGAACAATCGTCACCAGAACAGCTGACACACTTAAAGGGAGGCGAACAATCGTCACCAGAACAGCTGACACACTTAAAGAGAGGCGAACAATCGTCACCAGAACAGCTGACACACTTAAAGAGAGGCGAACAATCGTCACCAGAACAGCAGACACACTTAAAGAGAGGTGAACAATCGTCACCAGAACAGCTGACACACTTAAAGAGAGGCGAACAATCGTCACCAGAACAGCTGACACACTTAAAGAGAGGCGAACAATCGTCGCCAGAACAGCTGACACACTTAAAGAGAGGCGAACAATCGACACCAGAACAGCTGACACACTTAAAGAGAGGCGAACAATCGACACCAGAACAGCTGACACACTTAAAGAGAGGCGAACAATCGTCACCAGAACAGCTGACACACTTAAAGAGAGGCGAACAATCGTCACCAGAACAGCTGACACACTTAAAGAGAGGCGAACAATCGTCACCAGAACAGCTGACACACTTAAAGAGAGGCGAACAATCGTCACCAGAACAGCTGACACACTTAAAGAGAGGCGAACAATCGTCACCAGAACAGCTGACACACTTAAAGAGAGGCGAACAATCGTCACCAGAACAGCTGACACACTTAAAGAGAGGCGAACAATCGTCACCAGAACAGCTGACACACTTAAAGAGAGGCGAACAATCGTCACCAGAACAGCAGACACACTTAAAGAGAGGCGAACAATCGTCACCAGAACAGCTGACACACTTACAGAGAGGCGAACAATCGTCACCAGAACAGCTGACACACTTAAAGAGAGGCGAACAATCGTCACCAGAACAGCTGACACACTTAAAGAGAGGTGAACAATCGTCACCAGAACAGCTGACACACTTACAGAGAGGCGAACAATCGTCACCAGAACAGCTGACACACTTAAAGAGAGGCGAACAATCGTCACCAGAACAGCTGACACACTTAAAGAGAGGCGAACAATCGTCACCAGAACAGCTGACACACTTAAAGAGAGGCGAACAATCGTCACCAGAACAGCTGACACACTTAAAGAGAGGCGAACAATCGTCACCAGAACAGCTGACACACTTAAAGAGAGGCGAACAATCGTCACCAGAACAGCTGACACACTTACAGAGAGGCGAACAATCGTCACCAGAACAGCTGACACACTTAAAGAGAGGCGAACAATCGTCACCAGAACAGCTGACACACTTAAAGAGAGGCGAACAATCGTCACCAGAACAGCTGACACACTTACAGAGAGGCGAACAATCGTCACCAGAACAGCTGACACACTTAAAGAGAGGCGAACAATCGTCACCAGAACAGCTGACACACTTAAAGAGAGGCGAACAATCGTCACCAGAACAGCTGACACACTTAAAGAGAGGCGAACAATCGTCACCAGAACAGCAGACACACTTAAAGAGAGGCGAACAATCGTCACCAGAACAGCTGACACACTTACAGAGAGGCGAACAATCGTCACCAGAACAGCTGACACACTTAAAGAGAGGCGAACAATCGTCACCAGAACAGCTGACACACTTAAAGAGAGGCGAACAATCGTCACCAGAACAGCTGACACACTTAAAGAGAGGCGAACAATCGTCACCAGAACAGCTGACACACTTAAAGAGAGGCGAACAATCGTCACCAGAACAGCTGACACACTTAAAGAGAGGCGAACAATCGTCACCAGAACAGCTGACACACTTAAAGAGAGGCGAACAATCGTCACCAGAACAGCTGACACACTTAAAGAGAGGCGAACAATCGTCACCAGAACAGCTGACACACTTAAAGAGAGGCGAACAATCGTCACCAGAACAGCTGACACACTTAAAGAGAGGCGAACAATCGTCACCAGAACAGCTGACACACTTAAAGAGAGGCGAACAATCGTCACCAGAACAGCTGACACACTTAAAGAGAGGCGAACAATCGTCACCAGAACAGCTGACACACTTAAAGAGAGGCGAACAATCGTCACCAGAACAGCTGACACACTTAAAGAGAGGCGAACAATCGTCGCCAGAACTGCTGACACACTTAAAGAGAGGCGAACAATCGTCGCCAGAACAGCTGACACACTTAAAGAGAGGCGAACAATCGACACCAGAACAGCTGACACACTTAAAGAGAGGCGAACAATCGTCACCAGAACAGCTGACACACTTAAAGAGAGGCGAACAATCGTCACCAGAACAGCTGACACACTTAAAGAGAGGCGAACAATCGTCACCAGAACAGCTGACACACTTAAAGAGAGGCGAACAATCGTCACCAGAACAGCTGACACACTTACAGAGAGGCGAACAATCGTCACCAGACCAGCTGACACACTTAAAGAGAGGCGAACAATCGTCACCAGAACAGCTGACACACTTAAAGAGAGGCGAACAATCGTCACCAGAACAGCTGACACACTTAAAGAGAGGCGAACAATCGTCACCAGAACAGCTGACACACTTAAAGAGAGGCGAACAATCGTCACCAGAACAGCTGACACACTTAAAGAGAGGCGAACAATCGTCACCAGAACAGCTGACACACTTAAAGAGAGGCGAACAATCGTCACCAGAACAGCTGACACACTTACAGAGAGGCGAACAATCGTCACCAGAACAGCTGACACACTTAAAGAGAGGCGAACAATCGTCACCAGAACAGCTGACACACTTAAAGAGAGGCGAACAATCGTCACCAGAACAGCTGACACACTTACAGAGAGGCGAACAATCGTCACCAGAACAGCTGACACACTTAAAGAGAGGCGAACAATCGTCACCAGAACAGCTGACACACTTAAAGAGAGGCGAACAATCGTCACCAGAACAGCTGACACACTTAAAGAGAGGCGAACAATCGTCACCAGAACAGCTGACACACTTAAAGAGAGGCGAACAATCGTCACCAGAACAGCTGACACACTTAAAGAGAGGCGAACAATCGTCACCAGAACAGCTGACACACTTACAGAGAGGCGAACAATCGTCACCAGAACAGCTGACACACTTAAAGAGAGGCGAACAATCGTCACCAGAACAGCTGACACACTTAAAGAGAGGCGAACAATCGTCACCAGAACAGCTGACACACTTAAAGAGAGTCGAACAATCGTCACCAGAACAGCTGACACACTTAAAGAGAGGCGAACAATCGTCACCAGAACAGCTGACACACTTAAAGAGAGGCGAACAATCGTCACCAGAACAGCTGACACACTTAAAGAGAGGCGAACAATCGTCACCAGAACAGCTGACACACTTAAAGAGAGGCGAACAATCGTCACCAGAACAGCTGACACACTTAAAGAGAGGCGAACAATCGTCACCAGAACAGCTGACACACTTAAAGAGAGGCGAACAATCGTCACCAGAACAGCTGACACACTTAAAGAGAGGCGAACAATCGTCACCAGAACAGCTGACACACTTAAAGAGAGGCGAACAATCGTCACCAGAACAGCTGACACACTTAAAGAGAGGCGAACAATCGTCACCAGAACAGCTGACACACTTAAAGAGAGGCGAACAATCGTCGCCAGAACTGCTGACACACTTAAAGAGAGGCGAACAATCGTCGCCAGAACAGCTGACACACTTAAAGAGAGGCGAACAATCGACACCAGAACAGCTGACACACTTAAAGAGAGGCGAACAATCGTCACCAGAACAGCTGACACACTTAAAGAGAGGCGAACAATCGTCACCAGAACAGCAGACACACTTAAAGAGAGGCGAACAATCGTCACCAGAACAGCTGACACACTTAAAGAGAGGCGAACAATCGTCACCAGAACAGCTGACACACTTAAAGAGAGGCGAACAATCGTCACCAGAACAGCAGACACACTTAAAGAGAGGCGAACAATCGTCACCAGAACAGCTGACACACTTACAGAGAGGCGAACAATCGTCACCAGAACAGCTGACACACTTAAAGAGAGGCGAACAATCGTCACCAGAACAGCTGACATACTTAAAGAGAGGCGAACAATCGTCACCAGAACAGCTGACACACTTAAAGAGAGGCGAACAATCGTCACCAGAACAGCTGACACACTTACAGAGAGGCGAACAATCGTCACCAGAACAGCTGACACACTTAAAGAGAGGCGAACAATCGTCACCAGAACAGCTGACACACTTAAAGAGAGGCGAACAATCGTCACCAGTACAGCAGACACACTTAAAGAGAGGCGAACAATCGTCACCAGAACAGCTGACACACTTAAAGAGAGGCGAACAATCGTCACCAGAACAGCTGACACACTTAAAGAGAGGCGAACAATCGTCACCAGAACAGCTGACACACTTAAAGAGAGGCGAACAATCGTCACCAGAACAGCTGACACACTTAAAGAGAGGCGAACAATCGTCACCAGAATAGCTGACACACTTAAAGAGAGGCGAACAATCGTCACCAGAACAGCTGACACACTTAAAGAGAGGCGAACAATCGTCACCAGAACAGCAGACACACTTAAAGAGAGGCGAACAATCGTCACCAGAACAGCTGACACACTTAAAGAGAGGCGAACAATCGTCACCAGAACAGCTGACACACTTAAAGAGAGGCGAACAATCGTCACCAGAACAGCTGACACACTTAAAGGGAGGCGAACAATCGTCACCAGAACAGCTGACACACTTAAAGGGAGGCGAACAATCGTCACCAGAACAGCTGACACACTTAAAGAGAGGCGAACAATCGTCACCAGAACAGCTGACACACTTAAAGAGAGGCGAACAATCGTCACCAGAACAGCTGACACACTTAAAGGGAGGCGAACAATCGTCACCAGAACAGCTGACACACTTAAAGAGAGGCGAACAATCGTCACCAGAACAGCTGACACACTTAAAGAGAGGCAAACAATCGTCACCAGAACAGCTGACACACTTAAAGGGAGGCGAACAATCGTCACCAGAACAGCTGACACACTTAAAGAGAGGCGAACAATCGTCACCAGAACAGCTGACACACTTAAAGAGAGGCGAACAATCGTCACCAGAACAGCAGACACACTTAAAGAGAGGCGAACAATCGTCACCAGAACAGCTGACACACTTACAGAGAGGCGAACAATCGTCACCAGAACAGCTGACACACTTAAAGAGAGGCGAACAATCGTCGCCAGAACAGCTGACACACTTAAAGAGAGGCGAACAATCGACACCAGAACAGCTGACACACTTAAAGAGAGGCGAACAATCGACACCAGAACAGCTGACACACTTAAAGAGAGGCGAACATTCGTCACCAGAACAGCTGACACACTTAAAGAGAGGCGAACAATCGTCACCAGAACAGCAGACACACTTAAAGAGAGGCGAACAATCGTCACCAGAACAGCTGACACACTTACAGAGAGGCGAACAATCGTCACCAGAACAGCTGACACACTTAAAGAGAGGCGAACAATCGTCACCAGAACAGCTGACACACTTAAAGAGAGGCGAACAATCGTCACCAGAACAGCTGACACACTTAAAGAGAGGCGAACAATCGTCACCAGAACAGCTGACACACTTACAGAGAGGCGAACAATCGTCACCAGAACAGCTGACACACTTAAAGAGAGGCGAACAATCGTCACCAGAACAGCTGACACACTTAAAGAGAGGCGAACAATCGTCACCAGAACAGCTGACACACTTAAAGAGAGGCGAACAATCGTCACCAGAACAGCTGACACACTTAAAGAGAGGCGAACAATCGTCACCAGAACAGCAGACACACTTAAAGAGAGGCGAACAATCGTCACCAGAACAGCTGACACACTTAAAGAGAGGCGAACAATCGTCACCAGAACAGCTGACACACTTAAAGAGAGGCGAACAATCGTCACCAGAACAGCTGACACACTTAAAGAGAGGCGAACAATCGTCACCAGAACAGCTGACACACTTACAGAGAGGCGAACAATCGTCACCAGAACAGCTGACACACTTAAAGAGAGGCGAACAATCGTCACCAGAACAGCTGACACACTTAAAGAGAGGCGAACAATCGTCGCCAGAACAGCTGACACACTTAAAGAGAGGCGAACAATCGTCGCCAGAACAGCTGACACACTTAAAGAGAGGCGAACAATCGACACCAGAACAGCTGACACACTTAAAGAGAGGCGAACAATCGTCACCAGAACAGCTGACACACTTAAAGAGAGGCGAACAATCGTCACCAGAACAGCTGACACACTTAAAGAGAGGCGAACAATCGTCACCAGAACAGCAGACACACTTAAAGAGAGGCGAACAATCGTCACCAGAACAGCTGACACACTTAAAGAGAGGCGAACAATCGTCACCAGAACAGCTGACACACTTAAAGAGAGGCGAACAATCGTCACCAGAACAGCTGACACACTTAAAGAGAGGCGAACAATCGTCACCAGAACAGCTGACACACTTACAGAGAGGCGAACAATCGTCACCAGAACAGCTGACACACTTAAAGAGAGGCGAACAATCGTCACCAGAACAGCTGACACACTTAAAGAGAGGCGAACAATCGTCACCAGAACAGCTGACACACTTACAGAGAGGCGAACAATCGTCACCAGAACAGCTGACACACTTAAAGAGAGGCGAACAATCGTCACCAGAACAGCTGACACACTTAAAGAGAGGCGAACAATCGTCACCAGTACAGCAGACACACTTAAAGAGAGGCGAACAATCGTCACCAGAACAGCTGACACACTTAAAGAGAGGCGAACAATCGTCACCAGAACAGCTGACACACTTAAAGAGAGGCGAACAATCGTCACCAGAACAGCTGACACACTTAAAGAGAGGCGAACAATCGTCACCAGAACAGCTGACACACTTAAAGAGAGGCGAACAATCGTCACCAGAATAGCTGACACACTTAAAGAGAGGCGAACAATCGTCACCAGAACAGCTGACACACTTAAAGAGAGGCGAACAATCGTCACCAGAACAGCTGACACACTTAAAGAGAGGCGAACAATCGTCACCAGAACAGCTGACACACTTAAAGAGAGGCGAACAATCGTCACCAGAACAGCTGACACACTTAAAGGGAGGCGAACAATCGTCACCAGAACAGCTGACACACTTAAAGGGAGGCGAACAATCGTCACCAGAACAGCTGACACACTTAAAGAGAGGCGAACAATCGTCACCAGAACAGCTGACACACTTAAAGAGAGGCGAACAATCGTCACCAGAACAGCTGACACACTTAAAGGGAGGCGAACAATCGTCACCAGAACAGCTGACACACTTAAAGAGAGGCGAACAATCGTCACCAGAACAGCTGACACACTTAAAGAGAGGCGAACAATCGTCACCAGAACAGCTGACACACTTAAAGGGAGGCGAACAATCGTCACCAGAACAGCTGACACACTTAAAGAGAGGCGAACAATCGTCACCAGAACAGCTGACACACTTAAAGAGAGGCGAACAATCGTCACCAGAACAGCTGACACACTTAAAGAGAGGCGAACAATCGTCACCAGAACAGCTGACACACTTAAAGAGAGGCGAACAATCGTCACCAGAACAGCTGACACACTTAAAGAGAGGCGAACAATCGTCACCAGAACAGCTGACACACTTAAAGAGAGGCGAACAATCGTCACCAGAACAGCTGACACACTTAAAGGGAGGCGAACAATCGTCACCAGAACAGCTGACACACTTAAAGGGAGGCGAACAATCGTCACCAGAACAGCTGACACACTTAAAGAGAGGCGAACAATCGTCACCAGAACAGCTGACACACTTAAAGGGAGGCGAACAATCGTCACCAGAACAGCTGACACACTTAAAGAGAGGCGAACAATCGTCACCAGAACAGCTGACACACTTAAAGAGAGGCGAACAATCGTCACCAGAACAGCTGACACACTTAAAGAGAGGCGAACAATCGTCACCAGAACAGCTGACACACTTAAAGAGAGGCGAACAATCGTCACCAGAACAGCTGACACACTTAAAGAGAGGCGAACAATCGTCACCAGAACAGCTGACACACTTAAAGAGAGGCGAACAATCGTCACAAGAACAGCTGACACACTTAAAGGGAGGCGAACAATCGTCACCAGAACAGCTGACACACTTAAAGGGAGGCGAACAATCGTCACCAGAACAGCTGACACACTTAAAGAGAGGCGAACAATCGTCACCAGAACAGCTGACACACTTAAAGAGAGGCGAACAATCGTCACCAGAACAGCTGACACACTTAAAGGGAGGCGAACAATCGTCACCAGAACAGCTGACACACTTAAAGAGAGGCGAACAATCGTCACCAGAACTGCTGACACACTTAAAGAGAGGCGAACAATCGTCGCCAGAACAGCTGACACACTTAAAGAGAGGCGAACAATCGACACCAGAACAGCTGACACACTTAAAGAGAGGCGAACAATCGTCACCAGAACAGCTGACACACTTAAAGAGAGGCGAACAATCGTCACCAGAACAGCGGACACACTTAAAGAGAGGCGAACAATCGTCACCAGAACAGCTGACACACTTAAAGAGAGGCGAACAATCGTCACCAGAACAGCTGACACACTTAAAGAGAGGCGAACAATCGTCACCAGAACAGCAGACACACTTAAAGAGAGGCGAACAATCGTCACCAGAACAGCTGACACACTTACAGAGAGGCGAACAATCGTCACCAGAACAGCTGACACACTTAAAGAGAGGCGAACAATCGTCACCAGAACAGCTGACACACTTAAAGAGAGGCGAACAATCGTCACCAGAACAGCTGACACACTTAAAGAGAGGCGAACAATCGTCACCAGAACAGCTGACACACTTACAGAGAGGCGAACAATCGTCACCAGAACAGCTGACACACTTAAAGAGAGGCGAACAATCGTCACCAGAACAGCTGACACACTTAAAGAGAGGCGAACAATCGTCACCAGTACAGCAGACACACTTAAAGAGAGGCGAACAATCGTCACCAGAACAGCTGACACACTTAAAGAGAGGCGAACAATCGTCACCAGAACAGCTGACACACTTAAAGAGAGGCGAACAATCGTCACCAGAACAGCTGACACACTTAAAGAGAGGCGAACAATCGTCACCAGAACAGCTGACACACTTAAAGAGAGGCGAACAATCGTCACCAGAATAGCTGACACACTTAAAGAGAGGCGAACAATCGTCACCAGAACAGCTGACACACTTAAAGAGAGGCGAACAATCGTCACCAGAACAGCTGACACACTTAAAGAGAGGCGAACAATCGTCACCAGAACAGCTGACACACTTAAAGAGAGGCGAACAATCGTCACCAGAACAGCTGACACACTTAAAGGGAGGCGAACAATCGTCACCAGAACAGCTGACAAACTTAAAGGGACGCGAACAATCGTCACCAGAACAGCTGACACACTTAAAGAGAGGCGAACAATCGTCACCAGAACAGCTGACACACATAAAGAGAGGCGAACAATCGTCACCAGAACAGCTGACACACTTAAAGGGAGGCGAACAATCGTCACCAGAACAGCTGACATACTTAAAGAGAGGCGAACAATCGTCACCAGAACAGCTGACACACTTAAAGAGAGGCGAACAATCGTCACCAGAACAGCTGACACACTTAAAGGGAGGCGAACAATCGTCACCAGAACAGCTGACACACTTAAAGAGAGGCGAACAATCGTCACCAGAACAGCTGACACACTTAAAGAGAGGCGAACAATCGTCACCAGAACAGCTGACACACTTAAAGAGAGGCGAACAATCGTCACCAGAACAGCTGACACACTTAAAGGGAGGCGAACAATCGTCACCAGAACAGCTGACACACTTAAAGAGAGGCGAACAATCGTCACCAGAACAGCTGACACACTTAAAGAGAGGCGAACAATCGTCACCAGAACAGCTGACACACTTAAAGGGAGGCGAACAATCGTCACCAGAACAGCTGACACACTTAAAGAGAGGCGAACAATCGTCACCAGAACAGCTGACACACTTAAAGAGAGGCGAACAATCGTCACCAGAACAGCTGACACACTTAAAGAGAGGCGAACAATCGTCACCAGAACAGCTGACACACTTAAAGAGAGGCGAACAATCGTCACCAGAACAGCTGACACACTTAAAGGGAGGCGAACAATCGTCACCAGAACAGCTGACACACTTAAAGAGAGGCGAACAATCGTCACCAGAACAGCTGACACACTTAAAGAGAGGCGAACAATCGTCACCAGAACAGCTGACACACTTAAAGGGAGGCGAACAATCGTCACCAGAACAGCTGACACACTTAAAGAGAGGCGAACAATCGTCACCAGAACAGCTGACACACTTAAAGAGAGGCGAACAATCGTCACCAGAACAGCTGACACACTTAAAGAGAGGCGAACAATCGTCACCAGAACAGCTGACACACTTAAAGAGAGGCGAACAATCGTCACCAGAACAGCTGACACACTTAAAGAGAGGCGAACAATCGTCACCAGAACAGCTGACACACTTAAAGGGAGGCGAACAATCGTCACCAGAACAGCTGACACACTTAAAGAGAGGCGAACAATCGTCACCAGAACAGCTGACACACTTAAAGAGAATCGAACAATCGTCACCAGAACAGCTGACACACTTAAAGAGAGGCGAACAATCGTCACCAGAACAGCTGACACACTTAAAGGGAGGCGAACAATCGTCACCAGAACAGCTGACACACTTAAAGGGAGGCGAACAATCGTCACCAGAACAGCTGACACACTTAAAGAGAGGCGAACAATCGTCACCAGAACAGCTGACACACTTAAAGGGAGGCGAACAATCGTCACCAGAACAGCTGACACACTTAAAGAGAGGCGAACAATCGTCACCAGAACAGCTGACACACTTAAAGAGAGGCGAACAATCGTCACCAGAACAGCTGACACACTTAAAGAGAGGCGAACAATCGTCACCAGAACAGCTGACACACTTAAAGAGAGGCGAACAATCGTCACCAGAACAGCTGACACACTTAAAGGGAGGCGAACAATCGTCACCAGAACAGCTGACACACTTAAAGGGAGGCGAACAATCGTCACCAGAACAGCTGACACACTTAAAGAGAGGCGAACAATCGTCACCAGAACAGCTGACACACTTAAAGAGAGGCGAACAATCGTCACCAGAACAGCTGACACACTTAAAGGGAGGCGAACAATCGTCACCAGAACAGCTGACACACTTAAAGAGAGGCGAACAATCGTCACCAGAACAGCTGACACACTTAAAGAGAGGCGAACAATCGTCACCAGAACAGCTGACACACTTAAAGGGAGGCGAACAATCGTCACCAGAACAGCTGACACACTTAAAGAGAGGCGAACAATCGTCACCAGAACAGCTGACACACTTAAAGAGAGGCGAACAATCGTCACCAGAACAGCTGACACACTTAAAGAGAGGCGAACAATCGTCACCAGAACAGCTGACACACATAAAGAGAGGCGAACAATCGTCACCAGAACAGCTGACACACTTAAAGAGAGGCGAACAATCGTCACTAGAACAGCTGACACACTTAAAGAGAGGCGAACAATCGTCACCAGAACAGCTGACACACTTAAAGAGAGGCGAACAGTCGTCACCAGAACAGCTGACACACTTAAAGAGAGGCGAACAATCGTCACCAGAACAGCTGACACACTTAAAGAGAGGCGAACAATCGTCACCAGAACAGCTGACACACTTAAAGAGAGGCGAACAATCGTCACCAGGACAGCTGACACACTTAAAGAGAGGCGAACAATCGTCACCAGAACAGCTGACACACTTAAAGAGAGGCGAACAATCGTCACCAGAATAGCTGACACACTTAAAGAGAGGCGAACAATCGTCACCAGAACAGCTGACACACTCAAAGAGAGGCGAACAATCGTCACCAGAACAGCTGACACACTCAAAGAGAGGCGAACAATCGTCAGCAGAACACCTGACACACTCAAAGAGATGCGAACAATCGTCACCAGAACACCTGACACACTCAAAGAGAGGCGAACAATCGTCACCAGAACAGCTGACACACTCAAAGAGAGGCGAACAATCGTCACCAGAACAGCTGACACACTTAAAGAGAGGCGAACAATCGTCACCAGAACAGCTGACACACTTAAAGAGAGGCGAACAATCGTCACCAGAACAGCTGACACACTTAAAGGGAGGCGAACAATCGTCACCAGAACAGCTGACACACTTAAAGAGAGGCGAACAATCGTCACCAGAACAGCTGACACACTTAAAGAGAGGCGAACAATCGTCACCAGAACAGCTGACACACTTAAAGAGAGGCGAACAATCGTCACCAGAATAGCTGACACACTTAAAGAGAGGCGAACAATCGTCACCAGAACAGCTGACACACTTAAAGAGAGGCGAACAATCGTCACCAGAACAGCTGACACACTTAAAGGGAGGCGAACAATCGTCACCAGAACAGCTGACACACTTAAAGGGAGGCGAACAATCGTCACCAGAACAGCTGACACACTTAAAGAGAGGCGAACAATCGTCACCAGAACAGCAGACACACTTAAAGAGAGGCGAACAATCGTCACCAGAACAGCTGACACACTTAAAGAGAGGCGAACAATCGTCACCAGAACAGCTGACACACTTAAAGAGAGGCGAACAATCGTCACCAGAACAGCTGACACACTTAAAGGGAGGCGAACAATCGTCACCAGAACAGCTGACACACTTAAAGAGAGGCGAACAATCGTCACCAGAACAGCTGACACACTTAAAGAGAGGCGAACAATCGTCACCAGAACAGCTGACACACTTAAAGAGGCGAACAATCGTCACCAGAACAGCAGACACACTTAAAGAGGCGAACAATCGTCACCAGAACAGCAGACACACTTAAAGAGAGGCGAACAATCGTCACCAGAACAGCTGACACACTTAAAGAGAGGCGAACAATCGTCACCAGAACAGCTGACACACTTAAAGAGGCGAACAATCGTCACCAGAACAGCAGACACACTTAAAGAGGCGAACAATCGTCACCAGAACAGCAGACACACTTAAAGAGAGGCGAACAATCGTCACCAGAACAGCTGACACACTTAAAGAGAGGCGAACAATCGTCACCAGAACAGCTGACACACTTAAAGAGAGGCGAACAATCGTCACCAGAACAGCTGACACACTTAAAGAGAGGCGAACAATCGTCACCAGAACAGCTGACACACTTAAAGGGAGGCGAACAATCGTCACCAGAACAGCTGACACACTTAAAGAGAGGCGAACAATCGTCACCAGAACAGCTGACACACTTAAAGAGAGGCGAACAATCGTCACCAGAACAGCTGACACACTTAAAGAGAGTCGAACAATCGTCACCAGAATAGCTGACACACTTAAAGAGAGGCGAACAATCGTCACCAGAACAGCTGACACACTTAAAGAGAGGCGAACAATCGTCACCAGAACAGCTGACACACTTAAAGGGAGGCGAACAATCGTCACCAGAACAGCTGACACACTTAAAGAGAGGCGAACAATCGTCACCAGAACAGCTGACACACTTAAAGAGAGGCGAACAATCGTCACCAGAACAGCAGACACACTTAAAGAGAGGCGAACAATCGTCACCAGAACAGCTGACACACTTAAAGAGAGGCGAACAATCGTCACCAGAACAGCTGACACACTTAAAGAGAGGCGAACAATCGTCACCAGAATAGCTGACACACTTTAAGAGGCGAACAATCGTCACCAGAACAGCTGACACACTTAAAGAGAGGCGAACAATCGTCACCAGAACAGCTGACACACTTAAAGAGAGGCGAACAATCGTCACCAGAACAGCTGACACACTTAAAGAGAGGCGAACAATCGTCACCAGAACAGCTGACACACTTAAAGAGAGGCGAACAATCGTCACCAGAATAGCTGACACACTTAAAGAGAGGCGAACAATCGTCACCAGAACAGCTGACACACTTAAAGAGAGGCGAACAATCGTCACCAGAACAGCTGACACACTTAAAGAGAGGCGAACAATCGTCACCAGAACAGCTGACACACTTAAAGAGAGGCGAACAATCGTCACCAGAACAGCTGACACACTTAAAGAGAGGCGAACAATCGTCACCAGAACAGCTGACACACTTAAAGAGAGGCGAACAATCGTCACCAGAACAGCTGACACACTTAAAGAGAGGCGAACAATCGTCACCAGAACAGCTGACACACTTAAAGAGAGGCGAACAATCGTCACCAGAACAGCTGACACACTTAAAGAGAGGCGAACAATCGTCGCCAGAACTGCTGACACACTTAAAGAGAGGCGAACAATCGTCGCCAGAACAGCTGACACACTTAAAGAGAGGCGAACAATCGACACCAGAACAGCTGACACACTTAAAGAGAGGCGAACAATCGTCACCAGAACAGCTGACACACTTAAAGAGAGGCGAACAATCGTCACCAGAACAGCTGACACACTTAAAGAGAGGCGAACAATCGTCACCAGAACAGCTGACACACTTAAAGAGAGGCGAACAATCGTCACCAGAACAGCTGACACACTTACAGAGAGGCGAACAATCGTCACCAGACCAGCTGACACACTTAAAGAGAGGCGAACAATCGTCACCAGAACAGCTGACACACTTAAAGAGAGGCGAACAATCGTCACCAGAACAGCTGACACACTTAAAGAGAGGCGAACAATCGTCACCAGAACAGCTGACACACTTAAAGAGAGGCGAACAATCGTCACCAGAACAGCTGACACACTTAAAGAGAGGCGAACAATCGTCACCAGAACAGCTGACACACTTAAAGAGAGGCGAACAATCGTCACCAGAACAGCTGACACACTTACAGAGAGGCGAACAATCGTCACCAGAACAGCTGACACACTTAAAGAGAGGCGAACAATCGTCACCAGAACAGCTGACACACTTAAAGAGAGGCGAACAATCGTCACCAGAACAGCTGACACACTTACAGAGAGGCGAACAATCGTCACCAGAACAGCTGACACACTTAAAGAGAGGCGAACAATCGTCACCAGAACAGCTGACACACTTAAAGAGAGGCGAACAATCGTCACCAGAACAGCTGACACACTTAAAGAGAGGCGAACAATCGTCACCAGAACAGCTGACACACTTAAAGAGAGGCGAACAATCGTCACCAGAACAGCAGACACACTTAAAGAGAGGCGAACAATCGTCACCAGAACAGCTGACACACTTACAGAGAGGCGAACAATCGTCACCAGAACAGCTGACACACTTAAAGAGAGGCGAACAATCGTCACCAGAACAGCTGACACACTTAAAGAGAGGCGAACAATCGTCACCAGAACAGCTGACACACTTAAAGAGAGTCGAACAATCGTCACCAGAACAGCTGACACACTTAAAGAGAGGCGAACAATCGTCACCAGAACAGCTGACACACTTAAAGAGAGGCGAACAATCGTCACCAGAACAGCTGACACACTTAAAGAGAGGCGAACAATCGTCACCAGAACAGCTGACACACTTAAAGAGAGGCGAACAATCGTCACCAGAACAGCTGACACACTTAAAGAGAGGCGAACAATCGTCACCAGAACAGCTGACACACTTAAAGAGAGGCGAACAATCGTCACCAGAACAGCTGACACACTTAAAGAGAGGCGAACAATCGTCACCAGAACAGCTGACACACTTAAAGAGAGGCGAACAATCGTCACCAGAACAGCTGACACACTTAAAGAGAGGCGAACAATCGTCACCAGAACAGCTGACACACTTAAAGAGAGGCGAACAATCGTCGCCAGAGCTGCTGACACACTTAAAGAGAGGCGAACAATCGTCGCCAGAACAGCTGACACACTTAAAGAGAGGCGAACAATCGACACCAGAACAGCTGACACACTTAAAGAGAGGCGAACAATCGTCACCAGAACAGCTGACACACTTAAAGAGAGGCGAACAATCGTCACCAGAACAGCAGACACACTTAAAGAGAGGCGAACAATCGTCACCAGAACAGCTGACACACTTAAAGAGAGGCGAACAATCGTCACCAGAACAGCTGACACACTTAAAGAGAGGCGAACAATCGTCACCAGAACAGCAGACACACTTAAAGAGAGGCGAACAATCGTCACCAGAACAGCTGACACACTTACAGAGAGGCGAACAATCGTCACCAGAACAGCTGACACACTTAAAGAGAGGCGAACAATCGTCACCAGAACAGCTGACATACTTAAAGAGAGGCGAACAATCGTCACCAGAACAGCTGACACACTTAAAGAGAGGCGAACAATCGTCACCAGAACAGCTGACACACTTACAGAGAGGCGAACAATCGTCACCAGAACAGCTGACACACTTAAAGAGAGGCGAACAATCGTCACCAGAACAGCTGACACACTTAAAGAGAGGCGAACAATCGTCACCAGTACAGCAGACACACTTAAAGAGAGGCGAACAATCGTCACCAGAACAGCTGACACACTTAAAGAGAGGCGAACAATCGTCACCAGAACAGCTGACACACTTAAAGAGAGGCGAACAATCGTCACCAGAACAGCTGACACACTTAAAGAGAGGCGAACAATCGTCACCAGAACAGCTGACACACTTAAAGAGAGGCGAACAATCGTCACCAGAATAGCTGACACACTTAAAGAGAGGCGAACAATCGTCACCAGAACAGCTGACACACTTAAAGAGAGGCGAACAATCGTCACCAGAACAGCAGACACACTTAAAGAGAGGCGAACAATCGTCACCAGAACAGCTGACACACTTAAAGAGAGGCGAACAATCGTCACCAGAACAGCTGACACACTTAAAGAGAGGCGAACAATCGTCACCAGAACAGCTGACACACTTAAAGGGAGGCGAACAATCGTCACCAGAACAGCTGACACACTTAAAGGGAGGCGAACAATCGTCACCAGAACAGCTGACACACTTAAAGAGAGGCGAACAATCGTCACCAGAACAGCTGACACACTTAAAGAGAGGCGAACAATCGTCACCAGAACAGCTGACACACTTAAAGGGAGGCGAACAATCGTCACCAGAACAGCTGACACACTTAAAGAGAGGCGAACAATCGTCACCAGAACAGCTGACACACTTAAAGAGAGGCAAACAATCGTCACCAGAACAGCTGACACACTTAAAGGGAGGCGAACAATCGTCACCAGAACAGCTGACACACTTAAAGAGAGGCGAACAATCGTCACCAGAACAGCTGACACACTTAAAGAGAGGCGAACAATCGTCACCAGAACAGCAGACACACTTAAAGAGAGGCGAACAATCGTCACCAGAACAGCTGACACACTTACAGAGAGGCGAACAATCGTCACCAGAACAGCTGACACACTTAAAGAGAGGCGAACAATCGTCGCCAGAACAGCTGACACACTTAAAGAGAGGCGAACAATCGACACCAGAACAGCTGACACACTTAAAGAGAGGCGAACAATCGACACCAGAACAGCTGACACACTTAAAGAGAGGCGAACAATCGTCACCAGAACAGCTGACACACTTAAAGAGAGGCGAACAATCGTCACCAGAACAGCAGACACACTTAAAGAGAGGCGAACAATCGTCACCAGAACAGCTGACACACTTACAGAGAGGCGAACAATCGTCACCAGAACAGCTGACACACTTAAAGAGAGGCGAACAATCGTCACCAGAACAGCTGACACACTTAAAGAGAGGCGAACAATCGTCACCAGAACAGCTGACACACTTAAAGAGAGGCGAACAATCGTCACCAGAACAGCTGACACACTTACAGAGAGGCGAACAATCGTCACCAGAACAGCTGACACACTTAAAGAGAGGCGAACAATCGTCACCAGAACAGCTGACACACTTAAAGAGAGGCGAACAATCGTCACCAGAACAGCTGACACACTTAAAGAGAGGCGAACAATCGTCACCAGAACAGCTGACACACTTAAAGAGAGGCGAACAATCGTCACCAGAACAGCAGACACACTTAAAGAGAGGCGAACAATCGTCACCAGAACAGCTGACACACTTAAAGAGAGGCGAACAATCGTCACCAGAACAGCTGACACACTTAAAGAGAGGCGAACAATCGTCACCAGAACAGCTGACACACTTAAAGAGAGGCGAACAATCGTCACCAGAACAGCTGACACACTTACAGAGAGGCGAACAATCGTCACCAGAACAGCTGACACACTTAAAGAGAGGCGAACAATCGTCACCAGAACAGCTGACACACTTAAAGAGAGGCGAACAATCGTCGCCAGAACAGCTGACACACTTAAAGAGAGGCGAACAATCGTCGCCAGAACAGCTGACACACTTAAAGAGAGGCGAACAATCGACACCAGAACAGCTGACACACTTAAAGAGAGGCGAACAATCGTCACCAGAACAGCTGACACACTTAAAGAGAGGCGAACAATCGTCACCAGAACAGCTGACACACTTAAAGAGAGGCGAACAATCGTCACCAGAACAGCAGACACACTTAAAGAGAGGCGAACAATCGTCACCAGAACAGCTGACACACTTAAAGAGAGGCGAACAATCGTCACCAGAACAGCTGACACACTTAAAGAGAGGCGAACAATAGTCACCAGAACAGCTGACACACTTAAAGAGAGGCGAACAATCGTCACCAGAACAGCTGACACACTTACAGAGAGGCGAACAATCGTCACCAGAACAGCTGACACACTTAAAGAGAGGCGAACAATCGTCACCAGAACAGCTGACACACTTAAAGAGAGGCGAACAATCGTCACCAGAACAGCTGACACACTTACAGAGAGGCGAACAATCGTCACCAGAACAGCTGACACACTTAAAGAGAGGCGAACAATCGTCACCAGAACAGCTGACACACTTAAAGAGAGGCGAACAATCGTCACCAGTACAGCAGACACACTTAAAGAGAGGCGAACAATCGTCACCAGAACAGCTGACACACTTAAAGAGAGGCGAACAATCGTCACCAGAACAGCTGACACACTTAAAGAGAGGCGAACAATCGTCACCAGAACAGCTGACACACTTAAAGAGAGGCGAACAATCGTCACCAGAACAGCTGACACACTTAAAGAGAGGCGAACAATCGTCACCAGAATAGCTGACACACTTAAAGAGAGGCGAACAATCGTCACCAGAACAGCTGACACACTTAAAGAGAGGCGAACAATCGTCACCAGAACAGCTGACACACTTAAAGAGAGGCGAACAATCGTCACCAGAACAGCTGACACACTTAAAGAGAGGCGAACAATCGTCACCAGAACAGCTGACACACTTAAAGGGAGGCGAACAATCGTCACCAGAACAGCTGACACACTTAAAGGGAGGCGAACAATCGTCACCAGAACAGCTGACACACTTAAAGAGAGGCGAACAATCGTCACCAGAACAGCTGACACACTTAAAGAGAGGCGAACAATCGTCACCAGAACAGCTGACACACTTAAAGGGAGGCGAACAATCGTCACCAGAACAGCTGACACACTTAAAGAGAGGCGAACAATCGTCACCAGAACAGCTGACACACTTAAAGAGAGGCGAACAATCGTCACCAGAACAGCTGACACACTTAAAGGGAGGCGAACAATCGTCACCAGAACAGCTGACACACTTAAAGAGAGGCGAACAATCGTCACCAGAACAGCTGACACACTTAAAGAGAGGCGAACAATCGTCACCAGAACAGCTGACACACTTAAAGAGAGGCGAACAATCGTCACCAGAACAGCTGACACACTTAAAGAGAGGCGAACAATCGTCACCAGAACAGCTGACACACTTAAAGAGAGGCGAACAATCGTCACCAGAACAGCTGACACACTTAAAGAGAGGCGAACAATCGTCACCAGAACAGCTGACACACTTAAAGGGAGGCGAACAATCGTCACCAGAACAGCTGACACACTTAAAGGGAGGCGAACAATCGTCACCAGAACAGCTGACACACTTAAAGAGAGGCGAACAATCGTCACCAGAACAGCTGACACACTTAAAGGGAGGCGAACAATCGTCACCAGAACAGCTGACACACTTAAAGAGAGGCGAACAATCGTCACCAGAACAGCTGACACACTTAAAGAGAGGCGAACAATCGTCACCAGAACAGCTGACACACTTAAAGAGAGGCGAACAATCGTCACCAGAACAGCTGACACACTTAAAGAGAGGCGAACAATCGTCACCAGAACAGCTGACACACTTAAAGAGAGGCGAACAATCGTCACCAGAACAGCTGACACACTTAAAGAGAGGCGAACAATCGTCACAAGAACAGCTGACACACTTAAAGGGAGGCGAACAATCGTCACCAGAACAGCTGACACACTTAAAGGGAGGCGAACAATCGTCACCAGAACAGCTGACACACTTAAAGAGAGGCGAACAATCGTCACCAGAACAGCTGACACACTTAAAGAGAGGCGAACAATCGTCACCAGAACAGCTGACACACTTAAAGGGAGGCGAACAATCGTCACCAGAACAGCTGACACACTTAAAGAGAGGCGAACAATCGTCACCAGAACTGCTGACACACTTAAAGAGAGGCGAACAATCGTCGCCAGAACAGCTGACACACTTAAAGAGAGGCGAACAATCGACACCAGAACAGCTGACACACTTAAAGAGAGGCGAACAATCGTCACCAGAACAGCTGACACACTTAAAGAGAGGCGAACAATCGTCACCAGAACAGCGGACACACTTAAAGAGAGGCGAACAATCGTCACCAGAACAGCTGACACACTTAAAGAGAGGCGAACAATCGTCACCAGAACAGCTGACACACTTAAAGAGAGGCGAACAATCGTCACCAGAACAGCAGACACACTTAAAGAGAGGCGAACAATCGTCACCAGAACAGCTGACACACTTACAGAGAGGCGAACAATCGTCACCAGAACAGCTGACACACTTAAAGAGAGGCGAACAATCGTCACCAGAACAGCTGACACACTTAAAGAGAGGCGAACAATCGTCACCAGAACAGCTGACACACTTAAAGAGAGGCGAACAATCGTCACCAGAACAGCTGACACACTTACAGAGAGGCGAACAATCGTCACCAGAACAGCTGACACACTTAAAGAGAGGCGAACAATCGTCACCAGAACAGCTGACACACTTAAAGAGAGGCGAACAATCGTCACCAGTACAGCAGACACACTTAAAGAGAGGCGAACAATCGTCACCAGAACAGCTGACACACTTAAAGAGAGGCGAACAATCGTCACCAGAACAGCTGACACACTTAAAGAGAGGCGAACAATCGTCACCAGAACAGCTGACACACTTAAAGAGAGGCGAACAATCGTCACCAGAACAGCTGACACACTTAAAGAGAGGCGAACAATCGTCACCAGAATAGCTGACACACTTAAAGAGAGGCGAACAATCGTCACCAGAACAGCTGACACACTTAAAGAGAGGCGAACAATCGTCACCAGAACAGCTGACACACTTAAAGAGAGGCGAACAATCGTCACCAGAACAGCTGACACACTTAAAGAGAGGCGAACAATCGTCACCAGAACAGCTGACACACTTAAAGGGAGGCGAACAATCGTCACCAGAACAGCTGACAAACTTAAAGGGACGCGAACAATCGTCACCAGAACAGCTGACACACTTAAAGAGAGGCGAACAATCGTCACCAGAACAGCTGACACACATAAAGAGAGGCGAACAATCGTCACCAGAACAGCTGACACACTTAAAGGGAGGCGAACAATCGTCACCAGAACAGCTGACATACTTAAAGAGAGGCGAACAATCGTCACCAGAACAGCTGACACACTTAAAGAGAGGCGAACAATCGTCACCAGAACAGCTGACACACTTAAAGGGAGGCGAACAATCGTCACCAGAACAGCTGACACACTTAAAGAGAGGCGAACAATCGTCACCAGAACAGCTGACACACTTAAAGAGAGGCGAACAATCGTCACCAGAACAGCTGACACACTTAAAGAGAGGCGAACAATCGTCACCAGAACAGCTGACACACTTAAAGGGAGGCGAACAATCGTCACCAGAACAGCTGACACACTTAAAGAGAGGCGAACAATCGTCACCAGAACAGCTGACACACTTAAAGAGAGGCGAACAATCGTCACCAGAACAGCTGACACACTTAAAGGGAGGCGAACAATCGTCACCAGAACAGCTGACACACTTAAAGAGAGGCGAACAATCGTCACCAGAACAGCTGACACACTTAAAGAGAGGCGAACAATCGTCACCAGAACAGCTGACACACTTAAAGAGAGGCGAACAATCGTCACCAGAACAGCTGACACACTTAAAGAGAGGCGAACAATCGTCACCAGAACAGCTGACACACTTAAAGGGAGGCGAACAATCGTCACCAGAACAGCTGACACACTTAAAGAGAGGCGAACAATCGTCACCAGAACAGCTGACACACTTAAAGAGAGGCGAACAATCGTCACCAGAACAGCTGACACACTTAAAGGGAGGCGAACAATCGTCACCAGAACAGCTGACACACTTAAAGAGAGGCGAACAATCGTCACCAGAACAGCTGACACACTTAAAGAGAGGCGAACAATCGTCACCAGAACAGCTGACACACTTAAAGAGAGGCGAACAATCGTCACCAGAACAGCTGACACACTTAAAGAGAGGCGAACAATCGTCACCAGAACAGCTGACACACTTAAAGAGAGGCGAACAATCGTCACCAGAACAGCTGACACACTTAAAGGGAGGCGAACAATCGTCACCAGAACAGCTGACACACTTAAAGAGAGGCGAACAATCGTCACCAGAACAGCTGACACACTTAAAGAGAATCGAACAATCGTCACCAGAACAGCTGACACACTTAAAGAGAGGCGAACAATCGTCACCAGAACAGCTGACACACTTAAAGGGAGGCGAACAATCGTCACCAGAACAGCTGACACACTTAAAGGGAGGCGAACAATCGTCACCAGAACAGCTGACACACTTAAAGAGAGGCGAACAATCGTCACCAGAACAGCTGACACACTTAAAGGGAGGCGAACAATCGTCACCAGAACAGCTGACACACTTAAAGAGAGGCGAACAATCGTCACCAGAACAGCTGACACACTTAAAGAGAGGCGAACAATCGTCACCAGAACAGCTGACACACTTAAAGAGAGGCGAACAATCGTCACCAGAACAGCTGACACACTTAAAGAGAGGCGAACAATCGTCACCAGAACAGCTGACACACTTAAAGGGAGGCGAACAATCGTCACCAGAACAGCTGACACACTTAAAGGGAGGCGAACAATCGTCACCAGAACAGCTGACACACTTAAAGAGAGGCGAACAATCGTCACCAGAACAGCTGACACACTTAAAGAGAGGCGAACAATCGTCACCAGAACAGCTGACACACTTAAAGGGAGGCGAACAATCGTCACCAGAACAGCTGACACACTTAAAGAGAGGCGAACAATCGTCACCAGAACAGCTGACACACTTAAAGAGAGGCGAACAATCGTCACCAGAACAGCTGACACACTTAAAGGGAGGCGAACAATCGTCACCAGAACAGCTGACACACTTAAAGAGAGGCGAACAATCGTCACCAGAACAGCTGACACACTTAAAGAGAGGCGAACAATCGTCACCAGAACAGCTGACACACTTAAAGAGAGGCGAACAATCGTCACCAGAACAGCTGACACACATAAAGAGAGGCGAACAATCGTCACCAGAACAGCTGACACACTTAAAGAGAGGCGAACAATCGTCACTAGAACAGCTGACACACTTAAAGAGAGGCGAACAATCGTCACCAGAACAGCTGACACACTTAAAGAGAGGCGAACAGTCGTCACCAGAACAGCTGACACACTTAAAGAGAGGCGAACAATCGTCACCAGAACAGCTGACACACTTAAAGAGAGGCGAACAATCGTCACCAGAACAGCTGACACACTTAAAGAGAGGCGAACAATCGTCACCAGGACAGCTGACACACTTAAAGAGAGGCGAACAATCGTCACCAGAACAGCTGACACACTTAAAGAGAGGCGAACAATCGTCACCAGAATAGCTGACACACTTAAAGAGAGGCGAACAATCGTCACCAGAACAGCTGACACACTCAAAGAGAGGCGAACAATCGTCACCAGAACAGCTGACACACTCAAAGAGAGGCGAACAATCGTCAGCAGAACACCTGACACACTCAAAGAGATGCGAACAATCGTCACCAGAACACCTGACACACTCAAAGAGAGGCGAACAATCGTCACCAGAACAGCTGACACACTCAAAGAGAGGCGAACAATCGTCACCAGAACAGCTGACACACTTAAAGAGAGGCGAACAATCGTCACCAGAACAGCTGACACACTTAAAGAGAGGCGAACAATCGTCACCAGAACAGCTGACACACTTAAAGGGAGGCGAACAATCGTCACCAGAACAGCTGACACACTTAAAGAGAGGCGAACAATCGTCACCAGAACAGCTGACACACTTAAAGAGAGGCGAACAATCGTCACCAGAACAGCTGACACACTTAAAGAGAGGCGAACAATCGTCACCAGAATAGCTGACACACTTAAAGAGAGGCGAACAATCGTCACCAGAACAGCTGACACACTTAAAGAGAGGCGAACAATCGTCACCAGAACAGCTGACACACTTAAAGGGAGGCGAACAATCGTCACCAGAACAGCTGACACACTTAAAGGGAGGCGAACAATCGTCACCAGAACAGCTGACACACTTAAAGAGAGGCGAACAATCGTCACCAGAACAGCAGACACACTTAAAGAGAGGCGAACAATCGTCACCAGAACAGCTGACACACTTAAAGAGAGGCGAACAATCGTCACCAGAACAGCTGACACACTTAAAGAGAGGCGAACAATCGTCACCAGAACAGCTGACACACTTAAAGGGAGGCGAACAATCGTCACCAGAACAGCTGACACACTTAAAGAGAGGCGAACAATCGTCACCAGAACAGCTGACACACTTAAAGAGAGGCGAACAATCGTCACCAGAACAGCTGACACACTTAAAGAGGCGAACAATCGTCACCAGAACAGCAGACACACTTAAAGAGGCGAACAATCGTCACCAGAACAGCAGACACACTTAAAGAGAGGCGAACAATCGTCACCAGAACAGCTGACACACTTAAAGAGAGGCGAACAATCGTCACCAGAACAGCTGACACACTTAAAGAGGCGAACAATCGTCACCAGAACAGCAGACACACTTAAAGAGGCGAACAATCGTCACCAGAACAGCAGACACACTTAAAGAGAGGCGAACAATCGTCACCAGAACAGCTGACACACTTAAAGAGAGGCGAACAATCGTCACCAGAACAGCTGACACACTTAAAGAGAGGCGAACAATCGTCACCAGAACAGCTGACACACTTAAAGAGAGGCGAACAATCGTCACCAGAACAGCTGACACACTTAAAGGGAGGCGAACAATCGTCACCAGAACAGCTGACACACTTAAAGAGAGGCGAACAATCGTCACCAGAACAGCTGACACACTTAAAGAGAGGCGAACAATCGTCACCAGAACAGCTGACACACTTAAAGAGAGTCGAACAATCGTCACCAGAATAGCTGACACACTTAAAGAGAGGCGAACAATCGTCACCAGAACAGCTGACACACTTAAAGAGAGGCGAACAATCGTCACCAGAACAGCTGACACACTTAAAGGGAGGCGAACAATCGTCACCAGAACAGCTGACACACTTAAAGAGAGGCGAACAATCGTCACCAGAACAGCTGACACACTTAAAGAGAGGCGAACAATCGTCACCAGAACAGCAGACACACTTAAAGAGAGGCGAACAATCGTCACCAGAACAGCTGACACACTTAAAGAGAGGCGAACAATCGTCACCAGAACAGCTGACACACTTAAAGAGAGGCGAACAATCGTCACCAGAATAGCTGACACACTTTAAGAGGCGAACAATCGTCACCAGAACAGCTGACACACTTAAAGAGAGGCGAACAATCGTCACCAGAACAGCTGACACACTTAAAGAGAGGCGAACAATCGTCACCAGAACAGCTGACACACTTAAAGAGAGGCGAACAATCGTCACCAGAACAGCTGACACACTTAAAGAGAGGCGAACAATCGTCACCAGAATAGCTGACACACTTAAAGAGAGGCGAACAATCGTCACCAGAACAGCTGACACACTTAAAGAGAGGCGAACAATCGTCACCAGAACAGCTGACACACTTAAAGGGAGGCGAACAATCGTCACCAGAACAGCTGACACACTTAAAGAGAGGCGAACAATCGTCACCAGAACAGCTGACACACTTAAAGAGAGGCGAACAATCGTCACCAGAACAGCAGACACACTTAAAGAGAGGCGAACAATCGTCACCAGAACAGCTGACACACTTAAAGAGAGGCGAACAATCGTCACCAGAACAGCTGACACACTTAAAGAGAGGCGAACAATCGTCACCAGAATAGCTGACACACTTTAAGAGGCGAACAATCGTCACCAGAACAGCTGACACACTTAAAGAGAGGCGAACAATCGTCACCAGAACAGCTGACACACTTAAAGAGAGGCGAACAATCGTCACCAGAACAGCTGACACACTTAAAGAGGCGAACAATCGTCACCAGAACAGCAGACACACTTAAAGAGGCGAACAATCGTCACCAGAACAGCAGACACACTTAAAGAGAGGCGAACAATCGTCACCAGAACAGCTGACACACTTAAAGAGAGGCGAACAATCGTCACCAGAACAGCTGACACACTTAAAGAGGCGAACAATCGTCACCAGAACAGCAGACACACTTAAAGAGAGGCGAACAATCGTCACCAGAACAGCTGACACACTTAAAGAGAGGCGAACAATCGTCACCAGAACAGCTGACACACTTAAAGAGAGGCGAACAATCGTCACCAGAATAGCTGACACACTTAAAGAGAGGCGAACAATCGTCACCAGAACAGCTGACACACTTAAAGAGAGGCGAACAATCGTCACCAGAACAGCTGACACACTTAAAGGGAGGCGAACAATCGTCACCAGAACAGCTGACACACTTAAAGGGAGGCGAACAATCGTCACCAGAACAGCTGACACACTTAAAGAGAGGCGAACAATCGTCACCAGAACAGCAGACACACTTAAAGAGAGGCGAACAATCGTCACCAGAACAGCTGACACACTTAAAGAGAGGCGAACAATCGTCACCAGAACAGCTGACACACTTAAAGAGAGGCGAACAATCGTCACCAGAACAGCTGACACACTTAAAGGGAGGCGAACAATCGTCACCAGAACAGCTGACACACTTAAAGAGAGGCGAACAATCGTCACCAGAACAGCTGACACACTTAAAGAGAGGCGAACAATCGTCACCAGAACAGCTGACACACTTAAAGAGGCGAACAATCGTCACCAGAACAGCAGACACACTTAAAGAGGCGAACAATCGTCACCAGAACAGCAGACACACTTAAAGAGAGGCGAACAATCGTCACCAGAACAGCTGACACACTTAAAGAGAGGCGAACAATCGTCACCAGAACAGCTGACACACTTAAAGAGGCGAACAATCGTCACCAGAACAGCAGACACACTTAAAGAGGCGAACAATCGTCACCAGAACAGCAGACACACTTAAAGAGAGGCGAACAATCGTCACCAGAACAGCTGACACACTTAAAGAGAGGCGAACAATCGTCACCAGAACAGCTGACACACTTAAAGAGAGGCGAACAATCGTCACCAGAACAGCTGACACACTTAAAGAGAGGCGAACAATCGTCACCAGAACAGCTGACACACTTAAAGGGAGGCGAACAATCGTCACCAGAACAGCTGACACACTTAAAGAGAGGCGAACAATCGTCACCAGAACAGCTGACACACTTAAAGAGAGGCGAACAATCGTCACCAGAACAGCTGACACACTTAAAGAGAGTCGAACAATCGTCACCAGAATAGCTGACACACTTAAAGAGAGGCGAACAATCGTCACCAGAACAGCTGACACACTTAAAGAGAGGCGAACAATCGTCACCAGAACAGCTGACACACTTAAAGGGAGGCGAACAATCGTCACCAGAACAGCTGACACACTTAAAGAGAGGCGAACAATCGTCACCAGAACAGCTGACACACTTAAAGAGAGGCGAACAATCGTCACCAGAACAGCAGACACACTTAAAGAGAGGCGAACAATCGTCACCAGAACAGCTGACACACTTAAAGAGAGGCGAACAATCGTCACCAGAACAGCTGACACACTTAAAGAGAGGCGAACAATCGTCACCAGAATAGCTGACACACTTTCAGAGGCGAACAATCGTCACCAGAACAGCTGACACACTTAAAGAGAGGCGAACAATCGTCACCAGAACAGCTGACACACTTAAAGAGAGGCGAACAATCGTCACCAGAACAGCTGACACACTTAAAGAGAGGCGAACAATCGTCACCAGAATAGCTGACACACTTTAAGAGGCGAACAATCGTCACCAGAACAGCTGACACACTTAAAGAGAGGCGAACAATCGTCACCAGAACAGCTGACACACTTAAAGAGAGGCGAACAATCGTCACCAGAACAGCTGACACACTTAAAGAGGCGAACAATCGTCACCAGAACAGCAGACACACTTAAAGAGGCGAACAATCGTCACCAGAACAGCAGACACACTTAAAGAGAGGCGAACAATCGTCACCAGAACAGCTGACACACTTAAAGAGAGGCGAACAATCGTCACCAGAACAGCTGACACACTTAAAGAGGCGAACAATCGTCACCAGAACAGCAGACACACTTAAAGAGAGGCGAACAATCGTCACCAGAACAGCTGACACACTTAAAGAGAGGCGAACAATCGTCACCAGAACAGCTGACACACTTAAAGAGGCGAACAATCGTCACCAGAACAGCTGACACACTTAAAGAGGCGAACAATCGTCACCAGAACAGCTGACACACTTAAAGAGAGGCGAACAATCGTCACCAGAACAGCTGACACACTTAAAGAGGCGAACAATCGTCACCAGAACAGCTGACACACTTAAAGAGAGGCGAACAATCGTCACCAGAACAGCTGACACACTTAAAGAGAGGCGAACAATCGTCACCAGAACAGCTGACACACTTAAAGAGAGGCGAACAATCGTCACCAGAACAGCTGACACACTTAAAGAGAGGCGAACAATCGTCACCAGAACAGCTGACACACTTAAAGAGGCGAACAATCGTCACCAGAACAGCAGACACACTTAAAGAGGCGAACAATCGTCACCAGAACAGCAGACACACTAAAAGAGAGGCGAACAATCGTCACCAGAACAGCTGACACACTTAAAGAGGCGAACAATCGTCACCAGAACAGCTGACACACTTAAAGAGGCGAACAATCGTCACCAGAACAGCTGACACACTTAAAGAGGCGAACAATCGTCACCAGAACAGCTGACACACTTAAAGAGAGGCGAACAATCGTCACCAGAACAGCTGACACACTTAAAGAGGCGAACAATCGTCACCAGAAAAGCTGACACACTTAAAGAGAGGCGAACAATCGTCACCAGAACAGCTGACACACTTAAAGAGGCGAACAATCGTCACCAGAACAGCAGACACACTTAAAGAGGCGAACAATCGTCACCAGAACAGCAGACACACTTACAGAGAGGCGAACAATCGTCACCAGAACAGCTGACACACTTAAAGAGGCGAACAATCGTCACCAGAACAGCTGACACACTTAAAGAGGCGAACAATCGTCACCAGAACAGCTGACACACTTAAAGAGAGGCGAACAATCGTCACCAGAACAGCTGACACACTTAAAGAGGCGAACAATCGTCACCAGAACAGCTGACACACTTAAAGAGAGGCGAACAATCGTCACCAGAACAGCTGACACACTTAAAGAGAGGCGAACAATCGTCACCAGAACAGCTGACACACTTAAAGAGGCGAACAATCGTCACCAGAACAGCTGACACACTTAAAGAGAGGCGAACAATCGTCACCAGAACAGCTGACACACTTAAAGAGAGGCGAACAATCGTCACCAGAACAGCTGACACACTTAAAGAGGCGAACAATCGTCACCAGAACAGCAGACACACTTAAAGATGCGAACAATCGTCACCAGAACAGCAGACACACTTAAAGAGAGGCGAACAATCGTCACCAGAACAGCTGACACACTTAAAGAGGCGAACAATCGTCACCAGAACAGCTGACACACTTAAAGAGAGGCGAACAATCGTCACCAGAACAGCTGACACACTTAAAGAGAGGCGAACAATCGTCACCAGAACAGCTGACACACTTAAAGAGAGGCGAACAATCGTCACCAGAACAGCTGACACACTTAAAGAGAGGCGAACAATCGTCACCAGAACAGCTGACACACTTAATGAGAGGCGAACAATCGTCACCAGAACAGCTGACACACTTAATGAGAGGCGAACAATCGTCACCAGAACAGCTGACACACTTAAAGAGAGGCGAACAATCGTCACCAGAACAGCTGACACACTTAAAGAGAGGCGAACAATCGTCACCAGAACAGCTGACACACTTAAAGAGAGGCGAACAATCGTCACCAGAACAGCAGACACACTTAAAGAGAGGCGAACAATCGTCACCAGAACAGCTGACACACTTAATGAGAGGCGAACAATCGTCACCAGAACAGCTGACACACTTAAAGAGAGGCGAACAATCGTCACCAGAACAGCTGACACACTTAATGAGAGGCGAACAATCGTCACCAGAACAGCTGACACACTTAATGAGAGGCGAACAATCGTCACCAGAACAGCTGACACACTTAAAGAGAGGCGAACAATCGTCACCAGAACAGCTGACACACTTAAAGAGAGGCGAACAATCGTCACCAGAACAGCTGACACACTTAATGAGAGGCGAACAATCGTCACCAGAACAGCTGACACACTTAAAGAGAGGCGAACAATCGTCACCAGAACAGCTGACACACTTAAAGAGAGGCGAACAATCGTCACCAGAACAGCTGACACACTTAATGAGAGGCGAACAATCGTCACCAGAACAGCTGACACACTTAAAGAGAGGCGAACAATCGTCACCAGAACAGCTGACATACTTAAAGAGAGGCGAACAATCGTCACCAGAACAGCTGACACACTTAAAGAGAGGCGAACAATCGTCACCAGAACAGCAGACACACTTAAAGAGAGGCGAACAATCGTCACCAGAACAGCTGACACACTTAAAGAGAGGCGAACAATCGTCACCAGAACAGCTGACACACTTAAAGAGAGGCGAACAATCGTCACCAGAACAGCAGACACACTTAAAGAGAGGCGAACAATCGTCACCAGAACAGCTGACACACTTAAAGAGAGGCGAACAATCGTCACCAGAACAGCTGACACACTTAAAGAGAGGCGAACAATCGTCACCAGAACAGCAGACACACTTAAAGAGAGGCGAACAATCGTCACCAGAACAGCTGACACACTTAAAGGGAGGCGAACAATCGTCACCAGAACAGCTGACACACTTAAAGAAAGGCGAACAATCGTCACCAGAACAGCTGACACACTTAAAGAGAGGCGAACAATCGTCACCAGAACAGCTGACACACTTAAAGAGAGGCGAACAATCGTCACCAGAACAGCTGACACACTTAAAGAGAGGCGAACAATCGTCACCAGAACAGCTGACACACTTAAAGAAAGGCGAACAATCGTCACCAGAACAGCTGACACACTTAAAGAGAGGCGAACAATCGTCACCAGAACAGCTGACACACTTAAAGAGAGGCGAACAATCGTCACCAGAACAGCTGACACACTTAAAGAGAGGCGAACAATCGTCACCAGAACAGCTGACACACTTAAAGAGAGGCGAACAATCGTCACCAGAACAGCTGACACACTTAAAGAGAGGCGAACAATCGTCACCAGAACAGCTGACACACTTAAAGAGAGGCGAACAATCGTCACCAGAACAGCTGACACACATAAAGAGAGGCGAACAATCGTCACCAGAACAGCTGACACACTTAAAGAGAGGCGAACAATCGTCACCAGAACAGCTGACACACTTAAAGAGAGGCGAACAATCGTCACCAGAACAGCTGACACACTTAAAGAGAGGCGAACAATCGTCACCAGAACAGCTGACACACTTAAAGAGAGGCGAACAATCGTCACCAGAACTGCTGACAAATTTAAAGAGGCGAACAATCGTCACCAGAACAGCTGACACACTTAAAGAGAGGCGAACAATCGTCACCAGAACAGCAGACACACTTAAAGAGAGGCGAACAATCGTCACCAGAACAGCAGACACACTTAAAGAGAGGCGAACAATCGTCACCAGAACAGCTGACACACTTAAAGAGAGGCGAAAAATCGTCACCAGAACAGCAGACACACTTAAAGAGAATCGAACAATCGTCACCAGAACAGCTGACACACTTAAAGAGAGGCGAACAATCGTCACCAGAACAGCTGACACACTTAAAGAGAGGCGAACAATCGTCACCAGAACAGCTGACACACTTAAAGAGAGGCGAACAATCGTCACCAGAACAGCTGACACACTTAAAGAGAGGCGAACAATCGTCACCAGAACAGCTGACACACTTAAAGAGAGGCGAACAATCGTCACCAGAACAGCTGACACACTTAAAGAGAGGCGAACAATCGTCACCAGAACAGCTGACACACTTAAAGAGAGGCGAACAATCGTCACCAGAACAGCTGACACACTTAAAGAGAGGCGAACAATCGTCACCAGAACAGCTGACACACTTAAAGAGAGGCGAACAATCGTCACCAGAACAGCTGACACACTTAAAGAGAGGCGAACAATCGTCACCAGAACAGCTGACACACTTAAAGAGAGGCAAACAATCGTCACCAGAACAGCTGACACACTTAAAGAGAGGCGAACAATCGTCACCAGAACAGCTGACACACTCAAAGAGAGGCGAACAATCGTCACCAGAACAGCTGACACACTTAAAGAGAGGCGAACAATCGTCACCAGAACAGCTGACACACATAAAGAGAGGCGAACAATCGTCACCAGAACAGCTGACACACTTAAAGAGAGGCGAACAATCGTCACCAGAACAGCTGACACACTTAAAGAGAGGCGAACAATCGTCACCAGAACTGCTGACAAATTTAAAGAGGCGAACAATCGTCACCAGAACAGCTGACACACTTAAAGAGAGGCGAACAATCGTCACCAGAACAGCAGACACACTTAAAGAGAGGCGAACAATCGTCACCAGAACAGCAGACACACTTAAAGAGAGGCGAACAATCGTCACCAGAACAGCTGACACACTTAAAGAGAGGCGAACAATCGTCACCAGAACAGCTGACACACTTAAAGAGAGGCGAACAATCGTCACCAGAACAGCTGACACACTTAAAGAGAGGCGAACAATCGTCACCAGAACAGCAGACACACTTAAAGAGAGGCGAACAATCGTCACCAGAACAGCAGACACACTTAATGAGAGGCGAACAATCGTCACCAGAACAGCTGACACACTTAAAGAGAGGCGAACAATCGTCACCAGAACAGCTGACACACTTAAAGAGAGGCGAACAATCGTCAACAGAACAGCAGACACACTTAAAGAGAGGCGAACAATCGTCACCAGAACAGCAGACACACTTAAAGAGAGGCGAACAATCGTCACCAGAACAGCAGACACACTTAAAGAGAGGCGAACAATCGTCACCAGAACAGCTGACACACTTAATGAGAGGCGAACAATCGTCACCAGAACAGCTGACACACTTAAAGAGAGGCGAACAATCGTCACCAGAACAGCTGACACACTTAAAGAGAGGCGAACAATCGTCACCAGAACAGCTGACACACTTAAAGAGAGGCGAACAATCGTCACCAGAACAGCAGACACACTTAAAGAGAGGCGAACAATCGTCACCAGAACAGCTGACACACTTAAAGAGAGTCGAACAATCGTCACCAGAACAGCAGACACACTTAAAGAGAGGCGAACAATCGTCACCAGAACAGCTGACACACTTAAAGAGAGGCGAACAATCGTCACCAGAACAGCAAACACACTTAAAGAGAGGCGAACAATCGTCACCAGAACAGCTGACACACTTAATGAGAGGCGAACAATCGTCACCAGAACAGCTGACACACTTAAAGAGAGGCGAACAATCGTCACCAGAACAGCTGACACACTTAAAGAGAGGCGAACAATCGTCACCAGAACAGCTGACACACTTAAAGAGAGGCGAACAATCGTCACCAGAACAGCAGACACACTTAAAGAGAGGCGAACAATCGTCACCAGAACAGCTGACACACTTAATGAGAGGCGAACAATCGTCACCAGAACAGCTGACACACTTAAAGAGAGGCGAACAATCGTCACCAGAACAGCAGACACACTTAAAGAGAGGCGAACAATCGTCACCAGAACAGCAGACACACTTAAAGAGAGGCGAACAATCGTCACCAGAACAGCTGACACACTTAAAGAGAGGCGAACAATCGTCACCAGAACAGCTGACACACTTAAAGAGAGGCGAACAATCGTCACCAGAACAGCTGACACACTTAAAGAGAGGCGAACAATCGTCACCAGAACAGCTGACACACTTAAAGAGAGGCGAACAATCGTCACCAGAACAGCTGACACACTTAAAGAGAGGCGAACAATCGTCACCAGAACAGCTGACACACTTAAAGAGAGGCGAACAATCGTCACCAGAACAGCAGACACACTTAAAGAGAGGCGAACAATCGTCACCAGAACAGCTGACACACTTAATGAGAGGCGAACAATCGTCACCAGAACAGCTGACACACTTAAAGAGAGGCGAACAATCGTCACCAGAACAGCTGACACACTTAAAGAGAATCGAACAATCGTCACCAGAACAGCTGACACACTTAAAGAGAGGCGAACAATCGTCACCAGAACAGCTGACACACTTAAAGAGAGGCGAACAATCGTCACCAGAACAGCTGACACACTTAAAGAGAGGCGAACAATCGTCACCAGAACAGCTGACACACTTAAAGAGAGGCGAACAATCGTCACCAGAACAGCTGACACACTTAAAGAGAGGCGAACAATCGTCACCAGAACAGCTGACACACTTAAAGAGAGGCGAACAATCGTCACCAGAACAGCTGACACACTTAAAGAGAGGCGAACAATCGTCACCAGAACAGCTGACACACTTAAAGAGAGGCGAACAATCGTCACCAGAACAGCTGACACACTTAAAGAGAGGCGAACAATCGTCACCAGAACAGCTGACACACTTAAAGAGAGGCGAACAATCGTCACCAGAACAGCTGACACACTTAAAGAGAGGCGAACAATCGTCACCAGAACAGCTGACACACTTAAAGAGAGGCGAACAATCGTCACCAGAACAGCTGACACACTTAAAGAGAGGCGAACAATCGTCACCAGAACAGCTGACACACTTAAAGAGAGGCGAACAATCGTCACCAGAACAGCTGACACACTTAAAGAGAGGCGAACAATCGTCACCAGAACAGCTGACACACTTAAAGAGAGGCGAACAATCGTCACCAGAACAGCTGACACACTTAAAGAGAGGCGAACAATCGTCACCAGAACAGCTGACACACTTAAAGAGAGGCGAACAATCGTCACCAGAACAGCTGACACACTTAAAGAGAGGCGAACAATCGTCACCAGAACAGCTGTCATACTTAAAGAGAGGCGAACAATCGTCACCAGAACAGCTGACACACTTAAAGAGAGGCGAACAATCGTCACCAGAACAGCTGACACACTTAAAGAGAGGCGAACAATCGTCACCAGAACAGCTGACACACTTAAAGAGAGGCGAACAATCGTCACCAGAACAGCTGACACACTTAAAGAGAGGCGAACAATCGTCACCAGAACAGCTGACACACTTAAAGAGAGGCGAACAATCGTCACCAGAACAGCTGACACACTTAAAGAGAGGCGAACAATCGTCACCAGAACAGCTGACACACTTAAAGAGAGGCGAACAATCGTCACCAGAACAGCTGACACACTTAAAGAGAGGCGAACAATCGTCACCAGAACAGCTGACACACTTAAAGAGAGGCGAACAATCGTCACCAGAACAGCTGACACACTTAAAGAGAGGCGAACAATCGTCACCAGAACAGCTGACACACTTAAAGAGAGGCGAACAATCGTCACCAGAACAGCTGACACACATAAAGAGAGGCGAACAATCGTCACCAGAACAGCTGACACACTTAAAGAGAGGCGAACAATCGTCACCAGAACAGCTGACACACTTAAAGAGAGGCGAACAATCGTCACCAGAACAGCTGACACACTTAAAGGGAGGCGAACAATCGTCACCAGAACAGCTGACACACTTAAAGAGAGGCGAACAATCGTCACCAGAACTGCTGACAAATTTAAAGAGGCGAACAATCGTCACCAGAACAGCTGACACACTTAAAGAGAGGCGAACAATCGTCACCAGAACAGCAGACACACTTAAAGAGAGGCGAACAATCGTCACCAGAACAGCAGACACACTTAAAGAGAGGCGAACAATCGTCACCAGAACAGCTGACACACTTAAAGAGAGGCGAACAATCGTCACCAGAACAGCTGACACACTTAAAGAGAGGCGAACAATCGTCACCAGAACAGCTGACACACTTAAAGAGAGGCGAACAATCGTCACCAGAACAGCTGACACACTTAAAGAGAGGCGAACAATCGTCACCAGAACAGCTGACACACTTAAAGAGAGGCGAACAATCGTCACCAGAACAGCTGACACACTTAAAGAGAGGCGAACAATCGTCACCAGAACAGCTGACACACTTAAAGAGAGGCGAACAATCGTCACCAGAACAGCTGACACACTTAAAGAGAGGCGAACAATCGTCACCAGAACAGCTGACACACTTAAAGAGAGGCGAACAATCGTCACCAGAACAGCTGACACACTTAAAGAGAGGCGAACAATCGTCACCAGAACAGCTGACACACTTAAAGAGAGGCGAACAATCGTCACCAGAACAGCTGACACACTTAAAGAGAGGCGAACAATCGTCACCAGAACAGCTGACACACTTAAAGAGAGGCGAACAATCGTCACCAGAACAGCTGACACACTTAAAGAGAGGCGAACAATCGTCACCAGAACAGCTGACACACTTAAAGAGAGGCGAACAATCGTCACCAGAACAGCTGACACACTTAAAGAGAGGCGAACAATCGTCACCAGAACAGCTGACACACTTAAAGAGAGGCGAACAATCGTCACCAGAACAGCTGACACACTTAAAGAGAGGCGAACAATCGTCACCAGAACAGCTGACACACTTAAAGAGAGGCGAACAATCGTCACCAGAACAGCTGACACACTTAAAGAGAGGCGAACAATCGTCACCAGAACAGCTGACACACTTAAAGAGAGGCGAACAATCGTCACCAGAACAGCTGACACACTTAAAGAGAGGCGAACAATCGTCACCAGAACAGCTGACACACTTAAAGAGAGGCGAACAATCGTCACCAGAACAGCTGACACACTTAAAGAGAGGCGAACAATCGTCACCAGAACAGCAGACACACTTAAAGAGAGGCGAACAATCGTCACCAGAACAGCAGACACACTTAAAGAGAGGCGAACAATCGTCACCAGAACAGCAGACACACTTAAAGAGAGGCGAACAATCGTCACCAGAACAGCTGACACACTTAAAGAGAATCGAACAATCGTCACCAGAACAGCTGACACACTTAAAGAGAGGCGAACAATCGTCACCAGAACAGCTGACACACTTAAAGAGAGGCGAACAATCGTCACCAGAACAGCTGACACACTTAAAGAGAGGCGAACAATCGTCACCAGAACAGCTGACACACTTAAAGAGAGGCGAACAATCGTCACCAGAACAGCAGACACACTTAAAGAGAATCGAACAATCGTCACCAGAACAGCTGACACACTTAAAGAGAGGCGAACAATCGTCACCAGAACAGCTGACACACTTAAAGAGAGGCGAACAATCGTCACCAGAACAGCTGACACACTTAAAGAGAGGCGAACAATCGTCACCAGAACAGCTGACACACTTAAAGAGAGGCGAACAATCGTCACCAGAACAGCTGACACACTTAAAGAGAGGCGAACAATCGTCACCAGAACAGCAGACACACTTAAAGAGAGGCGAACAATCGTCACCAGAACAGCAGACACACTTAAAGAGAGGCGAACAATCGTCACCAGAACAGCAGACACACTTAAAGAGAGGCGAACAATCGTCACCAGAACAGCAGACACACTTAAAGAGAATCGAACAATCGTCACCAGAACAGCTGACACACTTAAAGAGAGGCGAACAATCGTCACCAGAACAGCTGACACACTTAAAGAGAGGCGAACAATCGTCACCAGAACAGCTGACACACTTAAAGAGAGGCGAACAATCGTCACCAGAACAGCTGACACACTTAAAGAGAGGCGAACAATCGTCACCAGAACAGCTGACACACTTAAAGAGAGGCGAACAATCGTCACCAGAACAGCTGACACACTTAAAGAGAGGCGAACAATCGTCACCAGAACAGCTGACACACTTAAAGAGAGGCGAACAATCGTCACCAGAACAGCTGACACACTTAAAGAGAGGCGAACAATCGTCACCAGAACAGCTGACACACTTAAAGAGAGGCGAACAATCGTCACCAGAACAGCTGACACACTTAAAGAGAGGCGAACAATCGTCACCAGAACAGCTGACACACTTAAAGAGAGGCGAACAATCGTCACCAGAACAGCTGACACACTTAAAGAGAGGCGAACAATCGTCACCAGAACAGCTGACACACTTAAAGAGAGGCGAACAATCGTCACCAGAACAGCTGACACACTTAAAGAGAGGCGAACAATCGTCACCAGAACAGCTGACACACTTAAAGAGAGGCGAACAATCGTCACCAGAACAGCAGACACACTTAAAGAGAGGCGAACAATCGTCACCAGAACAGCAGACACACTTAAAGAGAGGCGAACAATCGTCACCAGAACAGCAGACACACTTAAAGAGAGGCGAACAATCGTCACCAGAACAGCTGACACACTTAAAGAGAATCGAACAATCGTCACCAGAACAGCTGACACACTTAAAGAGAGGCGAACAATCGTCACCAGAACAGCTGACACACTTAAAGAGAGGCGAACAATCGTCACCAGAACAGCTGACACACTTAAAGAGAGGCGAACAATCGTCACCAGAACAGCTGACACACTTAAAGAGAGGCGAACAATCGTCACCAGAACAGCAGACACACTTAAAGAGAATCGAACAATCGTCACCAGAACAGCTGACACACTTAAAGAGAGGCGAACAATCGTCACCAGAACAGCTGACACACTTAAAGAGAGGCGAACAATCGTCACCAGAACAGCTGACACACTTAAAGAGAGGCGAACAATCGTCACCAGAACAGCTGACACACTTAAAGAGAGGCGAACAATCGTCACCAGAATAGCTGACACACTTAAAGAGAGGCGAACAATCGTCACCAGAACAGCAGACACACTTAAAGAGAGGCGAACAATCGTCACCAGAACAGCAGACACACTTAAAGAGAGGCGAACAATCGTCACCAGAACAGCAGACACACTTAAAGAGAATCGAACAATCGTCACCAGAACAGCTGACACACTTAAAGAGAGGCGAACAATCGTCACCAGAACAGCTGACACACTTAAAGAGAGGCGAACAATCGTCACCAGAACAGCTGACACACTTAAAGAGAGGCGAACAATCGTCACCAGAACAGCTGACACACTTAAAGAGAGGCGAACAATCGTCACCAGAACAGCTGACACACTTAAAGAGAGGCGAACAATCGTCACCAGAACAGCTGACACACTTAAAGAGAGGCGAACAATCGTCACCAGAACAGCTGACACACTTAAAGAGAGGCGAACAATCGTCACCAGAACAGCTGACACACTTAAAGAGAGGCGAACAATCGTCACCAGAACAGCTGACACACTTAAAGAGAGGCGAACAATCGTCACCAGAACAGCTGACACACTTAAAGAGAGGCGAACAATCGTCACCAGAACAGCTGACACACTTAAAGAGAGGCGAACAATCGTCACCAGAACAGCAGACACACTTAAAGAGAGGCGAACAATCGTCACCAGAACAGCAGACACACTTAAAGAGAGGCGAACAATCGTCACCAGAACAGCTGACACACTTAAAGAGAGGCGAACAATCGTCACCAGAACAGCAGACACACTTAAAGAGAATCGAACAATCGTCACCAGAACAGCTGACACACTTAAAGAGAGGCGAACAATCGTCACCAGAACAGCTGACACACTTAAAGAGAGGCGAACAATCGTCACCAGAACAGCTGACACACTTAAAGAGAGGCGAACAATCGTCACCAGAACAGCTGACACACTTAAAGAGAGGCGAACAATCGTCACCAGAACAGCTGACACACTTAAAGAGAGGCGAACAATCGTCACCAGAACAGCTGACACACTTAAAGAGAGGCGAACAATCGTCACCAGAACAGCAGACACACTTAAAGAGAGGCGAACAATCGTCACCAGAACAGCAGACACACTTAAAGAGAGGCGAACAATCGTCACCAGAACAGCTGACACACTTAAAGGGAATCGAACAATCGTCACCAGAACAGCTGACACACTTAAAGAGAGGCGAACAATCGTCACCAGAACAGCTGACACACTTAAAGAGGCGAACAATCGTCACCAGAACAGCTGACACACTTAAAGAGAGGCGAACAATCGTCACCAGAACAGCTGACACACTTAAAGAGAGGCGAACAATCGTCACCAGAACAGCTGACACACTTAAAGAGAGGCGAACAATCGTCACCAGAACAGCTGACACACTTAAAGAGAGGCGAACAATCGTCACCAGAACAGCTGACACACTTAAAGAGAGGCGAACAATCGTCACCAGAACAGCTGACACACTTAAAGAGAGGCGAACAATCGTCACCAGAACAGCTGACACACTTAAAGAGAGGCGAACAATCGTCACCAGAACAGCTGACACACTTAAAGAGAGGCGAACAATCGTCACCAGAACAGCTGACACACTTAAAGAGAGGCGAACAATCGTCACCAGAACAGCTGACACACTTAAAGAGAGGCGAACAATCGTCACCAGAACAGCTGACACACTTAAAGAGAGGCGAACAATCGTCACCAGAACAGCTGACACACTTAAAGAGAGGCGAACAATCGTCACCAGAACAGCTGACACACATAAAGAGAGGCGAACAATCGTCACCAGAACAGCTGACACACTTAAAGAGAGGCGAACAATCGTCACCAGAACAGCTGACACACTTAAAGAGAGGCGAACAATCGTCACCAGAACAGCTGACACACTTAAAGAGAGGCGAACAATCGTCACCAGAACAGCTGACACACTTAAAGAGAGGCGAACAATCGTCACCAGAACTGCTGACAAATTTAAAGAGGCGAACAATCGTCACCAGAACAGCTGACACACTTAAAGAGAGGCGAACAATCGTCACCAGAACAGCAGACACACTTAAAGAGAGGCGAACAATCGTCACCAGAACAGCAGACACACTTAAAGAGAGGCGAACAATCGTCACCAGAACAGCTGACACACTTAAAGAGAGGCGAACAATCGTCACCAGAACAGCAGACACACTTAAAGAGAATCGAACAATCGTCACCAGAACAGCTGACACACTTAAAGAGAGGCGAACAATCGTCACCAGAACAGCTGACACACTTAAAGAGAGGCGAACAATCGTCACCAGAACAGCTGACACACTTAAAGAGAGGCGAACAATCGTCACCAGAACAGCTGACACACTTAAAGAGAGGCGAACAATCGTCACCAGAACAGCTGACACACTTAAAGAGAGGCGAACAATCGTCACCAGAACAGCTGACACACATAAAGAGAGGCGAACAATCGTCACCAGAACAGCTGACACACTTAAAGAGAGGCGAACAATCGTCACCAGAACAGCTGACACACTTAAAGAGAGGCGAACAATCGTCACCAGAACAGCTGACACACTTAAAGAGAGGCGAACAATCGTCACCAGAACAGCTGACACACTTAAAGAGAGGCGAACAATCGTCACCAGAACAGCTGACACACTTAAAGAGAGGCGAACAATCGTCACCAGAACAGCTGACACACTTAAAGAGAGGCGAACAATCGTCACCAGAACAGCTGACACACTTAAAGAGAGGCGAACAATCGTCACCAGAACAGCTGACACACTTAAAGAGAGGCGAACAATCGTCACCAGAACAGCTGACACACTTAAAGAGAGGCGAACAATCGTCACCAGAACAGCTGACACACTTAAAGAGAGGCGAACAATCGTCACCAGAACAGCTGACACACTTAAAGAGAGGCGAACAATCGTCACCAGAACAGCTGACACACTTAAAGAGAGGCGAACAATCGTCACCAGAACAGCTGACACACTTAAAGAGAGGCGAACAATCGTCACCAGAACAGCTGACACACTTAAAGAGAGGCGAACAATCGTCACCAGAATAGCTGACACACTTAAAGAGAGGCGAACAGTCGTCACCAGAACAGCTGACACACTTAAAGAGAGGCGAACAATCGTCACCAGAACAGCTGACACACTTAAAGGGAGGCGAACAATCGTCACCAGAACAGCTGACACACTTAAAGAGAGGCGAACAATCGTCACCAGAACAGCTGACACACTTAAAGAGAGGCGAACAATCGTCACCAGAACAGCTGACACACTTAAAGAGAGGCGAACAATCGTCACCAGAACAGCTGACACACTTAAAGAGAGGCGAACAATCGTCACCAGAACAGCTGACACACTTAAAGAGAGGCGAACAATCGTCACCAGAATAGCTGACACACTTAAAGAGAGGCGAACAATCGTCACCAGAACAGCTGACACACTTAAAGGGAGGCGAACAATCGTCACCAGAACAGCTGACACACTTAAAGGGAGGCCAACAATCGTCACCAGAACAGCTGACACACTTAAAGAGAGGCGAACAATCGTCACCAGAACAGCTGACACACTTAAAGAGAGGCGAACAATCGTCACCAGAACAGCTGACACACTTAAAGAGAGGCGAACAATCGTCACCAGAACAGCTGACACACTTAAAGAGAGGCGAACAATCGTCACCAGAACAGCTGACACACTTAAAGAGAGGCGAACAATCGTCACCAGAACAGCTGACACACTTAAAGAGAGGCGAACAATCGTCACCAGAACAGCTGACACACTTAAAGAGAGGCGAACAATCGTCACCAGAACAGCTGACACACTTAAAGAGAGGCGAACAATCGTCGCCAGAACTGCTGACACACTTAAAGAGAGGCGAACAATCGTCACCAGAACAGCTGACACACTTAAAGAGAGCCGAACAATCGTCACCAGAACAGCTGACACACTTAAAGAGAGGCGAACAATCGTCACCAGAACAGCTGACACACTTAAAGAGAGGCGAACAATCGTCACCAGAACAGCTGACACACTTAAAGAGAGGCGAACAATCGTCACCAGAACAGCTGACACACTTAAAGAGAGGCGAACAATCGTCACCAGAACAGCTGACACACTTAAAGAGAGGCGAACAATCGTCACCAGAACAGCTGACACACTTAAAGAGAGGCGAACAATCGTCACCAGAACAGCTGACACACTTAAAGAGAGGCGAACAATCGTCGCCAGAACTGCTGACACACTTAAAGAGAGGCGAACAATCGTCACCAGAACAGCTGACACACTTAAAGAGAGGCGAACAATCGTCACCAGAACAGCTGACACACTTAAAGAGAGGCGAACAATCGTCACCAGAACAGCTGACACACTTAAAGAGAGGCGAACAATCGTCACCAGACCAGCTGACACACTTAAAGAGAGGCGAACAATCGTCACCAGAACAGCTGACACACTTAAAGAGAGGCGAACAATCGTCACCAGAACAGCTGACACACTTAAAGAGAGGCGAACAATCGTCACCAGAACAGCTGACACACTTAAAGGGAGGCGAACAATCGTCACCAGAACAGCTGACACACTTAAAGGGAGGCGAACAATCGTCACCAGAACAGCTGACACACTTAAAGGGAGGCGAACAATCGTCACCAGAACAGCAGACACACTTAAAGAGAGGCGAACAATCGTCACCAGAACAGCAGACACACTTAAAGAGAGGCGAACAATCGTCACCAGAACAGCTGGCACACTTAAAGAGAGGCGAACAATCGTCACCAGAACAGCTGACACACTTAATGAGAGGCGAACAATCGTCACCAGAACAGCTGACACACTTAATGAGAGGCGAACAATCGTCACCAGAACAGCTGACACACTTAAAGAGAGGCGAACAATCGTCACCAGAACAGCTGACACACTTAAAGAGAGGCGAACAATCGTCACCAGAACAGCTGACACACTTAAAGAGAGGCGAACAATCGTCACCAGAACAGCAGACACACTTAAAGAGAGGCGAACAATCGTCACCAGAACAGCTGACACACTTAATGAGAGGCGAACAATCGTCACCAGAACAGCTGACACACTTAAAGAGAGGCGAACAATCGTCACCAGAACAGCTGACACACTTAATGAGAGGCGAACAATCGTCACCAGAACAGCTGACACACTTAATGAGAGGCGAACAATCGTCACCAGAACAGCTGACACATTTAAAGAGAGGCGAACAATCGTCACCAGAACAGCTGACACACTTAAAGAGAGGCGAACAATCGTCACCAGAACAGCTGACACACTTAATGAGAGGCGAACAATCGTCACCAGAACAGCTGACACACTTAAAGAGAGGCGAACAATCGTCACCAGAACAGCTGACACACTTAAAGAGAGGCGAACAATCGTCACCAGAACAGCTGACACACTTAATGAGAGGCGAACAATCGTCACCAGAACAGCTGACACACTTAAAGAGAGGCGAACAATCGTCACCAGAACAGCTGACACACTTAAAGAGAGGCGAACAATCGTCACCAGAACAGCTGACACACTTAAAGAGAGGCGAACAATCGTCACCAGAACAGCTGACACACTTAAAGAGAGGCGAACAATCGTCACCAGAACAGCTGACACACTTAAAGAGAGGCGAACAATCGTCACCAGAACAGCAGACACACTTAAAGAGAGGCGAACAATCGTCACCAGAACAGCTGACACACTTAATGAGAGGCGAAAAATCGTCACCAGAACAGCTGACACACTTAAAGAGAGGCGAACAATCGTCACCAGAACAGCTGACACACTTAATGAGAGGCGAACAATCGTCACCAGAACAGCTGACACACTTAATGAGAGGCGAACAATCGTCACCAGAACAGCTGACACACTTAAAGAGAGGCGAACAATCGTCACCAGAACAGCTGACACACTTAAAGGGAGGCGAACAATCGTCACCAGAACAGCTGACACACTTAAAGAGAGGCGAACAATCGTCACCAGAACAGCTGACACACTTAATGAGAGGCGAACAATCGTCACCAGAACAGCTGACACACTTAATGAGAGGCGAACAATCGTCACCAGAACAGCTGACACACTTAAAGAGAGGCGAACAATCGTCACCAGAACAGCTGACACACTTAAAGAGAGGCGAACAATCGTCACCAGAACAGCAGACACACTTAAAGAGAGGCGAACAATCGTCACCAGAACAGCTGACACACTTAAAGAGAGGCGAACAATCGTCACCAGAACAGCTGACACACTTAAAGAGAGGCGAACAATCGTCACCAGAACAGCAGACACACTTAAAGAGAGGCGAACAATCGTCACCAGAACAGCTGACACACTTAAAGGGAGGCGAACAATCGTCACCAGAACAGCTGACACACTTAAAGAAAGGCGAACAATCGTCACCAGAACAGCTGACACACTTAAAGAGAGGCGAACAATCGTCACCAGAACAGCTGACACACTTAATGAGAGGCGAACAATCGTCACCAGAACAGCTGACACACTTAAAGAGAGGCGAACAATCGTCACCAGAACAGCTGACACACTTAAAGGGAGGCGAACAATCGTCACCAGAACAGCTGACACACTTAATGAGAGGCGAACAGTCGTCACCAGAACAGCTGACACACTTAAAGAGAGGCGAACAATCGTCACCAGAACAGCTGACACACTTAATGAGAGGCGAACAATCGTCACCAGAACAGCTGACACACTTAAAGAGAGGCGAACAATCGTCACCAGAACAGCTGACACACTTAAAGGGAGGCGAACAATCGTCACCAGAACAGCTGACACACTTAAAGAAAGGCGAACAATCGTCACCAGAACAGCTGACACACTTAAAGAGAGGCGAACAATCGTCACCAGAACAGCTGACACACTTAATGAGAGGCGAACAATCGTCACCAGAACAGCTGACACACTTAAAGAGAGGCGAACAATCGTCACCAGAACAGCTGACACACTTAATGAGAGGCGAACAATCGTCACCAGAACAGCTGACACACTTAATGAGAGGCGAACAATCGTCACCAGAACAGCTGACACACTTAAAGAGAGGCGAACAATCGTCACCAGAACAGCTGACACACTTAAAGAGAGGCGAACAATCGTCACCAGAACAGCTGACACACTTAATGAGAGGCGAACAATCGTCACCAGAACAGCTGACACACTTAAAGAGAGGCGAACAATCGTCACCAGAACAGCTGACACACTTAAAGAGAGGCGAACAATCGTCACCAGAACAGCTGACACACTTAAAGAGAGGCGAACAATCGTCACCAGAACAGCAGACACACTTAAAGAGAGGCGAACAATCGTCACCAGAACAGCTGACACACTTAAAGAGAGGCGAACAATCGTCACCAGAACAGCTGACACACTTAAAGAGAGGCGAACAGTCGTCACCAGAACAGCAGACACACTTAAAGAGAGGCGAACAATCGTCACCAGAACAGCTGACACACTTAAAGAGAGGCGAACAATCGTCACCAGAACAGCTGACACACTTAAAGAGAGGCGAACAATCGTCACCAGAACAGCAGACACACTTAAAGAGAGGCGAACAATCGTCACCAGAACAGCTGACACACTTAAAGGGAGGCGAACAATCGTCACCAGAACAGCTGACACACTTAAAGAAAGGCGAACAATCGTCACCAGAACAGCTGACACACTTAAAGAGAGGCGAACAATCGTCACCAGAACAGCTGACACACTTAAAGAGAGGCGAACAATCGTCACCAGAACAGCTGACACACTTAAAGAGAGGCGAACAATCGTCACCAGAACAGCAGACACACTTAAAGAGAGGCGAACAATCGTCACCAGAACAGCTGACACACTTAAAGAGAGGCGAACAATCGTCACCAGAACAGCTGACACACTTAAAGAGAGGCGAACAATCGTCACCAGAACAGCTGACACACTTAAAGAGAGGCGAACAATCGTCACCAGAACAGCTGACACACATAAAGAGAGGCGAACAATCGTCACCAGAACAGCTGACACACTTAAAGAGAGGCGAACAATCGTCACCAGAACAGCTGACACACTTAAAGAGAGGCGAACAATCGTCACCAGAACAGCTGACACACTTAAAGAGAGGCGAACAATCGTCACCAGAACAGCTGACACACTTAAAGAGAGGCGAACAATCGTCACCAGAACTGCTGACAAATTTAAAGAGGCGAACAATCGTCACCAGAACAGCTGACACACTTAAAGAGAGGCGAACAATCGTCACCAGAACAGCAGACACACTTAAAGAGAATCGAACAATCGTCACCAGAACAGCTGACACACTTAAAGAGAGGCGAACAATCGTCACCAGAACAGCTGACACACTTAAAGAGAGGCGAACAATCGTCACCAGAACAGCTGACACACTTAAAGGGAGGCGAACAATCGTCACCAGAACAGCTGACACACTTAAAGAGAGGCGAACAATCGTCACCAGAACAGCTGACACACTTAAAGAGAGGCGAACAATCGTCACCAGAACAGCTGACACACTTAAAGAGAGGCGAACAATCGTCACCAGAACAGCTGACACACTTAAAGAGAGGCGAACAATCGTCACCAGAACAGCTGACACACTTAAAGAGAGGCGAACAATCGTCACCAGAACAGCTGACACACTTAAAGAGAGGCGAACAATCGTCACCAGAACAGCTGACACACTTAAAGAGAGGCGAACAATCGTCACCAGAACAGCTGACACACTTAAAGAGAGGCGAACAATCGTCACCAGAACAGCTGACACACATAAAGAGAGGCGAACAATCGTCACCAGAACAGCTGACACACTTAAAGAGAGGCGAACAATCGTCACCAGAACAGCTGACACACTTAAAGAGAGGCGAACAATCGTCACCAGAACAGCAGACACACTTAAAGGGAGGCGAACAATCGTCACCAGAACAGCTGACACACTTAAAGAGAGGCGAACAATCGTCACCAGAACAGCTGACACACTTAAAGAGAGGCGAACAATCGTCACCAGAACAGCTGACACACTTAAAGAGAGGCGAACAATCGTCACCAGAACAGCTGACACACTTAAAGAGAGGCGAACAATCGTCACCAGAACAGCTGACACACTTAAAGAGAGGCGAACAATCGTCACCAGAACAGCTGACACACATAAAGAGAGGCGAACAATCGTCACCAGAACAGCAGACACACTTAAAGAGAGGCGAACAATCGTCACCAGAACAGCTGACACACTTAAAGAGAGGCGAACAATCGTCACCAGAACAGCTGACACACTTAAAGAGAGGCGAACAATCGTCACCAGAACAGCTGACACACATAAAGAGAATCGAACAATCGTCACCAGAACAGCTGACACACTTAAAGAGAGGCGAACAATCGTCACCAGAACAGCTGACACACTTAAAGAGAGGCGAACAATCGTCACCAGAACAGCTGACACACTTAAAGAGAGGCGAACAATCGTCACCAGAACAGCTGACACACTTAAAGAGAGGCGAACAATCGTCACCAGAACAGCTGACACACTTAAAGAGAGGCGAACAATCGTCACCAGAACAGCTGACACACTTAAAGAGAGGCGAACAATCGTCACCAGAACAGCTGACACACATAAAGAGAGGCGAACAATCGTCACCAGAACAGCTGACACACTTAAAGAGAGGCGAACAATCGTCACCAGAACAGCTGACACACTTAAAGAGAGGCGAACAATCGTCACCAGAACAGCTGACACACTTAAAGAGAGGCGAACAATCGTCACCAGAACAGCTGACACACTTAAAGAGAGGCGAACAATCGTCACCAGAACAGCTGACACACATAAAGAGAGGCGAACAATCGTCACCAGAACAGCTGACACACTTAAAGAGAGGCGAACAATCGTCACCAGAACAGCTGACACACTTAAAGAGAGGCGAACAATCGTCACCAGAACAGCTGACACACTTAAAGAGAGGCGAACAATCGTCACCAGAACAGCTGACACACTTAAAGAGAGGCGAACAATCGTCACCAGAACAGCTGACACACTTAAAGAGAGGCGAACAATCGTCACCAGAACAGCTGACACACTTAAAGAGAGGCGAACAATCGTCACCAGAACAGCTGACACACTTAAAGAGAGGCGAACAATCGTCACCAGAACAGCTGACACACTTAAAGAGAGGCGAACAATCGTCACCAGAACAGCTGACACACTTAAAGAGAGGCGAACAATCGTCACCAGAACAGCTGACACACTTAAAGAGAGGCGAACAATCGTCACCAGAACAGCTGACACACATAAAGAGAGGCGAACAATCGTCACCAGAACAGCTGACACACTTAAAGAGAGGCGAACAATCGTCACCAGAACAGCTGACACACTTAAAGAGAGGCGAACAATCGTCACCAGAACAGCTGACACACTTAAAGAGAGGCGAACAATCGTCACCAGAACAGCTGACACACTTAAAGAGAGGCGAACAATCGTCACCAGAACAGCTGACACACTTAAAGAGAGGCGAACAATCGTCACCAGAACAGCTGACACACTTAAAGAGAGGCGAACAATCGTCACCAGAACAGCTGACACACATAAAGAGAGGCGAACAATCGTCACCAGAACAGCAGACACACTTAAAGAGAGGCGAACAATCGTCACCAGAACAGCTGACACACTTAAAGAGAGGCGAACAATCGTCACCAGAACAGCTGACACACTTAAAGAGAGGCGAACAATCGTCACCAGAACAGCTGACACACATAAAGAGAATCGAACAATCGTCACCAGAACAGCTGACACACTTAAAGAGAGGCGAACAATCGTCACCAGAACAGCTGACACACTTAAAGAGAGGCGAACAATCGTCACCAGAACAGCTGACACACTTAAAGAGAGGCGAACAATCGTCACCAGAACAGCTGACACACTTAAAGAGAGGCGAACAATCGTCACCAGAACAGCTGACACACTTAAAGAGAGGCGAACAATCGTCACCAGAACAGCTGACACACTTAAAGAGAGGCGAACAATCGTCACCAGAACAGCTGACACACATAAAGAGAGGTGAACAATCGTCACCAGAACAGCTGACACACTTAAAGAGAGGCGAACAATCGTCACCAGAACAGCTGACACACTTAAAGAGAGGCGAACAATCGTCACCAGAACAGCTGACACACTTAAAGAGAGGCGAACAATCGTCACCAGAACAGCTGACACACTTAAAGAGAGGCGAACAATCGTCACCAGAACTGCTGACAAATTTAAAGAGGCGAACAATCGTCACCAGAACAGCTGACACACTTAAAGAGAGGCGAACAATCGTCACCAGAACAGCAGACACACTTAAAGAGAGGCGAACAATCGTCACCAGGACAGCAGACACACTTAAAGAGAGGCGAACAATCGTCACCAGAACAGCTGACACACTTAAAGAGAGGCGAACAATCGTCACCAGAACAGCAGACACACTTAAAGAGAGGCGAACAATCGTCACCAGAACAGCAGACACACTTAAAGAGAGGCGAACAATCGTCACCAGAACAGCAGACACACTTAAAGAGAGGCGAACAATCGTCACCAGAACAGCTGACACACTTAAAGAGAGGCGAACAATCGTCACCAGAACAGCAGACACACTTAAAGAGAATCGAACAATCGTCACCAGAACAGCTGACACACTTAAAGAGAGGCGAACAATCGTCACCAGAACAGCTGACACACTTAAAGAGAGGCGAACAATCGTCACCAGAACAGCTGACACACTTAAAGAGAGGCGAACAATCGTCACCAGAACAGCTGACACACTTAAAGAGAGGCGAACAATCGTCACCAGAACAGCTGACACACTTAAAGAGAGGCGAACAATCGTCACCAGAACAGCTGACACACTTAAAGAGAGGCGAACAATCGTCACCAGAACAGCTGACACACTTAAAGAGAGGCGAACAATCGTCACCAGAACAGCTGACACACTTAAAGAGAGGCGAACAATCGTCACCAGAACAGCTGACACACTTAAAGAGAGGCGAACAATCGTCACCAGAACAGCTGACACACTTAAAGAGAGGCGAACAATCGTCACCAGAACAGCTGACACACTTAAAGAGAGGCGAACAATCGTCACCAGAACAGCTGACACACTTAAAGAGAGGCGAACAATCGTCACCAGAACAGCTGACACACTTAAAGAGAGGCGAACAATCGTCACCAGAACAGCTGACACACTTAAAGAGAGGCGAACAATCGTCACCAGAACAGCTGACACACTTAAAGAGAGGCGAACAATCGTCACCAGAACAGCTGACACACTTAAAGAGAGGCGAACAATCGTCACCAGAACAGCTGACACACTTAAAGAGAGGCGAACAATCGTCACCAGAACAGCTGACACACTTAAAGAGAGGCGAACAATCGTCACCAGAACAGCTGACACACTTAAAGAGAGGCGAACAATCGTCACCAGAACAGCTGACACACTTAAAGAGAGGCGAACAATCGTCACCAGAACAGCTGACACACTTAAAGAGAGGCGAACAATCGTCACCAAAACAGCTGACACACTTAAAGAGAGGCGAACAATCGTCACCAGAATAGCTGACACACTTAAAGAGAGGCGAACAATCGTCACCAGAACAGCTGACACACTTAAAGAGAGGCGAACAATCGTCACCAGAACAGCTGACACACTTAAAGGGAGGCGAACAATCGTTACCAGAACAGCTGACACACTTAAAGGGAGGCGAACAATCGTCACCAGAACAGCTGACACACTTAAAGAGAGGCGAACAATCGTCACCAGAACAGCTGACACACTTAAAGAGAGGCGAACAATCGTCACCAGAACAGCTGACACACTTAAAGAGAGGCGAACAATCGTCACCAGAACAGCTGACACACTTAAAGGGAGGCGAACAATCGTCACCAGAACAGCTGACACACTTAAAGAAAGGCGAACAATCGTCACCAGAACAGCTGACACACTTAAAGAGAGGTGAACAATCGTCACCAGAACAGCTGACACTCTTAAAGAGAGGCGAACAATCGTCACCAGAACAGCTGACACACTTAAAGAGAGGCGAACAATCGTCGCCAGAACTGCTGACACACTTAAAGAGAGGCGAACAATCGTCACCAGAACAGCTGACACACTTAAAGAGAGGCGAACAATCGTCACCAGAACAGCTGACACACTTAAAGAGAGGCGAACAATCGTCACCAGAACAGCTGACACACTTAAAGAGAGGCGAACAATCGTCACCAGAACAGCTGACACACTTAAAGAGAGGCGAACAATCGTCACCAGAACAGCTGACACACTTAAAGAGAGGCGAACAATCGTCACCAGAACAGCTGACACACTTAAAGAGAGGCGAACAATCGTCACCAGAACAGCTGACACACTTAAAGAGAGGCGAACAATCGTCACCAGAACAGCTGACACACTTAAAGAGAGGCGAACAATCGTCGCCAGAACTGCTGACACACTTAAAGAGAGGCGAACAATCGTCACCAGAACAGCTGACACACTTAAAGAGAGGCGAACAATCGTCACCAGAACAGCTGACACACTTAAAGAGAGGCGAACAATCGTCACCAGAACAGCTGACACACTTAAAGAGAGGCGAACAATCGTCACCAGAACAGCTGACACACTTAAAGAGAGGCGAACAATCGTCACCAGAACAGCTGACACACTTAAAGAGAGGCGAACAATCGTCACCAGAACAGCTGACACACTTAAAGAGAGGCGAACAATCGTCACCAGAACAGCTGACACACTTAAAGGGAGGCGAACAATCGTCACCAGAACACCTGACACACTTAAAGGGAGGCGAACAATCGTCACCAGAACAGCTGACACACTTAAAGAGAGGCGAACAATCGTCACCAGAACAGCTGACACACTTAAAGAGAGGCGAACAATCGTCACCAGAACAGCTGACACACTTAAAGAGAGGCGAACAATCGTCACCAGAACAGCTGACACACTTAAAGAGAGGCGAACAATCGTCGCCAGAACTGCTGACACACTTAAAGAGAGGCGAACAATCGTCGCCAGAACAGCTGACACACTTAAAGAGAGGCGAACAATCGACACCAGAACAGCTGACACACTTAAAGAGAGGCGAACAATCGTCGCCAGAACTGCTGACACACTTAAAGAGAGGCGAACAATCGTCACCAGAACAGCTGACACACTTAAAGAGAGGCGAACAATCGTCACCAGAACAGCTGACACACTTAAAGAGAGGCGAACAATCGTCGCCAGAACTGCTGACACACTTAAAGAGAGCGAACAATCGTCGCCAGAACAGCTGACACACTTAAAGAGAGGCGAACAATCGACACCAGAACAGCTGACACACTTAAAGAGAGGCGAACAATCGTCACCAGAACAGCTGACACACTTAAAGAGAGGCGAACAATCGTCACCAGAACAGCTGACACACTTAAAGAGAGGCGAACAATCGTCACCAGAACAGCTGACACACTTAAAGAGAGGCGAACAATCGTCACCAGAACAGCTGACACACTTAAAGAGAGGTGAACAATCGTCACCAGAACAGCTGACACACTTAAAGAGAGGCGAACAATCGTCGCCAGAACTGCTGACACACTTAAAGAGATTCGAACAATCGTCGCCAGAACAGCTGACACACTTAAAGAGAGGCGAACAATCGACACCAGAACAGCTGACACACTTAAAGAGAGGCGAACAATCGTCACCAGAACAGCTGACACACTTAAAGAGAGGCGAACAATCGTCACCAGAACAGCTGATACACTTAAAGAGAGGCGAACAATCGTCACCAGAACAGCAGACACACTTAAAGAGAGGCGAACAATCGTCACCAGAACAGCAGACACACTTAAAGAGAGGCAAACAATCGTCTCCAGAACAGCTGACACACTTAAAGAGAGGCGAACAATCGTCACCAGAACAGCTGACACACTTAAAGAGAGGCGAACAATCGTCACCAGAACAGCTGACACACTTAAAGAGAGGCGAACAATCGTCACCAGAACAGCTGACACACTTAAAGAGAGGCGAACAATCGTCACCAGAACAGCTGACACACTTAAAGAGAGGCGAACAATCTTCACCAGAACAGCTGACACACTTAAAGAGAGGCGAACAATCGTCACCAGAACAGCTGACACACTTAAAGAGAGGCGAACAATCGTCACCAGAACAGCTGACACACTTAAAGAGAGGCGAACAATCGTCACCAGAACAGCTGACACACTTAAAGAGAGGCGAACAATCGTCACCAGAACAGCTGACACACTTAACGAGAGGCGAACAATCGTCACCAGAACAGTTGACACACTTAAAGAGAGGCGAACAATCGTCACCAGAACAGCTGACACACTTAAAGAGAGGCGAACAATCGTCACCAGAACAGCTGACACACTTAAAGAGAGGCGAACAATCGTCGCCAGAACTGCTGACACACTTAAAGAGAGGCGAACAATCGTCGCCAGAACAGCTGACACACTTAAAGAGAGGCGAACAATCGACACCAGAACAGCTGACACACTTAAAGAGAGGCGAACAATCGTCACCAGAACAGCTGACACACTTAAAGAGAGGCGAACAATCGTCACCAGAACAGCTGACACACTTAAAGAGAGGCGAACAATCGTCACCAGAACAGCTGACACACTTAAAGAGAGGCGAACAATCGTCACCAGAACAGCTGACACACTTAAAGAGAGGCGAACAATCGTCACCAGAACAGCTGACACACTTAAAGAGAGGCGAACAATCGTCACCAGAACAGCTGACACACTTAAAGAGAGGCGAACAATCGTCACCAGAACAGCTGACACACTTAAAGAGAGGCGAACAATCGTCACCAGAACAGCTGACACACTTAAAGAGAGGCGAACAATCGTCACCAGAACAGCTGACACACTTAAAGAGAGGCGAACAATCGTCACCAGAACAGCTGACACACTTAACGAGAGGCGAACAATCGTCACCAGAACAGCTGACACACTTAAAGAGAGGCGAACAATCATCACCAGAACAGCTGACACACTTAAAGAGAGGCGAACAATCGTCACCAGAACAGCTGACACACTTAAAGAGAGGCGAACAATCGTCACCAGAACAGCTGACACACTTAACGAGAGGCGAACAATCGTCACCAGAACAGCTGACACACTTAAAGAGAGGCGAACAATCGTCACCAGAACAGCTGACACACTTAATGAGAGGCGAACAATCGTCACCAGAACAGCAGACACACTTAAAGAGAGGCGAACAATCGTCACCAGAACAGCAGACACACTTAAAGAGAGGCGAACAATCGTCACCAGAACAGCTGACACACTTAAAGAGAGGCGAACAATCGTCACCAGAACAGCTGACACACTTAAAGAGAGGCGAACAATCGTCACCAGAACAGCTGACACACTTAAAGAGAGGCGAACAATCGTCACCAGAACAGCTGACACACTTAAAGAGAGGCGAACAATCGTCACCAGAACAGCTGACACACTTAAAGAGAGGCGAACAATCGTCACCAGAACAGCTGACACACTTAAAGAGAGGCGAACAATCGTCACCAGAAGAGCTGACACACTCAAAGAGAGGCGAACAATCGTCACCAGAAAAGCTGACACACTCAAAGAGAGGCAACCATCGTCACCAGAAGAGCTGACACACTCAAAGAGAGGCGAACAATCGTCACCAGAACAGCTGACACACTCATAGAGAGGCGAACAATCGTCACCAGAACAGCTGACACACTCATAGAGAGGCGAACAATCGTCACCAGAACAGCTGACACACTTAAAGAGAGGCGAACAATCGTCACCAGAACAGCTGACACACTTAAAGAGAGGCGAACAATCGTCACCAGAACAGCTGACACACTTAAAGAGAGGCGAACAATCGTCACCAGAACAGCTGACACACTTAAAGAGAGGCGAACAATCGTCACTAGAACAGCTGACACACTTAAAGAGAGGCGAACAATCGTCACCAGAACAGCTGACACACTTAAAGAGAGGCGAACAATCGTCACCAGAACAGCTGACACACTTAAAGAGAGGCGAACAATCGTCACCAGAACAGCTGACACACTTAAAGAGAGGCGAACAATCGTCACCAGAACAGCTGACACACTTAAAGAGAGGCGAACAATCGTCACCAGAACAGCTGACACACTTAAAGAGAGGCGAACAATCGTCACCAGAACAGCAGACACACTTAAAGAGAGGCGAACAATCGTCACCAGAACAGCTGACACACTTAAAGAGAGGCGAACAATCGTCACCAGAACAGCTGACACACTTAAAGAGAGGCGAACAATCGTCACCAGAACAGCTGACACACTTAAAGAGAGGCGAACAATCGTCACCAGAACAGCTGACACACTTAAAGAGAGGCGAACAATCGTCACCAGAACAGCAGACACACTTAAAGAGAGGCGAACAATCGTCACCAGAACAGCTGACACACTTAAAGAGAGGCGAACAATCGTCACCAGAACAGCTGACACACTTAAAGAGAGGCGAACAATCGTCACCAGAACAGCTGACACACTTAAAGAGAGGCGAACAATCGTCACCAGAACAGCTGACACACTTAAAGAGAGGCGAACAATCGTCACCAGAACAGCTGACACACTTAAAGAGAGGCGAACAATCGTCACCAGAACAGCTGACACACTTAAAGAGAGGCGAACAATCGTCACCAGAACAGCAGACACACTTAAAGAGAGGCGAACAATCGTCACCAGAACAGCTGACACACTTAAAGAGAGGCGAACAATCGTCACCAGAACAGCTGACACACTTAAAGAGAGGCGAACAATCGTCACCAGAACAGCTGACACACTTAAAGAGAGGCGAACAATCGTCACCAGAACAGCTGACACACTTAAAGAGAGGCGAACAATCGTCACCAGAACAGCTGACACACTTAAAGAGAGGCGAACAATCGTCACCAGAACAGCTGACACACTTAAAGGGAGGCGAACAATCGTCACCAGAACAGCTGACACACTTAAAGAAAGGCGAACAATCGTCACCAGAACAGCTGACACACTTAAAGAGAGGCGAACAATCGTCACCAGAACAGCTGACACACTTAAAGAGAGGCGAACAATCGTCACCAGAACAGCTGACACACTTAAAGAGAGGCGAACAATCGTCACCAGAACAGCTGACACACTTAAAGAGAGGCGAACAATCGTCACCAGAACAGCAGACACACTTAAAGAGAGGCGAACAATCGTCACCAGAACAGCTGACACACTTAAAGAGAGGCGAACAATCGTCACCAGAACAGCTGACACACTTAAAGAGAGGCGAACAATCGTCACCAGAACAGCTGACACACTTAAAGAGAGGCGAACAATCGTCACCAGAACAGCTGACACACTTAAAGAGAGGCGAACAATCGTCACCAGAACAGCTGACACACTTAAAGAGAGGCGAACAATCGTCACCAGAACAGCTGACACACTTAAAGAGAGGCGAACAATCGTCACCAGAACAGCAGACACACTCAAAGAGAGGAGAACAATCGTCACCAGAACAGCTGACACACTCAAAGAGAGGCGAACAATCGTCACCAGAGCAGCTGACACAATCAAAGAGAGGCGAACAATCGTCACCAGAACAGCTGACACACTCAAAGAGAGGCGAACAATCGTCACCAGAACAGCTGACACACTCAAAGAGAGGCGAACAATCGTCACCAGAACAGCTGACACACTCAAAGAGAGGCGAACAATCGTCACCAGAACAGCTGACTCACACAAAGAGAGGCGAACAATCGTCACCAGAACAGCTGACACACTTAAAGAGAGGCGAACAATCGTCACCAGAACAGCTGACACACTCAAAGAGAGGCGAACAATCGTCACCAGACCAGCTGACACACTCAAAGAGAGGCGAACAATCGTCACCAGAAGAGCTGACACACTCAAAGGGAGGCGAACAATCGTCACAAGAACAGCTGACACACTCAAAGAGAGGCGAACAATCGTCACCAGAACAGCTGACACACTTAAAGAGAGGCGAACAATCGTCACCAGAACAGCTGACACACTTAAAGAGAGGCGAACAATCGTCACCAGAACATTGACACACTTAAAGAGAGGCGAACAATCGTCACCAGAACAGCTGACACACTTAAAGAGAGGCGAACAATCGTCACCAGAACAGCTGACACGCTTAAAGAGAGGCGAACAATCGTCACCAGAACAGCTGACACACTTAAAGAGAGGCGAACAATCGTCACCAGAACAGCTGACACACTTAAAGAGAGGCGAACAATCGTCACCAGAACAGCTGACACACTCAAAGAGAGGCGAACAATCGTCACCAGAACAGCTGACACACTCAAAGAGAGGCGAACAATCGTCACCAGAAGAGCTGACACACTCAAAGAGAGGCGAACAATCGTCACCAGAACAGCTGACACACTCAAAGAGAGGCGAACAATCGTCACCAGAACAGCTGACACACTTAAAGAGAGGCGAACAATCGTCACCAGAACAGCTGACACACTTAAAGAGAGGCGAACAATCGTCACCAGAACAGCTGACACACTTAAAGAGAGGCGAACAATCGTCACCAGAACAGCTGACACACTTAAAGAGAGGCGAACAATCGTCACCAGAACAGCTGACACACTTAAAGAGAGGCGAACAATCGTCACCAGAACAGCTGACACACTTAAAGAGAGGCGAACAATCGTCACCAGAACAGCTGACACACTTAAAGGAGGCGAACAATCGTCACCAGAACAGCTGACACACTTAAAGAGAGGCGAACAATCGTCACCAGAACAGCTGACACACTTAAAGAGAGGCGAACAATCGTCACCAGAACAGCTGACACACTTAAAGAGAGGCGAACAATCGTCACCAGAACAGCTGACACACTTAAAGAGAGGCGAACAATCGTCACCAGAACAGCTGACACACTTAAAGAGAGGCGAACAATCGTCACCAGAACAGCTGACACGCTTAAAGAGAGGCGAACAATCGTCACCAGAACAGCTGACACACTTAAAGAGAGGCGAACAATCGTCACCAGAACAGCTGACACACTTAAAGAGAGGCGAACAATCGTCACCAGAACAGCTGACACACTTAAAGAGAGGCGAACAATCGTCACCAGAACAGCTGACACACTTAAAGAGAGGCGAACAATCGTCACCAGAACAGCAGACACACTCAAAGAGAGGCGAACAATCGTCACCAGAACAGCTGACACACTCAAAGAGAGGCGAACAATCGTCACCAGAACAGCTGACACACACAAAGAGAGGCGAACAATCGTCACCAGAACAGCTGACACACTCAAAGAGAGGCGAACAATCGTCACCAGAACAGCTGACACACTCAAAGAGAGGCGAACAATCGTCACCAGAACAGCTGACACACTCAAAGAGAGGCGAACAATCGTCACCAGAACAGCTGACACACTCAAAGAGAGGCGAACAATCGTCACCAGACCAGCTGACACACTCAAAGAGAGGCGAACAATCGTCACCAGAAGAGCTGACACACTCAAAGGGAGGCGAACAATCGTCACGAGAACAGCTGACACACTCAAAGAGAGGCGAACAATCGTCACCAGAACAGCTGACACACTTAAAGAGAGGCGAACAATCGTCACCAGAACAGCTGACACACTTAAAGAGAGGCGAACAATCGTCACCAGAACATTGACACACTTAAAGAGAGGCGAACAATCGTCACCAGAACAGCTGACACACTTAAAGAGAGGCGAACAATCGTCACCAGAACAGCTGACACACTTAAAGAGAGGCGAACAATCGTCACCAGAACAGCTGACACACTTAAAGAGAGGCGAACAATCGTCACCAGAACAGCTGACACACTTAAAGAGAGGCGAACAATCGTCACCAGAACAGCTGACACACTTAAAGAGAGGCGAACAATCGTCACCAGAACAGCTGACACACTTAAAGAGAGGCGAACAATCGTCACCAGAACAGCTGACACACTTAAAGAGAGGCGAACAATCGTCACCAGAACAGCTGACACACTTAAAGAGAGGCGAACAATCGTCACCAGAACAGCTGACACACTTAAAGAGAGGCGAACAATCGTCACCAGAACAGCTGACACACTTAAAGAGAGGCGAACAATCGTCACCAGAACAGCTGACACACTTAAAGAGAGGCGAACAATCGTCACCAGAACAGCTGACACACTTAAAGAGAGGCGAACAATCGTCACCAGAACAGCTGACACACTTAAAGAGAGGCGAACAATCGTCACCAGAACAGCAGACACACTTAAAGAGAGGCGAACAATCGTCACCAGAACTGCTGACACACTTAAAGAGAGGCGAACAATCGTCACCAGAACAGCTGACACACTTAAAGAGAGGCAAACAATCGTCACCAGAACAGCTGACACACTTAAAGAGAGGCGAACAATCGTCACCAGAACAGCTGACACACTTAAAGAGAGGCGAACAATCGTCACCAGAACAGCTGACACACTTAAAGAGAGGCGAACAATCGTCACCAGAACAGCTGACACACTTAAAGAGAGGCGAACAATCGTCACCAGAACAGCTGACACACTTAAAGAGAGGCGAACAATCGTCACCAGAACAGCTGACACACTTAAAGAGAGGCGAACAATCGTCACCAGAACAGCAGACACACTTAAAGAGAGGCAAACAATCGTCACCAGAACAGCTGACACACTTAAAGAGAGGCGAACAATCGTCACCAGAACAGCAGACACACTTAAAGAGAGGCGAACAATCGTCACCAGAACAGCTGACACACTTAAAGAGAGGCGAACAATCGTCACCAGAACAGCTGACACACTTAAAGAGAGGCGAACAATCGTCACCAGAACAGCTTACACACTTAAAGAGAGGCGAACAATCGTCACCAGAACAGCAGACACACTTAAAGAGAGGCGAACAATCGTCACCAGAACAGCAGACACACTTAAAGAGAGGCGAACAATCGTCACCAGAACAGCAGACACACTTAAAGAGAGGCGAACAATCGTCACCAGAACAGCTGACACACTTAAAGAGAGGCGAACAATCGTCACCAGAACAGCTGACACACTTAAAGAGAGGCGAACAATCGTCACCAGAACAGCTGACACACTTAAAGAGAGGCGAACAATCGTCACCAGAACAGCTGACACACTTAAAGAGAGGCGAACAATCGTCACCAGAACAGCTGACACACTTAAAGAGAGGCGAACAATCGTCACCAGAACAGCTGACACACTTAAAGAGAGGCGAACAATCGTCACCAGAACAGCTGACACACTTAAAGAGAGGCGAACAATCGTCACCAGAACAGCTGACACACTTAAAGAGAGGCGAACAATCGTCACCAGAACAGCTGACACACTTAAAGAGAGGCGAACAATCGTCACCAGAACAGCTGACACACTTAAAGAGAGGCGAACAATCGTCACCAGAACAGCTGACACACTTAAAGAGAGGCGAACAATCGTCACCAGAACAGCAGACACACTTAAAGAGAGGCAAACAATCGTCACTATAACAGCTGACACACTTAAAGAGAGGCGAACAATCGTCACCAGAACAGCTGACACACTTAAAGAGAGGCGAACAATCGTCACCAGAACAGCAGACACACTTAAAGAGAGGCGAACAATCGTCACCAGAACAGCTGACACACTTAAAGAGAGGCGAACAATCGTCACCAGAACAGCTGACACACTTAAAGAGAGGCGAACAATCGTCACCAGAACAGCTGACACACTTAAAGAGAGGCGAACAATCGTCACCAGAACAGCTGACACACTTAAAGAGAGGCGAACAATCGTCACCAGAACAGCAGACACACTTAAAGAGAGGCGAACAATCGTCACCAGAACAGCAGACACACTTAAAGAGAGGCGAACAATCGTCACCAGAACAGCTGACACACTTAAAGAGAGGCGAACAATCGTCACCAGAACAGCTGACACACTTAAAGAGAGGCGAACAATCGTCACCAGAACAGCTGACACACTTAAAGAGAGGCGAACAATCGTCACCAGAACAGCTGACACACTTAAAGAGAGGCGAACAATCGTCACCAGAACAGCAGACACACTTAAAGAGAGGCGAACAATCGTCACCAGAACAGCTGACACACTTAAAGAGAGGCGAACAATCGTCACCAGAACAGCTGACACACTTAAAGAGAGGCGAACAATCGTCACCAGAACAGCAGACACACTTAAAGAGAGGCGAACAATCGTCACCAGAACAGCTGACACACTTAAAGAGAGGCGAACAATCGTCACCAGAACAGCTGACACACTTAAAGAGAGGCGAACAATCGTCACCAGAACAGCTGACACACTTAAAGAGAGGCGAACAATCGTCACCAGAACAGCTGACACACTTAAAGAGAGGCGAACAATCGTCACCAGAACAGCAGACACACTTAAAGAGAGGCGAACAATCGTCACCAGAACAGCTGACACACTTAAAGAGAGGCGAACAATCGTCACCAGAACAGCAGACACACTTAAAGAGAGGCGAACAATCGTCACCAGAACAGCTGACACACTTAAAGAGAGGCGAAAAATCGTCACCAGAACAGCTGACACACTTAAAGAGAGGCGAACAATCGTCACCAGAACAGCTGACACACTTAAAGAGAGGCGAACAATCGTCACCAGAACAGCTGACACACTTAAAGAGAGGCGAACAATCGTCACCAGAACAGCTGACACACTTAAAGAGAGGCGAACAATCGTCACCAGAACAGCTGACACACTTAAAGAGAGGCGAACAATCGTCACCAGAACAGCTGACACACTTAAAGAGAGGCGAACAATCGTCACCAGAACAGCTGACACACTTAAAGAGAGGCGAACAATCGTCACCAGAACAGCTGACACACTTAAAGAGAGGCGAACAATCGTCACCAGAACAGCAGACACACTTAAAGAGAGGCGAACAATCGTCACCAGAACTGCTGACACACTTAAAGAGAGGCGAACAATCGTCACCAGAACAGCTGACACACTTAAAGAGAGGCAAACAATCGTCACCAGAACAGCTGACACACTTAAAGAGAGGCGAACAATCGTCACCAGAACAGCAGACACACTTAAAGAGAGGCGAACAATCGTCACCAGAACAGCTGACACACTTAAAGAGAGGCGAACAATCGTCACCAGAACAGCTGACACACTTAAAGAGAGGCAAACAGTCGTCACCAGAATAGCTGACACACTTAAAGAGAGGCGAACAATCGTCACCAGAACAGCAGACACACTTAAAGAGAGGCGAACAATCGTCACCAGAACAGCTGACACACTTAAAGAGAGGCGAACAATCGTCACCAGAACAGCTGACACACTTAAAGAGAGGCGAACAATCGTTACCAGAACAGCTGACACACTTAAAGAGAGGCGAACAATCGTCACCAGAACAGCTGACACACTTAAAGAGAGGCGAACAATCGTCACCAGAACAGCTGACACACTTAAAGAGAGGCGAACAATCGTCACCAGAACATTGACACACTTAAAGAGAGGCGAACAATCGTCACCAGAACAGCAGACACACTTAAAGAGAGGCGAACAATCGTCAACAGAACAGCTGACACACTTAAAGAGAGCCGAACAATCGTCACCAGAACAGCTGACACACTTAAAGAGAGCCGAACAATCGTCACCAGAACAGCTGACACACTTAAAGAGAGGCGAACAATCGTCACCAGAACAGCTGACACACTTAAAGAGAGGCGGACAATCGTCACCAGAACAGCTGACACACTTAAAGAGAGGCGAACAATCGTCACCAGAACAGCTGACACACTTAAAGAGAGGCGAACAATCGTCACCAGAACAGCTGACACACTTAAAGAGAGGCGAACAATCGTCACCAGAACAGCTGACACACTTAAAGAGAGGCGAACAATCGTCACCAGAACAGCTGACACACTTAAAGAGAGGCGAACAATCGTCACCAGAACAGCTGACACACTTAAAGAGAGGCGAACAATCGTCACCAGAACAGCTGACACACTTAAAGAGAGGCGAACAATCGTCACCAGAACAGCTGACACACTTAAAGAGAGGCGAACAATCGTCACCAGAACAGCTGACACACTTAAAGAGAGGCGAACAATCGTCACCAGAACAGCAGACACACTTAAAGAGAGGCGAACAATCGTCACCAGAACAGCTGACACACTTAAAGAGAGGCGAACAATCGTCACCAGAACAGCTGACACACTTAAAGAGAGGCGAACAATCGTCACCAGAACAGCTGACACACTTAAAGGGAGGCGAACAATCGTCACCAGAACAGCTGACACACTTAAAGAGAGGCGAACAATCGTCACCAGAACAGCTGACCCCCTTAAGAGAGGCGAACAATCGTCACCAGAACATTGACACACTTAAAGAGAGGCGAACAATCGTCACCAGAACAGCTGACACACTTAAAGAGAGGCGAACAATCGTCACCAGAACAGCTGACACACTTAAAGAGAGGCGAACAATCGTCACCAGAACAGCTGACACACTTAAAGAGAGGCGAACAATCGTCACCAGAACAGCTGACACACTTAAAGAGAGGCGAACAATCGTCACCAGAACAGCTGACACACTTAAAGAGAGGCGAACAATCGTCACCAGAACAGCTGACACACTTAAAGAGAGGCGAACAATCGTCACCAGAACAGCTGACACACTTAAAGAGAGGCGAACAATCGTCACCAGAACAGCTGACACACTTAAAGAGAGGCGAACAATCGTCACCAGAACAGCTGACACACTTAAAGAGAGGCGAACAATCGTCACCAGAACAGCTGACACACTTAAAGAGAGGCGAACAATCGTCACCAGAACAGCTGACACACTTAAAGAGAGGCGAACAATCGTTACCAGAACAGCTGACACACTTAAAGAGAGGCGAACAATCGTCACCAGAACAGCTGACACACTTAAAGAGAGGCGAACAATCGTCACCAGAACAGCTGACACACTTAAAGAGAGGCGAACAATCGTCACCAGAACAGCTGACAAACTTAAAGAGAGGCGAACAATCGTCACCAGAACAGCTGACACACTTAAAGAGAGGCGAACAATCGTCACCAGAACAGCTGACACACTTAAAGAGAGGCGAACAATCGTCACCAGAACAGCTGACACACTTAAAGAGAGGCGAACAATCGTCACCAGAACAGCTGACACACTTAAAGAGAGGCGAACAATCGTCACCAGAACAGCTGACACACTTAAAGAGAGGCGAACAATCGTCACCAGAACAGCTGACACACTTAAAGAGAGGCGAACAATCGTCACCAGAACAGCTGACACACTTAAAGAGAGGCGAACAATCGTCACCAGAACAGCTGACACACTTAAAGAGAGGCGAAAAATCGTCACCAGAACAGCTGACACACTTAAAGAGAGGCGAACAATCGTCACCAGAACAGCAGACACACTTAAAGAGTGGCGAACAATCGTCTCCAGAACAGCTGACACACTTAAAGAGAGGCGAACAATCGTCACCAGAACATTGACACACTTAAAGAGAGGCGAACAATCGTCACCAGAACAGCTGACACACTTAAAGAGAGGCGAACAATCGTCACCAGAACAGCTGACACGCTTAAAGAGAGGCGAACAATCGTCACCAGAACAGCTGACACACTTAAAGAGAGGCGAACAATCGTCACCAGAACAGCTGACACACTTAAAGAGAGGCGAACAATCGTCACCAGAACAGCTGACACACTTAAAGAGAGGCGAACAATCGTCACCAGAACAGCTGACACACTTAAAGAGAGGCGAACAATCGTCACCAGAACAGCTGACACACTTAAAGAGAGGCGAACAATCGTCACCAGAACAGCTGACACACTTAAAGAGAGGCGAACAATCGTCACCAGAACAGCTGACACACCTAAAGAGAGGCGAACAATCGTCACCAGAACAGCAGACACACTTAAAGAGAGGCGAACAATCGTCACCAGAACAGCTGACACACTTAAAGAGAGGCGAAAAATCGTCACCAGAACAGCTGACACACTTAAAGAGAGGCGAACAATCGTCACCAGAACAGCTGACACACTTAAAGAGAGGCGAACAATCGTCACCAGAACAGCTGACACACTTAAAGAGAGGCGAACAATCGTCACCAGAACAGCAGACACACTTAAAGAGAGGCGAACAATCGTCACCAGAACAGCAGACACACTTAAAGAGAGGCGAACAATCGTCACCAGAACAGCTGACACACTTAAAGAGAGGCGAACAATCGTCACCAGAACAGCTGACACACTTAAAGAGAGGCGAACAATCGTCACCAGAACAGCTGACACACTTAAAGAGAGGCGAACAATCGTCACCAGAACAGCTGACACACTTAAAGAGAGGCGAACAATCGTCACCAGAACAGCTGACACACTTAAAGAGAGGCGAACAATCGTCACCAGAACAGCTGACACACTTAAAGAGAGGCGAACAATCGTCACCAGAACAGCTGACACACTTAAAGAGAGGCGAACAATCGTCACCAGAACAGCTGACACACTTAAAGAGAGGCGAACAATCGTCACCAGAACAGCTGACACACTTAAAGAGAGGCGAACAATCGTCACCAGAACAGCTGACACAATTAAAGAGAGGCGAACAATCGTCACCAGAACAGCTGACACACTTAAAGAGAGGCGAACAATCGTCACCAGAACAGCTGACACACTTAAAGAGAGGCGAACAATCGTCACCAGAACAGCAGACACACTTAAAGAGAGGCGAACAATCGTCACCAGAACAGCTGACACACTTAAAGAGAGGCGAACAATCGTCACCAGAACAGCTGACACACTTAAAGAGAGGCGAACAATCGTCACCAGAACAGCAGACACACTTAAAGAGAGGCGAACAATCGTCACCAGAACAGCTGACACACTTAAAGAGAGGCGAACAATCGTCACCAGAACAGCTGACACACTTAAAGAGAGGCGAACAATCGTCACCAGAACAGCTGACACACTTAAAGAGAGGCGAACAATCGTCACCAGAACAGCTGACACACTTAAAGAGAGGCGAACAATCGTCACCAGAACAGCAGACACACTTAAAGAGAGGCGAACAATCGTCACCAGAACAGCTGACACACTTAAAGAGAGGCGAACAATCGTCACCAGAACAGCTGACACACTTAAAGAGAGGCGAACAATCGTCACCAGAACAGCAGACACACTTAAAGAGAGGCGAACAATCGTCACCAGAACAGCTGACACACTTAAAGAGAGGCGAAAAATCGTCACCAGAACAGCTGACACACTTAAAGAGAGGCGAACAATCGTCACCAGAACAGCTGACACACTTAAAGAGAGGCGAACAATCGTCACCAGAACAGCTGACACACTTAAAGAGAGGCGAACAATCGTCACCAGAACAGCTGACACACTTAAAGAGAGGCGAACAATCGTCACCAGAACAGCTGACACACTTAAAGAGAGGCGAACAATCGTCACCAGAACAGCTGACACACTTAAAGAGAGGCGAACAATCGTCACCAGAACAGCAGACACACTTAAAGAGAGGCGAACAATCGTCACCAGAACTGCTGACACACTTAAAGAGAGGCGAACAATCGTCACCAGAACAGCTGACACACTTAAAGAGAGGCAAACAATCGTCACCAGAACAGCTGACACACTTAAAGAGAGGCGAACAATCGTCACCAGAACAGCAGACACACTTAAAGAGAGGCGAACAATCGTCACCAGAACAGCAGACACACTTAAAGAGAGGCGAACAATCGTCACCAGAACAGCTGACACACTTAAAGAGAGGCAAACAGTCGTCACCAGAACAGCTGACACACTTAAAGAGAGGCGAACAATCGTCACCAGAACAGCAGACACACTTAAAGAGAGGCGAACAATCGTCACCAGAACAGCTGACACACTTAAAGAGAGGCGAACAATCGTCACCAGAACAGCTGACACACTTAAAGAGAGGCGAACAATCGTCACCAGAACAGCTGACACACTTAAAGAGAGGCGAACAATCGTCACCAGAACAGCTGACACACTTAAAGAGAGGCGAACAATCGTCACCAGAACAGCTGACACACTTAAAGAGAGGCGAACAATCGTCACCAGAACAGCTGACACACTTAAAGAGAGGCGAACAATCGTCACCAGAACATTGACACACTTAAAGAGAGGCGAACAATCGTCACCAGAACAGCAGACACACTTAAAGAGAGGCGAACAATCGTCACCAGAACAGCTGACACACTTAAAGAGAGGCGAACAATCGTCACCAGAACAGCTGACACACTTAAAGAGAGGCGAACAATCGTCACCAGAACAGCTGACACACTTAAAGAGAGGCGAACAATCGTCACCAGAACAGCAGACACACTTAAAGAGAGGCGAACAATCGTCACCAGAACAGCTGACACACTTAAAGAGAGGCGAACAATCGTCACCAGAACAGCTGACACACTTAAAGAGAGCCGAACAATCGTCACCAGAACAGCTGACACACTTAAAGAGAGCCGAACAATCGTCAACAGAACAGCTGACACACTTAAAGAGAGGCGAACAATCGTCACCAGAACAGCTGACACACTTAAAGAGAGGCGGACAATCGTCACCAGAACAGCTGACACACTTAAAGAGAGGCGAACAATCGTCACCAGAACAGCTGACACACTTAAAGAGAGGCGAACAATCGTCACCAGAACAGCTGACACACTTAAAGAGAGGCGAACAATCGTCACCAGAACAGCTGACACACTTAAAGAGAGGCGAACAATCGTCACCAGAACAGCTGACACACTTAAAGAGAGCCGAACAATCGTCAACAGAACAGCTGACACACTTAAAGAGAGGCGAACAATCGTCACCAGAACAGCTGACACACTTAAAGAGAGGCGAAAAATCGTCACCAGAACAGCTGACACACTTAAAGAGAGGCGAACAATCGTCACCAGAACAGCTGACACACTTAAAGAGAGGCGAACAATCGTCACCAGAACAGCTGACACACTTAAAGAGAGGCGAACAATCGTCACCAGAACAGCTGACACACTTAAAGAGAGGCGAACAATCGTCACCAGAACAGCTGACACACTTAAAGAGAGGCGAACAATCGTCACCAGAACAGCTGACACACTTAAAGAGAGGCGAACAATCGTCACCAGAACAGCTGACACACTTAAAGAGAGGCGAACAATCGTCACCAGAACAGCTGACACACTTAAAGAGAGGCGAACAATCGTCACCAGAACAGCTGACACACTTTAAGAGAGGCGAACAATCGTCACCGGAACAGCTGACACACTTAAAGAGAGGCGAACAATCGTCACCAGAACAGCTGACACACTTAAAGAGAGGCGAACAATCGTCACCAGAACAGCTGACACACTTAAAGAGAGGCGAACAATCGTCACCAGAACAGCTGACAAACTTAAAGAGAGGCGAACAATCGTCACCAGAAGAGCTGACAAACTTAAAGAGAGGCGAACAAACGTCACCAGAACAGCTGACACACTTAAAGAGAGGCGAACAATCGTCACCAGAACAGCTGACACACTTAAAGAGAGGCGAACAATCGTCACCAGAACAGCTGACACACTTAAAGAGAGGCGAAAAATCGTCACCAGAACAGCTGACACACTTAAAGAGAGGCGAAAAATCGTCACCAGAACAGCTGACACACTTTAAGAGAGGCGAAAAATCGTCACCAGAAGAGCTGACAAACTTAAAGAGAGGCGAACAATCGTCACCAGAAGAGCTGACAAACTTAAAGAGAGGCGAACAATCGTCACCAGAACAGCTGACACACTTAAAGAGAGGCGAACAATCGTCACCAGAACAGCTGACACACTTAAAGAGAGGCGAACAATCGTCACCAGAACAGCTGACACACTTAAAGAGAGGCGAAAAATCGTCACCAGAACAGCTGACACCCTCAAAGAGAGGCGAATAATCGTCACCAGAACAGCTGACACACTTAAAGAGAGGCGAACAATCGTCACCAGAACAGCTGACACACTTAAAGAGAGGCGAACAATCGTCACCAGAAGAGCTGACACACTGAAAGAGAGGCGAAAAATCGTCACCAGAACAGCTGACACACTTAAAGAGAGGCGAACAATCGTCACCAGAACAGCTGACACACTTAAAGAGAGGCGAACAATCGTCACCAGAACAGCTGACACACTTAAAGAGAGGCGAACAATCGTCACCAGAACAGCTGACACACTTAAAGAGAGGCGAACAATCGTCACCAGAACAGCTGACACACTTAAAGAGAGGCGAACAATCGTCACCAGAACAGCTGACACACTTAAAGAGAGGCGAACAATCGTCACCAGAACAGCTGACACACTTAAAGAGAGGCGAACAATCGTCACCAGAACAGCAGACACACTTAAAGAGAGGCGAACAATCGTCACCAGAACAGCTGACACACTTAAAGAGAGGCGAACAATCGTCACCAGAACAGCTGACACACTTAAAGAGAGGCGAACAATCGTCACCAGAACAGCTGACACACTTAAAGAGAGGCGAACAATCGTCACCAGAACAGCTGACACACTTAAAGAGAGGCGAACAATCGTCACCAGAACAGCTGACACACTTAAAGAGAGGCGAACAATCGTCACCAGAACATTGACACACTTAAAGAGAGGCGAACAATCGTCACCAGAACAGCTGACACACTTAAAGAGAGGCGAACAATCGTCACCAGAACAGCTGACACACTTAAAGAGAGGCGAACAATCGTCACCAGAACAGCTGACACACTTAAAGAGAGGCGAACAATCGTCACCAGAACAGCTGACACACTTAAAGAGAGGCGAACAATCGTCACCAGAACAGCTGACACACTTAAAGAGAGGCGGACAATCGTCACCAGAACAGCTGACACACTTAAAGAGAGGCGAACAATCGTCACCAGAACAGCTGACACACTTAAAGAGAGGCGAACAATCGTCACCAGAACAGCTGACACACTTAAAGAGAGGCGAACAATCGTCACCAGAACAGCTGACACACTTAAAGAGAGGCGAACAATCGTCACCAGAACAGCTGACACACTTAAAGAGAGGCGAACAATCGTCACCAGAACAGCTGACACACTTAAAGAGAGGCGAACAATCGTCACCAGAACAGCTGACACACTTAAAGAGAGGCGAACAATCGTCACCAGAACAGCTGACACACTTAAAGAGAGGCGAACAATCGTCACCAGAACAGCTGACACACTTAAAGAGAGGCGAACAATCGTCACCAGAACAGCTGACACACTTAAAGAGAGGCGAACAATCGTCACCAGAACAGCTGACACACTTTAAGAGAGGCGAACAATCGTCACCGGAACAGCTGACACACTTAAAGAGAGGCGAACAATCGTCACCAGAACAGCTGACACACTTAAAGAGAGGCGAACAATCGTCACCAGAACAGCTGACACACTTAAAGAGAGGCGAACAATCGTCACCAGAACAGCTGACAAACTTAAAGAGAGGCGAACAATCGTCACCAGAAGAGCTGACAAACTTAAAGAGAGGCGAACAATCGTCACCAGAACAGCTGACACACTTAAAGAGAGGCGAACAATCGTCACCAGAACAGCTGACACACTTAAAGAGAGGCGAAAAATCGTCACCAGAACAGCTGACACACTTAAAGAGAGGCGAAAAATCGTCACCAGAACAGCTGACACACTTAAAGAGAGGCGAAAAATCGTCACCAGAACAGCTGACACACTTTAAGAGGGGCGAAAAATCGTCACCAGAAGAGCTGACAAACTTAAAGAGAGGCGAACAATCGTCACCAGAAGAGCTGACAAACTTAAAGAGAGGCGAACAATCGTCACCAGGTCAGCTGACACACTTAAAGAGAGGCGAACAATCGTCACCAGAACAGCTGACACACTTAAAGAGAGGCGAACAATCGTCACCAGAACAGCTGACACACTTAAAGAGAGGCGAACAATCGTCACCAGAACAGCTGACACACTTAAAGAGAGGCGAACAATCGTCACCAGAAGAGCTGACACACTTAAAGAGAGGCGAAAAATCGTCACCAGAACAGCTGACACACTTAAAGAGAGGCGAACAATCGTCACCAGAACAGCTGACACACTTAAAGAGAGGCGAACAATCGTCACCAGAACAGCTGACACACTTAAAGAGAGGCGAACAATCGTCACCAGAACAGCTGACACACTTAAAGAGAGGCGAACAATCGTCACCAGAACAGCTGACACACTTAAAGAGAGGCGAACAATCGTCACCAGAACAGCTGACACACTTAAAGAGAGGCGAACAATCGTCACCAGAACAGCTGACACACTTAAAGAGAGGCGAACAATCGTCACCAGAACAGCTGACACACTTAAAGAGAGGCGAACAATCGTCACCAGAACAGCTGACACACTTAAAGAGAGGCGAACAATCGTCACCAGAACAGCTGACACACTTAAAGAGAGGCGAACAATCGTCACCAGAACAGCTGACACACTTAAAGAGAGGCGAACAATCGTCACCAGAACAGCAGACACACTTAAAGAGAGGCGAACAATCGTCACCAGAACAGCAGACACACTTAAAGAGAGGCGAACAATCGTCACCAGAACAGCAGACACACTTAAAGAGAGGCGAACAATCGTCACCAGAACAGCTGACACACTTAAAGAGAGGCGAACAATCGTCACCAGAACAGCTGACACACTTAAAGAGAGGCGAACAATCGTCACCAGAACAGCTGACACACTTAAAGAGAGGCGAACAATCGTCACCAGAACAGCTGACACACTTAAAGAGAGGCGAACAATCGTCACCAGAACAGCTGACACACTTAAAGAGAGGCGAACAATCGTCACCAGAACAGCTGACACACTTAAAGAGAGGCGAACAATCGTCACCAGAACAGCTGACACACTTAAAGAGAGGCGAACAATCGTCACCAGAACAGCTGACACACTTAAAGAGAGGCGAACAATCGTCACCAGAACAGCTGACACACTTAAAGAGAGGCGAACAATCGTCACCAGAACAGCTGACACACCTAAAGAGAGGCGAACAATCGTCACCAGAACAGCAGACACACTTAAAGAGAGGCGAACAATCGTCACCAGAACAGCTGACACACTTAAAGAGAGGCGAAAAATCGTCACCAGAACAGCTGACACACTTAAAGAGAGGCGAACAATCGTCACCAGAACAGCTGACACACTTAAAGAGAGGCGAACAATCGTCACCAGAACAGCTGACACACTTAAAGAGAGGCGAACAATCGTCACCAGAACAGCAGACACACTTAAAGAGAGGCGAACAATCGTCACCAGAACAGCAGACACACTTAAAGAGAGGCGAACAATCGTCACCAGAACAGCTGACACACTTAAAGAGAGGCGAACAATCGTCACCAGAACAGCTGACACACTTAAAGAGAGGCGAACAATCGTCACCAGAACAGCTGACACACTTAAAGAGAGGCGAACAATCGTCACCAGAACAGCTGACACACTTAAAGAGAGGCGAACAATCGTCACCAGAACAGCTGACACACTTAAAGAGAGGCGAACAATCGTCACCAGAACAGCTGACACACTTAAAGAGAGGCGAACAATCGTCACCAGAACAGCTGACACACTTAAAGAGAGGCGAACAATCGTCACCAGAACAGCTGACACACTTAAAGAGAGGCGAACAATCGTCACCAGAACAGCTGACACACTTAAAGAGAGGCGAACAATCGTCACCAGAACAGCTGACACACTTAAAGAGAGGCGAACAATCGTCACCAGAACAGCTGACACACTTAAAGAGAGGCGAACAATCGTCACCAGAACAGCTGACACACTTAAAGAGAGGCGAACAATCGTCACCAGAACAGCAGACACACTTAAAGAGAGGCGAACAATCGTCACCAGAACAGCTGACACACTTAAAGAGAGGCGAACAATCGTCACCAGAACAGCTGACACACTTAAAGAGAGGCGAACAATCGTCACCAGAACAGCAGACACACTTAAAGAGAGGCGAACAATCGTCACCAGAACAGCTGACACACTTAAAGAGAGGCGAACAATCGTCACCAGAACAGCTGACACACTTAAAGAGAGGCGAACAATCGTCACCAGAACAGCTGACACACTTAAAGAGAGGCGAACAATCGTCACCAGAACAGCTGACACACTTAAAGAGAGGCGAACAATCGTCACCAGAACAGCAGACACACTTAAAGAGAGGCGAACAATCGTCACCAGAACAGCTGACACACTTAAAGAGAGGCGAACAATCGTCACCAGAACAGCTGACACACTTAAAGAGAGGCGAACAATCGTCACCAGAACAGCAGACACACTTAAAGAGAGGCGAACAATCGTCACCAGAACAGCTGACACACTTAAAGAGAGGCGAAAAATCGTCACCAGAACAGCTGACACACTTAAAGAGAGGCGAACAATCGTCACCAGAACAGCTGACACACTTAAAGAGAGGCGAACAATCGTCACCAGAACAGCTGACACACTTAAAGAGAGGCGAACAATCGTCACCAGAACAGCTGACACACTTAAAGAGAGGCGAACAATCGTCACCAGAACAGCTGACACACTTAAAGAGAGGCGAACAATCGTCACCAGAACAGCTGACACACTTAAAGAGAGGCGAACAATCGTCACCAGAACAGCAGACACACTTAAAGAGAGGCGAACAATCGTCACCAGAACTGCTGACACACTTAAAGAGAGGCGAACAATCGTCACCAGAACAGCTGACACACTTAAAGAGAGGCAAACAATCGTCACCAGAACAGCTGACACACTTAAAGAGAGGCGAACAATCGTCACCAGAACAGCAGACACACTTAAAGAGAGGCGAACAATCGTCACCAGAACAGCAGACACACTTAAAGAGAGGCGAACAATCGTCACCAGAACAGCTGACACACTTAAAGAGAGGCAAACAGTCGTCACCAGAACAGCTGACACACTTAAAGAGAGGCGAACAATCGTCACCAGAACAGCAGACACACTTAAAGAGAGGCGAACAATCGTCACCAGAACAGCTGACACACTTAAAGAGAGGCGAACAATCGTCACCAGAACAGCTGACACACTTAAAGAGAGGCGAACAATCGTCACCAGAACAGCTGACACACTTAAAGAGAGGCGAACAATCGTCACCAGAACAGCTGACACACTTAAAGAGAGGCGAACAATCGTCACCAGAACAGCTGACACACTTAAAGAGAGGCGAACAATCGTCACCAGAACAGCTGACACACTTAAAGAGAGGCGAACAATCGTCACCAGAACATTGACACACTTAAAGAGAGGCGAACAATCGTCACCAGAACAGCAGACACACTTAAAGAGAGGCGAACAATCGTCACCAGAACAGCTGACACACTTAAAGAGAGGCGAACAATCGTCACCAGAACAGCTGACACACTTAAAGAGAGGCGAACAATCGTCACCAGAACAGCTGACACACTTAAAGAGAGGCGAACAATCGTCACCAGAACAGCTGACACACTTAAAGAGAGGCGAACAATCGTCACCAGAACAGCTGACACACTTAAAGAGAGCCGAACAATCGTCACCAGAACAGCTGACACACTTAAAGAGAGGCGAAACATCGTCACCAGAACAGCTGACACACTTGAAGAGAGGCGAAAAATCGTCACCAGAACAGCTGACAAACTTAAAGAGAGGCGAACAATCGTCACCAGAAGAGCTGACAAACTTAAAGAGAGGCGAACAATCGTCACCAGAACAGCTGACACACTTAAAGAGAGGCGAACAATCGTCACCAGAACAGCTGACACACTTAAGGAGAGGCGAACAATCGTCACCAGAACAGCTGACACCCTTAAAGAGAGGCGAACAATCGTCACCAGAACAGCTGACACACTTAAAGAGAGGCGAACAATCGTCACCAGAACAGCTGACACACTTAAAGAGAGCCGAACAATCGTCACCAGAACAGCTGACACACTTAAAGAGAGCCGAACAATCGTCACCAGAACAGCTGACACACTTAAAGAGAGCCGAACAATCGTCACCAGAACAGCTGACACACTTAAAGAGAGGCGAACAATCGTCACCAGAACAGCTGACACACTTAAAGAGAGGCGGACAATCGTCACCAGAACAGCTGACACACTTAAAGAGAGGCGAACAATCGTCACCAGAACAGCTGACACACTTAAAGAGAGGCGAACAATCGTCACCAGAACAGCTGACACACTTAAAGAGAGGCGAACAATCGTCACCAGAACAGCTGACACACTTAAAGAGAGGCGAACAATCGTCACCAGAACAGCTGACACACTTAAAGAGAGGCGAACAATCGTCACCAGAACAGCTGACACACTTAAAGAGAGGCGAACAATCGTCACCAGAACAGCTGACACACTTAAAGAGAGGCGAACAATCGTCACCAGAACAGCTGACACACTTAAAGAGAGGCGAACAATCGTCACCAGAACAGCTGACACACTTAAAGAGAGGCGAACAATCGTCACCAGAACAGCTGACACACTTAAAGAGAGGCGAACAATCGTCACCAGAACAGCTGACACACTTAAAGAGAGGCGAACAATCGTCACCAGAACAGCTGACACACTTAAAGAGAGGCGAACAATCGTCACCAGAACAGCTGACACACTTAAAGAGAGGCGAAACATCGTCACCAGAACAGCTGACACACTTGAAGAGAGGCGAAAAATCGTCACCAGAACAGCTGACAAACTTAAAGAGAGGCGAACAATCGTCACCAGAAGAGCTGACAAACTTAAAGAGAGGCGAACAATCGTCACCAGAACAGCTGACACACTTAAAGAGAGGCGAACAATCGTCACCAGAACAGCTGACACACTTAAGGAGAGGCGAACAATCGTCACCAGAACAGCTGACACCCTTAAAGAGAGGCGAACAATCGTCACCAGAACAGCTGACACACTTAAAGAGAGGCGAACAATCGTCACCAGAACAGCTGACACACTTAAAGAGAGGCGAACAATCGTCACCAGAACAGCTGACACACTTTAAGAGAGGCGAACAATCGTCACCGGAACAGCTGACACACTTAAAGAGAGGCGAACAATCGTCACCAGAACAGCTGACACACTTAAAGAGAGGCGAACAATCGTCACCAGAACAGCTGACACACTTAAAGAGAGGCGAACAATCGTCACCAGAACAGCTGACAAACTTAAAGAGAGGCGAACAATCGTCACCAGAAGAGCTGACAAACTTAAAGAGAGGCGAACAATCGTCACCAGAACAGCTGACACACTTAAAGAGAGGCGAACAATCGTCACCAGAACAGCTGACACACTTAAAGAGAGGCAAACAATCGTCACCAGAACAGCTGACACACTTAAAGAGAGGCGAAAAATCGTCACCAGAACAGCTGACACACTTAAAGAGAGGCGAAAAATCGTCACCAGAACAGCTGACACACTTTAAGAGAGGCGAAAAATCGTCACCAGAAGAGCTGACAAACTTAAAGAGAGGCGAACAATCGTCACCAGAAGAGCTGACAAACTTAAAGAGAGGCGAACAATCGTCACCAGAACAGCTGACACACTTAAAGAGAGGCGAACAATCGTCACCAGAACAGCTGACACACTTAAAGAGAGGCGAACAATCGTCACCAGAACAGCTGACACACTTAAAGAGAGGCGAAAAATCGTCACCAGAACAGCTGACACCCTCAAAGAGAGGCGAACAATCGTCACCAGAACAGCTGACACACTTAAAGAGAGGCGAACAATCGTCACCAGAACAGCTGACACACTTAAAGAGAGGCGAACAATCGTCACCAGAAGAGCTGACACACTTAAAGAGAGGCGAACAATCGTCACCAGAACAGCTGACACACTTAAAGAGAGGCGAACAATCGTCACCAGAACAGCTGACACACTTAAAGAGAGGCGAACAATCGTCACCAGAACAGCTGACACACTTAAAGAGAGGCGAACAATCGTCACCAGAACAGCTGACACACTTAAAGAGAGGCGAACAATCGTCACCAGAACAGCTGACACACTTAAAGAGAGGCGAACAATCGTCACCAGAACAGCTGACACACTTAAAGAGAGGCGAACAATCGTCACCAGAACAGCTGACACACTTAAAGAGAGGCGAAAAATCGTCACCAGAACAGCTGACACCCTCAAAGAGAGGCGAACAATCGTCACCAGAACAGCTGACACACTTAAAGAGAGGCGAACAATCGTCACCAGAACAGCTGACACACTTAAAGAGAGGCGAACAATCGTCACCAGAAGAGCTGACACACTTAAAGAGAGGCGAACAATCGTCACCAGAACAGCTGACACACTTAAAGAGAGGCGAACAATCGTCACCAGAACAGCTGACACACTTAAAGAGAGGCGAACAATCGTCACCAGAACAGCTGACACACTTAAAGAGAGGCGAACAATCGTCACCAGAACAGCTGACACACTTAAAGAGAGGCGAAACATCGTCACCAGAACAGCTGACACACTTGAAGAGAGGCGAAAAATCGTCACCAGAACAGCTGACAAACTTAAAGAGAGGCGAACAATCGTCACCAGAAGAGCTGACAAACTTAAAGAGAGGCGAACAATCGTCACCAGAACAGCTGACACACTTAAAGAGAGGCGAACAATCGTCACCAGAACAGCTGACACACTTAAGGAGAGGCGAACAATCGTCACCAGAACAGCTGACACCCTTAAAGAGAGGCGAACAATCGTCACCAGAACAGCTGACACACTTAAAGAGAGGCGAACAATCGTCACCAGAACAGCTGACACACTTAAAGAGAGCCGAACAATCGTCACCAGAACAGCTGACACACTTAAAGAGAGCCGAACAATCGTCACCAGAACAGCTGACACACTTAAAGAGAGCCGAACAATCGTCACCAGAACAGCTGACACACTTAAAGAGAGGCGAACAATCGTCACCAGAACAGCTGACACACTTAAAGAGAGGCGGACAATCGTCACCAGAACAGCTGACACACTTAAAGAGAGGCGAACAATCGTCACCAGAACAGCTGACACACTTAAAGAGAGGCGAACAATCGTCACCAGAACAGCTGACACACTTAAAGAGAGGCGAACAATCGTCACCAGAACAGCTGACACACTTAAAGAGAGGCGAACAATCGTCACCAGAACAGCTGACACACTTAAAGAGAGGCGAACAATCGTCACCAGAACAGCTGACACACTTAAAGAGAGGCGAACAATCGTCACCAGAACAGCTGACACACTTAAAGAGAGGCGAACAATCGTCACCAGAACAGCTGACACACTTAAAGAGAGGCGAACAATCGTCACCAGAACAGCTGACACACTTAAAGAGAGGCGAACAATCGTCACCAGAACAGCTGACACACTTAAAGAGAGGCGAACAATCGTCACCAGAACAGCTGACACACTTAAAGAGAGGCGAACAATCGTCACCAGAACAGCTGACACACTTAAAGAGAGGCGAACAATCGTCACCAGAACAGCTGACACACTTAAAGAGAGGCGAAACATCGTCACCAGAACAGCTGACACACTTGAAGAGAGGCGAAAAATCGTCACCAGAACAGCTGACAAACTTAAAGAGAGGCGAACAATCGTCACCAGAAGAGCTGACAAACTTAAAGAGAGGCGAACAATCGTCACCAGAACAGCTGACACACTTAAAGAGAGGCGAACAATCGTCACCAGAACAGCTGACACACTTAAGGAGAGGCGAACAATCGTCACCAGAACAGCTGACACCCTTAAAGAGAGGCGAACAATCGTCACCAGAACAGCTGACACACTTAAAGAGAGGCGAACAATCGTCACCAGAACAGCTGACACACTTAAAGAGAGGCGAACAATCGTCACCAGAACAGCTGACACACTTTAAGAGAGGCGAACAATCGTCACCGGAACAGCTGACACACTTAAAGAGAGGCGAACAATCGTCACCAGAACAGCTGACACACTTAAAGAGAGGCGAACAATCGTCACCAGAACAGCTGACACACTTAAAGAGAGGCGAACAATCGTCACCAGAACAGCTGACAAACTTAAAGAGAGGCGAACAATCGTCACCAGAAGAGCTGACAAACTTAAAGAGAGGCGAACAATCGTCACCAGAACAGCTGACACACTTAAAGAGAGGCGAACAATCGTCACCAGAACAGCTGACACACTTAAAGAGAGGCAAACAATCGTCACCAGAACAGCTGACACACTTAAAGAGAGGCGAAAAATCGTCACCAGAACAGCTGACACACTTAAAGAGAGGCGAAAAATCGTCACCAGAACAGCTGACACACTTTAAGAGAGGCGAAAAATCGTCACCAGAAGAGCTGACAAACTTAAAGAGAGGCGAACAATCGTCACCAGAAGAGCTGACAAACTTAAAGAGAGGCGAACAATCGTCACCAGAACAGCTGACACACTTAAAGAGAGGCGAACAATCGTCACCAGAACAGCTGACACACTTAAAGAGAGGCGAACAATCGTCACCAGAACAGCTGACACACTTAAAGAGAGGCGAAAAATCGTCACCAGAACAGCTGACACCCTCAAAGAGAGGCGAACAATCGTCACCAGAACAGCTGACACACTTAAAGAGAGGCGAACAATCGTCACCAGAACAGCTGACACACTTAAAGAGAGGCGAACAATCGTCACCAGAAGAGCTGACACACTTAAAGAGAGGCGAACAATCGTCACCAGAACAGCTGACACACTTAAAGAGAGGCGAACAATCGTCACCAGAACAGCTGACACACTTAAAGAGAGGCGAACAATCGTCACCAGAACAGCTGACACACTTAAAGAGAGGCGAACAATCGTCACCAGAACAGCTGACACACTTAAAGAGAGGCGAACAATCGTCACCAGAACAGCTGACACACTTAAAGAGAGGCGAACAATCGTCACCAGAACAGCTGACACACTTAAAGAGAGGCGAACAATCGTCACCAGAACAGCTGACACACTTAAAGAGAGGCGAACAATCGTCACCAGAACAGCTGACACACTTAAAGAGAGGCGAACAATCGTCACCAGAACAGCTGACACACTTAAAGAGAGGCGAACAATCGTCACCAGAACAGCTGACACACTTAAAGAGAGGCGAACAATCGTCACCAGAACAGCAGACACACTTAAAGAGAGGCGAACAATCGTCACCAGAACAGCAGACACACTTAAAGAGAGGCGAACAATCGTCACCAGAACAGCAGACACACTTAAAGAGAGGCGAACAATCGTCACCAGAACAGCTGACACACTTAAAGAGAGGCGAACAATCGTCACCAGAACAGCTGACACACTTAAAGAGAGGCGAACAATCGTCACCAGAACAGCTGACACACTTAAAGAGAGGCGAACAATCGTCACCAGAACAGCTGACACACTTAAAGAGAGGCGAACAATCGTCACCAGAACAGCTGACACACTTAAAGAGAGGCGAACAATCGTCACCAGAACAGCTGACACACTTAAAGAGAGGCGAACAATCGTCACCAGAACAGCTGACACACTTAAAGAGAGGCGAACAATCGTCACCAGAACAGCTGACACACTTAAAGAGAGGCGAACAATCGTCACCAGAACAGCTGACACACTTAAAGAGAGGCGAACAATCGTCACCAGAACAGCTGACACACTTAAAGAGAGGCGAACAATCGTCACCAGAACAGCTGACACACTTAAAGAGAGGCGAACAATCGTCACCAGAACAGCTGACACACTTAAAGAGAGGCGAACAATCGTCACCAGAACAGCTGACACACTTAAAGAGAGGCGAACAATCGTCACCAGAACAGCTGACACACTTAAAGAGCAGCGAACAATCGTCACCAGAACAGCTGACACACTTAAAGAGAGGCGAACAATCGTCACCAGAACAGCTGACACACTTAAAGAGAGGCGAACAATCGTCACCAGAACAGCTGACACACTTAAAGAGAGGCGAACAATCGTCACCAGAACAGCTGACACACTTAAAGAGAGGCGAACAATCGTCACCAGAACAGCTGACACACTTAAAGAGAGGCGAACAATCGTCACCAGAACAGCTGACACACTTAAAGAGAGGCGAACAATCGTCACCAGAACAGCAGACGCACTTAAAGAGAGGCGAACAATCGTCACCAGAACAGCTGACACACTTAAAGAGAGGCGAACAATCGTCACCAGAACAGCTGACACACTTAAAGAGAGGCGAACAATCGTCACCAGAACAGCTGACACACTTAAAGAGAGGCGAACAATCGTCACCAGAACAGCTGACACACTTAAAGAGAGGCGAACAATCGTCACCAGAACAGCTGACACACTTAAAGAGAGGCGAACAATCGTCACCAGAACAGCTGACACACTTAAAGAGAGGCGAACAATCGTCACCAGAACAGCTGACACACTTAAAGAGAGGCGAACAATCGTCACCAGAACAGCTGACACACTTAAAGAGAGGCGAAAAATCGTCACCAGAACAGCTGACACACTTTAAGAGAGGCGAAAAATCGTCACCAGAAGAGCTGACAAACTTAAAGAGAGGCGAACAATCGTCACCAGAAGAGCAGACAAACTTAAAGAGAGGCGAACAATCGTCACCAGAACAGCTGACACACTTAAAGAGAGGCGAACAATCGTCACCAGAACAGCTGACACACTTAAAGAGAGGCGAACAATCGTCACCAGAACAGCTGACACACTTAAAGAGAGGCGAACAATCGTCACCAGAACAGCTGACACACTTAAAGAGAGGCGAACAATCGTCACCAGAAGAGCTGACCCACTTAAAGAGAGGCGAACAATCGTCACCAGAACAGCAGACACACTTAAAGAGAGGCGAACAATCGTCACCAGAACAGCTGACACACTTAAAGAGAGGCGAACAATCGTCACCAGAACAGCTGACACACTTAAAGAGAGGCGAACAATCGTCACCAGAAGAGCTGACACACTTAAAGAGAGGCAAACAATCGTCACCAGAACAGCTGACACACTTAAAGAGAGGCGAACAATCGTCACCAGAACAGCTGACACACTTAAAGAGAGGCGAAAAATCGTCACCAGAACAGCTGACAAACTTAAAGAGAGGCGAACAATCGTCACCAGAAGAGCTGACAAACTTAAAGAGAGGCGAACAATCGTCACCAGAACAGCTGACACACTTAAAGAGAGGCGAACAATCGTCACCAGAACAGCTGACACACTTAAAGAGAGGCGAACAATCGTCACCAGAACAGCTGACACCCTTAAAGAGAGGCGAACAATCGTCACCAGAACAGCTGACACACTTAAAGAGAGGCGAACAATCGTCACCAGAACAGCTGACACACTTAAAGAGAGGCGAACAATCGTCACCAGAACAGCTGACACACTTAAAGAGAGGCGAACAATCGTCACCAGAACAGCTGACACACTTAAAGAGAGGCGAACAATCGTCACCAGAACAGCTGACACACTTAAAGAGAGGCGTACAATCGTCACCAGAACAGCTGACACACTTAAAGAGAGGCGAACAATCGTCACCAGAACAGCTGACAAACTTAAAGAGAGGCGAACAATCGTCACCAGAACAGCTGACACACTTAAAGAGAGGCGAACAATCGTCACCAGAACAGCTGACACACTTAAAGAGAGGCGAACAATCGTCACCAGAACAGCTGACACACTTAAAGAGAGGCGAACAATCGTCACCAGAACAGCTGACACACTTAAAGAGAGGCGAACAATCGTCACCAGAACAGCTGACACACTTAAAGAGAGGCGAAAAATCGTCACCAGAACAGCTGACACACTTTAAGAGAGGCGAAAAATCGTCACCAGAAGAGCTGACAAACTTAAAGAGAGGCGAACAATCGTCACCAGAAGAGCTGACAAACTTAAAGAGAGGCGAACAATCGTCACCAGAACAGCTGACACACTTAAAGAGAGGCGAACAATCGTCACCAGAACAGCTGACACACTTAAAGAGAGGCGAGCAATCGTCACCAGAACAGCTGACACACTTAAAGAGAGGCGAACAATCGTCACCAGAACAGCTGACACACTTAAAGAGAGGCGAACAATCGTCACCAGAAGAGCTGACACACTTAAAGAGAGGCGAACAATCGTCACCAGAACAGCAGACACACTTAAAGAGAGGCGAACAATCGTCACCAGAACAGCTGACACACTTAAAGAGAGGCGAACAATCGTCACCAGAACAGCTGACACACTTAAAGAGAGGCGAACAATCGTCACCAGAAGAGCTGACACACTTAAAGAGAGGCAAACAATCGTCACCAGAACAGCTGACACACTTAAAGAGAGGCGAACAATCGTCACCAGAACAGCTGACACACTTAAAGAGAGGCGAACAATCGTCACCAGAACAGCTGACACACTTAAAGAGAGGCGAACAATCGTCACCAGAACAGCTGACACACTTAAAGAGAGGCGAACAATCGTCACCAGAACAGCTGACACACTTAAAGAGAGGCGAACAATCGTCACCAGAACAGCTGACACACTTAAAGAGAGGCGAACAATCGTCACCAGAACAGCTGACACACTTAAAGAGAGGCGAACAATCGTCACCAGAACAGCTGACACACTTAAAGAGAGGCGAACAATCGTCACCAGAACAGCTGACACACTTAAAGAGAGGCGAACAATCGTCACCAGAACAGCTGACACACTTAAAGAGAGGCGAACAATCGTCACCAGAACAGCTGACACACTTAAAGAGAGGCGAACAATCGTCACCAGAACAGCTGACACACTTAAAGAGAGGCGAACAATCGTCACCAGAACAGCTGACACACTTAAAGAGAGGCGAACAATCGTCACCAGAACAGCTGACACACTTAAAGAGAGGCGAACAATCGTCACCAGAACAGCTGACACACTTAAAGAGAGGCGAACAATCGTCACCAGAACAGCAGACACACTTAAAGAGAGGCGAACAATCGTCACCAGAACAGCTGACACACTTAAAGAGAGGCGAACAATCGTCACCAGAACAGCTGACACACTTAAAGAGAGGCGAACAATCGTCACCAGAACAGCTGACACACTTAAAGAGAGGCGAACAATCGTCACCAGAACAGCTGACACACTTAAAGAGAGGCGAACAATCGTCACCAGAACAGCTGACACACTTAAAGAGAGGCGAACAATCGTCACCAGAACATTGACACACTTAAAGAGAGGCGAACAATCGTCACCAGAACAGCTGACACACTTAAAGAGAGGCAAACAATCGTCACCAGAACAGCTGACACACTTAAAGAGAGGCGAACAATCGTCACCAGAACAGCTGACACACTTAAAGAGAGGCGAACAATCGTCACCAGAACAGCTGACACACTTAAAGAGAGGCGAACAATCGTCACCAGAACAGCTGACACACTTAAAGAGAGGCGAACAATCGTCACCAGAACAGCTGACACACTTAAAGAGAGGCGAACAATCGTCACCAGAACAGCTGACACACTTAAAGAGAGGCGAACAATCGTCACCAGAACAGCTGACAAACTTAAAGAGAGGCGAACAATCGTCACCAGAACAGCTGACACACTTAAAGAGAGGCGAACAATCGTCACCAGAACAGCTGACACACTTAAAGAGAGGCGAACAATCGTCACCAGAACAGCTGCCACACTTAAAGAGAGGCGAACAATCGTCACCAGAACAGCTGACACACTTAAAGAGAGGCGAACAATCGTCACCAGAACAGCTGACACACTTAAAGAGAGGCGAACAATCGTCACCAGAACAGCTGACACACTTAAAGAGAGGCGAACAATCGTCACCAGAACAGCTGACACAATTAAAGAGAGGCGAACAATCGTCACCAGAACAGCTGACACACTTAAAGAGAGGCGAAAAATCGTCACCAGAACAGCTGACACACTTAAAGAGAGGCGAACAATCGTCACCAGAACAGCAGACACACTTAAAGAGTGGCGAACAATCGTCTCCAGAACAGCTGACACACTTAAAGAGAGGCGAACAATCGTCACCAGAACATTGACACACTTAAAGAGAGGCGAACAATCGTCACCAGAACATTGACACACTTAAAGAGAGGCGAACAATCGTCACCAGAACAGCTGACACGCTTAAAGAGAGGCGAACAATCGTCACCAGAACAGCTGACACACTTAAAGAGAGGCGAACAATCGTCACCAGAACAGCTGACACACTTAAAGAGAGGCGAACAATCGTCACCAGAACAGCTGACACACTTAAAGAGAGGCGAACAATCGTCACCAGAACAGCTGACACACTTAAAGAGAGGCGAACAATCGTCACCAGAACAGCTGACACACTTAAAGAGAGGCGAACAATCGTCACCAGAACAGCTGACACACTTAAAGAGAGGCGAACAATCGTCACCAGAACAGCTGACACACTTAAAGAGAGGCGAACAATCGTCACCAGAACAGCAGACACACTTAAAGAGAGGCGAACAATCGTCACCAGAACAGCTGACACACTTAAAGAGAGGCGAAAAATCGTCACCAGAACAGCTGACACACTTAAAGAGAGGCGAACAATCGTCACCAGAACAGCTGACACACTTAAAGAGAGGCGAACAATCGTCACCAGAACAGCTGACACACTTAAAGAGAGGCGAACAATCGTCACCAGAACAGCAGACACACTTAAAGAGAGGCGAACAATCGTCACCAGAACAGCAGACACACTTAAAGAGAGGCGAACAATCGTCACCAGAACAGCTGACACACTTAAAGAGAGGCGAACAATCGTCACCAGAACAGCTGACACACTTAAAGAGAGGCGAACAATCGTCACCAGAACAGCTGACACACTTAAAGAGAGGCGAACAATCGTCACCAGAACAGCTGACACACTTAAAGAGAGGCGAACAATCGTCACCAGAACAGCTGACACACTTAAAGAGAGGCGAACAATCGTCACCAGAACAGCTGACACACTTAAAGAGAGGCGAACAATCGTCACCAGAACAGCTGACACACTTAAAGAGAGGCGAACAATAGTCACCAGAACAGCTGACACACTTAAAGAGAGGCGAACAATCGTCACCAGAACAGCTGACACACTTAAAGAGAGGCGAACAATCGTCACCAGAACAGCTGACACACTTAAAGAGAGGCGAACAATCGTCACCAGAACAGCTGACACACTTAAAGAGAGGCGAACAATCGTCACCAGAACAGCTGACACACTTAAAGAGAGGCGAACAATCGTCACCAGAACAGCTGACACACTTAAAGAGAGGCGAACAATCGTCACCAGAACAGCTGACACACTTAAAGAGAGGCGAACAATCGTCACCAGAACAGCAGACACACTTAAAGAGAGGCGAACAATCGTCACCAGAACAGCTGACACACTTAAAGAGAGGCGAACAATCGTCACCAGAACAGCTGACACACTTAAAGAGAGGCGAACAATCGTCACCAGAACAGCAGACACACTTAAAGAGAGGCGAACAATCGTCACCAGAACAGCTGACACACTTAAAGAGAGGCGAACAATCGTCACCAGAACAGCTGACACACTTAAAGAGAGGCGAACAATCGTCACCAGAACAGCTGACACACTTAAAGAGAGGCGAACAATCGTCACCAGAACAGCTGACACACTTAAAGAGAGGCGAACAATCGTCACCAGAACAGCAGACACACTTAAAGAGAGGCGAACAATCGTCACCAGAACAGCTGACACACTTAAAGAGAGGCGAACAATCGTCACCAGAACAGCTGACACACTTAACGAGAGGCGAACAATCGTCACCAGAACAGCAGACACACTTAAAGAGAGGCGAACAATCGTCACCAGAACAGCTGACACACTTAAAGAGAGGCGAAAAATCGTCACCAGAACAGCTGACACACTTAAAGAGAGGCGAACAATCGTCACCAGAACAGCTGACACACTTAAAGAGAGGCGAACAATCGTCACCAGAACAGCTGACACACTTAAAGAGAGGCGAACAATCGTCACCAGAACAGCTGACACACTTAAAGAGAGGCGAACAATCGTCACCAGAACAGCTGACACACTTAAAGAGAGGCGAACAATCGTCACCAGAACAGCTGACACACTTAAAGAGAGGCGAACAATCGTCACCAGAACAGCAGACACACTTAAAGAGAGGCGAACAATCGTCACCAGAACTGCTGACACACTTAAAGAGAGGCGAACAATCGTCACCAGAACAGCTGACACACTTAAAGAGAGGCAAACAATCGTCACCAGAACAGCTGACACACTTAAAGAGAGGCGAACAATCGTCACCAGAACAGCAGACACACTTAAAGAGAGGCGAACAATCGTCACCAGAACAGCAGACACACTTAAAGAGAGGCGAACAATCGTCACCAGAACAGCTGACACACTTAAAGAGAGGCAAACAGTCGTCACCAGAACAGCTGACACACTTAAAGAGAGGCGAACAATCGTCACCAGAAAAGCAGACACACTTAAAGAGAGGCGAACAATCGTCACCAGAACAGCTGACACACTTAAAGAGAGGCGAACAATCGTCACCAGAACAGCTGACACACTTAAAGAGAGGCGAACAATCGTCACCAGAACAGCTGACACACTTAAAGAGAGGCGAACAATCGTCACCAGAACAGCTGACACACTTAAAGAGAGGCGAACAATCGTCACCAGAACAGCTGACACACTTAAAGAGAGGCGAACAATCGTCACCAGAACAGCTGACACACTTAAAGAGAGGCGAACAATCGTCACCAGAACATTGACACACTTAAAGAGAGGCGAACAATCGTCACCAGAACAGCAGACACACTTAAAGAGAGGCGAACAATCGTCACCAGAACAGCTGACACACTTAAAGAGAGCCGAACAATCGTCACCAGAACAGCTGACACACTTAAAGAGAGCCGAACAATCGTCACCAGAACAGCTGACACACTTAAAGAGAGGCGAACAATCGTCACCAGAACAGCTGACACACTTAAAGAGAGGCGGACAATCGTCACCAGAACAGCTGACACACTTAAAGAGAGGCGAACAATCGTCACCAGAACAGCTGACACACTTAAAGAGAGGCGAACAATCGTCACCAGAACAGCTGACACACTTAAAGAGAGGCGAACAATCGTCACCAGAACAGCTGACACACTTAAAGAGAGGCGAACAATCGTCACCAGAACAGCTGACACACTTAAAGAGAGGCGAACAATCGTCACCAGAACAGCTGACACACTTAAAGAGAGGCGAACAATCGTCACCAGAACAGCTGACACACTTAGAGAGAGGCGAACAATCGTCACCAGAACAGCTGACACACTTAAAGAGAGGCGAACAATCGTCACCAGAACAGCTGACACACTTAAAGAGAGGCGAACAATCGTCACCAGAACAGCTGACACACTTAAAGAGAGGCGAACAATCGTCACCAGAACAGCTGACACACTTAAAGAGAGGCGAACAATCGTCACCAGAACAGCTGACACACTTAAAGAGAGGCGAAACATCGTCACCAGAACAGCTGACACACTTGAAGAGAGGCGAAAAATCGTCACCAGAACAGCTGACAAACTTAAAGAGAGGCGAAAAATCGTCACCAGAAGAGCTGACAAACTTAAAGAGAGGCGAACAATCGTCACCAGAAGAGCTGACAAACTTAAAGAGAGGCGAACAATCGTCACCAGAACAGCTGACACACTTAAAGAGAGGCGAACAATCGTCACCAGAACAGCTGACACACTTAAGGAGAGGCGAACAATCGTCACCAGAACAGCTGACACCCTTAAAGAGAGGCGAACAATCGTCACCAGAACAGCTGACACACTTAAAGAGAGGCGAACAATCGTCACCAGAACAGCTGACACACTTAAAGAGAGGCGAACAATCGTCACCAGAACAGCTGACACACTTTAAGAGAGGCGAACAATCGTCACCGGAACAGCTGACACACTTAAAGAGAGGCGAACAATCGTCACCAGAACAGCTGACACACTTAAAGAGAGGCGAACAATCGTCACCAGAACAGCTGACACACTTAAAGAGAGGCGAACAATCGTCACCAGAACAGCTGACAAACTTAAAGAGAGGCGAACAATCGTCACCAGAAGAGCTGACAAACTTAAAGAGAGGCGAACAATCGTCACCAGAACAGCTGACACACTTAAAGAGAGGCGAACAATCGTCACCAGAACAGCTGACACACTTAAAGAGAGGCGAACAATCGTCACCAGAACAGCTGACACACTTAAAGAGAGGCGAAAAATCGTCACCAGAACAGCTGACACACTTAAAGAGAGGCGAAAAATCGTCACCAGAACAGCTGACACACTTTAAGAGAGGCGAAAAATCGTCACCAGAAGAGCTGACAAACTTAAAGAGAGGCGAACAATCGTCACCAGAAGAGCTGACAAACTTAAAGAGAGGCGAACAATCGTCACCAGAACAGCTGACACACTTAAAGAGAGGCGAACAATCGTCACCAGAACAGCTGACACACTTAAAGAGAGGCGAACAATCGTCACCAGAACAGCTGACACACTTAAAGAGAGGCGAAAAATCGTCACCAGAACAGCTGACACCCTCAAAGAGAGGCGAACAATCGTCACCAGAACAGCTGACACACTTAAAGAGAGGCGAACAATCGTCACCAGAACAGCTGACACACTTAAAGAGAGGCGAACAATCGTCACCAGAAGAGCTGACACACTTAAAGAGAGGCGAAAAATCGTCACCAGAACAGCTGACACACTTAAAGAGAGGCGAACAATCGTCACCAGAACAGCTGACACACTTAAAGAGAGGCGAACAATCGTCACCAGAACAGCTGACACACTTAAAGAGAGGCGAACAATCGTCACCAGAACAGCTGACACACTTAAAGAGAGGCGAACAATCGTCACCAGAACAGCTGACACACTTAAAGAGAGGCGAACAATCGTCACCAGAACAGCTGACACACTTAAAGAGAGGCGAACAATCGTCACCAGAACAGCTGACACACTTAAAGAGAGGCGAACAATCGTCACCAGAACAGCTGACACACTTAAAGAGAGGCGAACAATCGTCACCAGAACAGCTGACACACTTAAAGAGAGGCGAACAATCGTCACCAGAACAGCTGACACACTTAAAGAGAGGCGAACAATCGTCACCAGAACAGCTGACACACTTAAAGAGAGGCGAACAATCGTCACCAGAACAGCAGACACACTTAAAGAGAGGCGAACAATCGTCACCAGAACAGCAGACACACTTAAAGAGAGGCGAACAATCGTCACCAGAACAGCAGACACACTTAAAGAGAGGCGAACAATCGTCACCAGAACAGCTGACACACTTAAAGAGAGGCGAACAATCGTCACCAGAACAGCTGACACACTTAAAGAGAGGCGAACAATCGTCACCAGAACAGCTGACACACTTAAAGAGAGGCGAACAATCGTCACCAGAACAGCTGACACACTTAAAGAGAGGCGAACAATCGTCACCAGAACAGCTGACACACTTAAAGAGAGGCGAACAATCGTCACCAGAACAGCTGACACACTTAAAGAGAGGCGAACAATCGTCACCAGAACAGCTGACACACTTAAAGAGAGGCGAACAATCGTCACCAGAACAGCTGACACACTTAAAGAGAGGCGAACAATCGTCACCAGAACAGCTGACACACTTAAAGAGAGGCGAACAATCGTCACCAGAACAGCTGACACACTTAAAGAGAGGCGAACAATCGTCACCAGAACAGCTGACACACTTAAAGAGAGGCGAACAATCGTCACCAGAACAGCTGACACACTTAAAGAGAGGCGAACAATCGTCACCAGAACAGCTGACACACTTAAAGAGCAGCGAACAATCGTCACCAGAACAGCTGACACACTTAAAGAGAGGCGAACAATCGTCACCAGAACAGCTGACACACTTAAAGAGAGGCGAACAATCGTCACCAGAACAGCTGACACACTTAAAGAGAGGCGAACAATCGTCACCAGAACAGCTGACACACTTAAAGAGAGGCGAACAATCGTCACCAGAACAGCTGACACACTTAAAGAGAGGCGAACAATCGTCACCAGAACAGCTGACACACTTAAAGAGAGGCGAACAATCGTCACCAGAACAGCAGACGCACTTAAAGAGAGGCGAACAATCGTCACCAGAACAGCTGACACACTTAAAGAGAGGCGAACAATCGTCACCAGAACAGCTGACACACTTAAAGAGAGGCGAACAATCGTCACCAGAACAGCAGACACACTTAAAGAGAGGCGAACAATCGTCACCAGAACAGCTGACACACTTAAAGAGAGGCGAACAATCGTCACCAGAACAGCTGACACACTTAAAGAGAGGCGAACAATCGTCACCAGAACAGCTGACACACTTAAAGAGAGGCGAACAATCGTCACCAGAACAGCTGACACACTTAAAGAGAGGCGAACAATCGTCACCAGAACAGCTGACACACTTAAAGAGAGGCGAAAAATCGTCACCAGAACAGCTGACACACTTTAAGAGAGGCGAAAAATCGTCACCAGAAGAGCTGACAAACTTAAAGAGAGGCGAACAATCGTCACCAGAAGAGCTGACAAACTTAAAGAGAGGCGAACAATCGTCACCAGAACAGCTGACACACTTAAAGAGAGGCGAACAATCGTCACCAGAACAGCTGACACACTTAAAGAGAGGCGAACAATCGTCACCAGAACAGCTGACACACTTAAAGAGAGGCGAACAATCGTCACCGGAACAGCTGACACACTTAAAGAGAGGCGAACAATCGTCACCAGAAGAGCTGACCCACTTAAAGAGAGGCGAACAATCGTCACCAGAACAGCAGACACACTTAAAGAGAGGCGAACAATCGTCACCAGAACAGCTGACACACTTAAAGAGAGGCGAACAATCGTCACCAGAACAGCTGACACACTTAAAGAGAGGCGAACAATCGTCACCAGAAGAGCTGACACACTTAAAGAGAGGCAAACAATCGTCACCAGAACAGCTGACACACTTAAAGAGAGGCGAACAATCGTCACCAGAACAGCTGACACACTTAAAGAGAGGCGAAAAATCGTCACCAGAACAGCTGACAAACTTAAAGAGAGGCGAACAATCGTCACCAGAAGAGCTGACAAACTTAAAGAGAGGCGAACAATCGTCACCAGAACAGCTGACACACTTAAAGAGAGGCGAACAATCGTCACCAGAACAGCTGACACACTTAAAGAGAGGCGAACAATCGTCACCAGAACAGCTGACACCCTTAAAGAGAGGCGAACAATCGTCACCAGAACAGCTGACACACTTAAAGAGAGGCGAACAATCGTCACCAGAACAGCTGACACACTTAAAGAGAGGCGAACAATCGTCACCAGAACAGCTGACACACTTAAAGAGAGGCGAACAATCGTCACCAGAACAGCTGACACACTTAAAGAGAGGCGAACAATCGTCACCAGAACAGCTGACACACTTAAAGAGAGGCGAACAATCGTCACCAGAACAGCTGACACGCTTAAAGAGAGGCGAACAATCGTCACCAGAACAGCTGACAAACTTAAAGAGAGGCGAACAATCGTCACCAGAAGAGCTGACAAACTTAAAGAGAGGCGAACAATCGTCACCAGAACAGCTGACACACTTAAAGAGAGGCGAACAATCGTCACCAGAACAGCTGACACACTTAAAGAGAGGCGAACAATCGTCACCAGAACAGCTGACACACTTAAAGAGAGGCGAACAATCGTCACCAGAACAGCTGACACACTTAAAGAGAGGCGAAAAATCGTCACCAGAACAGCTGACACACTTTAAGAGAGGCGAAAAATCGTCACCAGAAGAGCTGACAAACTTGAAGAGAGGCGAACAATCGTCACCAGAAGAGCTGACAAACTTAAAGAGAGGCGAACAATCGTCACCAGAACAGCTGACACACTTAAAGAGAGGCGAACAATCGTCACCAGAACAGCTGACACACTTAAAGAGAGGCGAACAATCGTCACCAGAACAGCTGACACACTTAAAGAGAGGCGAACAATCGTCACCAGAACAGCTGACACACTTAAAGAGAGGCGAACAATCGTCACCAGAAGAGCTGACACACTTAAAGAGAGGCGAACAATCGTCACCAGAACAGCAGACACACTTAAAGAGAGGCGAACAATCGTCTCCAGAACAGCTGACACACTTAAAGAGAGGCGAACAACCGTCACCAGAACAGCTGACACACTTAAAGAGAGGCGAACAATCGTCACCGGAACAGCTGACACACTTAAAGAGAGGCGAACAATCGTCACCAGAACAGCTGACACACTTAAAGAGAGGCGAACAATCGTCACCAGAACAGCTGACACACTTAAAGAGAGGCGAACAATCGTCACCAGAACAGCTGACACACTTAAAGAGAGGCGAACAATCGTCACCAGAACAGCTGACACACTTAAAGAGAGGCGAACAATCGTCACCAGAAGAGCTGACACACTTAAAGAGAGGCAAACAATCGTCACCAGAACAGCTGACACACTTAAAGAGAGGCGAACAATCGTCACCAGAACAGCTGACACACTTAAAGAGAGGCGAACAATCGTCACCAGAACAGCTGACACACTTAAAGAGAGGCGAACAATCGTCACCAGAACAGCTGACACACTTAAAGAGAGGCGAACAATCGTCACCAAAACAGCTGACACACTTAAAGAGAGGCGAACAATCGTCACCAGAACAGCTGACACACTTAAAGAGAGGCGAACAATCGTCACCAGAACAGCTGACACACTTAAAGAGAGGCGAACAATCGTCACCAGAACAGCTGACACACTTAAAGAGAGGCGAACAATCGTCACCAGAACAGCTGACACACTTAAAGAGAGGCGAACAATCGTCACCAGAACAGCTGACACACTTAAAGAGAGGCGAACAATCGTCACCAGAAGAGCTGACACACTTAAAGAGAGGCAAGCAATCGTCACCAGAAGAGCTGACACACTTAAAGAGAGGCGAAATTTCGTCACCAGAACAGCTGACACACTTAAAGAGAGGCGAACAATCGTCACCAGAACAGCTGACACACTTAAAGAGAGGCGAACAATCGTCACCAGAACAGCTGACACACTTAAAGAGAGGCGAACAATCGTCACCAGAACAGCTGACACACTTAAAGAGAGGCGAACAATCGTCACCAGAACAGCTGACACACTTAAAGAGAGGCGAACAATCGTCACCAGAACAGCTGACACACTTAAAGAGAGGCGAACAATCGTCACCAGAACAGCTGACACACTTAAAGAGAGGCGGACAATCGTCACCAGAACAGCTGACACACTTAAAGAGCGGCGAACAATCGTCTCCAGAACAGCTGACACACTTAAAGAGAGGCGAACAATCGTCACCAGAACAGCTGACACACTTAAAGAGAGGCGAACAATCGTCACCAGAACAGCTGACACACTTAAAGAGAGGCGAACAATCGTCACCAGAACAGCTGACACACTTAAAGAGAGGCGAACATTCGTCACCAGAACAGCTGACACACTTAAACAGAGGCGAACAATCGCCACCAGAACAGCTGACACACTTAAACAGAGGCGAACAATCGTCACCAGAACAGCAGACACACTTTAAGAGAGGCGAACAATCGTCACCAGAAGAGCTGACACACTTAAAGAGAGGCGAACAATCGTCACCAGAACAGCTGACACACTTAAAGAGAGGCGAACAATCATCACCAGAACAGCTGACACACTTAAAGAGAGGCGAACAATCGTCACCAGAACAGCTGACACACTTAAAGAGAGGCGAACAATCGTCACCAGAACAGCTGACACACTTAAAGAGAGGCGAACAATCGTCACCAGAACAGCTGACACACTTAAAGAGAGGCGAACAATCGTCACCAGAACAGCTGACACACTTAAAGAGAGGCGAACAATCGTCACCAGAACAGCTGACACACTTAAAAAGAGGCGAACAATCGTCACCAGAACAGCTGACACACTTAAAGAGAGGCGAACAATCGTCACCAGAACAGCTGACACACTTAAAGAGAGGCGAACAATCGTCACCAGAACAGCTGACACACTTAAAGAGAGGCGAACAATCGTCACCAGAACAGCTGACACACTTAAAGAGAGGCGAACAATCGTCACCAGAACAGCTGACACACTTAAAGAGAGGCGAACAATCGTCACCAGAACAGCTGACACACTTAAAGAGAGGCGAACAATCGTCACCAGAACAGCTGACACACTTAAAGAGAGGCGAACAATCGTCACCAGAACAGCTGACACACTTAAAGAGAGGCGAACAATCGTCACCAGAACAGCTGACACACTTAAAGAGAGGCGAACAATCGTCACCAGAAGAGCTGACACACTTAAAGAGAGGCGAACAATCGTCACCAGAACAGCTGACACACTTAAAGAGAGGCGAACAATCGTCACCAGAAGAGCTGACACACTTAAAGAGAGGCGAACAATCGTCACCAGAACAGCTGACACACTTAAAGAGAGGCGAACAATCGTCACCAGAACAGCTGACACACTTAAAGAGAGGCGAACAATCGTCACCAGAACAGCTGACACACTTAAAGAGAGGCGAACAATCGTCACCAGAACAGCTGACACACTTAAAGAGAGGCGAACAATCGTCACCAGAACAGCTGACACACTTAAAGAGAGGCGAACAATCGTCACCAGAACAGCTGACACACTTAAAGAGAGGCGAACAATCGTCACCAGAACAGCTGACACACTTAAAGAGAGGCGAACAATCGTCACCAGAACAGCTGACACACTTAAAGAGAGGCGAACAATCGTCACCAGAACAGCTGACACACTTAAAGAGAGGCGAACAATCGTCACCAGAACAGCTGACACACTTAAAGAGAGGCGAACAATCGTCACCAGAACAGCTGACACACTTAAAGAGAGGCGAACAATCGTCACCAGAACAGCTGACACACTTAAAGAGAGGCGAACAATCGTCACCAGAACAGCTGACACACTTAAAGAGAGGCGAACAATCGTCACCAGAACAGCTGACACACTTAAAGAGAGGCGAACAATCGTCACCAGAACAGCTGACACACTTAAAGAGAGGCGAACAATCGTCACCAGAACAGCTGACACACTTAAAGAGAGGCGAACAATCGTCACCAGAACAGCTGACACACTTAAAGAGAGGCGAACAATCGTCACCAGAACAGCTGACACACTTAAAGAGAGGCGAACAATCGTCACCAGAACAGCTGACACACTTAAAGAGAGGCGAACAATCGTCACCAGAACAGCTGACACACTTAAAGAGAGGCGAACAATCGTCACCAGAACAGCTGACACACTTAAAGAGAGGCGAACAATCGTCACCAGAACAGCTGACACACTTAAAGAGAGGCGAACAATCGTCACCAGAACAGCTGACACACTTAAAGAGAGGCGAACAATCGTCACCAGAACAGCTGACACACTTAAAGAGAGGCGAACAATCGTCACCAGAACAGCTGACACACTTAAAGAGAGGCGAACAATCGTCACCAGAACAGCTGACACACTTAAAGAGAGGCGAACAATCGTCGCCAGAACAGCTGACACACTTAAAGAGAGGCGAACAATCGTCGCCAGAACAGCTGACACACTTAAAGAGAGGCGAACAATCGTCGCCAGATCAGCTGACACACTTAAAGAGAGGCGAACAATCGTCACCAGAACAGCTGACACACTTAAAGAGAGGCGAACAATCGTCACCAGAACAGCTGACACACTTAAAGAGAGGCGAACAATCGTCACCAGAACAGCTGACACACTTAAAGAGAGGCGAACAATCGTCACCAGAACAGCTGACACACTCAAAGAGAGGCGAACAATCGTCACCAGAACAGCTGACACACTCAAAGGGAGGCGAACCATCGTCACCAGAACAGCTGACACACTCAAAGAGAGGCGAACAATCGTCACCAGAACAGCTGACACACTCAAAGAGAGGCGAACAATCGGCACCAGAACAGCTGACACACTTAAAGAGAGGCGAACAATCGTCACCAGAACAGCTGACACACTTAAAGAGAGGCGAACAATCGTCACCAGAACAGCTGACACACTTAAAGAGAGGCGAACAATCGTCACCAGAACAGCTGACACACTTAAAGAGAGGCGAACAATCGTCACCAGAACAGCTGACACACTTAAAGAGAGGCGAACAATCGTCACCAGAACAGCTGACACACTTAAAGAGAGGCGAACAATCGTCACCAGAACAGCTGACACACTTAAAGAGAGGCGAACAATCGTCACCAGAACAGCTGACACACTTAAAGAGAGGCGAACAATCGTCACCAGAACAGCTGACACACTTAAAGAGAGGCGAACAATCGTCACCAGAACAGCTGACACACTTAAAGAGAGGCGAACAATCGTCACCAGAACAGCTGACACACTTAAAGAGAGGCGAACAATCGTCACCAGAACAGCTGACACACTTAAAGAGAGGCGAACAATCGTCACCAGAACAGCTGACACACTTAAAGAGAGGCGAACAATCGTCACCAGAACAGCTGACACACTTAAAGAGAGGCGAACAATCGTCACCAGAACAGCTGACACACTTAAAGAGAGGCGAACAATCGTCACCAGAACAGCTGACACACTTAAAGAGAGGCGAACAATCGTCACCAGAACAGCTGACACACTTAAAGAGAGGCGGACAATCGTCACCAGAACAGCTGACACACTTAAAGAGAGGCGAACAATCGTCTCCAGAACAGCTGACACACTTAAAGAGAGGCGAACAATCGTCACCAGAACAGCTGACACACTTAAAGAGAGGCGAACAATCGTCACCAGAACAGCTGACACACTTAAAGAGAGGCGAACAATCGTCACCAGAACAGCTGACACTCTTAAAGAGAGGCGAACATTCGTCACCAGAACAGCTGACACACTTAAAGAGAGGCGAACAATCGCCACCAGAACAGCTGACACACTTAAAGAGAGGCGAACAATCGTCACCAGAACAGCTGACACACTTAAAGAGAGGCGAACAATCGTCACCAGAACAGCTGACACACTTAAAGAGAGGCGAACAATCGTCACCTGAACAGCAGACACACTTAAAGAGAGGCGAACAATCGTCACCAGAACAGCTGACACACTTAAAGAGAGGCGAACAATCGTCACCAGAACAGCTGACACACTTAAAGAGAGGCGAACAATCGTCACCAGAACAGCTGACACACTCAAAGAGAGGCGAACAATCGTCACCAGAACAGCTGACACACTCAATGAGAAGCGAACAATCGTCACCAGAACAGCTGACACACTCAAAGAGAGGCGAACAATCGTCACCAGAACCGCTGACACTCTCAAAGAGAGGCGAACAATCGTCACCAGAACAGCTGACACACTCAAAGAGAGGCGAACAATCGTCACCAGAACCGCTGACACTCTCAAAGAGAGGCGAACAATCGTCACCAGAACAGCTGACACACTCAAAGAGAGGCGAACAATCGTCACCAGAACAGCTGACACACTCAAAGAGAGGCGAACAATCGTCACCAGAACAGCTGACACACTCAAAGAGAGGCGAACAATCGTCACCAGAACAGCTGACACACTCAAAGAGAGGCAAACAATCGTCACCAGAACAGCTGACACACTCAAAGAGAGGCGAACAATCGTCACCAGAGCAGCTGACACACTCAAAGAGAGGCGAACAATCGTCACCAGAACAGCTGACACACTCAATGAGAGGCGAACAATCGTCACCAGAACAGCTGACACACTCAATGAGAGGCGAACAATCGTCACCAGAACAGCTGACACACTCAAAGAGAGGCGAACAATCGTCACCAGAACAGCTGACACACTCAAAGAGAGGCGAACAATCGTCACCAGAACAGCTGACACACTCAAAGAGAGGCGAACAATCGTCACCAGAACAGCTGACACACTCAAAGAGAGGCGAACAATCGGCACCAGAACAGCTGACACACTTAAAGAGAGGCGAACAATCGTCACCAGAACAGCTGACACACTTAAAGAGAGGCGAACAATCGTCACCAGAACAGCTGACACACTTAAAGGGAGGCGAACAATCGTCACCAGAAGAGCTGACACACTTAAAGAGAGGCGAACAATCGTCACCAGAAGAGCTGACACACTTAAAGAGAGGCGAACAATCGTCACCAGAAGAGCTGACACACTTAAAGAGAGGCGAACAATCGTCACCAGAACAGCTGACACACTTAAAGAGAGGCGAACAATCGTCACCAGAACAGCTGACACACTTAAAGAGAGGCGAACAATCGTCACCAGAACAGCTGACACACTTAAAGAGAGGAGAACAATCGTCACCAGAACAGCTGACACACTTAAAGAGAGGCGAACAATCGTCACCAGAACAGCTGACACACTTAAAGGGAGGCGAACAATCGTCACCAGAACAGCTGACACACTTAAAGAGAGGCGAACAATCGTCACCAGAACAGCTGACACACTTAAAGAGAGGCGAACAATCGTCACCAGAACAGCTGACACACTTAAAGAGAGGCGAACAATCGTCACCAGAACAGCAGACACACTTAAAGAGAGGCGAACAATCGTCACCAGAAAAGCAGACACACTTAAAGAGAGGCGAACAATCGTCACCAGAACAGCTGACACACTTAAAGAGAGGCGAACAATCGTCACCAGAACAGCTGACACACTTAAAGAGAGGCGAACAATCGTCACCAGAACAGCTGACACACTTAAAGAGAGGCGAACAATCGTCACCAGAACAGCTGACACACTTAAAGAGAGGCGAACAATCGTCACCAGAACAGCTGACACACTTAAAGAGAGGCGAACAATCGTCACCAGAACAGCTGACACACTTAAAGAGAGGCGAACAATCGTCACCAGAACAGCTGACACACTTAAAGAGAGGCGAACAATCGTCACCAGAACAGCTGACACACTTAAAGAGAGGCGAACAATCGTCACCAGAACAGCTGACACACTTAAAGAGAGGCGAACAATCGTCACCAGAACAGCTGACACACTTAAAGAGAGGCGAACAATCGTCACCAGAAGAGCTGACACACTTAAAGAGAGGCAAACAATCGTCACCAGAACAGCTGACACACTTAAAGAGAGGCGAACAATCGTCACCAGAACAGCTGACACACTTAAAGAGAGGCGAACAATCGTCACCAGAACAGCTGACACACTTAAAGAGAGGCGAACAATCGTCACCAGAACAGCTGACACACTTAAAGAGAGGCGAACAATCGTCACCAGAACAGCTGACACACTTAAAGAGAGGCGAACAATCGTCACCAGAACAGCTGACACACTTAAAGAGAGGCGAACAATCGTCACCAGAACAGCTGACACACTTAAAGAGAGGCGGACAATCGTCACCAGAACAGCTGACACACTTAAAGAGAGGCGAACAATCGTCTCCAGAACAGCTGACACACTTAAAGAGAGGCGAACAATCGTCACCAGAACAGCTGACACACTTAAAGAGAGGCGAACAATCGTCACCAGAACAGCTGACACACTTAAAGAGAGGCGAACAATCGTCACCAGAACAGCTGACACTCTTAAAGAGAGGCGAACATTCGTCACCAGAACAGCTGACACACTTAAAGAGAGGCGAACAATCGCCACCAGAACAGCTGACACACTTAAAGAGAGGCGAACAATCGTCACCAGAACAGCTGACACACTTAAAGAGAGGCGAACAATCGTCACCAGAACAGCTGACACACTTAAAGAGAGGCGAACAATCGTCACCTGAACAGCAGACACACTTAAAGAGAGGCGAACAATCGTCACCAGAACAGCTGACACACTTAAAGAGAGGCGAACAATCGTCACCAGAACAGCTGACACACTTAAAGAGAGGCGAACAATCGTCACCAGAACAGCTGACACACTTAAAGAGAGGCGAACAATCGTCACCAGAACAGCTGACACACTTAAAGAGAGGCGAACAATCGTCACCAGAACAGCTGACACACTTAAAGAGAGGCGAACAATCGTCACCAGAACAGCTGACACACTTAAAGAGAGGCGAACAATCGTCACCAGAACAGCTGACACACTTAAAGAGAGGCGAACAATCGTCACCAGAACAGCTGACACACTCAAAGAGAGGCGAACAATCGTCACCAGAACAGCTGACACACTCAATGAGAAGCGAACAATCGTCACCAGAACAGCTGACACACTCAAAGAGAGGCGAACAATCGTCACCAGAACCGCTGACACTCTCAAAGAGAGGCGAACAATCGTCACCAGAACAGCTGACACACTCAAAGAGAGGCGAACAATCGTCACCAGAACCGCTGACACTCTCAAAGAGAGGCGAACAATCGTCACCAGAACAGCTGACACACTCAAAGAGAGGCGAACAATCGTCACCAGAACAGCTGACACACTCAAAGAGAGGCGAACAATCGTCACCAGAACAGCTGACACACTCAAAGAGAGGCGAACAATCGTCACCAGAACAGCTGACACACTCAAAGAGAGGCAAACAATCGTCACCAGAACAGCTGACACACTCAAAGAGAGGCGAACAATCGTCACCAGAGCAGCTGACACACTCAAAGAGAGGCGAACAATCGTCACCAGAACAGCTGACACACTCAATGAGAGGCGAACAATCGTCACCAGAACAGCTGACACACTCAATGAGAGGCGAACAATCGTCACCAGAACAGCTGACACACTCAAAGAGAGGCGAACAATCGTCACCAGAACAGCTGACACACTCAAAGAGAGGCGAACAATCGTCACCAGAACAGCTGACACACTCAAAGAGAGGCGAACAATCGTCACCAGAACAGCTGACACACTCAAAGAGAGGCGAACAATCGGCACCAGAACAGCTGACACACTTAAAGAGAGGCGAACAATCGTCACCAGAACAGCTGACACACTTAAAGAGAGGCGAACAATCGTCACCAGAACAGCTGACACACTTAAAGAGAGGCGAACAATCGTCACCAGAACAGCTGACACACTTAAAGAGAGGCGAACAATCGTCACCAGAACAGCAGACACACTTAAAGAGAGGCGAACAATCGTCACCAGAACAGCTGACACACTTAAAGAGAGGCGAACAATCGTCACCAGAACAGCTGACACACTTAAAGAGAGGCGAACAATCGGCACCAGAACAGCTGACACACTTAAAGAGAGGCGAACAATCGTCACCAGAACAGCTGACACACTTAAAGAGAGGCGAACAATCGTCACCAGAACAGCTGACACACTTAAAGAGAGGCGAACAATCGTCACCAGAACAGCTGACACACTCAAAGAGAGGCGAACAATCGTCACCAGAACAGCTGACACACTTAAAGAGAGGCGAACAATCGTCACCAGAACAGCTGACACACTTAAAGAGAGGCGAACAATCGTCACCAGAACAGCTGACACACTTAAAGAGAGGCGAACAATCGTCACCAGAACAGCTGACACACTTAAAGAGAGGCGAACAATCGTCACCAGAACAGCTGACACACTTAAAGAGAGGCGAACAATCGTCACCAGAACAGCTGACACACTTAAAGAGAGGCGAACAATCGTCACCAGAACAGCTGACACACTTAAAGAGAGGCGAACAATCGTCACCAGAACAGCTGACACACTTAAAGAGAGGCGAACAATCGTCACCAGAACAGCTGACACACTTAAAGAGAGGCGAACAATCGTCACCAGAAGAGCTGACACACTTAAGGAGAGGCGAACAATCGTCACCAGAACAGCTGACACACTTAAAGAGAGGCGAACAATCGTCACCAGAACAGCTGACACACTTAAAGAGAGGCGAACAATCGTCACCAGAACAGCTGACACACTTAAAGAGAGGCGAACAATCGTCTCCAGAACAGCTGACACACTTAAAGAGAGGCGAACAATCGTCTCCAGAACAGCTGACACACTTAAAGAGAGGCGAACAATCGTCACCAGAACAGCTGACACACTTAAAGAGAGGCGAACAATCGTCACCAGAACAGATGACACACTTAAAGAGAGGCGAACAATCGTCACCAGAACAGCTGACACTCTTAAAGAGAGGCGAACATTCGTCACCAGAACAGCTGACACACTTAAAGAGAGGCGAACAATCGCCACCAGAACAGCTGACACACTTAAAGAGAGGCGAACAATCGTCACCAGAACAGCTGACACACTTAAAGAGAGGCGAACAATCGTCACCAGAACAGCTGACACACTTAAAGAGAGGCGAACAATCGTCACCAGAACAGCTGACACACTTAAAGAGAGGCGAACAATCGTCACCAGAACAGCTGACACACTTAAAGAGAGGCGAACAATCGTCACCAGAACAGCTGACACACTTAAAGAGAGGCGAACAATCGTCACCAGAACAGCTGACACACTTAAAGAGAGGCGAACAATCGTCACCAGAACAGCTGACACACTTAAAGAGAGGCGAACAATCGTCACCAGAACAGCTGACACACTTAAAGAGAGGCGAACAATCGTCACCAGAACAGCTGACACACTTAAAGAGAGGCGAACAATCGTCACCAGAACAGCTGACACACTTAAAGAGAGGCGAACAATCGTCACCAGAAGAGCTGACACACTTAAAGAGAGGCGAACAATCGTCACCAGAAGAGCTGACACACTTAAAGAGAGGCGAACAATCGTCACCAGAACAGCTGACACACTTAAAGAGAGGCGAACAATCGTCACCAGAACAGCTGACACACTTAAAGAGAGGCGAACAATCGTCACCAGAACAGCTGACACACTTAAAGAGAGGCGAACAATCGTCACCAGAAGAGCTGACACACTTAAAGAGAGGCGAACAATCGTCACCAGAACAGCTGACACACTTAAAGAGAGGCGAACAATCGTCACCAGAACAGCTGACACACTTAAAGAGAGGCGAACAATCGTCACCAGAACAGCTGACACACTTAATGAGAGGCGAACAATCGTCACCAGAACAGCTGACACACTTAAAGAGAGGCGAACAATCGTCACCAGAACAGCTGACACACTTAAAGAGAGGCGAACAATCGTCACCAGAACAGCTGACACACTTAAAGAGAGGCGAACAATCGTCACCAGAACAGCTGACACACTTAAAGAGAGGCGAACAATCGTCACCAGAACAGCTGACACACTTAAAGAGAGGCGAACAATCGTCACCAGAACAGCTGACACACTTAAAGAGAGGCGAACAATCGTCACCAGAACAGCTGACACACTTAAAGAGAGGCGAACAATCGTCACCAGAACAGCTGACACACTTAAAGAGAGGCGAACAATCGTCACCAGAACAGCTGACACACTTAAAGAGAGGCGAACAATCGTCACCAGAACAGCTGACACACTTAAAGAGAGGCGAACAATCGTCACCAGAACAGCTGACACACTTAAAGAGAGGCGAACAATCGTCACCAGAACAGCTGACACACTTAAAGAGAGGCGAACAATCGTCACCAGAACAGCTGACACACTTAAAGAGAGGCGAACAATCGTCACCAGAACAGCTGACACACTTAAAGAGAGGCGAACAATCGTCACCAGAACAGCTGACACACTTAAAGAGAGGCGAACAATCGTCACCAGAACAGCTGACACACTTAAAGAGAGGCGAACAATCGTCATCAGAAGAGCTGACACACTTAAAGAGAGGCGAACAATCGTCACCAGAACAGCTGACACACTTAAAGAGAGGCGAACAATCGTCACCAGAACAGCTGACACACTTAAAGAGAGGCGAACAATCGTCACCAGAACAGCTGACACACTTAAAGAGAGGCGAACAATCGTCACCAGAACAGCTGACACACTCAAAGAGAGGCGAACAATCGTCACCAGAACAGCTGACACACTCAAAGAGAGGCGAACAATCGTCACCAGAACCGCTGACACTCTCAAAGAGAGGCGAACAATCGTCACCAGAACAGCAGACACACTCAAAGAGAGGCGAACAATCGTCACCAGAACAGCTGACACACTCAAAGAGAGGCGAACAATCGTCACCAGAACAGCTGACACACTCAAAGAGAGGCGAACAATCGTCACCAGAACAGCTGACACACTCAAAGAGAGGCAAACAATCGTCACCAGAACAGCTGACACACTCAAAGAGAGGCGAACAATCGTCACCAGAGCAGCTGACACACTCAAAGAGAGGCGAACAATCGTCACCAGAACAGCTGACACACTCAAAGGGAGGCGAACAATCGTCACCAGAACAGCTGACACACTCAATGAGAGGCGAACAATCGTCACCAGAACAGCTGACACACTCAAAGAGAGGCGAACAATCGTCACCAGAACAGCTGACACACTCAAAGAGAGGCGAACAATCGTCACCAGAACAGCTGACACACTCAAAGAGAGGCGAACAATCGTCACCAGAACAGCTGACACACTCAAAGAGAGGCGAACAATCGGCACCAGAACAGCTGACACACTTAAAGAGAGGCGAACAATCGTCACCAGAACAGCTGACACACTTAAAGAGAGGCGAACAATCGTCACCAGAACAGCTGACACACTTAAAGAGAGGCGAACAATCGTCACCAGAACAGCTGACACACTCAAAGAGAGGCGAACAATCGTCACCAGAACAGCTGACACACTCAATGAGAGGCGAACAATCGTCACCAGAACAGCTGACACACTCAAAGAGAGGCGAACAATCGTCACCAGAACAGCTGACACACTCAAAGAGAGGCGAACAATCGTCACCAGAACAGCTGACACACTCAAAGAGAGGCGAACAATCGTCACCAGAACAGCTGACACACTCAAAGAGAGGCGAACAATCGTCACCAGAACAGCTGACACACTTAAAGAGAGGCGAACAATCGTCACCAGAACAGCTGACACACTTAAAGAGAGGCGAACAATCGTCACCAGAACAGCTGACACACTTAAAGAGAGGCGAACAATCGTCACCAGAAGAGCTGACACACTTAAAGAGAGGCGAACAATCGTCACCAGAAGAGCTGACACACTTAAAGAGAGGCGAACAATCGTCACCAGAACAGCTGACACACTTAAAGAGAGGCGAACAATCGTCACCAGAACAGCTGACACACTTAAAGAGAGGCGAACAATCGTCACCAGAACAGCTGACACACTTAAAGAGAGGCGAACAATCGTCACCAGAACAGCTGACACACTTAAAGAGAGGCGAACAATCGTCACCAGAACAGCTGACACACTTAAAGGGAGGCGAACAATCGTCACCAGAACAGCTGACACACTTAAAGGGAGGCGAACAATCGTCACCAGAACAGCTGACACACTTAAAGAGAGGCGAACAATCGTCACCAGAACAGCTGACACACTTAAAGAGAGGCAAACAATCGTCACCAGAACAGCTGACACTCTTAAAGAGAGGCGAACAATCGTCACCAGAACAGCTGACACACTTAAAGGGAGGCGAACAATCGTCACCAGAACAGCTGACACACTTAAAGAGAGGCGAACAATCGTCACCAGAACAGCTGACACACTTAAAGAGAGGCGAACAATCGTCACCAGAACAGCTGACACACTTAAAGAGAGGCGAACAATCGTCACCAGAACAGCTGACACACTTAAAGAGAGGCGAACAATCGTCACCAGAACAGCTGACACACTTAAAGAGAGGCGAACAATCGTCACCAGAACAGCTGACACACTTAAAGAGAGGCGAACAATCGTCACCAGAACAGCTGACACACTTAAAGAGAGGCGAACAATCGTCACCAGAACAGCTGACACACTTAAAGAGAGGCGAACAATCGTCACCAGAACAGCTGACACACTTAAAGAGAGGCGAACAATCGTCACCAGAACAGCTGACACACTTAAAGAGAGGCGAACAATCGTCACCAGAACAACTGACACACTTAAAGAGAGGCGAACAATCGTCACCAGAACAGCTGACACACTTAAAGAGAGGCGAACAATCGTCACCAGAACAGCTGACACACTTAAAGAGAGGCGAACAATCGTCACCAGAACAGCTGACACACTTAAAGAGAGGCGAACAATCGTCACCAGAACAGCTGACACACTTAAAGAGAGGCGAACAATCGTCACCAGAACAGCTGACACACTTAAAGAGAGGCGAACAATCGTCACCAGAACAGCTGACACACTTAAAGAGAGGCGAACAATCGTCACCAGAAGAGCTGACACACTTAAAGAGAGGCGAACAATCGTCACCAGAACAGCTGACACACTTAAAGAGAGGCGAACAATCGTCACCAGAACAGCTGACACACTTAAAGAGAGGCGAACAATCGTCACCAGAACAGCTGACACACTTAAAGAGAGGCGAACAATCGTCACCAGAACAGCTGACACACTTAAAGAGAGGCGAACAATCGTCACCAGAACAGCTGACACACTTAAAGGGAGGCGAACAATCGTCACCATAACAGCTGACACACTTAAAGGGAGGCGAACAATCGTCACCAGAACAGCTGACACACTTAAAGAGAGGCGAACAATCGTCACCAGAACAGCTGACACACTTAAAGAGAGGCGAACAATCGTCACCAGAACAGCAGACACACTTAAAGAGAGGCGAACAATCGTCACCAGAACAGCTGACACACTTAAAGAGAGGCGAACAATCGTCACCAGAACAGCAGACACACTTAAAGAGAGGCGAACAATCGTCACCAGAACAGCTGACACACTTAAAGAGAGGCGAACAATCGTCACCAGAACAGCTGACACACTTAAAGAGAGGCGAACAATCGTCACCAGAACAGCTGACACACTTAAAGAGAGGCGAACAATCGTCACCAGAACAGCTGACACACTTAAAGAGAGGCGAACAATCGTCACCAGAACAGCTGACACACTTAAAGAGAGGCGAACAATCGTCACCAGAACAGCTGACACACTTAAAGAGAGGCGAACAATCGTCACCAGAACAGCTGACACACTTAAAGAGAGGCTAACAATCGTCACCAGAACAGCTGACACACTTAAAGAGAGGCGGACAATCGTCACCAGAACAGCTGACACACTTAAAGAGAGGCGAACAATCGTCTCCAGAACAGCTGACACACTTAAAGAGAGGCGAACAATCGTCACCAGAACAGCTGACACACTTAAAGAGAGGCGAACAATCGTCACCAGAACAGCTGACACACTTAAAGAGAGGCGAACAATCGTCACCAGAACAGCAGACACACTTTAAGAGAGGCGAACAATCGTCACCAGAACAGCTGACACACTTAAAGAGAGGCGAACAATCGTCACCAGAACAGCTGACACACTTAAAGAGAGGCGAACAATCGTCACCAGAACAGCTGACACACTTAAAGAGAGGCGAACAATCGTCACCAGAACAGCTGACACACTTAAAGAGAGGCGAACAATCGTCACCAGAACAGCTGACACACTTAAAGAGAGGCGAACAATCGTCACCAGAACAGCTGACACACTTAAAGAGAGGCGAACAATCGTCACCAGAACAGCTGACACACTTAAAGAGAGGCGAACAATCGTCACCAGAACAGCTGACACACTTAAAGAGAGGCGAACAATCGTCACCAGAACAGCTGACACACTTAAAGAGAGGCGAACAATCGTCACCAGAACAGCTGACACACTTAAAGAGAGGCGAACAATCGTCACCAGAACAGCTGACACACTTAAAGAGAGGCGAACAATCGTCACCAGAACAGCTGACACACTTAAAGAGAGGCGAACAGTCGTCACCAGAACAGCTGACACACTTAAAGAGAGGCGAACAGTCGTCACCAGAACAGCTGACACACTTAAAGAGAGGCGAACAATCGTCACCAGAACAGCTGACACAGTTAAAGAGAGGCGAACAATCGTCACCAGAACAGCTGACACACTTAAAGAGAGGCGAACAATCGTCACCAGAACAGCTGACACACTTAAAGAGAGGCGAACAATCGTCACCAGAACAGCTGACACACTTAAAGAGAGGCGAACAATCGTCACCAGAACAGCTGACACACTTAAAGAGAGGCGAACAATCGTCACCAGAACAGCTGACACACTTAAAGAGAGGCGAACAATCGTCACCAGAACAGCTGACACACTTAAAGAGAGGCGAACAATCGTCACCAGAACAGCTGACACACTTAAAGAGAGGCGAACAATCGTCACCAGAACAGCTGACACACTTAAAGAGAGGCGAACAATCGTCACCAGAACAGCTGACACACTTAAAGAGAGGCGAACAATCGTCACCAGAACAGCTGACACACTTAAAGAGAGGCGAACAATCGTCACCAGAACAGCTGACACACTTAAAGAGAGGGGAACAATCGTCACCAGAACAGCTGACACACTTAAAGAGAGGCGAACAATCGTCACCAGAACAGCTGACACACTTAAAGAGAGGCGAACAATCGTCACCAGAACAGCTGACACACTTAAAGAGAGGCGAACAATCGTCACCAGAACAGCTGACACACTTAAAGAGAGGCGAACAATCGTCACCAGAACAGCTGACACACTTAAAGAGAGGCGAACAATCGTCACCAGAACAGCTGACACACTTAAAGAGAGGCGAACAATCGTCACCAGAAGAGCTGACACACTTAAAGAGAGGCGAACAATCGTCACCAGAACAGCTGACACACTTAAAGAGAGGCGAACAATCGTCACCAGAACAGCTGACACACTCAAAGAGAGGCGAACAATCGTCACCAGAACAGCTGACACACTTAAAGAGAGGCGAACAATCGTCATCAGAAGAGCTGACACACTTAAAGAGAGGCGAACAATCGTCACCAGAACAGCTGACACACTTAAAGAGAGGCGAACAATCGTCACCAGAACAGCTGACACACTTAAAGAGAGGCGAACAATAGTCACCAGAACAGCTGACACACTTAAAGAGAGGCGAACAATCGTCACCAGAACAGCAGACACACTCAAAGAGAGGCGAACAATCGTCACCAGAACAGCTGACACTCTCAAAGAGAGGCGAACAATCGTCACCAGAAAAGCTGACACACTCAAAGAGAGGCGAACAATCGTCACCAGAACAGCTGACACACTCAAAGAGAGGCGAACAATCGTCACCAGAACAGCTGACACACTCAAAGAGAGGCGAACAATCGTCAGCAGAACAGCTGACACACTCAAAGAGAGGCGAACAATCGTCACCAGAACAGCTGACACACTCAAAGAGAGGCGAACAATCGTCACCAGAGCAGCTGACACACTCAAAGAGAGGCGAACAATCGTCACCAGAACAGCTGACACACTCAAAGAGAGGCGAACAATCGTCACCAGAACAGCAGACACACTTAAAGAGAGGCGAACAATCGTCACCAGAACAGCTGACACACTTAAAGAGAGGCGAACAATCGTCACCAGAACAGCTGACACACTTAAAGAGAGGCGAACAATCGTCACCAGAACAGCAGACACACTTTAAGAGAGGCGAACAATCGTCACCAGAACAGCTGACACACTTAAAGAGAGGCGAACAATCGTCACCAGAACAGCTGACACACTTAAAGAGAGGCGAACAATCGTCACCAGAACAGCTGACACTCTTAAAGAGAGGCGAACAATCGTCACCAGAACAGCTGACACACTTAAAGAGAGGCGAACAATCGTCACCAGAACAGCTGACACACTTAAAGAGAGGCGAACAATCGTCACCAGAACAGCTGACACACTTAAAGAGAGGCGAACAATCGTCACCAGAACAGCTGACACACTTAAAGAGAGGCGAACAATCGTCACCAGAACAGCTGACACACTTAAAGAGAGGCGAACAATCGTCACCAGAACAGCTGACACACTTAAAGAGAGGCGAACAATCGTCACCAGAACAGCTGACACACTTAAAGAGAGGCGAACAATCGTCACCAGAACAGCTGACACACTTAAAGAGAGGCGAACAATCGTCACCAGAACAGCTGACACACTTAAAGAGAGGCGAACAATCGTCACCAGAACAGCTGACACACTTAAAGAGAGGCGAACAATCGTCACCAGAACAGCTGACACACTTAAAGAGAGGCGAACAATCGTCACCAGAACAACTGACACACTTAAAGAGAGGCGAACAATCGTCACCAGAACAGCTGACACACTTAAAGAGAGGCGAACAATCGTCACCAGAACAGCTGACACACTTAAAGAGAGGCGAACAATCGTCACCAGAACAGCTGACACACTTAAAGAGAGGCGAACAATCGTCACCAGAACAGCTGACACACTTAAAGAGAGGCGAACAATCGTCACCAGAACAGCTGACACACTTAAAGAGAGGCGAACAATCGTCACCAGAACAGCTGACACACTTAAAGAGAGGCGAACAATCGTCACCAGAACAGCTGACACACTTAAAGAGAGGCGAACAATCGTCACCAGAACAGCTGACACACTTAAAGAGAGGCGAACAATCGTCACCAGAACAGCTGACACACTTAAAGAGAGGCGAACAATCGTCACCAGAACAGCTGACACACTTAAAGAGAGGCGAACAATCGTCACCAGAACAGCTGACACACTTAAAGAGAGGCGAACAATCGTCACCAGAACAGCTGACACACTTAAAGAGAGGCGAACAATCGTCACCAGAACAGCTGACACACTTAAAGAGAGTCGAACAATCGTCACCAGAAGAGCTGACACACTTAAGGAGAGGCGAACAATCGTCACCAGAACAGCTGACACACTTAAAGAGAGGCGAACAATCGTCACCAGAACAGCTGACACACTTAAAGAGAGGCGAACAATCGTCACCAGAACAGCTGACACACTTAAAGAGAGGCGAACAATCGTCACCAGAACAGCTGACACACTTAAAGAGAGGCGAACAATCGTCACCAGAACAGCTGACACACTTAAAGAGAGGCGAACAATCGTCACCAGAACAGCTGACACACTTAAAGAGAGGCGAACAATCGTCACCAGAAGAGCTGACACACTTAAAGAGAGGCGAACAATCGTCACCAGAAGAGCTGACACACTTAAAGAGAGGCGAACAATCGTCACCAGAACAGCTGACACACTTAAAGAGAGGCGAACAATCGTCACCAGAACAGCTGACACACTTAAAGAGAGGCGAACAATCGTCACCAGAACAGCTGACACACTTAAAGAGAGGCGAACAATCGTCACCAGAACAGCTGACACACTTAAAGAGAGGCGAACAATCGTCACCAGAAAAGCAGACACACTTAAAGGGAGGCGAACAATCGTCACCAGAACAGCTGACACACTTAAAGGGAGGCGAACAATCGTCACCAGAACAGCTGACACACTTAAAGAGAGGCGAACAATCGTCACCAGAACAGCTGACACACTTAAAGAGAGGCGAACAATCGTCACCAGAACAGCTGACACACTTAAAGAGAGGCGAACAATCGTCACCAGAACAGCTGACACACTTAAAGAGAGGCGAACAATCGTCACCAGAACAGCTGACACACTTAAAGAGAGGCGAACAATCGTCACCAGAACAGCTGACACACTTAAAGAGAGGCTAACAATCGTCACCAGAACAGCTGACACACTTAAAGAGAGGCGGACAATCGTCACCAGAACAGCTGACACACTTAAAGAGAGGCGAACAATCGTCTCCAGAACAGCTGACACACTTAAAGAGAGGCGAACAATCGTCACCAGAACAGCTGACACACTTAAAGAGAGGCGAACAATCGTCACCAGAACAGCTGACACACTTAAAGAGAGGCGAACAATCGTCACCAGAACAGCAGACACACTTAAAGAGAGGCGAACAATCGTCACCAGAACAGCTGACACACTTAAAGAGAGGCGAACAATCGTCACCAGAACAGCTGACACACTTAAAGAGAGGCGAACAATCGTCACCAGAACAGCTGACACACTTAAAGAGAGGCGAACAATCGTCACCAGAACAGCTGACACACTTAAAGAGAGGCGAACAATCGTCACCAGAACAGCTGACACACTTAAAGAGAGGCGAACAATCGTCACCAGAACAGCTGACACACTTAAAGAGAGGCGAACAATCGTCACCAGAACAGCTGACACACTTAAAGAGAGGCGAACAATCGTCACCAGAACAGCTGACACACTTAAAGAGAGGCGAACAATCGTCACCAGAACAGCTGACACACTTAAAGAGAGGCGAACAATCGTCACCAGAACAGCTGACACACTTAAAGAGAGGCGAACAATCGTCACCAGAACAGCTGACACACTTAAAGAGAGGCGAACAATCGTCACCAGAACAGCTGACACACTTAAAGAGAGGCGAACAATCGTCACCAGAACAGCTGACACACTTAAAGAGAGGCGAACAATCGTCACCAGAACAGCTGACACACTTAAAGAGAGGCGAACAATCGTCACCAGAACAGCTGACACACTTAAAGAGAGGCGAACAATCGTCACCAGAACAGCTGACACACTTAAAGAGAGGCGAACAATCGTCACCAGAACAGCTGACACACTTAAAGAGAGGCGAACAATCGTCACCAGAAGAGCTGACACACTTAAGGAGAGGCGAACAATCGTCACCAGAACAGCTGACACACTTAAAGAGAGGCGAACAATCGTCACCAGAACAGCTGACACACTTAAAGAGAGGCGAACAATCGTCACCAGAACAGCTGACACACTTAAAGAGAGGCGAACAATCGTCACCAGAACAGCTGACACACTTAAAGAGAGGCGAACAATCGTCACCAGAACAGCTGACACACTTAAAGAGAGGCGAACAATCGTCACCAGAACAGCTGACACACTTAAAGAGAGGCGAACAATCGTCACCAGAAGAGCTGACACACTTAAAGAGAGGCGAACAATCGTCACCAGAAGAGCTGACACACTTAAAGAGAGGCGAACAATCGTCACCAGAACAGCTGACACACTTAAAGAGAGGCGAACAATCGTCACCAGAACAGCTGACACACTTAAAGAGAGGCGAACAATCGTCACCAGAACAGCTGACACACTTAAAGAGAGGCGAACAATCGTCACCAGAACAGCTGACACACTTAAAGAGAGGCGAACAATCGTCACCAGAACAGCTGACACACTTAAAGAGAGGCGAACAATCGTCACCAGAACAGCTGACACACTTAAAGAGAGGCGAACAATCGTCACCAGAACAGCTGACACACTTAAAGAGAGGCGAACAATCGTCACCAGAACAGCTGACACACTTAAAGAGAGGCGAACAATCGTCACCAGAACAGCTGACACACTTAAAGAGAGGCGAACAATCGTCACCAGAACAGCTGACACACTTAAAGAGAGGCGAACAATCGTCACCAGAACAGCTGACACACTTAAAGAGAGGCGAACAATCGTCACCAGAAGAGCTGACACACTTAAGGAGAGGCGAACAATCGTCACCAGAACAGCTGACACACTTAAAGAGAGGCGAACAATCGTCACCAGAACAGCTGACACACTTAAAGAGAGGCGAACAATCGTCACCAGAACAGCTGACACACTTAAAGAGAGGCGAACAATCGTCACCAGAACAGCTGACACACTTAAAGAGAGGCGAACAATCGTCACCAGAACAGCTGACACACTTAAAGAGAGGCGAACAATCGTCACCAGAACAGCTGACACACTTAAAGAGAGGCGAACAATCGTCACCAGAAGAGCTGACACACTTAAAGAGAGGCGAACAATCGTCACCAGAAGAGCTGACACACTTAAAGAGAGGCGAACAATCGTCACCAGAAGAGCTGACACACTTAAAGAGAGGCGAACAATCGTCACCAGAACAGCTGACACACTTAAAGAGAGGCGAACAATCGTCACCAGAACAGCTGACACACTTAAAGAGAGGCGAACAATCGTCACCAGAACAGCTGACACACTTAAAGAGAGGCGAACAATCGTCACCAGAACAGCTGACACACTTAAAGGGAGGCGAACAATCGTCACCAGAACAGCTGACACACTTAAAGGGAGGCGAACAATCGTCACCAGAACAGCTGACACACTTAAAGGGAGGCGAACAATCGTCACCAGAACAGCTGACACACTTAAAGAGAGGCGAACAATCGTCACCAGAACAGCTGACACACTTAAAGAGAGGCGAACAATCGTCACCAGAACAGCAGACACACTTAAAGAGAGGCGAACAATCGTCACCAGAACAGCTGACACACTTAAAGAGAGGCGAACAATCGTCACCAGAAAAGCAGACACACTTAAAGAGAGGCGAACAATCGTCACCAGAACAGCTGACACACTTAAAGAGAGGCGAACAATCGTCACCAGAACAGCTGACACACTTAAAGAGAGGCGAACAATCGTCACCAGAACAGCTGACACACTTAAAGAGAGGCGAACAATCGTCACCAGAACAGCTGACACACTTAAAGAGAGGCGAACAATCGTCACCAGAACAGCTGACACACTTAAAGAGAGGCGAACAATCGTCACCAGAACAGCTGACACACTTAAAGAGAGGCGAACAATCGTCACCAGAACAGCTGACACACTTAAAGAGAGGCTAACAATCGTCACCAGAACAGCTGACACACTTAAAGAGAGGCGGACAATCGTCACCAGAACAGCTGACACACTTAAAGAGAGGCGAACAATCGTCTCCAGAACAGCTGACACACTTAAAGAGAGGCGAACAATCGTCACCAGAACAGCTGACACACTTAAAGAGAGGCGAACAATCGTCACCAGAACAGCTGACACACTTAAAGAGAGGCGAACAATCGTCACCAGAACAGCAGACACACTTTAAGAGAGGCGAACAATCGTCACCAGAACAGCTGACACACTTAAAGAGAGGCGAACAATCGTCACCAGAACAGCTGACACACTTAAAGAGAGGCGAACAATCGTCACCAGAACAGCTGACACACTTAAAGAGAGGCGAACAATCGTCACCAGAACAGCTGACACACTTAAAGAGAGGCGAACAATCGTCACCAGAACAGCTGACACACTTAAAGAGAGGCGAACAATCGTCACCAGAACAGCTGACACACTTAAAGAGAGGCGAACAATCGTCACCAGAACAGCTGACACACTTAAAGAGAGGCGAACAATCGTCACCAGAACAGCTGACACACTTAAAGAGAGGCGAACAATCGTCACCAGAACAGCTGACACACTTAAAGAGAGGCGAACAATCGTCACCAGAACAGCTGACACACTTAAAGAGAGGCGAACAATCGTCACCAGAACAGCTGACACACTTAAAGAGAGGCGAACAATCGTCACCAGAACAGCTGACACACTTAAAGAGAGGCGAACAATCGTCACCAGAACAGCTGACACACTTAAAGAGAGGCGAACAATCGTCACCAGAACAGCTGACACACTTAAAGAGAGGCGAACAATCGTCACCAGAACAGCTGACACACTTAAAGAGAGGCGAACAATCGTCACCAGAACAGCTGACACACTTAAAGAGAGGCGAACAATCGTCACCAGAACAGCTGACACACTTAAAGAGAGGCGAACAATCGTCACCAGAAGAGCTGACACACTTAAGGAGAGGCGAACAATCGTCACCAGAACAGCTGACACACTTAAAGAGAGGCGAACAATCGTCACCAGAACAGCTGACACACTTAAAGAGAGGCGAACAATCGTCACCAGAACAGCTGACACACTTAAAGAGAGGCGAACAATCGTCACCAGAACAGCTGACACACTTAAAGAGAGGCGAACAATCGTCACCAGAACAGCTGACACACTTAAAGAGAGGCGAACAATCGTCACCAGAACAGCTGACACACTTAAAGAGAGGCGAACAATCGTCACCAGAAGAGCTGACACACTTAAAGAGAGGCGAACAATCGTCACCAGAAGAGCTGACACACTTAAAGAGAGGCGAACAATCGTCACCAGAACAGCTGACACACTTAAAGAGAGGCGAACAATCGTCACCAGAACAGCTGACACACTTAAAGAGAGGCGAACAATCGTCACCAGAACAGCTGACACACTTAAAGAGAGGCGAACAATCGTCACCAGAACAGCTGACACACTTAAAGAGAGGCGAACAATCGTCACCAGAACAGCTGACACACTTAAAGGGAGGCGAACAATCGTCACCAGAACAGCTGACACACTTAAAGGGAGGCGAACAATCGTCACCAGAACAGCTGACACACTTAAAGGGAGGCGAACAATCGTCACCAGAACAGCTGACACACTTAAAGAGAGGCGAACAATCGTCACCAGAACAGCTGACACACTTAAAGAGAGGCGAACAATCGTCACCAGAACAGCAGACACACTTAAAGAGAGGCGAACAATCGTCACCAGAACAGCTGACACACTTAAAGAGAGGCGAACAATCGTCACCAGAAAAGCAGACACACTTAAAGAGAGGCGAACAATCGTCACCAGAACAGCTGACACACTTAAAGAGAGGCGAACAATCGTCACCAGAACAGCTGACACACTTAAAGAGAGGCGAACAATCGTCACCAGAACAGCTGACACACTTAAAGAGAGGCGAACAATCGTCACCAGAACAGCTGACACACTTAAAGAGAGGCGAACAATCGTCACCAGAACAGCTGACACACTTAAAGAGAGGCGAACAATCGTCACCAGAACAGCTGACACACTTAAAGAGAGGCGAACAATCGTCACCAGAACAGCTGACACACTTAAAGAGAGGCTAACAATCGTCACCAGAACAGCTGACACACTTAAAGAGAGGCGGACAATCGTCACCAGAACAGCTGACACACTTAAAGAGAGGCGAACAATCGTCTCCAGAACAGCTGACACACTTAAAGAGAGGCGAACAATCGTCACCAGAACAGCTGACACACTTAAAGAGAGGCGAACAATCGTCACCAGAACAGCTGACACACTTAAAGAGAGGCGAACAATCGTCACCAGAACAGCAGACACACTTTAAGAGAGGCGAACAATCGTCACCAGAACAGCTGACACACTTAAAGAGAGGCGAACAATCGTCACCAGAACAGCTGACACACTTAAAGAGAGGCGAACAATCGTCACCAGAACAGCTGACACACTTAAAGAGAGGCGAACAATCGTCACCAGAACAGCTGACACACTTAAAGAGAGGCGAACAATCGTCACCAGAACAGCTGACACACTTAAAGAGAGGCGAACAATCGTCACCAGAACAGCTGACACACTTAAAGAGAGGCGAACAATCGTCACCAGAACAGCTGACACACTTAAAGAGAGGCGAACAATCGTCACCAGAACAGCTGACACACTTAAAGAGAGGCGAACAATCGTCACCAGAACAGCTGACACACTTAAAGAGAGGCGAACAATCGTCACCAGAACAGCTGACACACTTAAAGAGAGGCGAACAATCGTCACCAGAACAGCTGACACACTTAAAGAGAGGCGAACAATCGTCACCAGAACAGCTGACACACTTAAAGAGAGGCGAACAATCGTCACCAGAACAGCTGACACACTTAAAGAGAGGCGAACAATCGTCACCAGAACAGCTGACACACTTAAAGAGAGGCGAACAATCGTCACCAGAACAGCTGACACACTTAAAGAGAGGCGAACAATCGTCACCAGAACAGCTGACACACTTAAAGAGAGGCGAACAATCGTCACCAGAACAGCTGACACACTTAAAGAGAGGCGAACAATCGTCACCAGAACAGCTGACACACTTAAAGAGAGGCGAACAATCGTCTCCAGAACAGCTGACACACTTAAAGAGAGGCGAACAATCGTCACCAGACCAGCTGACACACTTAAAGAGAGGCGAACAATCGTCACCAGAACAGCTGACACACTTAAAGAGAGGCGAACAATCGTCACCAGAACAGCAGACACACTTTAAGAGAGGCGAACAATCGTCACCAGAACAGCTGACACACTTAAAGAGAGGCGAACAATCGTCACCAGAACAGCTGACACACTTAAAGAGAGGCGAACAATCGTCACCAGAACAGCTGACACACTTAAAGAGAGGCGAACAATCGTCACCAGAACAGCTGACACACTTAAAGAGAGGCGAACAATCGTCACCAGAACAGCTGACACACTTAAAGAGAGGCGAACAATCGTCACCAGAACAGCTGACACACTTAAAGAGAGGCGAACAATCGTCACCAGAACAGCTGACACACTTAAAGAGAGGCGAACAATCGTCACCAGAACAGCTGACACACTTAAAGAGAGGCGAACAATCGTCACCAGAACAGCTGACACACTTAAAGAGAGGCGAACAATCGTCACCAGAACAGCTGACACACTTAAAGAGAGGCGAACAATCGTCACCAGAACAGCTAACACACTTAAAGAGAGGCGAACAATCGTCACCAGAACAGCTGACACACTTAAAGAGAGGCGAACAATCGTCACCAGAACAGCTGACACACTTAAAGAGAGGCGAACAATCGTCACCAGAACAGCTGACACACTTAAAGAGAGGCGAACAATCGTCACCAGAACAGCTGACACACTTAAAGAGAGGCGAACAATCGTCACCAGAACAGCTGACACACTAAAAGAGGCGAACAATCGTCACCAGAACAGCTGACACACTTAAAGAGAGGCGAACAATCGTCACCAGAACAGCTGACACACTTAAAGAGAGGCGAACAATCGTCACCAGAACAGCTGACACACTTAAAGAGAGGCGAACAATCGTCACCAGAACAGCTGACACACTTAAAGAGAGGCGAACAATCGTCACCAGAACAGCTGACACACTTAAAGAGAGGCGAACAATCGTCACCAGAACAGCTGACACACTTAAAGAGAGGCGAACAATCGTCACCAGAACAGCTGACACACTTAAAGAGAGGCGAACAATCGTCACCAGAACAGCTGACACACTTAAAGAGAGGCGAACAATCGTCACCAGAACAGCTGACACACTTAAAGAGAGGCGAACAATCGTCACCAGAACAGCTGACACACTTAAAGAGAGGCGAACAATCGTCACCAGAACAGCTGACACACTTAAAGAGAGGCGAACAATCGTCACCAGAACAGCTGACACACTTAAAGAGAGGCGAACAATCGTCACCAGAACAGCTGACACACTTAAAGAGAGGCGAACAATCGTCACCAGAAGAGCTGACACACTTAAAGAGAGGCGAACAATCGTCATCAGAAGAGCTGACACACTTAAAGAGAGGCGAACAATCGTCACCAGAACAGCTGACACACTTAAAGAGAGGCGAACAATCGTCACCAGAACAGCTGACACACTTAAAGAGAGGCGAACAATCGTCACCAGAACAGCTGACACACTCAAAGAGAGACGAACAATCGTCACCAGAACAGCTGACACACTCAAAGAGAGGCGAACAATCGTCACCAGAACAGCTGACACACTCAAAGAGAGGCGAACAATCGTCACCAGAACAGCTGACACACTCAAAGAGAGGCGAACAATCGTCACCAGAACAGCTGACACACTCAAAGAGAGGCGAACAATCGTGACCAGAACAGCTGACACACTCAAAGAGAGGCGAACAATCGTCACCAGAACAGCTGACACACTCAAAGAGAGGCGAACAATCGTCATCAGAAGAGCTGACACACTTAAAGAGAGGCGAACAATCGTCACCAGAACAGCTGACACACTTAAAGAGAGGCGAACAATCGTCACCAGAACAGCTGACACACTTAAAGAGAGGCGAACAATAGTCACCAGAACAGCTGACACACTTAAAGAGAGGCGAACAATCGTCACCAGAACAGCAGACACACTCAAAGAGAGGCGAACAATCGTCACCAGAACAGCTGACACTCTCAAAGAGAGGCGAACAATCGTCACCAGAAAAGCTGACACACTCAAAGAGAGGCGAACAATCGTCACCAGAACAGCTGACACACTTAAAGAGAGGCGAACAATCGTCACCAGAAGAGCTGACACACTTAAAGAGAGGCGAACAATCGTCACCAGAACAGCTGACACACTTAAAGAGAGGCGAACAATCGTCACCAGAACAGCTGACACACTTAAAGAGAGGCGAACAATCGTCACCAGAACAGCTGACACACTTAATGAGAGGTGAACAATCGTCACCAGAACAGCTGACACACTTAAAGAGAGGCGAACAATCGTCACCAGAACAGCTGACACACTTAAAGAGAGGCGAACAATCGTCACCAGAACAGCTGACACACTTAAAGAGAGGCGAACAATCGTCACCAGAACAGCTGACACACTTAAAGAGAGGCGAACAATCGTCACCAGAACAGCTGACACACTTAAAGAGAGGCGAACAATCGTCACCAGAACAGCTGACACACTTAAAGAGAGGCGAACAATCGTCACCAGAACAGCTGACACACTTAAAGAGAGGCGAACAATCGTCACCAGAACAGCTGACACACTTAAAGAGAGGCGAACAATCGTCACCAGAACAGCTGACACACTTAAAGAGAGGCGAACAATCGTCACCAGAACAGCTGACACACTTAAAGAGAGGCGAACAATCGTCACCAGAACAGCTGACACACTTAAAGAGAGGCGAACAATCGTCACCAGAACAGCTGACACACTTAAAGAGAGGCGAACAATCGTCACCAGAACAGCTGACACACTTAAAGAGAGGCGAACAATCGTCACCAGAACAGCTGACACACTTAAAGAGAGGCGAACAATCGTCACCAGAACAGCTGACACACTTAAAGAGAGGCGAACAATCGTCACCAGAACAGCTGACACACTTAAAGAGAGGCGAACAATCGTCACCAGAACAGCTGACACACTTAAAGAGAGGCGAACAATCGTCACCAGAACAGCTGACACACTTAAAGAGAGGCGAACAATCGTCACCAGAACAGCTGACACACTTAAAGAGAGGCGAACAATCGTCACCAGAACAGCTGACACACTTAAAGAGAGGCGAACAATCGTCATCAGAAGAGCTGACACACTTAAAGAGAGGCGAACAATCGTCACCAGAACAGCTGACACACTTAAAGAGAGGCGAACAATCGTCACCAGAACAGCTGACACACTTAAAGAGAGGCGAACAATCGTCACCAGAACAGCTGACACACTTAAAGAGAGGCGAACAATCGTCACCAGAACAGCTGACACACTTAAAAAGAGGCGAACAATCGTCACCAGAACAGCTGACACACTCAAAGAGAGGCGAACAATCGTCACCAGAACCGCTGACACTCTCAAAGAGAGGCGAACAATCGTCACCAGAACAGCAGACACACTCAAAGAGAGGCGAACAATCGTCACCAGAACAGCTGACACACTCAAAGAGAGGCGAACAATCGTCACCAGAACAGCTGACACACTCAAAGAGAGGCGAACAATCGTCACCAGAACAGCTGACACACTCAAAGAGAGGCAAACAATCGTCACCAGAACAGCTGACACACTCAAAGAGAGGCGAACAATCGTCACCATAGCAGCTGACACACTCAAAGAGAGGCGAACAATCGTCACCAGAACAGCTGACACACTCAAAGAGAGGCGAACAATCGTCACCAGAACAGCTGACACACTCAATGAGAGGCGAACAATCGTCACCAGAACAGCTGACACACTCAAAGAGAGGCGAACAATCGTCACCAGAACAGCTGACACACTCAAAGAGAGGCGAACAATCGTCACCAGAACAGCTGACACACTCAAAGAGAGGCGAACAATCGTCACCAGAACAGCTGACACACTCAAAGAGAGGCGAACAATCGGCACCAGAACAGCTGACACACTCAAAGAGAGGCGAACAATCGTCACCAGAACAGCTGACACACTTAAAGAGAGGCGAACAATCGTCACCAGAACAGCTGACACACTTAAAGAGAGGCGAACAATCGTCACCAGAACAGCTGACACACTCAAAGAGAGGCGAACAATCGTCACCAGAACAGCTGACACACTCAATGAGAGGCGAACAATCGTCACCAGAACAGCTGACACACTCAAAGAGAGGCGAACAATCGTCACCAGAACAGCTGACACACTCAAAGAGAGGCGAACAATCGTCACCAGAACAGCTGACACACTCAAAGAGAGGCGAACAATCGTCACCAGAACAGCTGACACACTCAAAGAGAGGCGAACAATCGTCACCAGAACAGCTGACACACTTAAAGAGAGGCGAACAATCGTCACCAGAACAGCTGACACACTTAAAGAGAGGCGAACAATCGTCACCAGAACAGCTGACACACTTAAAGAGAGGCGAACAATCGTCACCAGAAGAGCTGACACACTTAAAGAGAGGCGAACAATCGTCACCAGAAGAGCTGACACACTTAAAGAGAGGCGAACAATCGTCACCAGAACAGCTGACACACTTAAAGAGAGGCGAACAATCGTCACCAGAACAGCTGACACACTTAAAGAGAGGCGAACAATCGTCACCAGAACAGCTGACACACTTAAAGAGAGGCGAACAATCGTCACCAGAACAGCTGACACACTTAAAGAGAGGCGAACAATCGTCACCAGAACAGCTGACACACTTAAAGGGAGGCGAACAATCGTCACCAGAACAGCTGACACACTTAAAGGGAGGCGAACAATCGTCACCAGAACAGCTGACACACTTAAAGAGAGGCGAACAATCGTCACCAGAACAGCTGACACACTTAAAGAGAGGCAAACAATCGTCACCAGAACAGCTGACACTCTTAAAGGGAGGCGAACAATCGTCACCAGAACAGCTGACACACTTAAAGGGAGGCGAACAATCGTCACCAGAACAGCTGACACACTTAAAGAGAGGCGAACAATCGTCACCAGAACAGCTGACACACTTAAAGAGAGGCGAACAATCGTCACCAGAACAGCTGACACACTTAAAGAGAGGCGAACAATCGTCACCAGAACAGCTGACACACTTAAAGAGAGGCGAACAATCGTCACCAGAACAGCTGACACACTTAAAGAGAGGCGAACAATCGTCACCAGAACAGCTGACACACTTAAAGAGAGGCGAACAATCGTCACCAGAACAGCTGACACACTTAAAGAGAGGCGAACAATCGTCACCAGAACAGCTGACACACTTAAAGAGAGGCGAACAATCGTCACCAGAACAGCTGACACACTTAAAGAGAGGCGAACAATCGTCACCAGAACAGCTGACACACTTAAAGAGAGGCGAACAATCGTCACCAGAACAACTGACACACTTAAAGAGAGGCGAACAATCGTCACCAGAACAGCTGACACACTTAAAGAGAGGCGAACAATCGTCACCAGAACAGCTGACACACTTAAAGAGAGGCGAACAATCGTCACCAGAAAAGCAGACACACTTAAAGAGAGGCGAACAATCGTCACCAGAACAGCTGACACACTTAAAGAGAGGCGAACAATCGTCACCAGAACAGCTGACACACTTAAAGAGAGGCGAACAATCGTCACCAGAACAGCTGACACACTTAAAGAGAGGCGAACAATCGTCACCAGAACAGCTGACACACTTAAAGAGAGGCGAACAATCGTCACCAGAACAGCTGACACACTTAAAGAGAGGCGAACAATCGTCACCAGAACAGCTGACACACTTAAAGAGAGGCGAACAATCGTCACCAGAACAGCTGACACACTTAAAGAGAGGCGAACAATCGTCACCAGAACAGCTGACACACTTAAAGAGAGGCGAACAATCGTCACCAGAAGAGCTGACACACTTAAGGAGAGGCGAACAATCGTCACCAGAACAGCTGACACACTTAAAGAGAGGCGAACAATCGTCACCAGAACAGCTGACACACTTAAAGAGAGGCGAACAATCGTCACCAGAACAGCTGACACACTTAAAGAGAGGCGAACAATCGTCACCAGAACAGCTGACACACTTAAAGAGAGGCGAACAATCGTCACCAGAACAGCTGACACACTTAAAGAGAGGCGAACAATCGTCACCAGAACAGCTGACACACTTAAAGAGAGGCGAACAATCGTCACCAGAACAGCTGACACACTTAAAGAGAGGCGAACAATCGTCACCAGAACAGCTGACACACTTAAAGAGAGGCGAACAATCGCCACCAGAACAGCTGACACACTTAAAGAGAGGCGAACAATCGTCACCAGAACAGCTGACACACTTAAAGAGAGGCGAACAATCGTCACCAGAACAGCTGACACACTTAAAGAGAGGCGAACAATCGTCACCAGAACAGCTGACACACTTAAAGAGAGGCGAACAATCGTCACCAGAACAGCTGACACACTTAAAGAGAGGCGAACAATCGTCACCAGAACAGCTGACACACTTAAAGAGAGGCTAACAATCGTCACCAGAACAGCTGACACACTTAAAGAGAGGCGGACAATCGTCACCAGAACAGCTGACACACTTAAAGAGAGGCGAACAATCGTCTCCAGAACAGCTGACACACTTAAAGAGAGGCGAACAATCGTCACCAGAACAGCTGACACACTTAAAGAGAGGCGAACAATCGTCACCAGAACAGCTGACACACTTAAAGAGAGGCGAACAATCGTCACCAGAACAGCAGACACACTTTAAGAGAGGCGAACAATCGTCACCAGAACAGCTGACACACTTAAAGAGAGGCGAACAATCGTCACCAGAACAGCTGACACACTTAAAGAGAGGCGAACAATCGTCACCAGAACAGCTGACACACTTAAAGAGAGGCGAACAATCGTCACCAGAACAGCTGACACACTTAAAGAGAGGCGAACAATCGTCACCAGAACAGCTGACACACTTAAAGAGAGGCGAACAATCGTCACCAGAACAGCTGACACACTTAAAGAGAGGCGAACAATCGTCACCAGAACAGCTGACACACTTAAAGAGAGGCGAACAATCGTCACCAGAACAGCTGACACACTTAAAGAGAGGCGAACAATCGTCACCAGAACAGCTGACACACTTAAAGAGAGGCGAACAATCGTCACCAGAACAGCTGACACACTTAAAGAGAGGCGAACAATCGTCACCAGAACAGCTGACACACTTAAAGAGAGGCGAACAATCGTCACCAGAACAGCTGACACACTTAAAGAGAGGCGAACAATCGTCACCAGAACAGCTGACACACTTAAAGAGAGGCGAACAATCGTCACCAGAACAGCTGACACACTTAAAGAGAGGCGAACAATCGTCACCAGAACAGCTGACACACTTAAAGAGAGGCGAACAGTCGTCACCAGAACAGCTGACACACTTAAAGAGAGGCGAACAATCGTCACCAGAACAGCTGACACACTTAAAGAGAGGCGAACAATCGTCACCAGAACAGCTGACACACTTAAAGAGAGGCGAACAATCGTCACCAGAACAGCTGACACACTTAAAGAGAGGCGAACAATCGTCACCAGAACAGCTGACACACTTAAAGAGAGGCGAACAATCGTCACCAGAACAGCTGACACACTTAAAGAGAGGCGAACAATCGTCACCAGAACAGCTGACACACTTAAAGAGAGGCGAACAATCGTCACCAGAACAGCTGACACACTTAAAGAGAGGCGAACAATCGTCACCAGAACAGCTGACACACTTAAAGAGAGGCGAACAATCGTCACCAGAACAGCTGACACACTTAAAGAGAGGCGAACAATCGTCACCAGAACAGCTGACACACTTAAAGAGAGGCGAACAATCGTCACCAGAACAGCTGACACACTTAAAGAGAGGCGAACAATCGTCACCAGAACAGCTGACACACTTAAAGAGAGGCGAACAATCGTCACCAGAACAGCTGACACACTTAAAGAGAGGCGAACAATCGTCACCAGAACAGCTGACACACTTAAAGAGAGGCGAACAATCGTCACCAGAACAGCTGACACACTTAAAGAGAGGCGAACAATCGTCACCAGAACAGCTGACACACTTAAAGAGAGGCGAACAATCGTCACCAGAACAGCTGACACACTTAAAGAGAGGCGAACAATCGTCACCAGAAGAGCTGACACACTTAAAGAGAGGCGAACAATCGTCACCAGAACAGCTGACACACTTAAAGAGAGGCGAACAATCGTCACCAGAACAGCTGACACACTCAAAGAGAGGCGAACAATCGTCACCAGAACAGCTGACACACTCAAAGAGAGGCGAACAATCGTCATCAGAAGAGCTGACACACTTAAAGAGAGGCGAACAATCGTCACCAGAACAGCTGACACACTTAAAGAGAGGCGAACAATCGTCACCAGAACAGCTGACACACTTAAAGAGAGGCGAACAATAGTCACCAGAACAGCTGACACACTTAAAGAGAGGCGAACAATCGTCACCAGAACAGCAGACACACTCAAAGAGAGGCGAACAATCGTCACCAGAACAGCTGACACTCTCAAAGAGAGGCGAACAATCGTCACCAGAAAAGCTGACACACTCAAAGAGAGGCGAACAATCGTCACCAGAACAGCTGACACACTCAAAGAGAGGCGAACAATCGTCACCAGAACAGCTGACACACTCAAAGAGAGGCGAACAATCGTCACCAGAACAGCTGACACACTCAAAGAGAGGCGAACAATCGTCAGCAGAACAGCTGACACACTCAAAGAGAGGCGAACAATCGTCACCAGAACAGCTGACACACTCAAAGAGAGGCGAACAATCGTCACCAGAACAGCTGACACACTCAAAGAGAGGCGAACAATCGTCACCAGAACAGCAGACACACTTAAAGAGAGGCGAACAATCGTCACCAGAACAGCTGACACACTTAAAGAGAGGCGAACAATCGTCACCAGAACAGCTGACACACTTAAAGAGAGGCGAACAATCGTCACCAGAACAGCTGACACACTTAAAGAGAGGCGAACAATCGTCACCAGAACAGCTGACACACTTAAAGAGAGGCGAACAATCGTCACCAAAACAGCTGACACACTTAAAGAGAGGCGAACAATCGTCACCAGAACAGCTGACACACTTAAAGAGAGGCGAACAATCGTCACCAGAACAGCTGACACACTTAAAGAGAGGCGAACAATCGTCACCAAAACAGCTGACACACTTAAAGAGAGGCGAACAATCGTCACCAGAACAGCTGACACACTTAAAGAGAGGCGAACAATCGTCACCAGAACAGCTGACACACTTAAAGAGAGGCGAACAATCGTCACCAGAACAGCTGACACACTTAAAGAGAGGCGAACAATCGTCACCAGAACAGCTGACACACTTAAAGAGAGGCGAACAATCGTCACCAGAACAGCTGACACACTTAAAGAGAGGCGAACAATCGTCACCAGAACAGCTGACACACTTAAAGAGAGGCGAACAATCGTCACCAGAACAGCTGACACACTTAAAGAGAGGCGAACAATCGTCACCAGAACAGCTGACACACTTAAAGGGAGGCGAACAATCGTCACCAGAACAGCTGACACACTTAAAGGGAGGCGAACAATCGTCACCAGAACAGCTGACACACTTAAAGAGAGGCGAACAATCGTCACCAGAACAGCTGACACACTTAAAGAGAGGCGAACAATCGTCACCAGAACAGCAGACACACTTAAAGAGAGGCGAACAATCGTCACCAGAACAGCTGACACACTTAAAGAGAGGCGAACAATCGTCACCAGAAAAGCAGACACACTTAAAGAGAGGCGAACAATCGTCACCAGAACAGCTGACACACTTAAAGAGAGGCGAACAATCGTCACCAGAAAAGCAGACACACTTAAAGAGAGGCGAACAATCGTCACCAGAACAGCTGACACACTTAAAGAGAGGCGAACAATCGTCACCAGAACAGCTGACACACTTAAAGAGAGGCGAACAATCGTCACCAGAACAGCTGACACACTTAAAGAGAGGCGAACAATCGTCACCAGAACAGCTGACACACTTAAAGAGAGGCGAACAATCGTCACCAGAACAGCTGACACACTTAAAGAGAGGCGAACAATCGTCACCAGAACAGCTGACACACTTAAAGAGAGGCGAACAATCGTCACCAGAACAGCTGACACACTTAAAGAGAGGCTAACAATCGTCACCAGAACAGCTGACACACTTAAAGAGAGGCGGACAATCGTCACCAGAACAGCTGACACACTTAAAGAGAGGCGAACAATCGTCTCCAGAACAGCTGACACACTTAAAGAGAGGCGAACAATCGTCACCAGAACAGCTGACACACTTAAAGAGAGGCGAACAATCGTCACCAGAACAGCTGACACACTTAAAGAGAGGCGAACAATCGTCACCAGAACAGCAGACACACTTTAAGAGAGGCGAACAATCGTCACCAGAACAGCTGACACACTTAAAGAGAGGCGAACAATCGTCACCAGAACAGCTGACACACTTAAAGAGAGGCGAACAATCGTCACCAGAACAGCTGACACACTTAAAGAGAGGCGAACAATCGTCACCAGAACAGCTGACACTCTTAAAGAGAGGCGAACAATCGTCACCAGAACAGCTGACACACTTAAAGAGAGGCGAACAATCGTCACCAGAACAGCTGACACACTTAAAGAGAGGCGAACAATCGTCACCAGAACAGCTGACACACTTAAAGAGAGGCGAACAATCGTCACCAGAACAGCTGACACACTTAAAGAGAGGCGAACAATCGTCACCAGAACAGCTGACACACTTAAAGAGAGGCGAACAATCGTCACCAGAACAGCTGACACACTTAAAGAGAGGCGAACAATCGTCACCAGAACAGCTGACACACTTAAAGAGAGGCGAACAATCGTCACCAGAACAGCTGACACACTTAAAGAGAGGCGAACAATCGTCACCAGAAGAGCTGACACACTTAAAGAGAGGCGAACAATCGTCACCGGAACAGCTGACACACTTAAAGAGAGGCGAACAATCGTCACCGGAACAACTGACACACTTAAAGAGAGGCGAACAATCGTCACCAGAACAGCTGACACACTTAAAGAGAGGCGAACAATCGTCACCAGAACAGCTGACACACTTAAAGAGAGGCGAACAATCGTCACCAGAACAGCTGACACACTTAAAGAGAGGCGAACAATCGTCACCAGAACAGCTGACACACTTAAAGAGAGGCGAACAATCGTCACCAGAACAGCTGACACACTTAAAGAGAGGCGAACAATCGTCACCAGAACAGCTGACACACTTAAAGAGAGGCGAACAATCGTCACCAGAACAGCTGACACACTTAAAGAGAGGCGAACAATCGTCACCAGAACAGCTGACACACTTAAAGAGAGGCGAACAATCGTCACCAGAACAGCTGACACACTTAAAGAGAGGCGAACAATCGTCACCAGAACAGCTGACACACTTAAAGAGAGGCGAACAATCATCACCAGAACAGCTGACACACTTAAAGAGAGGCGAACAATCGTCACCAGAAGAGCTGACACACTTAAAGAGAGGCGAACAATCGTCACCAGAAGAGCTGACACACTTAAAGAGAGGCGAACAATCGTCACCAGAAGAGCTGACACACTTAAAGAGAGGCGAACAATCGTCACCAGAACAGCTGACACACTTAAAGAGAGGCGAACAATCGTCACCAGAACAGCTGACACACTTAAAGAGAGGCGAACAATCGTCACCAGAACAGCTGACACACTTAAAGAGAGGCGAACAATCGTCACCAGAACAGCTGACACACTTAAAGGGAGGCGAACAATCGTCACCAGAACAGCTGACACACTTAAAGGGAGGCGAACAATCGTCACCAGAACAGCTGACACACTTAAAGGGAGGCGAACAATCGTCACCAGAACAGCTGACACACTTAAAGAGAGGCGAACAATCGTCACCAGAACAGCTGACACACTTAAAGAGAGGCGAACAATCGTCACCAGAACAGCAGACACACTTAAAGAGAGGCGAACAATCGTCACCAGAACAGCTGACACACTTAAAGAGAGGCGAACAATCGTCACCAGAAAAGCAGACACACTTAAAGAGAGGCGAACAATCGTCACCAGAACAGCTGACACACTTAAAGAGAGGCGAACAATCGTCACCAGAACAGCTGACACACTTAAAGAGAGGCGAACAATCGTCACCAGAACAGCTGACACACTTAAAGAGAGGCGAACAATCGTCACCAGAACAGCTGACACACTTAAAGAGAGGCGAACAATCGTCACCAGAACAGCTGACACACTTAAAGAGAGGCGAACAATCGTCACCAGAACAGCTGACACACTTAAAGAGAGGCGAACAATCGTCACCAGAACAGCTGACACACTTAAAGAGAGGCTAACAATCGTCACCAGAACAGCTGACACACTTAAAGAGAGGCGGACAATCGTCACCAGAACAGCTGACACACTTAAAGAGAGGCGAACAATCGTCTCCAGAACAGCTGACACACTTAAAGAGAGGCGAACAATCGTCACCAGAACAGCTGACACACTTAAAGAGAGGCGAACAATCGTCACCAGAACAGCAGACACACTTTAAGAGAGGCGAACAATCGTCACCAGAACAGCTGACACACTTAAAGAGAGGCGAACAATCGTCACCAGAACAGCTGACACACTTAAAGAGAGGCGAACAATCGTCACCAGAACAGCTGACACACTTAAAGAGAGGCGAACAATCGTCACCAGAACAGCTGACACACTTAAAGAGAGGCGAACAATCGTCACCAGAACAGCTGACACACTTAAAGAGAGGCGAACAATCGTCACCAGAACAGCTGACACACTTAAAGAGAGGCGAACAATCGTCACCAGAACAGCTGACACACTTAAAGAGAGGCGAACAATCGTCACCAGAACAGCTGACACACTTAAAGAGAGGCGAACAATCGTCACCAGAACAGCTGACACACTTAAAGAGAGGCGAACAATCGTCACCAGAACAGCTGACACACTTAAAGAGAGGCGAACAATCGTCACCAGAACAGCTGACACACTTAAAGAGAGGCGAACAATCGTCACCAGAACAGCTGACACACTTAAAGAGAGGCGAACAATCGTCACCAGAACAGCTGACACACTTAAAGAGAGGCGAACAATCGTCACCAGAACAGCTGACACACTTAAAGAGAGGCGAACAATCGTCACCAGAACAGCTGACACACTTAAAGAGAGGCGAACAATCGTCACCAGAACAGCTGACACACTTAAAGAGAGGCGAACAATCGTCACCAGAACAGCTGACACACTTAAAGAGAGGCGAACAATCGTCTCCAGAACAGCTGACACACTTAAAGAGAGGCGAACAATCGTCACCAGACCAGCTGACACACTTAAAGAGAGGCGAACAATCGTCACCAGAACAGCTGACACACTTAAAGAGAGGCGAACAATCGTCACCAGAACAGCAGACACACTTTAAGAGAGGCGAACAATCGTCACCAGAACAGCTGACACACTTAAAGAGAGGCGAACAATCGTCACCAGAACAGCTGACACACTTAAAGAGAGGCGAACAATCGTCACCAGAACAGCTGACACACTTAAAGAGAGGCGAACAATCGTCACCAGAACAGCTGACACACTTAAAGAGAGGCGAACAATCGTCACCAGAACAGCTGACACACTTAAAGAGAGGCGAACAATCGTCACCAGAACAGCTGACACACTTAAAGAGAGGCGAACAATCGTCACCAGAACAGCTGACACACTTAAAGAGAGGCGAACAATCGTCACCAGAACAGCTGACACACTTAAAGAGAGGCGAACAATCGTCACCAGAACAGCTGACACACTTAAAGAGAGGCGAACAATCGTCACCAGAACAGCTGACACACTTAAAGAGAGGCGAACAATCGTCACCAGAACAGCTGACACACTTAAAGAGAGGCGAACAATCGTCACCAGAACAGCTGACACACTTAAAGAGAGGCGAACAATCGTCACCAGAACAGCTGACACACTTAAAGAGAGGCGAACAATCGTCACCAGAACAGCTGACACACTTAAAGAGAGGCGAACAATCGTCACCAGAACAGCTGACACACTTAAAGAGAGGCGAACAATCGTCACCAGAACAGCTGACACACTTAAAGAGAGGCGAACAATCGTCACCAGAACAGCTGACACACTTAAAGAGAGGCGAACAATCGTCACCAGAACAGCTGACACACTTAAAGAGAGGCGAACAATCGTCACCAGAACAGCTGACACACTTAAAGAGAGGCGAACAATCGTCACCAGAACAGCTGACACACTTAAAGAGAGGCGAACAATCGTCACCAGAACAGCTGACACACTTAAAGAGAGGCGAACAATCGTCACCAGAACAGCTGACACACTTAAAGAGAGGCGAACAATCGTCACCAGAACAGCTGACACACTTAAAGAGAGGCGAACAATCGTCACCAGAACAGCTGACACACTTAAAGAGAGGCGAACAATCGTCACCAGAACAGCTGACACACTTAAAGAGAGGCGAACAATCGTCACCAGAACAGCTGACACACTTAAAGAGAGGCGAACAATCGTCACCAGAAGAGCTGACACACTTAAAGAGAGGCGAACAATCGTCATCAGAAGAGCTGACACACTTAAAGAGAGGCGAACAATCGTCACCAGAACAGCTGACACACTTAAAGAGAGGCGAACAATCGTCACCAGAACAGCTGACACACTTAAAGAGAGGCGAACAATCGTCACCAGAACAGCTGACACACTCAAAGAGAGGCGAACAATCGTCACCAGAACAGCTGACACACTCAAAGAGAGGCGAACAATCGTCACCAGAACAGCTGACACACTCAAAGAGAGGCGAACAATCGTCACCAGAACAGCTGACACACTCAAAGAGAGGCGAACAATCGTCACCAGAACAGCTGACACACTCAAAGAGAGGCGAACAATCGTCACCAGAACAGCTGACACACTTAAAGAGAGGCGAACAATCGTCATCAGAAGAGCTGACACACTTAAAGAGAGGCGAACAATCGTCACCAGAACAGCTGACACACTTAAAGAGAGGCGAACAATCGTCACCAGAACAGCTGACACACTTAAAGAGAGGCGAACAATAGTCACCAGAACAGCTGACACACTTAAAGAGAGGCGAACAATCGTCACCAGAACAGCTGACACACTCAAAGAGAGGCGAACAATCGTCACCAGAACAGCTGACACTCTCAAAGAGAGGCGAACAATCGTCACCAGAAAAGCTGACACACTCAAAGAGAGGCGAACAATCGTCACCAGAACAGCTGACACACTCAAAGAGAGGCGAACAATCGTCACCAGAACAGCTGACACACTCAAAGAGAGGCGAACAATCGTCAGCAGAACAGCTGACACACTCAAAGAGAGGCGAACAATCGTCACCAGAACAGCTGACACACTCAAAGAGAGGCGAACAATCGTCACCAGAGCAGCTGACACACTCAAAGAGAGGCGAACAATCGTCACCAGAACAGCTGACACACTCAAAGAGAGGCGAACAATCGTCACCAGAACAGCAGACACACTCAAAGAGAGGCGAACAATCGTCACCAGAACAGCTGACACACTTAAAGAGAGGCGAACAATCGTCACCAGAACAGCTGACACACTTAAAGAGAGGCGAACAATCGTCACCAGAACAGCTGACACACTTAAAGAGAGGCGAACAATCGTCACCAAAACAGCTGACACACTTAAAGAGAGGCGAACAATCGTCACCAAAACAGCTGACACACTTAAAGAGAGGCGAACAATCGTCACCAGAACAGCTGACACACTTAAAGAGAGGCGAACAATCGTCACCAAAACAGCTGACACACTTAAAGGGAGGCGAACAATCGTCACCAAAACAGCTGACACACTTAAAGAGAGGCGAACAATCGTCACCAGAACAGCTGACACACTTAAAGAGAGGCGAACAATCGTCACCAGAACAGCTGACACACTTAAAGAGAGGCGAACAATCGTCACCAGATCAGCTGACACACTTAAAGAGAGGCGAACAATCGTCACCAGAACAGCTGACACACTTAAAGAGAGGCGAACAATCGTCACCAGAACAGCTGACACACTTAAAGAGAGGCGAACAATCGTCACCAGAACAGCTGACACACTTAAAGAGAGGCGAACAATCGTCACCAAAACAGCTGACACACTTAAAGAGAGGCGAACAATCGTCACCAGAACAGCAGACACACTTAAAGAGAGGCGAACAATCGTCACCAGAACAGCTGACACACTTAAAGAGAGGCGAACAATCGTCACCAGAACAGCTGACACACTTAAAGAGAGGCGAACAATCGTCACCAGAACAGCTGACACACTTAAAGAGAGGCGAACAATCGTCACCAAAACAGCTGACACACTTAAAGAGAGGCGAATAATCGTCACCAAAACAGCTGACACACTTAAAGAGAGGCGAACAATCGTCACCAGAACAGCTGACACACTTAAAGAGAGGCGAACAATCGTCACCAGAACAGCTGACACACTTAAAGAGAGGCGAACAATCGTCACCAGAACAGCTGACACACTTAAAGAGAGGCGAACAATCGTCACCAAAACAGCTGACACACTTAAAGAGAGGCGAACAATCGTCACCAAAACAGCTGACACACTTAAAGAGAGGCGAACAATCGTCACCAAAACAGCTGACACACTTAAAGAGAGGCGAACAATCGTCACCAAAACAGCTGACACACTTAAAGAGAGGCGAACAATCGTCACCAAAACAGCTGACACACTTAAAGAGAGGCGAACAATCGTCACCAAAACAGCTGACACACTTAAAGAGAGGCGAACAATCGTCACCAAAACAGCTGACACACTCAAAGAGAGGCGAACAATCGTCACCAGAACAGCTGACACACTCAAAGAGAGGCGAACAATCGTCACCAGAACAGCTGACACACTTAAAGAGAGGCGAACAATCGTCATCAGAAGAGCTGACACACTTAAAGAGAGGCGAACAATCGTCACCAGAACAGCTGACACACTTAAAGAGAGGCGAACAATCGTCACCAGAACAGCTGACACACTTAAAGAGAGGCGAACAATAGTCACCAGAACAGCTGACACACTTAAAGAGAGGCGAACAATCGTCACCAGAACAGCAGACACACTCAAAGAGAGGCGAACAATCGTCACCAGAACAGCTGACACTCTCAAAGAGAGGCGAACAATCGTCACCAGAAAAGCTGACACACTCAAAGAGAGGCGAACAATCGTCACCAGAACAGCTGACACACTCAAAGAGAGGCGAACAATCGTCACCAGAACAGCTGACACACTCAAAGAGAGGCGAACAATCGTCACCAGAACAGCTGACACACTCAAAGAGAGGCGAACAATCGTCACCAGAACAGCTGACACACTCAAAGAGAGGCGAACAATCGTCACCAGAGCAGCTGACACACTCAAAGAGAGGCGAACAATCGTCACCAGAACAGCTGACACACTTAAATAGTGGCGAACAATCGTCACCAGAACAGCTGACACACTTAAAGAGAGGCGAACAATCGTCACCAGAACAGCTGACACACTTAAAGAGAGGCGAACAATCGTCACCAGAACAGCTGACACACTTAAAGAGAGGCGAACAATCGTCACCAGAACAGCTGACACACTTAAAGAGAGGCGAACAATCGTCACCAGAACAGCTGACACACTTAAAGAGAGGCGAACAATCGTCACCAAAACAGCTGACACACTTAAAGGGAGGCGAACAATCGTCACCAGAACAGCAGACACACTTAAAGAGAGGCGAACAATCGTCATCAGAACAGCTGACACACTTAAAGAGAGGCGAACAATCGTCACCAGAACAGCTGACACACTTAAAGAGAGGCGAACAATCGTCACCAGAACAGCTGACACACTTAAAGAGAGGCGAACAATCGTCACCAAAACAGCTGACACACTTAAAGAGAGGCGAATAATCGTCACCAAAACAGCTGACACACTTAAAGAGAGGCGAACAATCGTCACCAGAACAGCTGACACACTTAAAGAGAGGCGAACAATCGTCACCAGAACAGCTGACACACTTAAAGAGAGGCGAACAATCGTCACCAGAACAGCTGACACACTTAAGGAGAGGCGAACAATCGTCACCAAAACAGCTGACACACTTAAAGAGAGGCGAACAATCGTCACCAAAACAGCTGACACACTTAAAGAGAGGCGAACAATCGTCACCAAAACAGCTGACACACTTAAAGAGAGGCGAACAATCGTCACCAAAACAGCTGACACACTTAAAGAGAGGCGAACAATCGTCACCAAAACAGCTGACACACTTAAAGAGAGGCGAACAATCGTCACCAAAACAGCTGACACACTTAAAGAGAGGCGAACAATCGTCACCAAAACAGCTGACACACTCAAAGAGAGGCGAACAATCGTCACCAGAACAGCTGACACACTCAAAGAGAGGCGAACAATCGTCACCAGAACAGCTGACACACTTAAAGAGAGGCGAACAATCGTCATCAGAAGAGCTGACACACTTAAAGAGAGGCGAACAATCGTCACCAGAACAGCTGACACACTTAAAGAGAGGCGAACAATAGTCACCAGAACAGCTGACACACTTAAAGAGAGGCGAACAATCGTCACCAGAACAGCAGACACACTCAAAGAGAGGCGAACAATCGTCACCAGAACAGCTGACACTCTCAAAGAGAGGCGAACAATCGTCACCAGAAAAGCTGACACACTCAAAGAGAGGCGAACAATCGTCACCAGAACAGCTGACACACTCAAAGAGAGGCGAACAATCGTCACCAGAACAGCTGACACACTCAAAGAGAGGCGAACAATCGTCACCAGAACAGCTGACACACTCAAAGAGAGGCGAACAATCGTCACCAGAACAGCTGACACACTCAAAGAGAGGCGAACAATCGTCACCAGAGCAGCTGACACACTCAAAGAGAGGCGAACAATCGTCACCAGAACAGCTGACACACTCAAAGAGAGGCGAACAATCGTCACCAGAACAGCAGACACACTTAAAGAGAGGCGAACAATCGTCACCAGAACAGCTGACACACTTAAAGAGAGGCGAACAATCGTCACCAGAACAGCTGACACACTTAAAGAGAGGCGAACAATCGTCACCAGAACAGCTGACACACTTAAAGAGAGGCGAACAATCGTCACCAAAACAGCTGACACACTTAAAGAGAGGCGAACAATCGTCACCAAAACAGCTGACACACTTAAAGAGAGGCGAACAATCGTCACCAGAACAGCTGACACACTTAAAGAGAGGCGAACAATCGTCACCAGAACAGCTGACACACTTAAAGAGAGGCGAACAATCGTCACCAAAACAGCTGACACACTTAAAGAGAGGCGAACAATCGTCACCGGAACAGCTGACACACTTAAAGAGAGGCGAACAATCGTCACCAGAAAAGCTGACACACTTAAAGAGAGGCGAATAATCGTCACCAAAAAAGCTGACACACTTAAAGAGAGGCGAACAATCGTCACCAGAACAGCTGACACACTTAAAGAGAGGCGAACAATCGTCACCAGAACAGCTGACACACTTAAAGAGAGGCGAACAATCGTCACCAAAACAGCTGACACACTTAAAGAGAGGCGAACAATCGTCACCAAAACAGCAGACACACTTAAAGAGAGGCGAACAATCGTCACCAGAACAGCTGACACACTTAAAGAGAGGCGAACAATCGTCACCAGAACAGCTGACACACTTAAAGAGAGGCGAACAATCGTCACCAGAACAGCTGACACACTTAAAGAGAGGCGAACAATCGTCACCAAAACAGCTGACACACTTAAAGAGAGGCGAACAATCGTCACCAAAACAGCTGACACACTTAAAGAGAGGCGAACAATCGTCACCAGAACAGCTGACACACTTAAAGAGAGGCGAACAATCGTCACCAGAACAGCTGACACACTTAAAGAGAGGCGAACAATCGTCACCAGAACAGCTGACACACTTAAAGAGAGGCGAACAATCGTCACAAAACAGCAGACACACTTAAAGAGAGGCGAACAATCGTCACCAAAACAGCTGACACACTTAAAGAGAGGCGAACAATCGTCACCAAAACAGCTGACACACTTAAAGAGAGGCGAACAATCGTCACCAGAACAGCAGACACACTTAAAGAGAGGCGAACAATCGTCACCAGAACAGCAGACACACTTAAAGAGAGGCGAACAATCGTCACCAGAACAGCTGACACACTTAAAGAGAGGCGAACAATCGTCACCAGAACAGCTGACACACTTAAAGAGAGGCGAACAATCGTCACCAGAACAGCTGACACACTTAAAGAGAGGCGAACAATCGTCACCAGAACAGCTGACACACTTAAAGAGAGGCGAACAATCGTCACCAGAACAGCTGACACACTTAAAGAGAGGCGAACAATCGTCACCAGAACAGCTGACACACTTAAAGAGAGGCGAACAATCGTCACCAGAACAGCTGACACACTTAAAGAGAGGCGAACAATCGTCACCAGAACAGCTGACACACTTAAAGAGAGGCGAACAATCGTCACCAGAACAGCTGACACACTTAAAGAGAGGCGAACAATCGTCACCAGAACAGCTGACACACTTAAAGAGAGGCGAACAATCGTCACCAGAACAGCTGACACACTTAAAGAGAGGCGAACAATCGTCACCAGAACAGCTGACACACTTAAAGAGAGGCGAACAATCGTCACCAGAACAGCAGACACACTTAAAGAGAGGCGAACAATCGTCACCAGAACAGCTGACACACTTAAAGAGAGGCGAACAATCGTCACCAGAACAGCTGACACACTTAAAGAGAGGCGAACAATCGTCACCAGAACAGCTGACACACTTAAAGAGAGGCGAACAATCGTCACCAGAACAGCTGACACACTTAAAGAGAGGCGAACAATCGTCACCAGAACAGCTGACACACTTAAAGAGAGGCGAACAATCGTCACCAGAACAGCTGACACACTTAAAGAGAGGCGAACAATCGTCACCAGAACAGCTGACACACTTAAAGAGAGGCGAACAATCGTCACCAGAACAGCTGACACACTTAAAGAGAGGCGAACAATCGTCACCAGAACAGCTGACACACTTAAAGAGAGGCGAACAATCGTCACCAGAACAGCTGACACACTTAAAGAGAGGCGAACAATCGTCACCAGAACAGCTGACACACTTAAAGAGAGGCGAACAATCGTCACCAGAACAGCTGACACACTTAAAGAGAGGCGAACAATCGTCACCAGAACAGCTGACACACTTAAAGAGAGGCGAACAATCGTCACCAGAACAGCTGACACACTTAAAGAGAGGCGAACAATCGTCACCAGAACAGCTGACACACTTAAAGAGAGGCGAACAATCGTCACCAGAAGAGCTGACACACTTAAAGAGAGGCGAACAATCGTCACCAGAACAGCTGACACACTTAAAGAGAGGCGAACAATCGTCACCAGAACAGCTGACACACTTAAAGAGAGGCGAACAATCGTCACCAGAACAGCTGACACACTTAAAGAGAGGCGAACAATCGTCACCAGAACAGCTGACACACTTAAAGAGAGGCGAACAATCGTCACCAGAACAGCTGACACACTTAAAGAGAGGCGAACAATCGTCACCAGAACAGCTGACACACTTAAAGAGAGGCGAACAATCGTCACCAGAACAGCTGACACACTTAAAGAGAGGCGAACAATCGTCACCAGAACAGCTGACACACTTAAAGAGAGGCGAACAATCGTCACCAGAACAGCTGACACACTTAAAGAGAGGCGAACAATCGTCACCAGAACAGCTGACACACTTAAAGAGAGGCGAACAATCGTCACCAGAACAGCTGACACACTTAAAGAGAGGCGAACAATCGTCACCAGAACAGCTGACACACTTAAAGAGAGGCGAACAATCGTCACCAGAACAGCTGACACACTTAAAGAGAGGCGAACAATCGTCACCAGAACAGCTGACACACTTAAAGAGAGGCGAACAATCGTCACCAGAACAGCTGACACACTTAAAGAGAGGCGAACAATCGTCACCAGATCAGCTGACACACTTAAAGAGAGGCGAACAATCGTCATCAGAAGAGCTGACACACTTAAAGAGAGGCGAACAATCGTCACCAGAACAGCTGACACACTTAAAGAGAGGCGAACAATCGTCATCAGAAGAGCTGACACACTTAAAGAGAGGCGAACAATCGTCACCAGAACAGCTGACACACTTAAAGAGAGGCGAACAATAGTCACGAGAACAGCTGACACACTTAAAGAGAGGCGAACAATCGTCACCAGAACAGCTGACACACTCAAAGAGAGGCGAACAATCGTCACCAGAACAGCTGACACACTTAAAGAGAGGCGAACAATCGTCACCAGAACAGCTGACACACTTAAAGAGAGGCGAACAATCGTCACCAGAACAGCTGACACACTTAAAGAGAGGCGAACAATCGTCACCAGAACAGCTGACACACTTAAAGAGAGGCGAACAATCGTCACCAGAACAGCTGACACACTTAAAGAGAGGCGAACAATCGTCACCAGAACAGCTGACACACTTAAAGAGAGGCGAACAATCGTCACCAGAAGAGCTGACACACTTAAAGAGAGGCGAACAATCGTCACCAGAAGAGCTGACACACTTAAAGAGAGGCGAACAATCGTCACCAGAAGAGCAGACACACTTAAAGAGAGGCGAACAATCGTCACCAGAACAGCTGACACACTTAAAGAGAGGCGAACAATCGTCACCAGAACAGCTGACACACTTAAAGAGAGGCGAACAATCGTCACCAGAACAGCTGACACACTTAAAGAGAGGCGAACAATCGTCACCAGAACAGCTGACACACTTAAAGAGAGGCGAACAATCGTCACCAAAACAGCTGACACACTTAAAGGGAGGCGAACAATCGTCACCAGAACAGCTGACACACTTAAAGGGAGGCGAACAATCGTCACCAGAACAGCTGACACACTTAAAGAGAGGCGAACAATCGTCACCAGAACAGCAGACACACTTAAAGAGAGGCGAACAATCGTCACCAGAACAGCTGACAAACTTAAAGAGAGGCGAACAATCGTCACCAGAAAAGCAGACACACTTAAAGAGAGGCGAACAATCGTCACCAGAACAGCAGACACACTTAAAGAGAGGCGAACAATCGTCACCAGAACAGCTGACACACTTAAAGAGAGGCGAACAATCGTCACCAGAAAAGCAGACACACTTAAAGAGAGGCGAACAATCGTCACCAGAACAGCTGACACACTTAAAGAGAGGCGAACAATCGTCACCAGAACAGCTGACACACTTAAAGAGAGGCGAACAATCGTCACCAGAACAGCTGACACACTTAAAGAGAGGCGAACAATCGTCACCAGAACAGCTGACACACTCAAAGAGAGGCGAACAATCGTCACCAGAACAGCTGACACATTCAAAGAGAGGCGAACAATCGTCACAAGAACAGCTGACACACTCAAAGAGAGGCGAACAATCGTCACCAGAACAGCTGACACACTCAAAGAGAGGCGAACAATCGTCACCAGAACAGCTGACACACTCAAAGAGAGGCGAACAATCGTCACCAGAACAGCTGACACACTTAAAGAGAGGCGAACAATCGTCACCAGAACAGCTGACACACTTAAAGAGAGGCGAACAATCGTCACCAGAACAGCTGACACACTTAAAGAGAGGCGAACAATCGTCACCAGAACAGCAGACACACTTAAAGAGAGGCGAACAATCGTCACCAGAACAGCTGACACACTTAAAGAGAGGCGAACAATCGTCACCAGAACAGCTGACACACTTAAAGAGAGGCGAACAATCGTCACCAGAACAGCTGACACACTTAAAGAGAGGCGAACAATCGTCACCAGAACAGCTGACACACTTAAAGAGAGGCGAACAATCGTCACCAGAACAGCTGACACACTTAAAGAGAGGCGAACAATCGTCACCAGAACAGCTGACACACTTAAAGAGAGGCGAACAATCGTCACCAGAACAGCTGACACACTTAAAGAGAGGCGAACAATCGTCACCAGAACAGCTGACACACTTAAAGAGAGGCGAACAATCGTCACCAGAACAGCTGACACACTTAAAGAGAGGCGAACAATCGTCACCAGAACAGCTGACACACTTAAAGAGAGGCGAACAATCGTCACCAGAACAGCTGACACACTTAAAGAGAGGCGAACAATCGTCACCAGAACAGCTGACACACTTAAAGAGAGGCGAACAATCGTCACCAGAACAGCTGACACACTTAAAGAGAGGCGAACAATCGTCACCAGAACAGATGACACACTTAAAGAGAGGCGAACAATCGTCACCAGAACAGCTGACACACTTAAAGAGAGGCGAACAATCGTCACCAGAAGAGCTGACACACTTAAAGAGAGGCGAACAATCGTCACCAGAACAGCTGACACACTTAAAGAGAGGCGAACAATCGTCACCAGAACAGCTGACACACTTAAAGAGAGGCGAACAATCGTCACCAGAACAGCTGACACACTTAAAGAGAGGCGAACAATCGTCACCAGAACAGCTGACACACTTAAAGAGAGGCGAACAATCGTCACCAGAACAGCTGACACACTTAAAGAGAGGCGAACAATCGTCACCAGAACAGCTGACACACTTAAAGAGAGGCGAACAATCGTCACCAGAACAGCTGACACACTTAAAGAGAGGCGAACAATCGTCACCAGAACAGCTGACACACTTAAAGAGAGGCGAACAATCGTCACCAGAACAGCTGACACACTTAAAGAGAGGCGAACAATCGTCACCAGAACAGCTGACACACTTAAAGAGAGGCGAACAATCGTCACCAGAACAGCTGACACACTTAAAGAGAGGCGAACAATCGTCACCAGAACAGCTGACACACTTAAAGAGAGGCGAACAATCGTCACCAGAACAGCTGACACACTTAAAGAGAGGCGAACAATCGTCACCAGAACAGCTGACACACTTAAAGAGAGGCGAACAATCGTCACCAGAACAGCTGACACACTTAAAGAGAGGCGAACAATCGTCACCAGATCAGCTGACACACTTAAAGAGAGGCGAACAATCGTCACCAGAACAGCTGACACACTTAAAGAGAGGCGAACAATCGTCATCAGAAGAGCTGACACACTTAAAGAGAGGCGAACAATCGTCACCAGAACATCTGACACACTTAAAGAGAGGCGAACAATCGTCACCAGAAGAGCTGACACACTTAAAGAGAGGCGAACAATCGTCACCAGAACAGCTGACACACTTAAAGAGAGGCGAACAATCGTCACCAGAACAGCTGACACACTTAAAGAGAGGCGAACAATAGTCACCAGAACAGCTGACACACTTAAAGAGAGGCGAACAATCGTCACCAGAACAGCTGACACACTCAAAGAGAGGCGAACAATCGTCACCAGAACAGCTGACACACTTAAAGAGAGGCGAACAATCGTCACCAGAACAGCTGACACACTTAAAGAGAGGCGAACAATCGTCACCAGAACAGCTGACACACTTAAAGAGAGGCGAACAATCGTCACCAGAACAGCTGACACACTTAAAGAGAGGCGAACAATCGTCACCAGAACAGCTGACACACTTAAAGAGAGGCGAACAATCGTCACCAGAACAGCTGACACACTTAAAGAGAGGCGAACAATCGTCACCAGAAGAGCTGACACACTTAAAGAGAGGCGAACAATCGTCACCAGAAGAGCAGACACACTTAAAGAGAGGCGAACAATCGTCACCAGAACAGCTGACACACTTAAAGAGAGGCGAACAATCGTCACCAGAACAGCTGACACACTTAAAGAGAGGCGAACAATCGTCACCAGAACAGCTGACACACTTAAAGAGAGGCGAACAATCGTCACCAGAACAGCTGACACACTTAAAGAGAGGCGAACAATCGTAACCAAAACAGCTGACACACTTAAAGGGAGGCGAACAATCGTCACCAGAACAGCTGACACACTTAAAGGGAGGCGAACAATCGTCACCAGAACAGCTGACACACTTAAAGAGAGGCGAACAATCGTCACCAGAACAGCAGACACACTTAAAGAGAGGCGAACAATCGTCACCAGAACAGCTGACACACTTAAAGAGAGGCGAACAATCGTCACCAGAAAAGCAGACACACTTAAAGAGAGGCGAACAATCGTCACCAGAACAGCAGACACACTTAAAGAGAGGCGAACAATCGTCACCAGAACAGCTGACACACTTAAAGAGAGGCGAACAATCGTCACCAGAAAAGCAGACACACTTAAAGAGAGGCGAACAATCGTCACCAGAACAGCTGACACACTTAAAGAGAGGCGAACAATCGTCACCAGAACAGCTGACACACTTAAAGAGAGGCGAACAATAGTCACCAGAACAGCTGACACACTCAAAGAGAGGCGAACAATCGTCACCAGAACAGCTGACACACTCAAAGAGAGGCGAACAATCGTCACCAGAACAGCTGACACATTAAAAGAGAGGCGAACAATCGTCACAAGAACAGCTGACACACTCAAAGAGAGGCGAACAATCGTCACCAGAACAGCTGACACACTCAAAGAGAGGCGAACAATCGTCACCAGAACAGCTGACACACTCAAAGAGAGGCGAACAATCGTCACCAGAACAGCTGACACACTCAAAGAGAGGCGAACAATCGTCACCAGAACAGCTGACACACTCAAAGTGAGGCGAACAATCGTCACCAGAAGAGCTGACACACTCAAAGAGAGGCGAACAATCGTCACCAGAACAGCTGACACACTCAAAGAGAGGCGAACAATCGTCACCAGAACAGCTGACACACTCAAAGAGAGGCGAACAATCGTCACCAGAACAGCTGACACACTCAAAGAGAGGCGAACAATCGTCACCAGAACACCTGACACACTCAAAGAGATGCGAACAATCGTCACCAGAACACTTGACACACTCAAAGAGAGGCGAACAATCGTCACCAGAACAGCTGACACACTCAAAGAGAGGCGAACAATCGTCACCAGAACAGCTGACACACTCAAAGAGAGGCGAACAATCGTCACCAGAACACCTGACACACTCAAAGAGATGCGAACAATCGTCACCAGAACACCTGACACACTCAAAGAGAGGCGAACAATCGTCACCAGAACAGCTGACACACTCAAAGAGAGGCGAACAATCGTTACCAGAACAGCTGACACACTCAAAGAGAGGCGAACAATCGTTACCAGAACAGCTGACACACTCAAAGAGAGGCGAACAATCGTCACCAGAACAGCTGACACACTCAAAGAGAGGCGAACAATCGTCACCAGAACAGCTGACACACTTAAAGAGAGGCGAACAATCGTCACCAGAACAGCTGACACACTTAAAGAGAGGCGAACAATCGTCACCAGAACAGCTGACACACTTAAAGAGAGGCGAACAATCGTCACCAGAACAGCTGACACACTTAAAGAGAGGCGAACAATCGTCACCAGAACAGCTGACACACTTAAAGAGAGGCGAACAATCGTCATCAGAAGAGCTGACACACTTAAAGAGAGGCGAACAATCGTCACCAGAACAGCTGACACACTTAAAGAGAGGCGAACAATCGTCACCAGAACAGCTGACACACTTAAAGAGAGGCGAACAATCGTCACCAGAACAGCTGACACACTTAAAGAGAGGCGAACAATCGTCACCAGATCAGCTGACACACTTAAAGAGAGGCGAACAATCGTCACCAGAACAGCTGACACACTTAAAGAGAGGCGAACAATCGTCATCAGAAGAGCTGACACACTTAAAGAGAGGCGAACAATCGTCACCAGAACAGCTGACACACTTAAAGAGAGGCGAACAATCGTCATCAGAAGAGCTGACACACTTAAAGAGAGGCGAACAATCGTCACCAGAACAGCTGACACACTTAAAGAGAGGCGAACAATCGTCACCAGAACAGCTGACACACTTAAAGAGAGGCGAACAATAGTCACCAGAACAGCTGACACACTTAAAGAGAGGCGAACAATCGTCAACAGAACAGCTGACACACTCAAAGAGAGGCGAACAATCGTCACCAGAACAGCTGACACACTCAAAGAGAGGCGAACAATCGTCACCAGAACAGCTGACACTCTCAAAGAGAGGCGAACAATCGTCACCAGAACAGCTGACACACTCAAAGAGAGGCGAACAATCGTCACCAGAACAGCTGACACACTCAAAGAGAGGCGAACAATCGTCACCAGAACAGCTGACACACTCAAAGAGAGGCGAACAATCGTCACCAGAACAGCTGACACACTCAAAGAGAGGCGAACAATCGTCACCAGAACAGCTGACACACTCAAAGAGAGGCGAACAATCGTCACCAGAACAGCTGACACACTCAAAGAGAGGCGAACAATCGTCACCAGAACAGCTGACACACTCAAAGAGAGGCGAACAATCGTCACCAGAACAGCTGACACACTCAAAGAGAGGCGAACAATCGTCACCAGAACAGCTGACACACTTAAAGAGAGGCGAACAATCGTCACCAGAAGAGCTGACACACTTAAAGAGAGGCGAACAATCGTCACCAGAACAGCTGACACACTTAAAGAGAGGCGAACAATCGTCACCAGAACAGCTGACACACTTAAAGAGAGGCGAACAATCGTCACCAGAACAGCTGACACACTTAAAGAGAGGCGAACAATCGTCACCAGAACAGCTGACACACTTAAAGAGAGGTGAACAATCGTCACCAGAACAGCTGACACACTTAAAGAGAGGCGAACAATCGTCACCAGAACAGCTGACACACTTAAAGAGAGGCGAACAATCGTCACCAGAACAGCTGACACACTTAAAGAGAGGCGAACAATCGTCACCAGAACAGCTGACACACTTAAAGAGAGGCGAACAATCGTCACCAGAACAGCTGACACACTTAAAGAGAGGCGAACAATCGTCACCAGAACAGCTGACACACTTAAAGAGAGGCGAACAATCGTCACCAGAACAGCTGACACACTTAAAGAGAGGCGAACAATCGTCACCAGAACAGCTGACACACTTAAAGAGAGGCGAACAATCGTCACCAGAACAGCTGACACACTTAAAGAGAGGTGAGCAATCGTCACCAGAACAGCTGACACACTTAAAGAGAGGCGAACAATCGTCACCAGAACAGCTGACACACTTAAAGAGAGGCGAACAATCGTCACCAGAACAGCTGACACACTTAAAGAGAGGCGAACAATCGTCACCAGAACAGCTGACACACTTAAAGAGAGGCGAACAATCGTCACCAGAACAGCTGACACACTTAAAGAGAGGCGAACAATCGTCACCAGAACAGCTGACACACTTAAAGAGAGGCGAACAATCGTCACCAGAAGAGCTGACACACTTAAGGAGAGGCGAACAATCGTCACCAGAACAGCTGACACACTTAAAGAGAGGCGAACAATAGTCACCAGAACAGCTGACACACTTAAAGAGAGGCGAACAATCGTCACCAGAACAGCTGACACACTCAAAGAGAGGCGAACAATCGTCACCAGAACAGCTGACACACTTAAAGAGAGGCGAACAATCGTCACCAGAACAGCTGACACACTTAAAGAGAGGCGAACAATCGTCACCAGAACAGCTGACACACTTAAAGAGAGGCGAACAATCGTCACCAGAACAGCTGACACACTTAAAGAGAGGCGAACAATCGTCACCAGAACAGCTGACACACTTAAAGAGAGGCGAACAATCGTCACCAGAACAGCTGACACACTTAAAGAGAGGCGAACAATCGTCACCAGAAGAGCTGACACACTTAAAGAGAGGCGAACAATCGTCACCAGAAGAGCAGACACACTTAAAGAGAGGCGAACAATCGTCACCAGAACAGCTGACACACTTAAAGAGAGGCGAACAATCGTCACCAGAACAGCTGACACACTTAAAGAGAGGCGAACAATCGTCACCAGAACAGCTGACACACTTAAAGAGAGGCGAACAATCGTCACCAGAACAGCTGACACACTTAAAGAGAGGCGAACAATCGTCACCAAAACAGCTGACACACTTAAAGGGAGGCGAACAATCGTCACCAGAACAGCTGACACACTTAAAGGGAGGCGAACAATCGTCACCAGAACAGCTGACACACTTAAAGAGAGGCGAACAATCGTCACCAGAACAGCAGACACACTTAAAGAGAGGCGAACAATCGTCACCAGAACAGCTGACACACTTAAAGAGAGGCGAACAATCGTCACCAGAAAAGCAGACACACTTAAAGAGAGGCGAACAATCGTCACCAGAACAGCAGACACACTTAAAGAGAGGCGAACAATCGTCACCAGAACAGCTGACACACTTAAAGAGAGGCGAACAATCGTCACCAGAAAAGCAGACACACTTAAAGAGAGGCGAACAATCGTCACCAGAACAGCTGACACACTTAAAGAGAGGCGAACAATCGTCACCAGAACAGCTGACACACTTAAAGAGAGGCGAACAATAGTCACCAGAACAGCTGACACACTCAAAGAGAGGCGAACAATCGTCACCAGAACAGCTGACACACTCAAAGAGAGGCGAACAATCGTCACCAGAACAGCTGACACATTCAAAGAGAGGCGAACAATCGTCACAAGAACAGCTGACACACTCAAAGAGAGGCGAACAATCGTCACCAGAACAGCTGACACACTCAAAGAGAGGCGAACAATCGTCACCAGAACAGCTGACACACTCAAAGAGAGGCGAACAATCGTCACCAGAACAGCTGACACACTCAAAGAGAGGCGAACAATCGTCACCAGAACAGCTGACACACTCAAAGTGAGGCGAACAATCGTCACCAGAAGAGCTGACACACTCAAAGAGAGGCGAACAATCGTCACCAGAACAGCTGACACACTCAAAGAGAGGCGAACAATCGTCACCAGAACAGCTGACACACTCAAAGAGAGGCGAACAATCGTCACCAGAACAGCTGACACACTCAAAGAGAGGCGAACAATCGTCACCAGAACACCTGACACACTCAAAGAGATGCGAACAATCGTCACCAGAACACTTGACACACTCAAAGAGAGGCGAACAATCGTCACCAGAACAGCTGACACACTCAAAGAGAGGCGAACAATCGTCACCAGAACAGCTGACACACTCAAAGAGAGGCGAACAATCGTCACCAGAACACCTGACACACTCAAAGAGATGCGAACAATCGTCACCAGAACACCTGACACACTCAAAGAGAGGCGAACAATCGTCACCAGAACAGCTGACACACTCAAAGAGAGGCGAACAATCGTTACCAGAACAGCTGACACACTCAAAGAGAGGCGAACAATCGTTACCAGAACAGCTGACACACTCAAAGAGAGGCGAACAATCGTCACCAGAACAGCTGACACACTCAAAGAGAGGCGAACAATCGTCACCAGAACAGCTGACACACTTAAAGAGAGGCGAACAATCGTCACCAGAACAGCTGACACACTTAAAGAGAGGCGAACAATCGTCACCAGAACAGCTGACACACTTAAAGAGAGGCGAACAATCGTCACCAGAACAGCTGACACACTTAAAGAGAGGCGAACAATCGTCACCAGAACAGCTGACACACTTAAAGAGAGGCGAACAATCGTCATCAGAAGAGCTGACACACTTAAAGAGAGGCGAACAATCGTCACCAGAACAGCTGACACACTTAAAGAGAGGCGAACAATCGTCACCAGAACAGCTGACACACTTAAAGAGAGGCGAACAATCGTCACCAGAACAGCTGACACACTTAAAGAGAGGCGAACAATCGTCACCAGATCAGCTGACACACTTAAAGAGAGGCGAACAATCGTCACCAGAACAGCTGACACACTTAAAGAGAGGCGAACAATCGTCATCAGAAGAGCTGACACACTTAAAGAGAGGCGAACAATCGTCACCAGAACAGCTGACACACTTAAAGAGAGGCGAACAATCGTCATCAGAAGAGCTGACACACTTAAAGAGAGGCGAACAATCGTCACCAGAACAGCTGACACACTTAAAGAGAGGCGAACAATCGTCACCAGAACAGCTGACACACTTAAAGAGAGGCGAACAATAGTCACCAGAACAGCTGACACACTTAAAGAGAGGCGAACAATCGTCAACAGAACAGCTGACACACTCAAAGAGAGGCGAACAATCGTCACCAGAACAGCTGACACACTCAAAGAGAGGCGAACAATCGTCACCAGAACAGCTGACACTCTCAAAGAGAGGCGAACAATCGTCACCAGAACAGCTGACACACTCAAAGAGAGGCGAACAATCGTCACCAGAACAGCTGACACACTCAAAGAGAGGCGAACAATCGTCACCAGAACAGCTGACACACTCAAAGAGAGGCGAACAATCGTCACCAGAACAGCTGACACACTCAAAGAGAGGCGAACAATCGTCACCAGAACAGCTGACACACTCAAAGAGAGGCGAACAATCGTCACCAGAACAGCTGACACACTCAAAGAGAGGCGAACAATCGTCACCAGAACAGCTGACACACTCAAAGAGAGGCGAACAATCGTCACCAGAACAGCTGACACACTCAAAGAGAGGCGAACAATCGTCACCAGAACAGCTGACACACTTAAAGAGAGGCGAACAATCGTCACCAGAAGAGCTGACACACTTAAAGAGAGGCGAACAATCGTCACCAGAACAGCTGACACACTTAAAGAGAGGCGAACAATCGTCACCAGAACAGCTGACACACTTAAAGAGAGGCGAACAATCGTCACCAGAACAGCTGACACACTTAAAGAGAGGCGAACAATCGTCACCAGAACAGCTGACACACTTAAAGAGAGGTGAACAATCGTCACCAGAACAGCTGACACACTTAAAGAGAGGCGAACAATCGTCACCAGAACAGCTGACACACTTAAAGAGAGGCGAACAATCGTCACCAGAACAGCTGACACACTTAAAGAGAGGCGAACAATCGTCACCAGAACAGCTGACACACTTAAAGAGAGGCGAACAATCGTCACCAGAACAGCTGACACACTTAAAGAGAGGCGAACAATCGTCACCAGAACAGCTGACACACTTAAAGAGAGGCGAACAATCGTCACCAGAACAGCTGACACACTTAAAGAGAGGCGAACAATCGTCACCAGAACAGCTGACACACTTAAAGAGAGGCGAACAATCGTCACCAGAACAGCTGACACACTTAAAGAGAGGTGAGCAATCGTCACCAGAACAGCTGACACACTTAAAGAGAGGCGAACAATCGTCACCAGAACAGCTGACACACTTAAAGAGAGGCGAACAATCGTCACCAGAACAGCTGACACACTTAAAGAGAGGCGAACAATCGTCACCAGAACAGCTGACACACTTAAAGAGAGGCGAACAATCGTCACCAGAACAGCTGACACACTTAAAGAGAGGCGAACAATCGTCACCAGAACAGCTGACACACTTAAAGAGAGGCGAACAATCGTCACCAGAAGAGCTGACACACTTAAGGAGAGGCGAACAATCGTCACCAGAACAGCTGACACACTTAAAGAGAGGCGAACAATCGTCACCAGAACAGCTGACACACTTAAAGAGAGGCGAACAATCGTCACCAGAACAGCTGACACACTTAAAGAGAGGCGAACAATCGTCACCAGAACAGCTGACACACTTAAAGAGAGGCGAACAATCGTCACCAGAACAGCTGACACACTTAAAGAGAGGCGAACAATCGTCACCAGAACAGCTGACACACTTAAAGAGAGGCGAACAATCGTCACCAGAACAGCTGACACACTTAAAGAGAGGCGAACAATCGTCACCAGAACAGCTGACACACTTAAAGAGAGGCGAACAATCGTCACCAGAACAGCTGACACACTTAAAGAGAGGCGAACAATCGTCACCAGAACAGCTGACACACTTAAAGAGAGGCGAACAATCGTCACCAGAACAGCTGACACACTTAAAGAGAGGCGAACAATCGTCACCAGAACAGCTGACACACTTAAAGAGAGGCGAACAATCGTCACCAGAACAGCTGACACACTTAAAGAGAGGCGAACAATCGTCACCAGAACAGCTGACACACTTAAAGAGAGGCGAACAATCGTCACCAGAACAGCTGACACACTTAAAGAGAGGCGAACAATCGTCACCAGAACAGCTGACACACTTAAAGAGAGGCGAACAATCGTCACCAGAAGAGCTGACACACTTAAGGAGAGGCGAACAATCGTCACCAGAAGAGCTGACACACTTAAGGAGAGGCGAACAATCGTCACCAGAACAGCTGACACACTTAAAGAGAGGCGAACAATCGTCACCAGAACAGCAGACACACTTAAAGAGAGGCGAACAATCGTCACCAGAACAGCTGACACACTTAAAGAGAGGCGAACAATCGTCACCAGAACAGCTGACACACTTAAAGAGAGGCGAACAATCGTCACCAGAACAGCTGACACACTTAAAGAGAGGCGAACAATCGTCACCAGAACAGCTGACACACTTAAAGAGAGGCGAACAATCGTCACCAGAACAGCTGACACACTTTAAGGGAGGCGAACAATCGTCACCAGAAGAGCTGACACACTTAAAGAGAGGCGAACAATCGTCACCAGAAGAGCAGACACACTTAAAGAGAGGCGAACAATCGTCACCAGAACAGCTGACACACTTAAAGAGAGGCGAACAATCGTCACCAGAACAGCTGACACACTTAAAGAGAGGCGAACAATCGTCACCAGAACAGCTGACACACTTAAAGAGAGGCGAACAATCGTCACCAGAACAGCTGACACACTTAAAGAGAGGCGAACAATCGTCACCAAAACAGCTGACACACTTAAAGGGAGGCGAACAATCGTCACCAGAACAGCTGACACACTTAAAGGGAGGCGAACAATCGTCACCAGAACAGCTGACACACTTAAAGAGAGGCGAACAATCGTCACCAGAACAGCAGACACACTTAAAGAGAGGCGAACAATCGTCACCAGAACAGCTGACACACTTAAAGAGAGGCGAACAATCGTCACCAGAAAAGCAGACACACTTAAAGAGAGGCGAACAATCGTCACCAGAACAGCTGACACACTTAAAGAGAGGCGAACAATCGTCACCAGAACAGCTGACACACTTAAAGAGAGGCGAACAATAGTCACCAGAACAGCTGACACACTTAAAGAGAGGCGAACAATCGTCACCAGAACAGCTGACACACTCAAAGAGAGGCGAACAATCGTCACCAGAACAGCTGACACATTCAAAGAGAGGCGAACAATCGTCACAAGAACAGCTGACACACTCAAAGAGAGGCGAACAATCGTCACCAGAACAGCTGACACACTCAAAGAGAGGCGAACAATCGTCACCAGAACAGCTGACACACTCAAAGAGAGGCGAACAATCGTCACCAGAACAGCTGACACACTCAAAGAGAGGCGAACAATCTTCACCAGAACAGCTGACACACTCAAAGTGAGGCGAACAATCGTCACCAGAAGAGCTGACACACTCAAAGAGAGGCGAACAATCGTCACCAGAACAGCTGACACACTCAAAGAGAGGCGAACAATCGTCACCAGAACAGCTGACACACTCAAAGAGAGGCGAACAATCGTCACCAGAACAGCTGACACACTCAAAGAGAGGCGAACAATCGTCACCAGAACACCTGACACACTCAAAGAGATGCGAACAATCGTCACCAGAACACCTGACACACTCAAAGAGAGGCGAACAATCGTCACCAGAACAGCTGACACACTCAAAGAGAGGCGAACAATCGTCACCAGAACAGCTGACACACTCAAAGAGAGGCGAACAATCGTCACCAGAACACCTGACACACTCAAAGAGATGCGAACAATCGTCACCAGAACACCTGACACACTCAAAGAGAGGCGAACAATCGTCACCAGAACAGCTGACACACTCAAAGAGAGGCGAACAATCGTTACCAGAACAGCTGACACACTCAAAGAGAGGCGAACAATCGTTACCAGAACAGCTGACACACTCAAAGAGAGGCGAACAATCGTCACCAGAACAGCTGACACACTCAAAGAGAGGCGAACAATCGTCACCAGAACACCTGACACAATCAAAGAGAGGCGAACAATCGTCACCAGAACAGCTGACACACTCAAAGAGAGGCGAACAATCGTCACCAGAACAGCTGACACACTCAAAGAGAGGCGAACAATCGTCACCAGAACAGCTGACACACTTAAAGAGAGGCGAACAATCGTCACCAGAACAGCTGACACACTTAAAGAGAGGCGAACAATCGTCATCAGAAGAGCTGACACACTTAAAGAGAGGCGAACAATCGTCACCAGAACAGCTGACACACTTAAAGAGAGGCGAACAATCGTCATCAGAAGAGCTGACACACTTAAAGAGAGGCGAACAATCGTCACCAGAACAGCTGACACACTTAAAGAGAGGCGAACAATCGTCATCAGAAGAGCTGACACACTTAAAGAGAGGCGAACAATCGTCACCAGAACAGCTGACACACTTAAAGAGAGGCGAACAATCGTCACCAGAACAGCTGACACACTCAAAGAGAGGCGAACAATCGTCACCAGAACAGCTGACACACTCAAAGAGAGGCGAACAATCGTCACCAGAACAGCTGACACACTCAAAGAGAGGCGAACAATCGTCACCAGAACAGCTGACACACTCAAAGAGAGGCGAACAATCGTCACCAGAACAGCTGACACACTCAAAGAGAGGCGAACAATCGTCACCAGAACAGCTGACACACTCAAAGAGAGGCGAACAATCGTCACCAGAGCAGCTGACACACTCAAAGAGAGGCGAACAATCGTCACGAGAACAGCTGACACACTCAAAGAGAGGCGAACAATCGTCACCAGAACAGCTGACACACTCAATGAGAGGCGAACAATTGTCACCAGAACAGCTGACACACTCAAAGAGAGGCGAACAATCGTCACCAGAACAGCTGACACACTCAAAGAGAGGCGAACAATCGTCACCAGAACAGCTGACACACTCAAAGAGAGGCGAACAATCGTCACCAGAACAGCTGACACACTTAAAGAGAGGCGAACAATCGTCACCAGAACAGCTGACACACTTAAAGAGAGGCGAACAATCGTCACCAGAACAGCTGACACACTTAAAGAGAGGCGAACAATCGTCACCAGAACAGGTGACACACTTAAAGAGAGGCGAACCATCGTCACCAAAACAGCTGACACACTTAAAGAGAGGCGAACAATCGTCACCAAAACAGCTGACACACTTAAAGAGAGGCGAACAATCGTCACCAGAGCAGCTGACACACTCAAAGAGAGGCGAACAATCGTCACGAGAACAGCTGACACACTCAAAGAGAAGCGAACAATCGTCACCAGAACAGCTGACACACTCAATGAGAGGCGAACAATCGTCACCAGAACAGCTGACACACTCAAAGAGAGGCGAACAATCGTCACCAGAACAGCTGACACACTCAAAGAGAGGCGAACAATCGTCACCAGAACAGCTGACACACTTAAAGAGAGGCGAACAATCGTCACCAGAACAGCTGACACACTTAAAGAGAGGCGAACAATCGTCACCAGAACAGCTGACACACTTAAAGAGGGGCGAACAATCGTCACCAGAACAGCTGACACACTTAAAGAGAGGCGAACAATCGTCACCAGAACAGCTGACACACTTAAAGAGAGGCGAACAATCGTCACCAAAACAGCTGACACACTTAAAGAGAGGCGAACAATCGTCACCAGAACAGCTGACACACTTAAAGAGAGGCGAACAATCGTCACCAGAACAGCAGACACACTTAAAGGAGGCGAACAATCGTCACCAGAACAGCTGACACACTTAAAGAGAGGCGAACAATCGTCACCAGAACAGCTGACACACTTAAAGAGAGGCGAACAATCGTCACCAGAACAGCAGACACACTTAAAGAGAGGCGAACAATCGTCACCAGAACAGCTGACACACTTAAAGAGAGGCGAACAATCGTCACCAGAACAGCTGACACACTTAAAGAGAGGCGAACAATCGTCACCAGAACAGCTGACACACTTAAAGAGAGGCGAACAATCGTCACCAGAACAGCTGACACACTTAAAGAGAGGCGAACAATCGTCACCAGAACAGCTGACACACTTAAAGAGAGGCGAACAATCGTCACCAGAACAGCTGACACACTTAAAGAGAGGCGAACAATCGTCACCAGAAGAGCTGACACACTTAAGGAGAGGCGAACAATCGTCACCAGAACAGCTGACACACTTAAAGAGAGGCGAACAATCGTCACCAGAACAGCTGACACACTTAAAGAGAGGCGAACAATCGTCACCAGAACAGCTGACACACTTAAAGAGAGGCGAACAATCGTCACCAGAACAGCTGACACACTTAAAGAGAGGCGAACAATCGTCACCAGAACAGCTGACACACTTAAAGAGAGGCGAACAATCGTCACCAGAACAGCTGACACACTTAAAGAGAGGCGAACAATCGTCACCAGAACAGCTGACACACTTAAAGAGAGGCGAACAATCGTCACCAGAAGAGCTGACACTCTTAAAGAGAGGCGAACAATCGACACCAGAAGAGCTGACACACTTAAAGAGAGGCGAACAATCGTCACCAGAACAGCTGACACACTTAAAGAGAGGCGAACAATCGTCACCAGAACAGCTGACACACTTAAAGAGAGGCGAACAATCGTCACCAGAACAGCTGACACACTTAAAGAGAGGCGAACAATCGTCACCAGAACAGCTGACACACTTAAATGGAGGCGAACAATCGTCACCAGAACAGCTGACACACTTAAAGGGAGGCGAACAATCGTCACCAGAACAGCTGACACACTTAAAGGGAGGCGAACAATCGTCACCAGAACAGCTGACACACTTAAAGAGAGGCGAACAATCGTCACCAGAACAGCTGACACACTTAAAGAGAGGCGAACAATCGTCACCAGAACAGCAGACACACTTAAAGAGAGGCGAACAATCGTCACCAGAACAGCTGACACACTTAAAGAGAGGCGAACAATCGTCACCAGAAAAGCAGACACACTTAAAGAGAGGCGAACAATCGTCACCAGAACAGCTGACACACTTAAAGAGAGGCGAACAATCGTCACCAGAACAGCTGACACACTTAAAGAGAGGCGAACAATAGTCACCAGAACAGCTGACACACTTAAAGAGAGGCGAACAATCGTCACCAGAACAGCTGACACACTCAAAGAGAGGCGAACAATCGTCACCAGAACAGCTGACACACTCAAAGAGAGGCGAACAATCGTCACCAGAACAGCTGACACACTTAAAGAGAGGCGAACAATCGTCACCAGAACAGCTGACACACTTAAAGAGAGGCGAACAATCGTCACCAGAACAGCTGACACACTTAAAGAGAGGCGAACAATCGTCACCAGAACAGCAGACACACTTAAAGGAGGCGAACAATCGTCACCAGAACAGCTGACACACTTAAAGAGAGGCGAACAATCGTCACCAGAACAGCTGACACACTTAAAGAGAGGCGAACAATCGTCACCAGAACAGCAGACACACTTAAAGAGAGGCGAACAATCGTCACCAGAACAGCTGACACACTTAAAGAGAGGCGAACAATCGTCACCAGAACAGCTGACACACTTAAAGAGAGGCGAACAATCGTCACCAGAACAGCTGACACACTTAAAGAGAGGCGAACAATCGTCACCAGAACAGCTGACACACTTAAAGAGAGGCGAACAATCGTCACCAGAACAGCTGACACACTTAAAGAGAGGCGAACAATCGTCACCAGAACAGCTGACACACTTAAAGAGAGGCGAACAATCGTCACCAGAAGAGCTGACACACTTAAGGAGAGGCGAACAATCGTCACCAGAACAGCTGACACACTTAAAGAGAGGCGAACAATCGTCACCAGAACAGCTGACACACTTAAAGAGAGGCGAACAATCGTCACCAGAACAGCTGACACACTTAAAGAGAGGCGAACAATCGTCACCAGAACAGCTGACACACTTAAAGAGAGGCGAACAATCGTCACCAGAACAGCTGACACACTTAAAGAGAGGCGAACAATCGTCACCAGAACAGCTGACACACTTAAAGAGAGGCGAACAATCGTCACCAGAACAGCTGACACACTTAAAGAGAGGCGAACAATCGTCACCAGAAGAGCTGACACACTTAAAGAGAGGCGAACAATCGTCACCAGAACAGCTGACACACTTAAAGAGAGGCGAACAATCGTCACCAGAACAGCTGACACACTTAAAGAGAGGCGAACAATCGTCACCAGAACAGCTGACACACTTAAAGAGAGGCGAACAATCGTCACCAGAACAGCTGACACACTTAAAGAGAGGCGAACAATCGTCACCAGAACAGCTGACACACTTAAAGAGAGGCGAACAATCGTCACCAGAACAGCTGACACACTTAAAGGGAGGCGAACAATCGTCACCAGAACAGCTGACACACTTAAAGGGAGGCGAACAATCGTCACCAGAACAGCTGACACACTTAAAGAGAGGCGAACAATCGTCACCAGAACAGCTGACACACTTAAAGAGAGGCGAACAATCGTCACCAGAACAGCAGACACACTTAAAGAGAGGCGAACAATCGTCACCAGAACAGCTGACACACTTAAAGAGAGGCGAACAATCGTCACCAGAAAAGCAGACACACTTAAAGAGAGGCGAACAATCGTCACCAGAACAGCTGACACACTTAAAGAGAGGCGAACAATCGTCACCAGAACAGCTGACACACTTAAAGAGAGGCGAACAATAGTCACCAGAACAGCTGACACACTTAAAGAGAGGCGAACAATCGTCACCAGAACAGCTGACACACTCAAAGAGAGGCGAACAATCGTCACCAGAACAGCTGACACACTCAAAGAGAGGCGAACAATCGTCACCAGAACAGCTGACACACTTAAAGAGAGGCGAACAATCGTCATCAGAAGAGCTGACACACTTAAAGAGAGGCGAACAATCGTCACCAGAACAGCTGACACACTTAAAGAGAGGCGAACAATCGTCACCAGAACAGCTGACACACTCAAAGAGAGGCGAACAATCGTCACCAGAACAGCTGACACACTCAAAGAGAGGCGAACAATCGTCACCAGAACAGCTGACACACTCAAAGAGAGGCGAACAATCGTCACCAGAACAGCTGACACACTCAAAGAGAGGCGAACAATCGTCACCAGAACAGCTGACACACTCAAAGAGAGGCGAACAATCGTCACCAGAACAGCTGACACACTCAAAGAGAGGCGAACAATCGTCACCAGAGCAGCTGACACACTCAAAGAGAGGCGAACAATCGTCACGAGAACAGCTGACACACTCAAAGAGAGGCGAACAATCGTCACCAGAACAGCTGACACACTCAATGAGAGGCGAACAATCGTCACCAGAACAGCTGACACACTCAAAGAGAGGCGAACAATCGTCACCAGAACAGCTGACACACTCAAAGAGAGGCGAACAATCGTCACCAGAACAGCTGACACACTCAAAGAGAGGCGAACAATCGTCACCAGAACAGCTGACACACTTAAAGAGAGGCGAACAATCGTCACCAGAACAGCTGACACACTTAAAGAGAGGCGAACAATCGTCACCAGAACAGCTGACACACTTAAAGAGAGGCGAACAATCGTCACCAGAACAGGTGACACACTTAAAGAGAGGCGAACCATCGTCACCAAAACAGCTGACACACTTAAAGAGAGGCGAACAATCGTCACCAAAACAGCTGACACACTTAAAGAGAGGCGAACAATCGTCACCAGAGCAGCTGACACACTCAAAGAGAGGCGAACAATCGTCACGAGAACAGCTGACACACTCAAAGAGAGGCGAACAATCGTCACCAGAACAGCTGACACACTCAATGAGAGGCGAACAATCGTCACCAGAACAGCTGACACACTCAAAGAGAGGCGAACAATCGTCACCAGAACAGCTGACACACTCAAAGAGAGGCGAACAATCGTCACCAGAACAGCTGACACACTTAAAGAGAGGCGAACAATCGTCACCAGAACAGCTGACACACTTAAAGAGAGGCGAACAATCGTCACCAGAACAGCTGACACACTTAAAGAGGGGCGAACAATCGTCACCAGAACAGCTGACACACTTAAAGAGAGGCGAACAATCGTCACCAGAACAGCTGACACACTTAAAGAGAGGCGAACAATCGTCACCAGAACAGCTGACACACTTAAAGAGAGGCGAACAATCGTCACCAGAACAGCTGACACACTTAAAGAGAGGCGAACAATCGTCACCAGAACAGCAGACACACTTAAAGGAGGCGAACAATCGTCACCAGAACAGCTGACACACTTAAAGAGAGGCGAACAATCGTCACCAGAACAGCTGACACACTTAAAGAGAGGCGAACAATCGTCACCAGAACAGCAGACACACTTAAAGAGAGGCGAACAATCGTCACCAGAACAGCTGACACACTTAAAGAGAGGCGAACAATCGTCACCAGAACAGCTGACACACTTAAAGAGAGGCGAACAATCGTCACCAGAACAGCTGACACACTTAAAGAGAGGCGAACAATCGTCACCAGAACAGCTGACACACTTAAAGAGAGGCGAACAATCGTCACCAGAACAGCTGACACACTTAAAGAGAGGCGAACAATCGTCACCAGAACAGCTGACACACTTAAAGAGAGGCGAACAATCGTCACCAGAAGAGCTGACACACTTAAGGAGAGGCGAACAATCGTCACCAGAACAGCTGACACACTTAAAGAGAGGCGAACAATCGTCACCAGAACAGCTGACACACTTAAAGAGAGGCGAACAATCGTCACCAGAACAGCTGACACACTTAAAGAGAGGCGAACAATCGTCACCAGAACAGCTGACACACTTAAAGAGAGGCGAACAATCGTCACCAGAACAGCTGACACACTTAAAGAGAGGCGAACAATCGTCACCAGAACAGCTGACACACTTAAAGAGAGGCGAACAATCGTCACCAGAACAGCTGACACACTTAAAGAGAGGCGAACAATCGTCACCAGAAGAGCTGACACACTTAAAGAGAGGCGAACAATCGTCACCAGAAGAGCTGACACACTTAAAGAGAGGCGAACAATCGTCACCAGAACAGCTGACACACTTAAAGAGAGGCGAACAATCGTCACCAGAACAGCTGACACACTTAAAGAGAGGCGAACAATCGTCACCAGAACAGCTGACACACTTAAAGAGAGGCGAACAATCGTCACCAGAACAGCTGACACACTTAAAGAGAGGCGAACAATCGTCACCAGAACAGCTGACACACTTAAAGGGAGGCGAACAATCGTCACCAGAACAGCTGACACACTTAAAGGGAGGCGAACAATCGTCACCAGAACAGCTGACACACTTAAAGAGAGGCGAACAATCGTCACCAGAACAGCTGACACACTTAAAGAGAGGCGAACAATCGTCACCAGAACAGCAGACACACTTAAAGAGAGGCGAACAATCGTCACCAGAACAGCTGACACACTTAAAGAGAGGCGAACAATCGTCACCAGAAAAGCAGACACACTTAAAGAGAGGCGAACAATCGTCACCAGAACAGCTGACACACTTAAAGAGAGGCGAACAATCGTCACCAGAACAGCTGACACACTTAAAGAGAGGCGAACAATAGTCACCAGAACAGCTGACACACTTAAAGAGAGGCGAACAATCGTCACCAGAACAGCTGACACACTTAAAGAGAGGCGAACAATCGTCACCAGAACAGCTGACACACTCAAAGAGAGGCGAACAATCGTCACCAGAACAGCTGACACACTCAAAGAGATGCGAACAATCGTCACCAGAACACCTGACACACTCAAAGAGAGGCGAACAATCGTCACCAGAACAGCTGACACACTCAAAGAGAGGCGAACAATCGTTACCAGAACAGCTGACACACTCAAAGAGAGGCGAACAATCGTTACCAGAACAGCTGACACACTCAAAGAGAGGCGAACAATCGTCACCAGAACAGCTGACACACTCAAAGAGAGGCGAACAATCGTCACCAGAACACCTGACACAATCAAAGAGAGGCGAACAATCGTCACCAGAACAGCTGACACACTCAAAGAGAGGCGAACAATCGTCACCAGAACAGCTGACACACTCAAAGAGAGGCGAACAATAGTCACCAGAACAGCTGACACACTCAAAGAGAGGCGAACAATCGTCACCAGAACAGCTGACACACTCAAAGAGAGGCGAACAATCGTCACCAGAACACCTGACACACTCAAAGAGATGCGAACAATCGTCACCAGAACACCTGACACACTCAAAGAGATGCGAACAATCGTCACCAGAACACCTGACACACTCAAAGAGAGGCGAACAATCGTCACCAGAACAGCTGACACACTTAAAGAGAGGCGAACAATCGTCACCAGAACAGCTGACACACTTAAAGAGAGGCGAACAATCGTCACCAGAACAGCTGACACACTTGAAGAGAGGCGAACAATCGTCACCAGAACAGCTGACACACTTAAAGAGAGGCGAACAATCGTCACCAAAACAGCTGACACACTTAAAGAGAGGCGAACAATCGTCACCAGAACAGCTGACACACTTAAAGAGAGGCGAACAATCGTCACCAGAACAGTTGACACACTTAAAGAGAGGCGAACAATCGTCACCAGAACAGCTGACACACTTAAAGAGAGGCGAACAATCGTCACCAGAACAGCTGACACACTTAAAGAGAGGCGAACAATCGTCACCAGAACAGCTGACACACTTAAAGAGAGGCGAACAATCGTCACCAGAACAGCTGACACACTTAAAGAGAGGCGAACAATCGTCACCAGAACAGCTGACACACTTAAAGAGAGGCGAACAATCGTCACCAGAACAGCTGACACACTTAAAGAGAGGCGAACAATCGTCACCAGAACAGCTGACACACTTAAAGAGAGGCGAACAATCGTCACCAGAACAGCTGACACACTTAAAGAGAGGCGAACAATCGTCACCAGAACAGCTGACACACTTAAAGAGAGGCCAACAATCGTCACCAGAACAGCTGACATACTTAAAGAGAGGCGAACAATGTCACCAGAACAGCTGACACACTTAAAGAGAGGCGAACAATGTCACCAGAACAGCTGACACACTTAAAGAGAGGCGAACAATCGTCACCAGAACAGCTGACACACTTAAAGAGAGGCGAACAATCGTCACCAGAACAGCTGACACACTTCAATAGTGGCGAACAATCGTCACCAGAAGAGCTGACACACTTAAAGAGAGGCGAACAATCGTCACCAGAACAGCTGACACACTTAAAGAGAGGCGAACAATCGTCACCAGAACAGCTGACACACTTAAAGAGAGGCGAACAATCGTCACCAGAACAGCTGACACACTTAAAGAGAGGCGAACAATCGTCACCAGAACAGCTGACACACTTCAATAGTGGCGAACAATCGTCACCAGAAGAGCTGACACACTTAAAGAGAGGCGAACAATCGTCACCAGAACAGCTGACACACTTAAAGAGAGGCGAACAATCGTCACCAGAACAGCTGACACACTTAAAGAGAGGCGAACAATCGTCACCAGAACAGCTGACACACTTAAAGAGAGGCGAACAATCGTCACCAGAACAGCTGACACACTTAAAGAGAGGCGAACAATCGTCACCAGAAGAGCTGACACACTTAAAGAGAGGCGAACAATTGTCACCAGAACAGCTGACACACTTAAAGAGAGGCGAACAATCGTCACCAGAACAGCTGACACACTTAAAGAGAGGCGAACAATCGTCACCAGAACAGCTGACACACTTAAAGAGAGGCGAACAATCGTCACCAGAAGAGCTGACACACTTAAAGAGAGGCGAACAATCGTCACCAGAAGAGCTGACACACTTAAAGAGAGGCGAACAATCGTCACCAGAACAGCTGACACACTTAAAGAGAGGCGAACAATCGTCACCAGAACAGCTGACACACTTAAAGAGAGGCGAACAATCGTCACCAGAACAGCAGACACACTTAAAGAGAGGCGAACAATCGTCACCAGAACAGCTGACACACTTAAAGAGAGGCGAACAATCGTCACCAGAACAGCTGACACACTTAAAGAGAGGCGAACAATCGTCACCAGAACAGCTGACACACTTAAAGAGAGGCGAACAATCGTCACCAGAACAGCTGACACACTTAAAGAGATTCGAACAATCGTCACCAGAACAGCTGACACACTTAAAGAGAGGCGAACAATCGTCACCAGAAGAGCTGACACACTTAAAGAGAGGCGAACAATCGTCACCAGAACAGCAGACACACTTAAAGAGAGGCGAACGATCGTCACCAGAACAGCAGACACACTTAAAGAGAGGCGAACAATCGTCACCAGAACAGCAGACACACTTAAAGAGAGGCGAACAATCGTCACCAGAACAGCTGACACACTTAAAGAGAGGCGAACAATCGTCACCAGAACAGCTGACACACTTAAAGAGAGGCGAACAATCGGCACCAGAACAGCTGACACACTCAAAGAGAGGCGAACAATAGTCACCAGAACAGCTGACACACTCAAAGAGAGGCGAATAATCGTCACCAGAACAGCTGACACACTCAAAGAGAGGCGAACAATCGTCACCAGAACAGCTGACACACTCAAAGAGAGGCGAACAATCGTCACCAGAACAGCTGACACACTCAAAGAGAGGCGAACAATCGTCACCAGAACAGCTGACACACTCAAAGAGAGGCGAACAATCGTCACCAGAACAGCTGACACACTCAAAGAGAGTCGAACAATCGTCACCAGAACAGCTGACACACTCAAAGAGAGTCGAACAATCGTCACCAGAACAGCTGACACACTCAAAGAGAGGCGAACAATCGTCACCAGAACAGCTGACACCCTCAAAGAGAGGCGAACAATCGTCACCAGAACAGCTGACACACTCAAAGAGAGGCGAACAATCGTCACCAGAACAGCTGACACACTCAAAGAGAGGCGAACAATCGTCACCAGAACACCTGACACACTCAAAGAGAGGCGAACAATCGTCACCAGAACAGCTGACACACTCAAAGAGAGGCGAACAATCGTCACCAGAACAGCTGACACACTTAAAGAGAGGCGAACAATCGTCACCAGAACAGCTGACACACTTAAAGAGAGGCGAACAATCGTCACCAGAACAGCTGACACACTTAAAGAGAGGCGAACAATCGTCACCAGAACAGCTGACACACTTAAAGAGAGGCGAACAATCGTCACCAGAACAGCTGACACACTTAAAGAAAGGCGAACAATCGTCACCAGAACAGCTGACACACTCAAAGAGAGGCGAACAATCGTCACCAGAACAGCAGACCCACTTAAAGAGAGGCGAACAATCGTCACCAGAACAGCTGACACACTTAAAGAGAGGCGAACAATCGTCACCAGAACAGCTGACACACTTAAAGAGAGGCGAACAATCGTCGCCAGAACAGCTGACACACTTAAAGAGAGGCGAACAATCGTCACCAGAACAGCTGACACACTTAAAGAGAGGCGAACAATAGTCACCAGAACAGCTGACACACTTAAAGAGAGGCGAACAATCGTCACCAGAACAGCTGACACACTCAAAGAGAGGCGAACAATCGTCACCAGAACAGCTGACACACTCAAAGAGAGGCGAACAATCGTCACCAGAACAGCTGTAACACTCAAAGAGAGGCGAACAATCGTCACCAGAACAGTTGACACACTCAAAGAGAGGCGAACAATCGTCACCAGAACAGCTGACACACTCAAAGAGAGGCGAACAATCGTCACCAGAACAGCTGACACACTCAAAGAGAGGCGAACAATCGTCACCAGAACAGCTGACACACTCAAAGAGAGGCGAACAATCGTCACCAGAACAGCTGACACACTCAAAGAGAGGCGAACAATCGTCACCAGAACAGCTGACACACTCAAAGAGAGGCGAACAATCGTCACCAGAACAGCTGACACACTCAAAGAGAGGCGAACAATCGTCACCAGAACAGCTGACACACTCAAAGAGAGGCGAACAATCGTCACCAGAACAGCTGACACACTCAAAGAGAGGCGAACAATCGTCACCAGAACAGCTGACACACTCAAAGAGAGGCGACCAATCGTCACCAGAACAGCTGACACACTCAAAGAGAGGCGAACAATCGTCACCAGAACAGCTGACACACTCAAAGAGAGGCGAACAATCGTCACCAGAACAGCTGACACACTCAAAGAGAGGCGAACAATCGTCACCAGAACAGCTGACACACTCAAAGAGAGGCGAACAATCGTCACCAGAACAGCTGACACACTCTAAGAGAGGCGAACAATCGTCACCAGAACAGCTGACACACTCAAAGAGAGGCGAACAATCGTCACCAGAACAGCTGACACACTCAAAGAGAGGCGAACAATCGTCACCAGAACAGCTGACACACTCAAAGAGAGGCGAACAATCGTCACCAGAACAGCTGACACACTCAAAGAGAGGCGAACAATCGTCACCAGAACAGCTGACACACTCAAAGAGAGGCGAACAATCGTCACCAGAACAGCTGACACACTCAAAGAGAGGCGAACAATCGTCACCAGAACAGATGACACACTCAAAGAGAGGCGAACATTCGTCACCAGAACACCTGACACACTCAAAGAGAGGCGAACAATCGTCACCAGAACAGCTGACACACTCAAAGAGAGGCGAACAATCGTCACCAGAACAGCTGACACACTCAAAGAGAGGCGAACAATCGTCACCAGAACAGCTGACACACTCAAAGAGAGGCGAACAATCGTCACCACAACAGCTGACACACTCAAAGAGAGGCGAACAATCGTCACCAGAACAGCTGACACACTTAAAGAGAGGCGAACAATCGTCACCAGAACAGCTGACACACTTAAAGAGAGGCGAACAATCGTCACCAGAACAGCTGACACACTTAAAGAGAGGCGAACAATCGTCACCAGAAGAGCTGACACACTTAAAGAGAGGCGAACAATCGTCACCAGAACAGCTAACACACTTAAAGAGAGGCGAACAATCGTCACCAGTACAGCTGACACACATAAAGAGAGGCGAACAATCGTCACCAGAACAGCTGACACACTTAAAGAGAGGCGAACAATCGTCACCAGAACAGCTGACACACTTAAAGAGAGGCGAACAATCGTCACCAGAACAGCTGACACACTTAAAGAGAGGCGAACAATCGTCACCAGAACAGCTGACACACTTAAAGAGAGGTGAACAATCGTCACCAGAACAGCTGACACACTCAAAGAGAGGCGAACAATCGTCACCAGAACAGCTGACACACTCAAAGAGAGGCGAACAATCGTCACCAGAACAGCTGACACACTCAAAGAGAGGCGAACAATCGTCACCAGAACAGCTGACACACTCAAAGAGAGGCGAACAATCGTCACCAGAACAGCTGACACACTCAAAGAGGGGCGAACAATCGGCACCAGAACAGCTGACACACTCAAAGAAAGGCGAACAATCGTCACCAGAACATCTGACACACTCAAAGAGAGGCGAACAATCGTCACCAGAACAGCTGACACACTCAAAGAGAGGCGAACAATCGTCACCAGAACAGCTGACACACTCAAAGAGAGGCGAACAATCGTCACCAGAACAGCTGACACACTCAAAGAGAGGCGAACAATCGTCACCAGAACAGCTGACACACTTAAAGAGAGGCGAACAATCGTCACCAGAACAGCTGACACACTTAAAGAGAGGCGAACAATCGTCACCAGAACAGCTGACACACTTAAAGAGAGGCGAACAATCGTCACCAGAACAGCTGACACACTTAAAGAGAGGCGAACAATCGTCACCAGAACAGCTGACACACTTAAAGAGAGTCGAACAATCGTCACCAGAACAGCTGACACACTTAAAGAGAGGCGAACAATCGTCACCAGAACAGCTGGCACACTTAAAGAGAGGCGAACAATCGTCACCAGAACAGCAGACACACTTAAAGAGAGGCGAACAATCGTCACCAGAACAGCTGACACACTTAAAGAGAGGCGAACAATCATCACCAGAACAGCTGACACACTTAAAGAGAGGCGAACAATCGTCACCAGAACAGCTGACACACTTAAAGAGAGGCGAACAATCGTCACCAGAACAGCTGACACACTTAAAGAGAGGCGACCAATCGTCACCAGAACAGCTGACACACTTAAAGAGAGGCGAACAATCGTCACCAGAACAGCTGACACACTTAAAGAGAGGCGAACAATCGTCACCAGAACAGCTGACACACTTAAAGAGAGGCGAACAATCGTCACCAGAACAGCTGACACACTTAAAGAGAGGCGAACAATCGTCACCAGAACAGCTAACACACTTAAAGAGAGGCGAACAATCGTCACCAGTACAGCTGACACACATAAAGAGAGGCGAACAATCGTCACCAGAACAGCTGACACACTTAAAGAGAGGCGAACAATCGTCACCAGAACAGCTGACACACTTAAAGAGAGGCGAACAATCGTCACCAGAACAGCTGACACACTTAAAGAGAGGCGAACAATCGTCACCAGAACAGCTGACACACTTAAAGAGAGGTGAACAATCGTCACCAGAACAGCTGACACACTTAAAGAGAGGCGAACAATCGTCACCAGAACAGCTGACACACTCAAAGAGAGGCGAACAATCGTCACCAGAACAGCTGACACACTCAAAGAGAGGCGAACAATCGTCACCAGAACAGCTGACACACTCAAAGAGAGGCGAACAATCGTCACCAGAACAGCTGACACACTCAAAGAGGGGCGAACAATCGGCACCAGAACAGCTGACACACTCAAAGAAAGGCGAACAATCGTCACCAGAACATCTGACACACTCAAAGAGAGGCGAACAATCGTCACCAGAACAGCTGACACACTCAAAGAGAGGCGAACAATCGTCACCAGAACAGCTGACACACTCAAAGAGAGGCGAACAATCGTCACCAGAACAGCTGACACACTCAAAGAGAGGCGAACAATCGTCACCAGAACAGCTGACACACTTAAAGAGAGGCGAACAATCGTCACCAGAACAGCTGACACACTTAAAGAGAGGCGAACAATCGTCACCAGAACAGCTGACACACTTAAAGAGAGGCGAACAATCGTCACCAGAACAGCTGACACACTTAAAGAGAGGCGAACAATCGTCACCAGAACAGCTGACACACTTAAAGAGAGTCGAACAATCGTCACCAGAACAGCTGACACACTTAAAGAGAGGCGAACAATCGTCACCAGAACAGCTGGCACACTTAAAGAGAGGCGAACAATCGTCACCAGAACAGCTGACACACTCAAAGAGAGGCGAACAATCGTCACCAGAACAGCTGACACACTCAAAGAGAGGCGAACAATCGTCACCAGAACAGCTGACACACTTAAAGAGAGGCGAACAATCGTCACCAGAACAGCTGACACACTTAAAGAGAGGCGAACAATCGTCACCAGAACAGCTGACACACTTAAAGAGAGGCGAACAATCGTCACCAGAACAGCTGACACACTTAAAGAGAGGCGAACAATCGTCACCAGAACAGCTGACACACTTAAAGAGAGTCGAACAATCGTCACCAGAACAGCTGACACACTTAAAGAGAGGCGAACAATCGTCACCAGAACAGCTGGCACACTTAAAGAGAGGCGAACAATCGTCACCAGAACAGCAGACACACTTAAAGAGAGGCGAACAATCGTCACCAGAACAGCTGACACACTTAAAGAGAGGCGAACAATCATCACCAGAACAGCTGACACACTTAAAGAGAGGCGAACAATCGTCACCAGAACAGCTGACACACTTAAAGAGAGGCGAACAATCGTCACCAGAACAGCTGACACACTTAAAGAGAGGCGACCAATCGTCACCAGAACAGCTGACACACTTAAAGAGAGGCGAACAATCGTCACCAGAACAGCTGACACACTTAAAGAGAGGCGAACAATCGTCACCAGAACAGCTGACACACTTAAAGAGAGGCGAACAATCGTCACCAGAACAGCTGACACACTTAAAGAGAGGCGAACAATCGTCACCAGAACAGCTAACACACTTAAAGAGAGGCGAACAATCGTCACCAGTACAGCTGACACACATAAAGAGAGGCGAACAATCGTCACCAGAACAGCTGACACACTTAAAGAGAGGCGAACAATCGTCACCAGAACAGCTGACACACTTAAAGAGAGGCGAACAATCGTCACCAGAACAGCTGACACACTTAAAGAGAGGCGAACAATCGTCACCAGAACAGCTGACACACTTAAAGAGAGGTGAACAATCGTCACCAGAACAGCTGACACACTCAAAGAGAGGCGAACAATCGTCACCAGAACAGCTGACACACTCAAAGAGAGGCGAACAATCGTCACCAGAACAGCTGACACACTCAAAGAGAGGCGAACAATCGTCACCAGAACAGCTGACACACTCAAAGAGAGGCGAACATTCGTCACCAGAACAGCTGACACACTCATAGAGGGGCGAACAATCGGCACCAGAACAGCTGACACACTCAAAGAAAGGCGAACAATCGTCACCAGAACATCTGACACACTCAAAGAGAGGCGAACAATCGTCACCAGAACAGCTGACACACTCAAAGAGAGGCGAACAATCGTCACCAGAACAGCTGACACACTTAAAGAGAGGCGAACAATCGTCACCAGAACAGCTGACACACTTAAAGAGAGGCGAACAATCGTCACCAGAACAGCTGACACACTTAAAGAGAGGCGAACAATCGTCACCAGAACAGCTAACACACTTAAAGAGAGGCGAACAATCGTCACCAGTACAGCTGACACACATAAAGAGAGGCGAACAATCGTCACCAGAACAGCTGACACACTTAAAGAGAGGCGAACAATCGTCACCAGAACAGCTGACACACTTAAAGAGAGGCGAACAATCGTCACCAGAACAGCTGACACACTTAAAGAGAGGCGAACAATCGTCACCAGAACAGCTGACACACTTAAAGAGAGGTGAACAATCGTCACCAGAACAGCTGACACACTCAAAGAGAGGCGAACAATCGTCACCAGAACAGCTGACACACTCAAAGAGAGGCGAACAATCGTCACCAGAACAGCTGACACACTCAAAGAGAGGCGAACAATCGTCACCAGAACAGCTGACACACTCAAAGAGAGGCGAACAATCGTCACCAGAACAGCTGACACACTCAAAGAGGGGCGAACAATCGGCACCAGAACAGCTGACACACTCAAAGAAAGGCGAACAATTGTCACCAGAACATCTGACACACTCAAAGAGAGGCGAACAATCGTCACCAGAACAGCTGACACACTCAAAGAGAGGCGAACAATCGTCACCAGAACAGCTGACACACTCAAAGAGAGGCGAACAATCGTCACCAGAACAGCTGACACACTCAAAGAGAGGCGAACAATCGTCACCAGAACAGCTGACACACTTAAAGAGAGGCGAACAATCGTCACCAGAACAGCTGACACACTTAAAGAGAGGCGAACAATCGTCACCAGAACAGCTGACACACTTAAAGAGAGGCGAACAATCGTCACCAGAACAGCTGACACACTTAAAGAGAGGCGAACAATCGTCACCAGAACAGCTGACACACTTAAAGAGAGTCGAACAATCGTCACCAGAACAGCTGACACACTTAAAGAGAGGCGAACAATCGTCACCAGAACAGCTGGCACACTTAAAGAGAGGCGAACAATCGTCACCAGAACAGCAGACACACTTAAAGAGAGGCGAACAATCGTCACCAGAACAGCTGACACACTTAAAGAGAGGCGAACAATCATCACCAGAACAGCTGACACACTTAAAGAGAGGCGAACAATCGTCACCAGAACAGCTGACACACTTAAAGAGAGGCGAACAATCGTCACCAGAACAGCTGACACACTTAAAGAGAGGCGAACAATCGTCACCAGAACAGCTGACACACTTAAAGAGAGGCGAACAATCGTCACCAAAACAGCTGACACACTTAAAGAGAGGCGAACAATCGTCACCAGAACAGCTGACACACTTAAAGAGAGGCGAACAATCGTCACCAGAACAGCTGACACACTTAAAGAGAGGCGAACAATCGTCACCAGAACAGCTGACACACTTAAAGAGAGGCGAACAATCGTCACCAGAACAGCTGACACACTTAAAGAGAGGCGAACAATCGTCACCAGAACAGCTGACACACTTAAAGAGAGGCGAACAATCGTCACCAGAACAGCTGACACACTTAAAGAGAGGCGAACAATCGTCACCAAAACAGCTGACATACTTAAAGAGAGGCGAACAATCGTCACCAGAACAGCTGACACACTTAAAGAGAGGCGAACAATCGTCACCAGAACAGCTGACACACTTAAAGAGAGGCGAACAATCGTCACCAGAACAGCTGACACACTTAAAGAGAGGCGAACAATCGTCACCAGAACAGCTGACACACTTAAAGAGAGGCGAACAATCGTCACCAGAACAGCTGACACACTTAAAGAGAGGCGAACAATCGTCACCAGAACATCTGACACACTTAAAGAGAGGCGAACAATCGTCACCAGAACAGCTGACACACTTAAAGAGAGGCGAACAATCGTCATCAGAACAGCTGACACACTTAAAGAGAGGCGAACAATCGTCACCAGAACAGCTGACACACTTAAAGAGAGGCGAACAATCGTCACCAGAACAGCTGACACACTTAAAGAGAGGCGAACAATCGTCACCAGAACAGCTGACACACTTAAAGAGAGGCGAACAATCGTCACCAGAACAGCTGACACACTTAAAGAGAGGCGAACAATCGTCACCAGAAGAGCTGACACACTTAAAGAGAGGCGAACAATCGTCACCAGAACAGCTGACACACTTAAATAGTGGCGAACAATCGTCACCAGAACAGCTGACACACTTAAAGAGAGGCGAACAATCGTCACCAGAACAGCTGACACACTTAAAGAGAGGCGAACAATCGTCACCAGAACAGCTAACACACTTAAAGAGAGGCGAACAATCGTCACCAGAACAGCTGACACACTTAAAGAGAGGCGAACAATCGTCACCAGAAGAGCTGACACACTTAAAGAGAGGCGAACAATCGTCACCAGAACAGCTGACACACTTAAATAGTGGCGAACAATCGTCACCAGAACAGCTGACACACTTAAAGAGAGGCGAACAATCGTCACCAGAACAGCTGACACACTTAAAGAGAGGCGAACAATCGTCACCAGAACAGCTGACACACTTAAATAGTGGCGAACAATCGTCACCAGAACAGCTGACACACTTAAAGAGAGGCGAACAATCGTCACCAGAACAGCTGACACACTTAAATAGTGGCGAACAATCGTCACCAGAACAGCTGACACACTTAAAGAGAGGCGAACAATCGTCACCAGAACAGCTGACACACTGAAAGAGAGGCGAACAATCGTCACCAGAACAGCTGACACACTTAAAGAGAGGCGAACAATCATCACCAGAACAGCTGACACACTTAAATAGTGGCGAACAATCGTCACCAGAACAGCTGACACACTTAAAGAGAGGCGAACAATCGTCACCAGAACAGCTGACACACTTAAATAGTGGCGAACAATCGTCACCAGAACAGCTGACACACTTAAAGAGAGGCGAACAATCGTCACCAGAACAGCTGACACACTTAAAGAGAGGCGAACAATCGTCACCGGAACAGCTGACACACTTAAATAGTGGCGAACAATCGTCACCAGAACAGCTGACACACTTAAAGAGAGGCGAACAATCGTCACCAGAACAGCTGACACACTTAAAGAGAGGCGAACAATCGTCACCAGAACAGCTGACACACTTAAATAGACGCGAACAATCGTCACCAGAACAGCTGACACACTTAAAGAGAGGCGAACAATCGTCACCAGAACAGCTGACACACTTAAATAGTGGCGAACAATCGTCACCAGAACAGCTGACACACTTAAAGAGAGGCGAACAATCGTCACCAGAACAGCTGACACACTTAAAGAGAGGCGAACAATCGTCACCAGAACAGCTGACACACTTAAAGAGAGGCGAACAATCGTCACCAGAACAGCTGACACACTTAAAGAGAGGCGAACAATCGTCACCAGAATAGCTGACACACTTAAATAGTGGCGAACAATCGTCACCAGAACAGCTGACACACTTAAAGAGAGGCGAACAATCGTCACCAGAACAGCTGACACACTTAAAGAGAGGCGAACAATCGTCACCAGAACAGCTGACACACTTAAAGAGAGGCGAACAATCGTCACCAGAACAGCTGACACACTTAAAGAGAGGCGAACAATCGTCACCAGAACAGCTGACACACTTAAATAGTGGCGAACAATCGTCACCAGAACAGCTGACACACTTAAAGAGAGGCGAACAATCGTCACCAGAACAGCTGACACACTTAAAGAGAGGCGAACAATCGTCACCAGAACAGCTGACACACTTAAATAGTGGCGAACAATCGTCACCAGAACAGCTGACACACTTAAAGAGAGGCGAACAATCGTCACCAGAACAGCTGACACACTTAAAGAGAGGCGAACAATCGTCACCAGAACAGCTGACACACTTAAAGAGAGGCGAACAATCGTCACCAGAACAGCTGACACACTTAAAGAGAGGCGAACAATCGTCACCAGAACAGCTGACACACTTAAAGAGAGGCGAACAATCGTCACCAGAACAGCTGACACACTTAAAGAGAGGCGAACAATCGTCACCAGAACAGCTGACACACTTAAAGAGAGGCGAACAATCGTCACCAGAACAGCTGACACACTTAAAGAGAGGCGAACAATCGTCACCAGAACAGCTGACACACTTAAAGAGAGGCGAACAATCGTCACCAGAACAGCTGACACACTTAAAGGGAGGCGAACAATCGTCACCAGAACAGCTGACACACTTAAATAGTGGCGAACAATCGTCACCAGAACAGCTGACACACTTAAAGAGAGGCGAACAATCGTCACCAGAACAGCTGACACACTTAAAGAGAGGCGAACAATCGTCACCAGAACAGCTGACACACTTAAAGAGAGGCGAACAATCGTCACCAGAACAGCTGACACACTTAAAGAGAGGCGAACAATCGTCACCAGAACAGCTGACACACTTAAATAGTGGCGAACAATCGTCACCAGAACAGCTGACACACTTAAAGAGAGGCGAACAATCGTCACCAGAACAGCTGACACACTTAAAGAGAGGCGAACAATCGTCACCAGAACAGCTGACACACTTAAAGGGAGGCGAACAATCGTCACCAGAACAGCTGACACACTTAAAGGGAGGCGAACAATCGTCACCAGAACAGCTGACACACTTAAAGGGAGGCGAACAATCGTCACCAGAACAGCTGACACACTTAAATAGTGGTGAACAATCGTCACCAGAACAGCTGACACACTTAAATAGTGGCGAACAATCGTCACCAGAACAGCTGACACACTTAAAGAGAGGCGAACAATCGTCACCAGAACAGCTGACACACTTAAAGAGAGGCGAACAATCGTCACCAGAACAGCTGACACACTTAAATAGTGGCGAACAATCGTCACCAGAACAGCTGACACACTTAAAGAGAGGCGAACAATCGTCACCAGAACAGCTGACACACTTAAATAGTGGCGAACAATCGTCACCAGAACAGCTGACACACTTAAAGAGAGGCGAACAATCGTCACCAGAACAGCTGACACACTGAAAGAGAGGCGAACAATCGTCACCAGAACAGCTGACACACTTAAAGAGAGGCGAACATTCGTCACCAGAACAGCTGACACACTTAAATAGTGGCGAACAATCGTCACCAGAACAGCTGACACACTTAAAGAGAGGCGAACAATCGTCACCAGAACAGCTGACACACTTAAATAGTGGCGAACAATCGTCACCAGAACAGCTGACACACTTAAAGAGAGGCGAACAATCGTCACCAGAACAGCTGACACACTTAAAGAGAAGCGAACAATCGTCACCAGAACAGCTGACACACTTAAATAGTGGCGAACAATCGTCACCAGAACAGCTGACACACTTAAAGAGAGGCGAACAATCGTCACCAGAACAGCTGACACACTTAAATAGTGGCGAACAATCGTCACCAGAACAGCTGACACACTTAAAGAGAGGCGAACAATCGTCACCAGAACAGCTGACACACTTAAAGAGAGGCGAACAATCGTCACCAGAACAGCTGACACACTTAAAGAGAGGCGAACAATCGTCACCAGAATAGCTGACACACTTAAATAGTGGCGAACAATCGTCACCAGAACAGCTGACACACTTAAAGAGAGGCGAACAATCGTCACCAGAACAGCTGACACACTTAAAGAGAGGCGAACAATCGTCACCAGAACAGCTGACACACTTAAAGAGAGGCGAACAATCGTCACCAGAACAGCTGACACACTTAAAGAGAGGCGAACAATCGTCACCAGAACAGCTGACACACTTAAATAGTGGCGAACAATCGTCACCCGAACAGCTGACACACTTAAAGAGAGGCGAACAATCGTCACCAGAACAGCTGACACACTTAAAGAGAGGCGAACAATCGTCACCAGAACAGCTGACACACTTAAATAGTGGCGAACAATCGTCACCAGAACAGCTGACACACTTAAAGAGGCGAACAATCGTCACCAGAACAGCTGACACACTTAAATAGTGGCGAACAATCGTCACCAGAACAGCTGACACACTTAAAGAGAGGCGAACAATCGTCACCAGAACAGCTGACACACTTAAAGAGAGGCGAACAATCGTCACCAGAACAGCTGACACACTTAAAGAGAGGCGAACAATCGTCACCAGAACAGCTGACACACTTAAATAGTGGCGAACAATCGTCACCAGAACAGCAGACACACTTAAAGAGAGGCGAACAATCGTCACCAGAACAGCTGACACACTTAAAGAGAGGCGAACAATCGTCACCAGAACAGCTGACACACTTAAAGAGAGGCGAACAATCGTCACCAGAACAGCTGACACACTTAAAGAGAGGCGAACAATCGTTACCAGAACAGCTGACACACTTAAAGAGAGGCGAACAATCGTCACCAGAACAGCTGACACACTTAAAGAGAGGCGAACAATCGTCACCAGAACAGCTGACACACTTAAATAGTGGCGAACAATCGTCACCAGAACAGCTGACACACTTAAAGAGAGGCGAACAATCGTCACCAGAACAGCTGACACACTTAAAGAGAGGCGAACAATCGTCACCAGAACAGCTGACACACTTAAAGAGAGGCGAACAATCGTCACCAGAACAGCTGACACACTTAAATAGTGGCGAACAATCGTCACCAGAACAGCTGACACACTTAAAGAGAGGCGAACAATCGTCACCAGAACAGCTGACACACTTAAAGAGAGGCGAACAATCGTCACCAGAACAGCTGACACACTTAAAGAGAGGCGAACAATCGTCACCAGAACAGCTGACACACTTAAAGAGAGGCGAACAATCGTCACCAGAACAGCTGACACACTTAAAGAGAGGCGAACAATCGTCACCAGAACAGCTGACACACTTAAATAGTGGCGAACAATCGTCACCAGAACAGCTGACACACTTAAAGAGAGGCGAACAATCGTCACCAGAACAGCTGACACACTTAAAGAGAGGCGAACAATCGTCACCAGAACAGCTGACACACTTAAAGAGAGGCGAACAATCGTCACCAGAACAGCTGACACACTTAAAGAGAGGCGAACAATCGTCACCAGAACAGCTGACACACTTAAATAGTGGCAAACAATCGTCACCAGAACAGCTGACACACTTAAATAGTGGCGAACAATCGTCACCAGAACAGCTGACACACTTAAAGAGAGGCGAACAATCGTCACCAGAACAGCTGACACACTGAAAGAGAGGCGAACAATCGTCACCAGAACAGCTGACACACTTAAAGAGAGGCGAACATTCGTCACCAGAACAGCTGACACACTTAAATAGTGGCGAACAATCGTCACCAGAACAGCTGACACACTTAAAGAGAGGCGAACAATCGTCACCAGAACAGCTGACACACTTAAATAGTGGCGAACAATCGTCACCAGAACAGCTGACACACTTAAAGAGAGGCGAACAATCGTCACCAGAACAGCTGACACACTTAAAGAGAGGCGAACAATCGTCACCAGAACAGCTGACACACTTAAATAGTGGCGAACAATCGTCACCAGAACAGCTGACACACTTAAATAGTGGCGAACAATCGTCACCAGAACAGCTGACACACTTAAAGAGAGGCGAACAATCGTCACCAGAACAGCTGACACACTTAAAGAGAGGCGAACAATCGTCACCAGAACAGCTGACACACTTAAAGAGAGGCGAACAATCGTCACCAGAATAGCTGACACACTTAAATAGTGGCGAACAATCGTCACCAGAACAGCTGACACACTTAAAGAGAGGCGAACAATCGTCACCAGAACAGCTGACACACTTAAAGAGAGGCGAACAATCGTCACCAGAACAGCTGACACACTTAAAGAGAGGCGAACAATCGTCACCAGAACAGCTGACACACTTAAAGAGAGGCGAACAATCGTCACCAGAACAGCTGACACACTTAAATAGTGGCGAACAATCGTCACCAGAACAGCTGACACACTTAAAGAGAGGCGAACAATCGTCACCAGAACAGCTGACACACTTAAAGAGAGGCGAACAATCGTCACCAGAACAGCTGACACACTTAAATAGTGGCGAACAATCGTCACCAGAACAGCTGACACACTTAAAGAGAGGCGAACAATCGTCACCAGAACAGCTGACACACTTAAATAGTGGCGAACAATCGTCACCAGAACAGCTGACACACTTAAAGAGAGGCGAACAATCGTCACCAAAACAGCTGACACACTTAAAGAGAGGCGAACAATCGTCACCAGAACAGCTGACACACTTAAATAGTGGCGAACAATCGTCACCAGAACAGCAGACACACTTAAAGAGAGGCGAACAATCGTCACCAGAACAGCTGACACACTTAAAGAGAGGCGAACAATCGTCACCAGAACAGCTGACACACTTAAAGAGAGGCGAACAATCGTCACCAGAACAGCTGACACACTTAAAGAGAGGCGAACAATCGTCACCAGAACAGCTGACACACTTAAAGAGAGGCGAACAATCGTCACCAGAACAGCTGACACACTTAAATAGTGGCGAACAATCGTCACCAGAACAGCTGACACACTTAAAGAGAGGCGAACAATCGTCACCAGAACAGCTGACACACTTAAATAGTGGCGAACAATCGTCACCAGAACAGCTGACACACTTAAAGAGAGGCGAACAATCGTCACCAGAACAGCTGACACACTTAAAGAGAGGCGAACAATCGTCACCAGAACAGCTGACACACTTAAAGAGAGGCGAACAATCGTCACCAGAACAGCTGACACACTTAAATAGTGGCGAACAATCGTCACCAGAACAGCAGACACACTTAAAGAGAGGCGAACAATCGTCACCAGAACAGCTGACACACTTAAAGAGAGGCGAACAATCGTCACCAGAACAGCTGACACACTTAAAGAGAGGCGAACAATCGTCACCAGAACAGCTGACACACTTAAAGAGAGGCGAACAATCGTCACCAGAACAGCTGACACACTTAAAGAGAGGCGAACAATCGTCACCAGAACAGCTGACACACTTAAAGAGAGGCGAACAATCGTCACCAGAACAGCTGACACACTTAAATAGTGGCGAACAATCGTCACCAGAACAGCTGACACACTTAAAGAGAGGCGAACAATCGTCACCAGAACAGCTGACACACTTAAAGAGAGGCGAACAATCGTCACCAGAACAGCTGACACACTTAAAGAGAGGCGAACAATCGTCACCAGAACAGCTGACACACTTAAAGAGAGGCGAACAATCGTCACCAGAACAGCTGACACACTTAAATAGTGGCGAACAATCGTCACCAGAACAGCTGACACACTTAAAGAGAGGCGAACAATCGTCACCAGAACAGCTGACACACTTAAAGAGAGGCGAACAATCGTCACCAGAACAGCTGACACACTTAAAGAGAGGCGAACAATCGTCACCAGAACAGCTGACACACTTAAAGAGAGGCGAACAATCGTCACCAGAACAGCTGACACACTTAAAGAGAGGCGAACAATCGTCACCAGAACAGCTGACACACTTAAAGAGAGGCGAACAATCGTCACCAGAACAGCTGACACACTTAAATAGTGGCGAACAATCGTCACCAGAACAGCTGACACACTTAAAGAGAGGCGAACAATCGTCACCAGAACAGCTGACACACTTAAAGAGAGGCGAACAATCGTCACCAGAACAGCTGACACACTTAAAGAGAGGCGAACAATCGTCACCAGAACAGCTGACACACTTAAAGAGAGGCGAACAATCGTCACCAGAACAGCTGACACACTTAAATAGTGGCAAACAATCGTCACCAGAACAGCTGACACACTTAAATAGTGGCGAACAATCGTCACCAGAACAGCTGACACACTTAAAGAGAGGCGAACAATCGTCACCAGAACAGCTGACACACTGAAAGAGAGGCGAACAATCGTCACCAGAACAGCTGACACACTTAAAGAGAGGCGAACATTCGTCACCAGAACAGCTGACACACTTAAATAGTGGCGAACAATCGTCACCAGAACAGCTGACACACTTAAAGAGAGGCGAACAATCGTCACCAGAACAGCTGACACACTTAAATAGTGGCGAACAATCGTCACCAGAACAGCTGACACACTTAAAGAGAGGCGAACAATCGTCACCAGAACAGCTGACACACTTAAAGAGAGGCGAACAATCGTCACCAGAACAGCTGACACACTTAAATAGTGGCGAACAATCGTCACCAGAACAGCTGACACACTTAAAGAGAGGCGAACAATCGTCACCAGAACAGCTGACACACTTAAATAGTGGCGAACAATCGTCACCAGAACAGCTGACACACTTAAAGAGAGGCGAACAATCGTCACCAGAACAGCTGACACACTTAAAGAGAGGCGAACAATCGTCACCAGAACAGCTGACACACTTAAAGAGAGGCGAACAATCGTCACCAGAATAGCTGACACACTTAAATAGTGGCGAACAATCGTCACCAGAACAGCTGACACACTTAAAGAGAGGCGAACAATCGTCACCAGAACAGCTGACACACTTAAAGAGAGGCGAACAATCGTCACCAGAACAGCTGACACACTTAAAGAGAGGCGAACAATCGTCACCAGAACAGCTGACACACTTAAAGAGAGGCGAACAATCGTCACCAGAACAGCTGACACACTTAAATAGTGGCGAACAATCGTCACCAGAACAGCTGACACACTTAAAGAGAGGCGAACAATCGTCACCAGAACAGCTGACACACTTAAAGAGAGGCGAACAATCGTCACCAGAACAGCTGACACACTTAAATAGTGGCGAACAATCGTCACCAGAACAGCTGACACACTTAAAGAGAGGCGAACAATCGTCACCAGAACAGCTGACACACTTAAATAGTGGCGAACAATCGTCACCAGAACAGCTGACACACTTAAAGAGAGGCGAACAATCGTCACCAAAACAGCTGACACACTTAAAGAGAGGCGAACAATCGTCACCAGAACAGCTGACACACTTAAAGAGAGGCGAACAATCGTCACCAGAACAGCTGACACACTTAAATAGTGGCGAACAATCGTCACCAGAACAGCAGACACACTTAAAGAGAGGCGAACAATCGTCACCAGAACAGCTGACACACTTAAAGAGAGGCGAACAATCGTCACCAGAACAGCTGACACACTTAAAGAGAGGCGAACAATCGTCACCAGAACAGCTGACACACTTAAAGAGAGGCGAACAATCGTCACCAGAACAGCTGACACACTTAAAGAGAGGCGAACAATCGTCACCAGAACAGCTGACACACTTAAAGAGAGGCGAACAATCGTCACCAGAACAGCTGACACACTTAAAGAGAGGCGAACAATCGTCACCAGAACAGCTGACACACTTAAAGAGAGGCGAACAATCGTCACCAGAACAGCTGACACACTTAAAGAGAGGCGAACAATCGTCACCAGAACAGCTGACACACTTAAAGAGAGGCGAACAATCGTCACCAGAACAGCTGACACACTTAAAGGGAGGCGAACAATCGTCACCAGAACAGCTGACACACTTAAATAGTGGCGAACAATCGTCACCAGAACAGCTGACACACTTAAAGAGAGGCGAACAATCGTCACCAGAACAGCTGACACACTTAAAGAGAGGCGAACAATCGTCACCAGAACAGCTGACACACTTAAAGAGAGGCGAACAATCGTCACCAGAACAGCTGACACACTTAAAGAGAGGCGAACAATCGTCACCAGAACAGCTGACACACTTAAATAGTGGCGAACAATCGTCACCAGAACAGCTGACACACTTAAAGAGAGGCGAACAATCGTCACCAGAACAGCTGACACACTTAAAGAGAGGCGAACAATCGTCACCAGAACAGCTGACACACTTAATGAGAGGCGAACAATCGTCACCAGAACAGCTGACACACTTAAAGGGAGGCGAACAATCGTCACCAGAACAGCTGACACACTTAAAGGGAGGCGAACAATCGTCACCAGAACAGCTGACACACTTAAAGGGAGGCGAACAATCGTCACCAGAACAGCTGACACACTTAAATAGTGGTGAACAATCGTCACCAGAACAGCTGACACACTTAAATAGTGGCGAACAATCGTCACCAGAACAGCTGACACACTTAAAGAGAGGCGAACAATCGTCACCAGAACAGCTGACACACTTAAAGAGAGGCGAACAATCGTCACCAGAACAGCTGACACACTTAAATAGTGGCGAACAATCGTCACCAGAACAGCTGACACACTTAAAGAGAGGCGAACAATCGTCACCAGAACAGCTGACACACTTAAATAGTGGCGAACAATCGTCACCAGAACAGCTGACACACTTAAAGAGAGGCGAACAATCGTCACCAGAACAGCTGACACACTGAAAGAGAGGCGAACAATCGTCACCAGAACAGCTGACACACTTAAAGAGAGGCGAACATTCGTCACCAGAACAGCTGACACACTTAAATAGTGGCGAACAATCGTCACCAGAACAGCTGACACACTTAAAGAGAGGCGAACAATCGTCACCAGAACAGCTGACACACTTAAATAGTGGCGAACAATCGTCACCAGAACAGCTGACACACTTAAAGAGAGGCGAACAATCGTCACCAGAACAGCTGACACACTTAAAGAGAGGCGAACAATCGTCACCAGAACAGCTGACACACTTAAATAGTGGCGAACAATCGTCACCAGAACAGCTGACACACTTAAAGAGAGGCGAACAATCGTCACCAGAACAGCTGACACACTTAAATAGTGGCGAACAATCGTCACCAGAACAGCTGACACACTTAAAGAGAGGCGAACAATCGTCACCAGAACAGCTGACACACTTAAAGAGAGGCGAACAATCGTCACCAGAACAGCTGACACACTTAAAGAGAGGCGAACAATCGTCACCAGAATAGCTGACACACTTAAATAGTGGCGAACAATCGTCACCAGAACAGCTGACACACTTAAAGAGAGGCGAACAATCGTCACCAGAACAGCTGACACACTTAAAGAGAGGCGAACAATCGTCACCAGAACAGCTGACACACTTAAAGAGAGGCGAACAATCGTCACCAGAACAGCTGACACACTTAAAGAGAGGCGAACAATCGTCACCAGAACAGCTGACACACTTAAATAGTGGCGAACAATCGTCACCAGAACAGCTGACACACTTAAAGAGAGGCGAACAATCGTCACCAGAACAGCTGACACACTTAAAGAGAGGCGAACAATCGTCACCAGAACAGCTGACACACTTAAATAGTGGCGAACAATCGTCACCAGAACAGCTGACACACTTAAAGAGAGGCGAACAATCGTCACCAGAACAGCTGACACACTTAAAGAGAGGCGAACAATCGTCACCAAAACAGCTGACACACTTAAAGAGAGGCTAACAATCGTCACCAGAACAGCTGACACACTTAAAGAGAGGCGAACAATCGTCACCAGAACAGCTGACACACTTAAATAGTGGCGAACAATCGTCACCAGAACAGCAGACACACTTAAAGAGAGGCGAACAATCGTCACCAGAACAGCTGACACACTTAAAGAGAGGCGAACAATCGTCACCAGAACAGCTGACACACTTAAATAGTGGCGAACAATCGTCACCAGAACAGCTGACACACTTAAAGAGAGGCGAACAATCGTCACCAGAACAGCTGACACACTTAAATAGTGGCGAACAATCGTCACCAGAACAGCTGACACACTTAAAGAGAGGCGAACAATCGTCACCAAAACAGCTGACACACTTAAAGAGAGGCGAACAATCGTCACCAGAACAGCTGACACACTTAAATAGTGGCGAACAATCGTCACCAGAACAGCAGACACACTTAAAGAGAGGCGAACAATCGTCACCAGAACAGCTGACACACTTAAAGAGAGGCGAACAATCGTCACCAGAACAGCTGACACACTTAAAGAGAGGCGAACAATCGTCACCAGAACAGCTGACACACTTAAAGAGAGGCGAACAATCGTCACCAGAACAGCTGACACACTTAAAGAGAGGCGAACAATCGTCACCAGAACAGCTGACACACTTAAATAGTGGCGAACAATCGTCACCAGAACAGCTGACACACTTAAAGAGAGGCGAACAATCGTCACCAGAACAGCTGACACACTTAAATAGTGGCGAACAATCGTCACCAGAACAGCTGACACACTTAAAGAGAGGCGAACAATCGTCACCAGAACAGCTGACACACTTAAAGAGAGGCGAACAATCGTCACCAGAACAGCTGACACACTTAAAGAGAGGCGAACAATCGTCACCAGAACAGCTGACACACTTAAATAGTGGCGAACAATCGTCACCAGAACAGCAGACACACTTAAAGAGAGGCGAACAATCGTCACCAGAACAGCTGACACACTTAAAGAGAGGCGAACAATCGTCACCAGAACAGCTGACACACTTAAAGAGAGGCGAACAATCGTCACCAGAACAGCTGACACACTTAAAGAGAGGCGAACAATCGTCACCAGAACAGCTGACACACTTAAATAGTGGCGAACAATCGTCACCAGAACAGCTGACACACTTAAAGAGAGGCGAACAATCGTCACCAGAACAGCTGACACACTTAAAGAGAGGCGAACAATCGTCACCAGAACAGCTGACACACTTAAAGAGAGGCGAACAATCGTCACCAGAACAGCTGACACACTTAAATAGTGGCGAACAATCGTCACCAGAACAGCTGACACACTTAAAGAGAGGCGAACAATCGTCACCAGAACAGCTGACACACTTAAAGAGAGGCGAACAATCGTCACCAGAACAGCTGACACACTTAAAGAGAGGCGAACAATCGTCACCAGAACAGCTGACACACTTAAAGAGAGGCGAACAATCGTCACCAGAACAGCTGACACACTTAAAGAGAGGCGAACAATCGTCACCAGAACAGCTGACACACTTAAAGAGAGGCGAACAATCGTCACCAGAACAGCTGACACACTTAAATAGTGGCGAACAATCGTCACCAGAACAGCTGACACACTTAAAGAGAGGCGAACAATCGTCACCAGAACAGCTGACACACTTAAAGAGAGGCGAACAATCGTCACCAGAACAGCTGACACACTTAAAGAGAGGCGAACAATCGTCACCAGAACAGCTGACACACTTAAAGAGAGGCGAACAATCGTCACCAGAACAGCTGACACACTTAAAGAGAGGCGAACAATCGTCACCAGAACAGCTGACACACTTAAAGAGAGGCGAACAATCGTCACCAGAACAGCTGACACACTTAAATAGTGGCGAACAATCGTCACCAGAACAGCTGACACACTTAAAGAGAGGCGAACAATCGTCACCAGAACAGCTGACACACTTAAAGAGAGGCGAACAATCGTCACCAGAACAGCTGACACACTTAAAGAGAGGCGAACAATCGTCACCAGAACAGCTGACACACTTAAATAGTGGCGAACAATCGTCACCAGAACAGCTGACACACTTAAAGAGAGGCGAACAATCGTCACCAGAACAGCTGACACACTTAAAGAGAGGCGAACAATCGTCACCAGAACAGCTGACACACTTAAAGAGAGGCGAACAATCGTCACCAGAACAGCTGACACACTTAAAGAGAGGCGAACAATCGTCACCAGAACAGCTGACACACTTAAAGAGAGGCGAACAATCGTCACCAGAACAGCTGACACACTTAAAGAGAGGCGAACAATCGTCACCAGAACAGCTGACACACTTAAATAGTGGCGAACAATCGTCACCAGAACAGCTGACACACTTAAAGAGAGGCGAACAATCGTCACCAGAACAGCTGACACACTTAAAGAGAGGCGAACAATCGTCACCAGAACAGCTGACACACTTAAAGAGAGGCGAACAATCGTCACCAGAACAGCTGACACACTTAAAGAGAGGCGAACAATCGTCACCAGAACAGCTGACACACTTAAAGAGAGGCGAACAATCGTCACCAGAACAGCTGACACACTTAAAGAGAGGCGAACAATCGTCACCAGAACAGCTGACACACTTAAAGAGAGGCGAACAATCGTCACCAGAACAGCTGACACACTTAAATAGTGGCGAACAATCGTCACCAGAACAGCTGACACACTTAAAGAGAGGCGAACAATCGTCACCAGAACAGCTGACACACTTAAAGAGAGGCGAACAATCGTCACCAGAACAGCTGACACACTTAAAGAGAGGCGAACAATCGTCACCAGAACAGCTGACACACTTAAATAGTGGCGAACAATCGTCACCAGAACAGCTGACACACTTAAAGAGAGGCGAACAATCGTCACCAGAACAGCTGACACACTTAAAGAGAGGCGAACAATCGTCACCAGAACAGCTGACACACTTAAAGAGAGGCGAACAATCGTCACCAGAACAGCTGACACACTTAAAGAGAGGCGAACAATCGTCACCAGAACAGCTGACACACTTAAATAGTGGCGAACAATCGTCACCAGAACAGCTGACACACTTAAAGAGAGGCGAACAATCGTCACCAGAACAGCTGACACACTTAAAGAGAGGCGAACAATCGTCACCAGAACAGCTGACACACTTAAAGAGAGGCGAACAATCGTCACCAGAACAGCTGACACACTTAAAGAGAGGCGAACAATCGTCACCAGAACAGCTGACACACTTAAAGAGAGGCGAACAATCGTCACCAGAACAGCTGACACACTTAAAGAGAGGCGAACAATCGTCACCAGAACAGCTGACACACTTAAATAGTGGCGAACAATCGTCACCAGAACAGCTGACACACTTAAAGAGAGGCGAACAATCGTCACCAGAACAGCTGACACACTTAAAGAGAGGCGAACAATCGTCACCAGAACAGCTGACACACTTAAAGAGAGGCGAACAATCGTCACCAGAACAGCTGACACACTTAAAGAGAGGCGAACAATCGTCACCAGAACAGCTGACACACTTAAATAGTGGCAAACAATCGTCACCAGAACAGCTGACACACTTAAATAGTGGCGAACAATCGTCACCAGAACAGCTGACACACTTAAAGAGAGGCGAACAATCGTCACCAGAACAGCTGACACACTGAAAGAGAGGCGAACAATCGTCACCAGAACAGCTGACACACTTAAAGAGAGGCGAACATTCGTCACCAGAACAGCTGACACACTTAAATAGTGGCGAACAATCGTCACCAGAACAGCTGACACACTTAAAGAGAGGCGAACAATCGTCACCAGAACAGCTGACACACTTAAATAGTGGCGAACAATCGTCACCAGAACAGCTGACACACTTAAAGAGAGGCGAACAATCGTCACCAGAACAGCTGACACACTTAAAGAGAGGCGAACAATCGTCACCAGAACAGCTGACACACTTAAATAGTGGCGAACAATCGTCACCAGAACAGCTGACACACTTAAAGAGAGGCGAACAATCGTCACCAGAACAGCTGACACACTTAAATAGTGGCGAACAATCGTCACCAGAACAGCTGACACACTTAAAGAGAGGCGAACAATCGTCACCAGAACAGCTGACACACTTAAAGAGAGGCGAACAATCGTCACCAGAACAGCTGACACACTTAAAGAGAGGCGAACAATCGTCACCAGAATAGCTGACACACTTAAATAGTGGCGAACAATCGTCACCAGAACAGCTGACACACTTAAAGAGAGGCGAACAATCGTCACCAGAACAGCTGACACACTTAAAGAGAGGCGAACAATCGTCACCAGAACAGCTGACACACTTAAAGAGAGGCGAACAATCGTCACCAGAACAGCTGACACACTTAAAGAGAGGCGAACAATCGTCACCAGAACAGCTGACACACTTAAATAGTGGCGAACAATCGTCACCAGAACAGCTGACACACTTAAAGAGAGGCGAACAATCGTCACCAGAACAGCTGACACACTTAAAGAGAGGCGAACAATCGTCACCAGAACAGCTGACACACTTAAATAGTGGCGAACAATCGTCACCAGAACAGCTGACACACTTAAAGAGAGGCGAACAATCGTCACCAGAACAGCTGACACACTTAAATAGTGGCGAACAATCGTCACCAGAACAGCTGACACACTTAAAGAGAGGCGAACAATCGTCACCAAAACAGCTGACACACTTAAAGAGAGGCGAACAATCGTCACCAGAACAGCTGACACACTTAAAGAGAGGCGAACAATCGTCACCAGAACAGCTGACACACTTAAATAGTGGCGAACAATCGTCACCAGAACAGCAGACACACTTAAAGAGAGGCGAACAATCGTCACCAGAACAGCTGACACACTTAAAGAGAGGCGAACAATCGTCACCAGAACAGCTGACACACTTAAAGAGAGGCGAACAATCGTCACCAGAACAGCTGACACACTTAAAGAGAGGCGAACAATCGTCACCAGAACAGCTGACACACTTAAAGAGAGGCGAACAATCGTCACCAGAACAGCTGACACACTTAAAGAGAGGCGAACAATCGTCACCAGAACAGCTGACACACTTAAAGAGAGGCGAACAATCGTCACCAGAACAGCTGACACACTTAAAGAGAGGCGAACAATCGTCACCAGAACAGCTGACACACTTAAAGAGAGGCGAACAATCGTCACCAGAACAGCTGACACACTTAAAGAGAGGCGAACAATCGTCACCAGAACAGCTGACACACTTAAAGGGAGGCGAACAATCGTCACCAGAACAGCTGACACACTTAAATAGTGGCGAACAATCGTCACCAGAACAGCTGACACACTTAAAGAGAGGCGAACAATCGTCACCAGAACAGCTGACACACTTAAAGAGAGGCGAACAATCGTCACCAGAACAGCTGACACACTTAAAGAGAGGCGAACAATCGTCACCAGAACAGCTGACACACTTAAAGAGAGGCGAACAATCGTCACCAGAACAGCTGACACACTTAAATAGTGGCGAACAATCGTCACCAGAACAGCTGACACACTTAAAGAGAGGCGAACAATCGTCACCAGAACAGCTGACACACTTAAAGAGAGGCGAACAATCGTCACCAGAACAGCTGACACACTTAATGAGAGGCGAACAATCGTCACCAGAACAGCTGACACACTTAAAGGGAGGCGAACAATCGTCACCAGAACAGCTGACACACTTAAAGGGAGGCGAACAATCGTCACCAGAACAGCTGACACACTTAAAGGGAGGCGAACAATCGTCACCAGAACAGCTGACACACTTAAATAGTGGTGAACAATCGTCACCAGAACAGCTGACACACTTAAATAGTGGCGAACAATCGTCACCAGAACAGCTGACACACTTAAAGAGAGGCGAACAATCGTCACCAGAACAGCTGACACACTTAAAGAGAGGCGAACAATCGTCACCAGAACAGCTGACACACTTAAATAGTGGCGAACAATCGTCACCAGAACAGCTGACACACTTAAAGAGAGGCGAACAATCGTCACCAGAACAGCTGACACACTTAAATAGTGGCGAACAATCGTCACCAGAACAGCTGACACACTTAAAGAGAGGCGAACAATCGTCACCAGAACAGCTGACACACTGAAAGAGAGGCGAACAATCGTCACCAGAACAGCTGACACACTTAAAGAGAGGCGAACATTCGTCACCAGAACAGCTGACACACTTAAATAGTGGCGAACAATCGTCACCAGAACAGCTGACACACTTAAAGAGAGGCGAACAATCGTCACCAGAACAGCTGACACACTTAAATAGTGGCGAACAATCGTCACCAGAACAGCTGACACACTTAAAGAGAGGCGAACAATCGTCACCAGAACAGCTGACACACTTAAAGAGAGGCGAACAATCGTCACCAGAACAGCTGACACACTTAAATAGTGGCGAACAATCGTCACCAGAACAGCTGACACACTTAAAGAGAGGCGAACAATCGTCACCAGAACAGCTGACACACTTAAATAGTGGCGAACAATCGTCACCAGAACAGCTGACACACTTAAAGAGAGGCGAACAATCGTCACCAGAACAGCTGACACACTTAAAGAGAGGCGAACAATCGTCACCAGAACAGCTGACACACTTAAAGAGAGGCGAACAATCGTCACCAGAATAGCTGACACACTTAAATAGTGGCGAACAATCGTCACCAGAACAGCTGACACACTTAAAGAGAGGCGAACAATCGTCACCAGAACAGCTGACACACTTAAAGAGAGGCGAACAATCGTCACCAGAACAGCTGACACACTTAAAGAGAGGCGAACAATCGTCACCAGAACAGCTGACACACTTAAAGAGAGGCGAACAATCGTCACCAGAACAGCTGACACACTTAAATAGTGGCGAACAATCGTCACCAGAACAGCTGACACACTTAAAGAGAGGCGAACAATCGTCACCAGAACAGCTGACACACTTAAAGAGAGGCGAACAATCGTCACCAGAACAGCTGACACACTTAAATAGTGGCGAACAATCGTCACCAGAACAGCTGACACACTTAAAGAGAGGCGAACAATCGTCACCAGAACAGCTGACACACTTAAAGAGAGGCGAACAATCGTCACCAAAACAGCTGACACACTTAAAGAGAGGCTAACAATCGTCACCAGAACAGCTGACACACTTAAAGAGAGGCGAACAATCGTCACCAGAACAGCTGACACACTTAAATAGTGGCGAACAATCGTCACCAGAACAGCAGACACACTTAAAGAGAGGCGAACAATCGTCACCAGAACAGCTGACACACTTAAAGAGAGGCGAACAATCGTCACCAGAACAGCTGACACACTTAAAGAGAGGCGAACAATCGTCACCAGAACAGCTGACACACTTAAAGAGAGGCGAACAATCGTCACCAGAACAGCTGACACACTTAAAGAGAGGCGAACAATCGTCACCAGAACAGCTGACACACTTAAAGAGAGGCGAACAATCGTCACCAGAACAGCTGACACACTTAAATAGTGGCGAACAATCGTCACCAGAACAGCTGACACACTTAAAGAGAGGCGAACAATCGTCACCAGAACAGCTGACACACTTAAAGAGAGGCGAACAATCGTCACCAGAACAGCTGACACACTTAAAGAGAGGCGAACAATCGTCACCAGAACAGCTGACACACTTAAAGAGAGGCGAACAATCGTCACCAGAACAGCTGACACACTTAAATAGTGGCGAACAATCGTCACCAGAACAGCTGACACACTTAAAGAGAGGCGAACAATCGTCACCAGAACAGCTGACACACTTAAAGAGAGGCGAACAATCGTCACCAGAACAGCTGACACACTTAAAGAGAGGCGAACAATCGTCACCAGAACAGCTGACACACTTAAAGAGAGGCGAACAATCGTCACCAGAACAGCTGACACACTTAAAGAGAGGCGAACAATCGTCACCAGAACAGCTGACACACTTAAAGAGAGGCGAACAATCGTCACCAGAACAGCTGACACACTTAAATAGTGGCGAACAATCGTCACCAGAACAGCTGACACACTTAAAGAGAGGCGAACAATCGTCACCAGAACAGCTGACACACTTAAAGAGAGGCGAACAATCGTCACCAGAACAGCTGACACACTTAAAGAGAGGCGAACAATCGTCACCAGAACAGCTGACACACTTAAAGAGAGGCGAACAATCGTCACCAGAACAGCTGACACACTTAAATAGTGGCAAACAATCGTCACCAGAACAGCTGACACACTTAAATAGTGGCGAACAATCGTCACCAGAACAGCTGACACACTTAAAGAGAGGCGAACAATCGTCACCAGAACAGCTGACACACTGAAAGAGAGGCGAACAATCGTCACCAGAACAGCTGACACACTTAAAGAGAGGCGAACATTCGTCACCAGAACAGCTGACACACTTAAATAGTGGCGAACAATCGTCACCAGAACAGCTGACACACTTAAAGAGAGGCGAACAATCGTCACCAGAACAGCTGACACACTTAAATAGTGGCGAACAATCGTCACCAGAACAGCTGACACACTTAAAGAGAGGCGAACAATCGTCACCAGAACAGCTGACACACTTAAAGAGAGGCGAACAATCGTCACCAGAACAGCTGACACACTTAAATAGTGGCGAACAATCGTCACCAGAACAGCTGACACACTTAAAGAGAGGCGAACAATCGTCACCAGAACAGCTGACACACTTAAATAGTGGCGAACAATCGTCACCAGAACAGCTGACACACTTAAAGAGAGGCGAACAATCGTCACCAGAACAGCTGACACAATTAAAGAGAGGCGAACAATCGTCACCAGAACAGCTGACACACTTAAAGAGAGGCGAACAATCGTCACCAGAATAGCTGACACACTTAAATAGTGGCGAACAATCGTCACCAGAACAGCTGACACACTTAAAGAGAGGCGAACAATCGTCACCAGAACAGCTGACACACTTAAAGAGAGGCGAACAATCGTCACCAGAACAGCTGACACACTTAAAGAGAGGCGAACAATCGTCACCAGAACAGCTGACACACTTAAAGAGAGGCGAACAATCGTCACCAGAACAGCTGACACACTTAAATAGTGGCGAACAATCGTCACCAGAACAGCTGACACACTTAAAGAGAGGCGAACAATCGTCACCAGAACAGCTGACACACTTAAAGAGAGGCGAACAATCGTCACCAGAACAGCTGACACACTTAAATAGTGGCGAACAATCGTCACCAGAACAGCTGACACACTTAAAGAGAGGCGAACAATCGTCACCAGAACAGCTGACACACTTAAATAGTGGCGAACAATCGTCACCAGAACAGCTGACACACTTAAAGAGAGGCGAACAATCGTCACCAAAACAGCTGACACACTTAAAGAGAGGCGAACAATCGTCACCAGAACAGCTGACACACTTAAAGAGAGGCGAACAATCGTCACCAGAACAGCTGACACACTTAAATAGTGGCGAACAATCGTCACCAGAACAGCAGACACACTTAAAGAGAGGCGAACAATCGTCACCAGAACAGCTGACACACTTAAAGAGAGGCGAACAATCGTCACCAGAACAGCTGACACACTTAAAGAGAGGCGAACAATCGTCACCAGAACAGCTGACACACTTAAAGAGAGGCGAACAATCGTCACCAGAACAGCTGACACACTTAAAGAGAGGCGAACAATCGTCACCAGAACAGCTGACACACTTAAAGAGAGGCGAACAATCGTCACCAGAACAGCTGACACACTTAAATAGTGGCGAACAATCGTCACCAGAACAGCTGACACACTTAAAGAGAGGCGAACAATCGTCACCAGAACAGCTGACACACTTAAAGAGAGGCGAACAATCGTCACCAGAACAGCTGACACACTTAAAGAGAGGCGAACAATCGTCACCAGAACAGCTGACACACTTAAAGAGAGGCGAACAATCGTCACCAGAACAGCTGACACACTTAAATAGTGGCGAACAATCGTCACCAGAACAGCTGACACACTTAAAGAGAGGCGAACAATCGTCACCAGAACAGCTGACACACTTAAAGAGAGGCGAACAATCGTCACCAGAACAGCTGACACACTTAAAGAGAGGCGAACAATCGTCACCAGAACAGCTGACACACTTAAAGAGAGGCGAACAATCGTCACCAGAACAGCTGACACACTTAAAGAGAGGCGAACAATCGTCACCAGAACAGCTGACACACTTAAAGAGAGGCGAACAATCGTCACCAGAACAGCTGACACACTTAAATAGTGGCGAACAATCGTCACCAGAACAGCTGACACACTTAAAGAGAGGCGAACAATCGTCACCAGAACAGCTGACACACTTAAAGAGAGGCGAACAATCGTCACCAGAACAGCTGACACACTTAAAGAGAGGCGAACAATCGTCACCAGAACAGCTGACACACTTAAATAGTGGCAAACAATCGTCACCAGAACAGCTGACACACTTAAAGAGAGGCGAACAATCGTCACCAGAACAGCTGACACACTTAAATAGTGGCGAACAATCGTCACCAGAACAGCTGACACACTTAAAGAGAGGCGAACAATCGTCACCAGAACAGCTGACACACTTAAATAGTGGCGAACAATCGTCACCAGAACAGCTGACACACTTAAAGAGAGTCGAACAATCGTCACCAGAACAGCTGACACACTTAAAGAGAGGCGAACAATCGTCACCAGAACAGCTGACACACTTAAAGAGAGGCGAACAATCGTCACCAGAACAGCTGACACACTTAAAGAGAGGCGAACAATCGTCACCAGAACAGCTGACACACTTAAATAGTGGCGAACAATCGTCACCAGAACAGCTGACACACTTAAAGAGAGGCGAACAATCGTCACCAGAACAGCTTACACACTTAAAGAGAGGCGAACAATCGTCACCAGAACAGCTGACACACTTAAAGGGAGGCGAACAATCGTCACCAGAACAGCTGACACACTTAAATAGTGGCGAACAATCGTCACCAGAACAGCTGACACACTTAAAGAGAGGCGAACAATCGTCACCAGAACAGCTGACACACTTAAAGAGAGGCGAACAATCGTCACCAGAACAGCTGACACACTTAAAGAGAGGCGAACAATCGTCACCAGAACAGCTGACACACTTAAAGAGAGGCGAACAATCGTCACCAGAACAGCTGACACACTTAAAGAGAGGCGAACAATCGTCACCAGAACAGCTGACACACTCAAAGAGAGGCGAACAATCGGCACCAGAACAGCTGACACACTTAAAGAGAGGCGAACAATCGTCACCAGAACAGCTGACACACTTAAAGAGAGGCGAACAATCGTCACCAGAACAGCTGACACACTTAAAGAGAGGCGAACAATCGTCACCAGAACAGCTGACACACTTAAAGAGAGGCGAACAATCGTCACCAGAACAGCTGACACACTTAAAGAGAGGCGAACAATCGTCACCAGAACAGCTGACACACTTAAAGAGAGGCGAACAATCGTCACCAGAACAGCTGACACACTTAAAGAGAGGCGAACAATCGTCACCAGAACAGCTGACACACTTAAATAGTGGCGAACAATCGTCACCAGAACAGCTGACACACTTAAAGAGAGGCGAACAATCGTCACCAGAAGAGCAGACACACTTAAAGAGAGGCGAACAATCGTCACCAGAACAGCTGACACACTTAAAGAGAGTCGAACAATCGTCACCAGAACAGCTGACACACTTAAAGAGAGGCGAACAATCGTCACCAGAACAGCTGACACACTTAAAGAGAGGCGAACAATCGTCACCAGAACAGCTGACACACTTAAAGAGAGGCGAACAATCGTCACCAGAACAGCTGACACACTTAAATAGTGGCGAACAATCGTCACCAGAACAGCTGACACACTTAAAGAGAGGCGAACAATCGTCACCAGAACAGCTTACACACTTAAAGAGAGGCGAACAATCGTCACCAGAACAGCTGACACACTTAAAGGGAGGCGAACAATCGTCACCAGAACAGCTGACACACTTAAATAGTGGCGAACAATCGTCACCAGAACAGCTGACACACTTAAAGAGAGGCGAACAATCGTCACCAGAACAGCTGACACACTTAAAGAGAGGCGAACAATCGTCACCAGAACAGCTGACACACTTAAAGAGAGGCGAACAATCGTCACCAGAACAGCTGACACACTTAAAGAGAGGCGAACAATCGTCACCAGAACAGCTGACACACTTAAAGAGAGGCGAACAATCGTCACCAGAACAGCTGACACACTTAAAGAGAGGCGAACAATCGTCACCAGAACAGCTGACACACTTAAAGAGAGGCGAACAATCGTCACCAGAACAGCTGACACACTTAAAGAGAGGCGAACAATCGTCACCAGAACAGCTGACACACTTAAATAGTGGCGAACAATCGTCACCAGAACAGCTGACACACTTAAAGAGAGGCGAACAATCGTCACCAGAACAGCTGACACACTTAAAGAGAGGCGAACAATCGTCACCAGAACAGCTGACACACTTAAATAGTGGCGAACAATCGTCACCAGAACAGCTGACACACTTAAAGAGAGGCGAACAATCGTCACCAGAACAGCTGACACACTTAAAGAGAGGCGAACAATCGTCACCAGAACAGCTGACACACTTAAAGAGAGGCGAACAATCGTCACCAGAACAGCTGACACACTTAAAGAGAGGCGAACAATCGTCACCAGAACAGCTGACACACTTAAAGAGAGGCGAACAATCGTCACCAGAACAGCTGACACACTTAAAGAGAGGCGAACAATCGTCACCAGAACAGCTGACACACTTAAAGAGAGGCGAACAATCGTCACCAGAACAGCTGACACACTTAAAGAGAGGCGAACAATCGTCACCAGAACAGCTGACACACTTAAATAGTGGCGAACAATCGTCACCAGAACAGCTGACACACTTAAAGAGAGGCGAACAATCGTCACCAGAACAGCTGACACACTTAAAGAGAGGCGAACAATCGTCACCAGAACAGCTGACACACTTAAAGGGAGGCGAACAATCGTCACCAGAACAGCTGACACACTTAAATAGTGGCGAACAATCGTCACCAGAACAGCTGACACACTTAAATAGTGGCGAACAATCATCACCAGAACAGCTGACACACTTAAAGAGAGGCGAACAATCGTCACCAGAACAGCTGACACACTTAAAGAGAGGCGAACAATCGTCACCAGAACAGCTGACACACTTAAAGAGAGGCGAACAATCGTCACCAGTACAGCTGACACACTTAAAGAGAGGCGAACAATCGTCACCAGAACAGCTGACACACTTAAAGAGAGGCGAACAATCGTCACCAGAACAGCTGACACACTTAAAGGGAGGCGAACAATCGTCACCAGAACAGCTGACACACTTAAATAGTGGCGAACAATCGTCACCAGAACAGCTGACACACTTAAAGAGAGGCGAACAATCGTCACCAGAACAGCTGACACACTTAAAGAGAGGCGAACAATCGTCACCAGAACAGCTGACACACTTAAAGAGAGGCGAACAATCGTCACCAGAACAGCTGACACACTTAAAGAGAGGCGAACAATCGTCACCAGAACAGCTGACACACTTAAATAGTGGCGAACAATCGTCACCAGAACAGCTGACACACTTAAAGAGAGGCGAACAATCGTCACCAGAACAGCTGACACACTTAAAGAGAGGCGAACAATCGTCACCAGAACAGCTGACACACTTAAAGAGAGGCGAACAATCGTCACCAGAACAGCTGACACACTTAAAGAGAGGCGAACAATCGTCACCAGAACAGCTGACACACTTAAATAGTGGCGAACAATCGTCACCAGAACAGCTGACACACTTAAAGAGAGGCGAACAATCGTCACCAGAACAGCTGACACACTTAAAGAGAGGCGAACAATCGTCACCAGAACAGCTGACACACTTAAAGAGAGGCGAACAATCGTCACCAGAACAGCTGACACACTTAAATGGTGGCGAACAATCGTCACCAGAACAGCTGACACACTTAAAGAGAGGCGAACAATCGTCACCAGAACAGCTGACACACTTAAAGAGAGGCGAACAATCGTCACCAGAACAGCTGACACACTTAAAGAGAGGCGAACAATCGTCACCAGAACAGCTGACACACTTAAATAGTGGCGAACAATCGTCACCAGAACAGCTGACACACTTAAAGAGAGGCGAACAATCGTCACCAGAACAGCTGACACACTTAAAGAGAGGCGAACAATCGTCACCAGAACAGCTGACACACTTAAAGAGAGGCGAACAATCGTCACCAGAACAGCTGACACACTTAAATAGTGGCGAACAATCGTCACCAGAACAGCTGACACACTTAAAGAGAGGCGAACAATCGTCACCAGAACAGCTGACACACTTAAAGAGAGGCGAACAATCGTCACCAGAACAGCTGACACACTTAAAGAGAGGCGAACAATCGTCACCAGAACAGCTGACACACTTAAATAGTGGCGAACAATCGTCACCAGAACAGCTGACACACTTAAAGAGAGGCGAACAATCGTCACCAGAACAGCTGACACACTTAAAGAGAGGCGAACAATCGTCACCAGAACAGCTGACACACTTAAAGAGAGGCGAACAATCGTCACCAGAACAGCTGACACACTTAAATAGTGGCGAACAATCGTCACCAGAACAGCTGACACACTTAAAGAGAGGCGAACAATCGTCACCAGAACAGCTGACACACTTAAAGAGAGGCGAACAATCGTCACCAGAACAGCTGACACACTTAAAGAGAGGCGAACAATCGTCACCAGAACAGCTGACACACTTAAAGAGAGGCGAACAATCGTCACCAGAACAGCTGACACACTTAAAGAGAGGCGAACAATCGTCACCAGAACAGCTGACACACTTAAAGAGAGGCGAACAATCGTCACCAGAACAGCTGACACACTTAAAGAGAGGCGAACAATCGTCACCAGAACAGCTGACACACTTAAAGAGAGGCGAACAATCGTCACCAGAACAGCTGACACACTTAAAGAGAGGCGAACAATCGTCACCAGAACAGCAGACACACTTAAAGATAGGCGAACAATCGTCTCCGTCACGAGCGGCCTTAGCGCATTTGCCGCAGGTCTGTTCGCCATTACACCCCAAGGTGGTACGCCCGAAGCACTGGCATTTGAAGCAGCGCTTTGGGTTTGAGTAATAAGGTCGGACTTTCAGCCAAAGGAAACCTGCCTTTACGTGTTCTGGGAGTTTTGGCGTATTAAATGTTATGATAAATTACTCTGATTTTGCCGAATTACCATTTATCCTCTTTATGATATTTTGGACATCTACAATTCTTTCCGAAGCCCATTATTCTTTCAGTTCATCCATAGGAATATCCACCGGATCCCTGCAGGTTAACTACACTTTTGCTGCAGTTGAGGGTGTGATCAGCTCAGATTCAATGGCATACTCCCAAAGGTATTACGCCTGCTGGATTTTAATTACCTGTTGTGACATGGATATCTCATACAACAGTGTCCCATTACGCAAACGTTTCACAGTCTTCAAATTACTAGCAATGCCTTCTATCCCTTCTGGATATGAAAAGGTGAGATCTTTTCAAAAGTACCCTCTCTGTTCTTAATTACTATAAACACATTCTGCAGAGCAGAAAGTGCTCTGTTACTATTCACAGTTTCCCTTTTGTTCATTCCAAAATCTGCAGAACTGGCGACTCGAATCCTCTTCTTAGAATGATTCCTTAATCAAGTAGGAAAATTAGATAATTTAAAAGGGGAAAAGCATACGTTGAAATTAGATATACGAAGTGCATTCAAATTCTAAGGACTCCGATTTTAAGCCTAAAGTCACTAGGAGCCAAGTCAGGTGAGTAGGGAGCATGAGTAATCACTTCAAAGTTGTTATCACGAAGAAACTGTTGCATAACGTTAGCTCGATGTGCGGGTGCATTGTCTTCGTGAAACAGCATACGCGCAGCCCTTCCCGGACGTTTTTGTTGCAGTGCAGGAAGGAATTTGTTCTTCAAAACATTTTCGTAGGATGCACCTGTTACCGTAGTGCCCTTTGCAACGAAATGGGTAAGGATTACGCCCTCGCTGTCCCAGAACATGGACACCACCCTTTTTTTCAGCACTGGCGGTTACCTGAAATTTTTTTGGTGGTGGTGAATCTGTGTGCTTCCATTGAGCTGACTGGCGCATTATTTCTGGATTGAAAAATGGCATCTACGTGTCATCCATTGTCACAACCGATGAAAAGAAAGTCCCATTCATGCTGTCGTTGCGCGTCAACATTGCTTGGCAACATGCCACACGGGCAGCCTTATGGTCCGTCAGCATTCGTGGCACCCACCTGGATGACACTTTTCGCATTTTCAGGTCGTCATGCAGGATTGTGTGCACAGAACCCAGAGAAATGCCAACTCTGGAGGCGATCTGTTCAACAGTCATTCGGCGATCCCCCAAAACAATTCTCTCCACTTTCTTGATCCTGTCGTCAGACCGGCTTGTGCAAGCCCGAGGTAGTTTCGGTTTGTTGTCACATGATGTTCTGCCTTCAGTAAACAGTCACACCCACGAACACAGTTTCGACACATCCATAACTCCATCACCACATGTCTCCTTCAACTGTTGATGAACTTCAATTGGTGTCACACCACGCAAATTCAGAAAACGAATGATTGCACGCTGTTCAAGTAAAGAAAACGTCGCCATTTTAAGTTTCTAAAACAGTTCTCATTCTCGCCACTGGCGGTAAAATTCCATCTGCCGTATGGTGCTGCCATCTCTGGGACGTATTGACAATGAACGTGGCCTCATTTTAAAGCAATGCACATGTTTCTATCTCTTTCTAGTCCGGAGAAAAAAATCGGAGGCCTTAGAACTTGAATGCACCTCGTAGTGGGGATTAGTGAAGTTCAGTGGCAGGATGAACAGTATTACTGGTTAGGTGAGGACAGGATTATAAATACAAAATCAGTTGGGGGTATCACAGGAATAGGACTGATAATGAATAAGAAAATAGGAATACAGGTAAACTACTATGAGTAGCACAGTGATCGCATTATCATGTCAAGATAGATATGGAGCCAACACGGACAACAGCAGTACAGGTTTATATGCCAACTAGCTCTGCCGATGATGAGGAGATTGTAGAAATGTATGAGGAGTTAAAAGGAAATTATTCAGACAATTAAGGGAGAGGAAAACTTAATTGTGATGGGAGACTGGAATTCGGTAGTAGGAAAAGGAAGAGAAGGAAAATTGTCAGTGAATATAGCCTGGGCAGAAGGAATGAAAGAGGAAGTCGCCTGGTAGAATTTTGCACGGAACATGATGTATTCATAATAAACACCTGGTTTAAGAATCACGAAAGGAGGTTGCATTTGTGGAAGAGACCAGGAGACACCAGAAGGTATCAAATAGATTTTATAATGGTAAAACATAGATTCCGGAACCAGGTCTTAAACTGTAAGACATACCCAGGAGCAGATATACACTCCGACCATAATTTATTGGTCATGAACTGTAGGCTGAAACTGAAAAAAAAAAAAAAAAAAAAAAAAAAAAAAAAAAAAAAAAAAAAAAAAAAAAAACCTGCAGAAAGGTAGGAAAATAAGGAAATGGAACTTGGATAAATTGAGGAAACCTGAAGTTCTTAAGAATTTCAAAGGGAGCTTTAGGCAACAATTGACAGAAATGGGGAGAAGCAAAACAGTAGCAGAGAAATGGGTAGCATTGAGAGATGAAATAGTGAAGGCTGCAGAGCACAAAATAGGTAGAAAGGCAAGACCTACAAAAAATCCTTGGATTTCACAGGAAATACTAAATTTAATTGATGAAAGGAGAAAATATAAACATGCACTAAATGAAACAGGCAAAATGGAGTACAGACGACTAAGAAATGAGATTGACAGGAAGTGCAAAATGGCTAAGCAGGAGTGGCTAGAAGCCAAATGCAAATCTGTAGAAGAATGTATAACAAGAGGAAAAGTAGATACCGCCCACAGGAAAATAAAACAGACATTTGGGGACAAGAAAAGCAACTCTACGAATATTAAGAACTCAGATGGGAAACCAGTTCTCAGCAAAGAAGGGAAAGCTGAAAGGTGGAAAGGGTAGATAGAGCAACTCTACAATGGAAATGAACTTAGAGACGATGTTGTAGGAAGGGAAGAGGAAGAAGATCAAGATGACATAGGAGATATTATACTGAGAGATGAATAATATTTGAGAGAGCCTTGAAAGACCTAGGTCGGAACAAGGCCCCAGGAGTAGATGACATTCCTTCAGAGCCACTAAAGTCTCTGGGAGATCCAACCATGTCAAAACTATTTGAACTGGTGTATAAGATGTGTGAGACAGGCGAAATAGCCTCAGACTTTAAGAAGAATGTAATAATCCCCATTTTAAAGAAATAAGGCGCAAGACAGGTGTGAAAATTAAAGAACCATCAGTTTGATAAGTCATGGTTGCAAAATTTTAACACGAATTATATACAGGAGAATGGAAAAGCTGGTAGAAGCTGACCTAGGGGAAGATCAGTTTGGATTCAGGAGGAACGTAGGAACCCGGGAGGCAATACTTACCTTACGTCTTATCTTAGAAGACAGATTAAGGAAAGGCAAACCTACATTTTTAGCTTTTGGTAGATTTGGAGAAAGCGATTGAATACACTCTTTCAAATTTTGAAGTCAGCAGGGGTAAAATACAGGTAAAGGAGAGTTATTTACAACTTGTACAAAAGCCAGACCGCAGTTATTAGACTCGAAGGGCATGAAAGGGAAGCATCAGTTGGGAAGGGAGTAAGACAGGGTTGTAGCCTTTCTCCAATGTTATTCAATTTGTACATCGAGCAGGTGGTGAAGGAAAGCAAGGAAAAATTTGGAATAGGGATTAAAGTTCAGGGTGAAGAAATAAAAACATTGCGTTTTGCTGGTGAGATTGTAATTCTGTCAGAGACAGCAAAGGACCTGGAAGAGCAGTTGAATGGAATGGACGGTGTGTTGAAGAGAGCGTATAAAATACGATACTGTTAATTGTAGAAGACTTCTTATGAAGCTGTATAATGCCACTAAAGATTACCAACTTACTTGCTTCATAAGGAATCTCCTTGAAAACAGAACATTTTTTTTGTCGAATTTCAGGGACAAAGAAGCAGATGGAGATCGCAAAAGAATGGATTACCCCAGGGAGGTGTGCTTGCTCCAGCCTTGTTCAACATCCATACAAATGATCAACCACTACCTGAAGGAAACAGAGCTTCATCTATGCAGACGATTGTGCCATCACCGACCAAGCCCACTGCTTCGAATCATTTGAAGAGAACCTGTCCAAAGCATTAAGGGAAATGTCAGCTTACTACAGAGAGAATCAATTGAGACCAAATCCAGGGAAAACACAGACAGGTGGTTTCCACCTCAAATACAGGCAGGCAGCTAGAACCCTCAAAAGTACCTGGGAAAGTACCACACTAGAACACTGTACATATCCCAAATACCTAGGAGTCACCCTGGGAAAGTACCACACTAGAACACTGTACATATCCCAAATACCTAGGAGTCACCCTGGGAAAATACCACACTAGAACACTGTACATATCCCACATACCTAGGAGTCACCCTGGGAAAATACCACACTAGAACACTGTACATATCCCAAATACCTAGGAGTCACCCTGGGAAAGTACCACACTAGAACACTGTACATATCCCAAATACCTAGGAGTCACCCTGGGAAAATACCACACTAGAACACTGTACATATCCCAAATACCTAGGAGTCACCCTGGGAAAATACCACACTAGAACACTGTACATATCCCACATACCTAGGAGTCACCCTGGGAAAGTACCACACTAGAACACTGTACATATCCCAAATACCTAGGAGTCACCCTGGGAAAATACCACACTAGAACACTGTACATATCCCAAATACCTAGGAGTCACCCTGGGAAAATACCACACTAGAACACTGTACATATCCCAAATACCTAGGAGTCACCCTGGGAAAATACCACACTAGAACACTGTACATATCCCAAATACCTAGGAGTCACCCTAAAAAGTACCACACTAGAACACTGTACATATCCCAAATACCTAGGAGTCACCTTGGGAAAATACCACACTAGAACACTGTACATATCCCAAATACCTAGGAGTCACCCTGGGAAAGTACCACACTAGAACACTGTACATATCCCAAATACCTAGGAGTCACCCTGGGAAAGTACCACACTAGAACACTGTACATATCCCAAATACCTAGGAGTCACCCTGGGAAAATACCACACTAGAACACTGTACATATCCCAAATACCTAGGAGTCACCCTGGGAAAGTACCACACTAGAACACTGTACATATCCCAAATACCTAGGAGTCACCCTGGGAAAATACCACACTAGAACACTGTACATATCCCAAATACCTAGGAGTCACCCTGGGAAAATACCACACTAGAACACTGTACATATCCCAAATACCTAGGAGTCACCCTGGGAAAATACCACACTAGAACACTGTACATATCCCAAATACCTAGGAGTCACCCTGGGAAAGTACCACACTAGAACACTGTACATATCCCAAATACCTAGGAGTCACCCTGGGAAAATACCACACTAGAACACTGTACATATCCCAAATACCTAGGAGTCACCCTAAAAAGTACCACACTAGAACACTGTACATATCCCAAATACCTAGGAGTCACCCTGGGAAAATACCACACTAGAACACTGTACATATCCCAAATACCTAGGAGTCACCCTAAAAAGTACCACACTAGAACACTGTACATATCCCAAATACCTAGGAGTCACCCTGGGAAAATACCACACTAGAACACTGTACATATCCCACATACCTAGGAGTCACCCTGGGAAAATACCACACTAGAACACTGTACATATCCCAAATACCTAGGAGTCACCCTGGGAAAGTACCACACTAGAACACTGTACATATCCCAAATACCTAGGAGTCACCCTGGGAAAATACCACACTAGAACACTGTACATATCCCAAATACCTAGGAGTCACCCTGGGAAAATACCACACTAGAACACTGTACATATCCCAAATACCTAGGAGTCACCCTGGGAAAATACCACACTAGAACACTGTACATATCCCAAATACCTAGGAGTCACCCTAAAAAGTACCACACTAGAACACTGTACATATCCCAAATACCTAGGAGTCACCCTGGGAAAATACCACACTAGAACACTGTACATATCCCAAATACCTAGGAGTCACCCTAAAAAGTACCACACTAGAACACTGTACATATCCCAAATACCTAGGAGTCACCTTGGGAAAATACCACACTAGAACACTGTACATATCCCAAATACCTAGGAGTCACCCTGGGAAAGTACCACACTAGAACACTGTACATATCCCAAATACCTAGGAGTCACCCTGGGAAAGTACCACACTAGAACACTGTACATATCCCAAATACCTAGGAGTCACCCTGGGAAAATACCACACTAGAACACTGTACATATCCCAAATACCTAGGAGTCACCCTGGGAAAGTACCACACTAGAACACTGTACATATCCCAAATACCTAGGAGTCACCCTGGGAAAATACCACACTAGAACACTGTACATATCCCAAATACCTAGGAGTCACCCTGGGAAAATACCACACTAGAACACTGTACATATCCCAAATACCTAGGAGTCACCCTGGGAAAATACCACACTAGAACACTGTACATATCCCAAATACCTAGGAGTCACCCTGGGAAAGTACCACACTAGAACACTGTACATATCCCAAATACCTAGGAGTCACCCTAAAAAGTACCACACTAGAACACTGTACATATCCCAAATACCTAGGAGTCACCCTGGGAAAGTACCACACTAGAACACTGTACATATCCCAAATACCTAGGAGTCACCCTGGGAAAATACCACACTAGAACACTGTACATATCCCAAATACCTAGGAGTCACCCTGGGAAAATACCACACTAGAACACTGTACATATCCCAAATACCTAGGAGTCACCCTGGGAAAGTACCACACTAGAACACTGTACATATCCCAAATACCTAGGAGTCACCCTGGGAAAATACCACACTAGAACACTGTACATATCCCAAATACCTAGGAGTCACCCTGGGAAAATACCACACTAGAACACTGTACATATCCCAAATACCTAGGAGTCACCCTAAAAAGTACCACACTAGAACACTGTACATATCCCAAATACCTAGGAGTCACCCTGGGAAAATACCACACTAGAACACTGTACATATCCCACATACCTAGGAGTCACCCTGGGAAAGCACCACACTAGAACACTGTACATATCCCAAATACCTAGGAGTCACCCTGGGAAAGTACCACACTAGAACACTGTACATATCCCAAATACCTAGGAGTCACCCTGGGAAAATACCACACTAGAACACTGTACATATCCCAAATACCTAGGAGTCACCCTGGGAAAATACCACACTAGAACACTGTACATATCCCAAATACCTAGGAGTCACCCTGGGAAAGTACCACACTAGAACACTGTACATATCCCAAATACCTAGGAGTCACCCTGGGAAAGTACCACACTAGAACACTGTACATATCCCAAATACCTAGGAGTCACCCTGGGAAAGTACCACACTAGAACACTGTACATATCCCAAATACCTAGGAGTCACCTTGGGAAAATACCACACTAGAACACTGTACATATCCCAAATACCTAGGAGTCACCCTGGGAAAATACCACACTAGAACACTGTACATATCCCAAATACCTAGGAGTCACCCTGGGAAAATACCACACTAGAACACTGTACATATCCCAAATACCTAGGAGTCACCCTGGGAAAGTACCACACTAGAACACTGTACATATCCAAATACCTAGGAGTCACCCTGGGAAAATACCACACTAGAACACTGTACATATCCCAAATACCTAGGAGTCACCCTGGGAAAATACCACACTAGAACACTGTACATATCCCAAATACCTAGGAGTCACCCTAAAAAGTACCACACTAGAACACTGTACATATCCCAAATACCTAGGAGTCACCCTGGGAAAATACCACACTAGAACACTGTACATATCCCAAATACCTAGGAGTCACCCTGGGAAAATACCACACTAGAACACTGTACATATCCCAAATACCTAGGAGTCACCTTGGGAAAATACCACACTAGAACACTGTACATATCCCAAATACCTAGGAGTCACCCTGGGAAAATACCACACTAGAACACTGTACATATCCCAAATACCTAGGAGTCACCCTGGGAAAGTACCACACTAGAACACTGTACATATCCCAAATACCTAGGAGTCACCCTGGGAAAGCACCACACTAGAACACTGTACATATCCCAAATACCTAGGAGTCACCCTGGGAAAGTACCACACTAGAACACTGTACATATCCCAAATACCTAGGAGTCACCCTGGGAAAATACCACACTAGAACACTGTACATATCCCAAATACCTAGGAGTCACCCTGGGAAAATACCACACTAGAACACTGTACATATCCCAAATACCTAGGAGTCACCCTGGGAAAGTACCACACTAGAACACTGTACATATCCCAAATACCTAGGAGTCACCCTGGGAAAGTACCACACTAGAACACTGTACATATCCCAAATACCTAGGAGTCACCCTGGGAAAATACCACACTAGAACACTGTACATATCCCAAATACCTAGGAGTCACCCTGGGAAAGTACCACACTAGAACACTGTACATATCCCAAATACCTAGGAGTCACCCTGGGAAAATACCACACTAGAACACTGTACATATCCCAAATACCTAGGAGTCACCCTGGGAAAGTACCACACTAGAACACTGTACATATCCCAAATACCTAGGAGTCACCCTGGACCGTGCATTAACCTACAAGAGGCACTATCTGAATACTAAGCCAAACGTGGCAGCTAGAAACAATGTCATCAGAACAGGCACAACATGGGGAGCACACCCAAACACTGTAAGAACCTCTTTCCTAGCACCAAGTTACTCTCCCAGAGAATATGCAAGTCCAGTGTGGTTCAAATCTAGCCATTCCAAAATAGTAGATGTTGCTCTTAGCGATACTTGTCGCATCATCACTGGAAGTCTAAAGCCCACTCCTCTGAATAAAACTGTACAGTCTTGCGGGAATTGCACCCCCCGACATCCGCCGAGAGGTAGCAGCAAAAAGTGAGAGAGGGAAAATCTTCTGAAGCCCATCGCCTGTATGGACATCAATCAGCAAACCAATGACTAAAATCAAGGAAGAGCTTCCTTAGATCTACAGAGGCTCTAGTTGGGACATCACAGCAATGCCGGACCAAACTTCGTGTGCAAGGTATACCGGTACAGTAGGACGGTTTACACCGTGTGAAAAACTACCACCCGGCTACACAGAGAAGTGAACTACAGTAGAACCTCATTTCCACATTTCCGGTTTTTACGGTTTCCCACCATTTACACCCTTTTTTGTTGGTCCCATCAAATTTCCTATGTTCACAATGTTAATTCGCCCATGTTGTTGCATTAAAATATTTACAATTTTCCCGCGTTTTACGCTTTTTTAAAGCATGCCTGTGAAGAAAAAATAACGTAATCTACATAAATTGACGCTGGAATGGCTCTCACCTTATTCAAACGTATATTTCGTGTCTCGTTGTTGGCATTACACATCTAGTTGACTTATGACACGCCAATTTGTGACGGTGTAGTTCATCTTTCCACCAGCTTCTTTGCCAGAGCGCCTGGCATGTACTCGAAGAATCAGAACCAGTTGCTTTGTTGACGTGAGAATAAAGAGTTGCATTGTTTTTGTGATACACATTTCTGATTAATAAATAAAGTTATCTGTTGAAGTTGGGTATCATAATACCCACAACCTAAAAAGCAATGATAGTGTGAGATGCCGATCCTATGCAAGCTGTTAGAATCGATACTCGACCAATCTGCAATAGCAAGAAGTTTATTACAACCAGTAATTAATCCACAGTAGTACAGGTAGGGCGACAGCGTTCTGTCGAGAAAGGTGTCGATCTGTCGTGGCTTCTGGAGGACCCTCCAGTGCGTCGGAGACTGACCGCCGCTGCAGGCTGGGTGGCGGCAATATTTCTCTAACGTTATGTTACGTTCGATTTTTCGCTGCTTTTCGGTCGAAGTTTATCGCCTGATTTGTTTACGGATTTGAAACTTTATCGAAAGATTTATTATAAAATTGTATTCTTATAGTATATTAATTATTTTTGTAAATTTGTTGCATGTAAACTTTTGCTGTGAAATGTCATGCTGTCAAATGAGAGTCATGGCATGATGCGGGTCTAACCAAAATGGCTGCCATGGATGCAAATGTATGATCCGAAGCGGGCTTCTGAGGCTACCGTTATGGCTGTTATGAGTAATCCAGCGGTTACGGAGATAGAAGAAAAAACGGAAAATTATATTGATTGTTAATTATGAGTAGTTGAAGTCTGTCCGAGGCTAGTGTATCTGTTGGGGAATACTTCAATCTGTTTTGGCTAAAACAAAGGGAGTATGTCATCCAAGTTAGACATCGTCTGGTTGTGGAAGTAATCCAGCATTTGAGCCTGGATTTCGGCGTACTGCGCGGCAGTGCGTTCGTTATGAGTCGACACACACCTGGAGAAAATTCGATAATGTGTTGGAGAGATGCTATTTTATATTAATAATAAAAAAAATTAAATTAAAAAAATGCTCATTGTCCTATTGAGGTCTGGTCGAGATTCGAGAGAAGTTGAACTGTCCATGTTGTTGTAATATTGTGGAAAAGAGGTAAAAGAAATTATTGAAGGGTTCCTGTGTGCATCGTATCGTAATTTGCTGTTGATGTGTAGAGTTTTTGTGAGAGTTGCAGTTGTTATTGGTACGCTTGTGGGGTATTGGTGGGAAAGATCCGCAATACCGTCGGTTAGTGACAAAGTTTCAGGCTGCGGTATATTTATAAAGGTACCTAAACGTTACTGTTTATTTGAGCGGTGCTGAGCGGTGGTATGTCCACAGGACCCCTGGATTTTGGTAAACTTCGATGGGGACAGAGACTGATATCGAAAGTTTGGACAAAATGATTAGGTAACTCAACTGTGAGGTGTGTGTACGACTGATTAATTGTATTCGACTGATGGCTTGTAGTCGAATCTTAAAATTAAATAAGACCTACTTTGAAAGATAGTTCCATTTAACTGAATTCATGGACATAGGATGCTGCGTAGGAGAAGGATGACTTCAACTGCTCATAATCGGGGCTATTAAATAATAAACACTGTACTTGAGCAATTACAACGAATGCTTCCCCTTTTCTTTGTTCTCAATACTGATGTTAAACCTGTATGATATAAAAATGATTATGTTGTATTGAAGTAGCCATGTCGTTGGTAGAGCTACCATAATTCGTAAGAAATTCTTTTTCTATCGTAATTCTTTCTATTACTGTTCTTTACAAAACCTAAATAGCTGATGCACGCTCAAGTTTATGGTTTAGAACTGGGTGTACTTACTTTGTAGAAACTAATATCGATCGTTCGGGCTTTGTCCAGTAAATAAAAGTTCTAGCGATCGATATTTATAATTTTTTAAATTATTCTACATGATGAAGTATTTATCTAGATAAAAAGGTGGATCTTTTCTATCACGAACTTGACATATTGGCCACTTGTATTTTATCTAAAAGGAATTTTGATGCAAATGCTACCAGTAATCACGACGAAGTTGTCAAAAACCAGATATTATTTATTGCCATAGTTGGATCAGCTACCGGTGTGAAAGTAACATTCATACTTTTCACAAGAGAACACATCTCGCTGTTTATCTTTGCTTAGTAAGCACGTCAGATGCATACAACAGCAACAACAAATAAGATCCTGTCTGCAGCGATTGGAATTCTGGTACAGTAGAATTAGTCTACGGGGCTTGGTATTTTCTGATTAAAAAAAGAAATTATTATTCGCAGTCAGATGTGTACAGGAGGTATATTTGATAGGAGCAGTGGCGTAGCTGTCATAGGACCGGGCGGGGCAGTGCCCCGGGCCCCTGAGCTTAAGGGGCCCCTCGGCCTTCGTGAGCTGCCTCCAGAAAATGTTACAACAGAGCGTCGAATTTTTTAAATTTTTTCTCATTCGCCCTAATGTCCATCACCTCTCGTTCCCCTCCCGCCAAGTTTCCAATAGTAACCGCACTGGACCACCGCTTCCAAAGCTCCCTAATGGGGCCTTCACTTCACACGACGCCATTCGGAAGCGCAGCCGACAGGCCAAGCCGCCAGTCGCTGAGTACAGCGGTCGCTGTAGCAGCGGCAGCATCACAGCTGCTCACAGCAACAGCTGCGCCTTCCAAGCGTTGCGGCATGACTCTCGGCGCAGTGCGCCTCCAGCTACTGTATAAACTTCTTATTGCTAAATACAAGTGTACAGTACGATTATCTGTATAAACAGGTTTTTCGAACATCAATGTCTCCCAATTACTTTGGATAATCGAAGTTTTGCTGTATATAATATTTTAGTTGAATGAAGGATTTTCGCCGGCCGCGGTGGCCGAGGGGACTGAGGCGCTCCAGTCACGCTCTGCACGGCCACTACGGTCGGGGGTTCGAATCCCCCCTCGGGCATGGATATTTGTGCCGTCCTTAGTGTTAGCTAGTTCGTAAGTAGTTTGTAAGTTTAAGGACTGATGACCCCGTAATCAAGTCCCATAAGCTATACAAACATTTGTACATTTGAAGGATTTTCGACTTTACCCTAGGCCAACAAACTTCAAAGGCACGAAGTGAAATCCAAAATTTTCCCACTTTAGGCTGTAACCATAACAAGGCCTATTGCTTGTCCGCTAAGTCGTGTACCGTGTCACTATTAGCGTGTTGGCGGTTGAAGACGGAGTTATGAAATAACAGCTGAATTACGAGCAGTGTGTTTGACAACACACGGTGTTGTTGTTTGTATAGTCTATGGGACTTAACTACGGGGTCATCAGTCCCTAAACTTACAAACTACTTATGAACTACTTACGAACTAGGACGGCACAAATATCCATGCCCGAGGGGGGATTCGAACCCCCGACCGTAGTGGCCGTGAAGACCGTGACTGGAGCGCCTTAGTCCCCTCGGCCACCGCTGCCGGCAACATACGGTATGATCACATTTGAATAGTGTATTATTACAGAACAGTATTGTTATACTAACTCCTGTTTGTGTAGTGAATACCCCCAAGCAAGTGCTCCTTAATCATAAGTCCCAATTAAGTTTAAAAAATGTTCAAATGTTTGTAAATCTATCGGACCAAACTGCGTGGTCATCAGTCCGTAGCTTACAAACTACTTAAGCCTAGGTAAACTAACCTAAGGAGAAACACACACACCCACGCCCCAGGGAGGACTCGAACCTCCGACGGCGAGCAACCGCGCGCTCCACAGCGAAGTGCCTGAGACCGCTCGGCTACTCCACCGCGGCCACCAATTAAGTGCTGTAACCGACTGCATTCTGCAATTTGTGCAAGAAGAGAAAATACGGATAGTGGCTAGGTGGACTGTGTTACCGATCGGCGCGTCATCGGCGAAGCTTCTGCCTGCAACTTCGTTCGCCTAATTTGGAGCAACTTCCAAAACTGTCTCATGGGGTCGTTTTATCTGTGTGTCCTACCCAGGTCGACCTCTATTCCTGTGCAACATTTCATCCAAATCCACCCATTAATTTTTGCTCGAAAGCATAAGAAACAAACTTATACAGTTATATTAGAGCGTACGATTAAAAATTATCTGGTGCATCGCACGTAATACTTTACTTAGTAGCATTTAGGTTTGCCTTCCAGTGGGCGTTAAGAAGCTGCTGATGCAGTAGTTTTGCATCTGTACGGTTTTAGTTTAAAGAGGGCCCCAATGTCATTTTTGCCCCGGGGCCCTAGGTGATACAGCTACGCCACTGGGTAGGAGAGTTAGGGCAGTTAGACGGCGATGCTGGCGCGCCTGGTGGATCGACCAGGAACTGGCGCAGGTTGGCCGGCAGCCGGCTGATACGTCACTGGCTGGCAGCCGTTTGTGAACACGCCTCACCGCTCGCTCCAGGGTCCACGCTTTGGCCGGCAGCGTGTTGCGGGTTGCCCGCTTTCCAGGGTGCCGCCTTATAGCACGCTGCCGGTACGGAGTTCACAAAAATGCGTATGCATATATTTGCACTCGAGGAGGCGAATAAATTCTCTAATATTGACATGTGAAACATCGAGCAATACAAAAGGAACGGAACTTTAGGCGTTTTACTACGTAAATAATTAATGATGGTAAAAGGCAGTAATTTTGAAGATGTGTTACATAGCCTGGCAGTGGCGTCCAAACGATATCTATCGAAGTGTTTCAGGTAATTTTGAAGATGTGTTACATAGCCCAGCAGCGGCATCCTTGATAATAATGAATGAAATTATGACAAAAATTTCTAGTTCCCGTAAAATTACCAGTTCTGTCTGGCGCTTAAAATAGTACAAATTTGGATTACCTTTATTATATAATATTAAGATGCCTATTATGTACATATATCACAAACTACGAAAATGCAAGGCTGATCCAGTAAGTATATTTTACCACTTAAAACGTTGTTTTCTGCATTTTACACCATTTCACTGAAGTCCCTTGAAATGTCTAAAAATGAGGTTCTACTTGTGATGATACTGCTGGCCCTCGCATCTCAATGTTATTGTACGATACCGACTGCGTCGAACCCGGAATCTTGTGCTCTAATAGTGATATATGTTACCTGTGAAGTTAGTTAAATGTTCAAATGTTTGCATAGTTATGGGACTTAACTACGGGGTCATCAGTCCCTAAACTTACAAACTACTTATGAACTACTTACGAACTAGGACGGCACAAATATCCATGCCCGAGGGGGGATTCGAACCCCCGCCCCTAGTGGCCGTGCAGACTGTGACTGGAGCGCCTCAGTCCCCTCGGGAAATTAGTTACAAACGAAATAGAAAGCCTAGGAATCAGTGTAGGACAGTGTCTCGGTGATACTGTGGTTAGTTGACAAGTGATAGGTTTCATTAATTAAGAGATTTGTACAAGACGTTTCCAGACAGTTCTATAAAAAATAGTTTCGTCATTGTACATTATTTCAATAACTAAACAGACGATCTGTAAAAACTTTTGTAAAACAAAAGGAAATGAAAATAAATAGCATTGTATATATGTTAGGCTCATAAACAAGTTGTGTTGACCAGCTAATTGTGTTAATTAATTTAATATTCGAAAATTCAATATTGTAATTCTTTGTATATATTGACTGACGTGAGATTTTGACTTATTTTGAGAATTACCTAGATATTTGATAGTTCTGGCTTTCGCAAAGCGCTCTGGAAGCTATGTCAGTCTGCGTTTTAAAATGGAAGTACTATCAGCTAAGCCCTGTTCCATTGTGTACGTTATTAAGTTGTAATGTTTTGGTGGAGAAAAGTTTGATTCAAATTAAAGACGATGTGAAAAATTGTACCTACGAGTATTTATTTCTAACACGACGTCCCAGGTGAATAATTTTGCAGTGAGCAGAACCCCCATACATCGTAATGTTGAAAAGATGAGTATCATTTGGAAGTGGTAGAAAACTGAAATGTAATTACTTAAAAATCAAGTAAACGTTTTAATTGGTGTAGCAGAGCTGGGACTGCAGCATACACAGTATCTACAGAGTGTTTGTGTTGCAGGAGAAATATGTTTGGATGTATCTAATCGATGTTTGGAAAAACCAAGGAGGACGTGAATCTGGAATTATATGGCCAAGAAAAACGGAGCACTTAACATGGAAATTGGATGCTTGGGCCCGGATCGTCGCATCACTGGGCACGGATTAACAAGATAAGTACAGCAGCACTTATTCATTTGTATTTGTAGTCTGGGTTGTTTGGCACTGTAAAAGACGATGTCAACTGAGAATAGGAAATGTAGTGTAGAAATGTCATATCAGGATGTGATGGCCAGTACACCTCGTAGCAATGTATCAAATAGTGAAGAAATAATTCTTGCATCACCAGGTCTTATAGAGTTATTAAATCGATTAACAGAACAAATAACTGAACGTATTGACAAGGGAAATCATGATCTGAGCAAAAAGATAGATGACGGGTTAGCAGATTTAGAGTCTCAGATAAACGAAACAAACAGAGTAGTTGACGAAATCAGGAAACAAACATGTGATCTTGAAAGGGCAATGAAGTTAGGACATGAACAGCTGGACACTCGTGTGACTGTAGCAGAAAGTAAAATCAGTAATGTTGAGTCTGACCTTGAAAACAAAATTAGTACTGTAGAAAAGTATTTTGATCAGGAAAATAAAATTAGAAAAACTGAAATTCGTGAAGTTCAAGTGTCATTAGAAAATAAAATTAGTGAAAGTGTCACAAATTCTGAAGGTGTTATTAAGAAGGATGTGTGTAACCTCAGTCAAAGAGTCAATTCATTGCAAGAAAGTATAGTAAATAGCAAAATGTTGACCTATTGTGGCTTTAATTGGGCAAATGTAGTAATTAAGACATACCCTGGGGAAGGAAAATCCATCCTAAAGATGTTTTACGTCATTGCTCTGACAACTTCACTGTAGAAATGACTGATGCAATGAAAATTAAATCTGTAAAGAGATTTTTGGACAATGAAGCTTGTACTTGGGTCAATCAGTTAGATACAGAGGACATGTCATTTAGTGAGTTTGAGAGATGCTTTTTGAATTAAATTCTGGTCCAAAATCAAGCAGGCTAGAGTAAGAAGTGATTTCTTGCCTGGGGGAAAGTACAGGGAAAGTTATGGCAATATGAGGTACTTTTGTGAGGCTGAAATCAGAAAATTAGTGTATCTTGACTCATCTTTAGATGAATCCACATTGGTGGACACCCTACATAGAAGATTACCAGGTAGAATACAGCAAGCGTTAGATTGTGGACCTGACGATTCAGTTGAGGACTTCTTAGGATTTGTTGTAAGATTAGACAGAAGTTATGAGAGAGAAACAGAGAGAAACCGGTACCAAGAAGACCATCATGGAAGAGATAATCACAAAGAAGATAGTCGTGAGAACTGAAGTAGACAGCGAGGTGGGAGTACGGATTATAGGAATAGACAAGGAAGAAACGATAGAAACCAAGGTTACTACAAGTCTTATGGAAACGGACAGGAAAACTAAATGTGGCCCCTATGGAAGCCTGTCAGGTTGGGGTGAGAAATAGGACAAGAAATCAGGCTGCCACAAATAGGATCAGATCTGGACACAAATGGGAAAATGAGCAATATAGACACGGGCAGAAGGTAACACACAGGGTAAATCGGCTCAAGTTTAACAAAGAACTGTGGGAAGTCATTAAAAACCAGGCTTGGAAAGAAGAGGACAAGTGTATAGAACCAGAAGAGGTTGTACTAGATGATGATACTGTAGCCAATATGTATAATGCAATTGAAGATATAGCTGTAGAAGAACCCAAAATAAGTGAAGAACATGATGTGTTTGAACTATGTAAATTGCTAAGTGATGAAGTTGAAGATGCTGAAGACAGACTGAATGTTACTGCTCATGAAACTATGAAGACGGAGACTCATGAAGATTTTGATGTTTTGTATAGTATGAGTTCAGAGAAAGCGGAGGATGACAGTGTTGAAGATAGTGAAGAAGATGTGAAGGTCATGGAGTTTGATGATTTGGAAAAGGAACTTGATGGGATGATTTATGTTGAAGTCAAGGAAGGTTGCATCGTGTCTGATGGCCAGTGTGAGACAGAGTGTGTTGTAGATGACGTCAAATTTTGTGAGAATCAAGTCTTACCAGTGAAATTGTGTAGTACTGAAAGTTGTCGAAGCAGAAACAGACAAGAAGAAGTAGGGAAAAAGATCTTGCATTGTATCATACAGAGCTACATTGATAAGGAAGAGAAAGCCAACGTTCTAGATAAGTTACTTTTATTTATTATTTATTTATTTATTTATTTATTTCTGTTCCATAGGACCCTCTTGAGGAATAAGACTCCATGGTCATGGAACAAGTCAATACATTGTTACACAAGAATGGTAATAGAAAAATTTTAAGTAGTCCTTTGCACACGACAATCTTAAGAAAGTGAAAAGAATCAATAAAGAAAAAATGAATTAGCTTAATTGTTTAACTTTTCTAGGAGTTCCTCTACAGAATAAAAGGAGTGAGCCACGAGGTAACTCTTCAATTTAGATTTGAAAGCATGTGGATTATTGCTAAGATTCTTTAGTTCTTGTGGCAGCTTATTGAAAATGGATGCCACAGAATACTGCACCCCTTTCTGCACAAGTGTTAAGGTGGTATGGTGCAAATGTAGATTAGACATCTGTCTAGTATTCACCAAGTGAAAGCTACTAACTCGTGGGAATAAGCTGATATTATTAACAACAAACGACATTAAAGAAAAAACGTATTGTGACGCCAGAGTCAAAATTCCCAGACTACTGAAAAGGGGTCGACATGACGTTCGCGAACTTACACCACATATTGCTCGAACCGCCCGTTTTTGAGCCAGAAATATCCTTTTTGCATCAGGCGAGTTACCCCAAAAAACAATGCCGTACGTCATAAGTGCGTGAAAGTAAGCGAAATAGACTACTTTTCGTATTGAAAAATCACTTATCTCAGATATTGTTCTAATGGTAAATATAGCAGAATTTAGTTTTGGAACAAGATCCTGAACATGGGCTTTCCATGACAGCTTACTGTCTATATGAACACCTAGAAATTTGAACTGTTCAGTCTCACTTATCACATGCCCATTATGTGTAATCATAATGTCAGATTTCGTCAAATTATGTGTTAGAAATTGTAAAAACTGAGTTTTACTGTTATTTAACATCAACTTGTTTTCTATTAGCCATGAACTTATCTCTTGAACTGCATTATTTGATACTGTGTCAATATTACGAGCAACATCCTTCACTACCAAGCTGGTATCATCAGCAAACAAAAATATTTTACAATCACCTGTTATACTCGAAGGCATATCATTTATATAAATAAGAAACAGCAATGGTCCCAAAACAGACCCCTGGGGCACCCCATACTTAATTGTGCCCCATTGGGATTGCACGTCATAGCCATTTTCTACACTGCGGAGAATTACCTTCTGTTGTCTATTATTAAAGTAAGAGGTGAACCAGTTGTGGGCTACTCCCCGTATTCCATAATGTTCCAACTTCTGCAACAATATTTTGTGACAAACACAATCAAACGCTTTTGTTAAATCAAAGAAGACGCCTAATGTCCGTAGGCTCTTATTTAACCCATCAAGTGCCTCACAGAGAAACGAAAATATAGCGTTTTCAGTCGTTAAACCACTTCTAAAACCAAACTGTACGTTTGACAGGAAATTATGTGAACTGAAATGATCAATTAATCTTGAATATACAGCCTTTTCAATAACATTGGAAAAAACCGATGGCATAGAAATAGGTCTATAGTTGTCTACATTATCCCTTTCTCCTTTTTTATAAAGCGGTTTCACACTGAGTACTTTAATCTGTTAGGAAACTGACCATTCTGAAAGGAAAAATTACAAATATGGCTTAGTACTGGGCTAACATATGGAGAACAGTACTTTAGAATTCTGCTAGATACCCCATCATATCCACAAGAGTCCTTAGTCTTTAGTGATTTAATTATTGACTCAATCTCACCTATGGAAGTATCATGAAGGATCATTTCAGGTAACAGCCTCGGAAACGCATTTTCTAAAAACGTTATATGATTACCTGTAGAAACTAGAGTTTTGTTTAGTTCCTCTACTATATTCAGAAAGTGATTATTGAATATTGCACATATATCTAACTTGTCAGTAACAGAAACATTCCTACTACGCACTGACGTTATATCTTCTACCTGCTGCTCCTGACCAGACACTTCCTTCATGACTGACCAGATAGTTTTAATTTTATCCCGAGAGTTTGCTATTCTTTTTGTGTACCACATACTTTTTGCATTCTTAATGACATTTTTCAGAACCTTACAGTACTGTTTGTAATGAGCTACTGCATCTTCATTCTGACTGCTTCTAACATTTTGATACAACTCCCGCTTAGTTCTACATGATACTCTTATCCCCTTTGTCAGCCACCCTGGCTGTCTGTTACTGAAAGTACCCTGTTTTGAGCGTTCTAGCGGAAAGCAACATTCAAACAGCATAATAAATGTGTTCAGAAAACCATTATATTTATCATCTGCATTATCGGCACTATAAACATCCAGCCATTCTTGTTCCTTAATTAAGCTTAAAAAGGTGTCATTGATATTTATGTTTAACATTTGTTTGAGAACAAATACTTTTTAGAATTAAAAGTTGGGCATCGTGGTCTGATAGGCCATTTACTATTCTGCTGACAGAGTGCCCCTCTAATAATGAAGAATGAACAAAAATATTGTCAATGGTAGAACTGCTATTTCCTTGCACTCTCGTTGGAAAAAATACTGTTTGCATCGTGTTATAGGAATTAAATAGATCTAACAGCTGACTTTTCCTTGAGCTATCACCTACACAATTAATGTTGAAAACTCCACACACAATTAAATTTTTATACTTCCTATACAGTGAACCCAGAACCAATTCCAGCTTGGGCAGAAACATTTTAAAATCTGAGTCAGGGGATATATAAATAACAACTATTACTAGTTTAGTTCCATTAACATTAACAACTCCTGCACAACATTCAAATATCTGTTCTATGCAGTGTTTACAAATAGATTGACTCCAATGAAAAATCGTTTTTTTACATACATGGCCACTCCCCCACACTGCAAGGAACTCCTAGAGTAGAAGGCAGCTAACCTGTATCCTGGCAAAGGAAGTCTCTTAATTGTCACACCACTTAAAAAGTGCTCTGAAATTCCAATAATGTCAGAATCAGTATCAATAAGCATTTCATTAACTTTATCTCTGATACCCTGTATATTTTGATGAAAAACAGTAATTCTCTTATTACTTATATTCTTAGACTTTGTCAAAGGTGGTTCATTTCTTAGAGGGACTTCCTTTAAGCAGGAATATCTATCAGCTGTCTTCAGTCTAAAAAAGGTGCAGCCCTAACACCAACTACTATAGGAATTTTTCCATGAGTGAAACCCCCACCCCCTACTACACTGTCACCTATGAGCTTTGCCAACCTCCCCTTCCCATAATTATTGAGGTGCAGACCGTGCCTAGTAAAATCCGACCTTTGGATAGTCTCAACTGGCACCACTGCAATGTGATCCATGCCCTCCGTCATCAGCGCCTTCCCAAGCCCCATGTTAACACGGCTGACAGCCGTATTAAAACAAGGCCTATAATGACGCTGAAACAGCTGCACGAAATGCAGCCACCAGTTTCAGTTGCTATCCTTTCCAGATCAGCACCTATATCATATTCCCCGTCCCTATCAAGACTATTCCCGGCCCCACCCACTATAACTACCTGATCCTCTTTTGAAAAATTCCTACATAAGTCCCCTATGTTACAAGTGACCTGAGCCAACCCTGCACTAGGCTTCACTATGCACTATACTGTGTAAATATCATGAGCTAGAAGATAATGTGCCTAGGTTAGAGCACTGTGTTACCAATGATAATTGTGTTGCTAATGGATGTATGGCTCGTCAACCTGTTGAAAGTAATGTGTCCCTGAATCATGTACAAGCTAATGACGATTCCTGTACTACGAAACATGAAGATATTATTGAAGATATTACTCATGAAGAAGAGGAAGATATACAATATGATGTCACTGGATTCACATATATTACTGTGTTTATTGATGGAAAAGGCAAGGAAGCGTTAGTTGATACAGGTAGTCCAATCAGTGGAATTTCTGAGCAATTTAAGATTGTGTAAAACATGTACTGGACTACATGGAGATGCCTGTAGTAGGAATCAAGATCAAGGGTGCTACCGGCAGACAAAGCAAATTAGTTAACCAGCAAGTGTTGTTGAACTTTAGTGTGAATGACGTGAGTCTTTGTCAAGGATGTCTAGTAATACCTAATCTGTCTGAGGATATCTTGCTAGGAACTGAGTGGATCATGATAGTGAATGCTGTATTTGACTGGGGAGGTCACTTATATTTATTTTTAAAGGTCTTACCCAAGCGTCCAAAGCACATTGTAACTGAAGAAGGTATACTCCCAGACAATGAAAAATTGAAGCCATAGCAAAGTTTCCTGTGCCTAAGACCAAAAACTTTTTTTGGCATGTGTGAATTTTTACGTAAATATATAAGTACTCAAGCCTTGAATGCCCCATGTTTGAACAACCTGCTGAAGAAAAATACTGTTTGGAATTGGTCAGAAGAATGCATACACGCCTTTGAAGAGATAAAAAAGCAGCTTTGTAACAGCAATATTTTATACAGACCGGACTTGTCATTACCGTTTTGTTTAAGTACTGACAGTAGTGATTATGGAATTGGTGCTCATTTGTTTCAAGTGAAAACATTTGATAACCAGCCAGAACACCGGACCATTGCATTTGCAAGCAGGACATTACAGAAACACGAGAAGGCATACACTGTTACAGAAAAGGAACTTTTAGCGATTTTTTAGGCTTTCACAAAATTCAGAAACTACTTGTTAGGCCACAAAACTATTGTATTTACAGACCATAAGGCTTTGACCTACATTCAGGAGTGCAAACTTTACCATACCCCGATTACCAGATTGGCACTGTTCTTGCAACAGTTTGATTTCTCTGTGGAATACATTAAGGACAAGGGCAATCTTGTTGCTGATTCACTCTCTCGTTTGCAAGTGTGTGTGTGGGGAGGTGAATTTGAAGATATCATTGGAGCCTGTGAAATGGAATTCAGAGCCACGTACCTGAAAGGTGTTAAAGAAGAAGCAGAAATCCGAAAAATTTGTGACAAGATTAGGAGATACCAAAATCATGATGATAATTGGAGATTAGTCAAGAGCTTGTTAGGCAAAAAAGGGGAAGATAAGGTAGGGCAATACTGCAAGACATACAAGGGCATGTTATTTAGATGTATGAGTGTCGACAGTGATAAATGGCAGTTGTGTTGGCCCGAGAACTGTGTTGATGTATTAATAAAGTATGTTCATGAAAGCTTTGGCCACTGTGGTACTCAAAAGGGTATACAGAAAGTACAAGAGAACATCTAGTTTTGTTACATTGCCAGGAGAGTTAAGAAATTAGTGACTACATGCGACAGATGCCAACGAGTCAAGGTGTCCAATCAGACATGTAAAGGTCTCATGCAGAACATCTTGCCACAAGAATTGCTTGAAACTGTAGCTGTGGATTTTTATGGAAGTCTTCACAAGACCAGAGGTGGTTATAGCCATATAGTTGTTGCCGTGGATCTGTTCTCTAAATTTATTAAACTGTACCCTGTGAAGAAAGCCACCAGCAAAACAATAATCAACAAATACAAGAATGACTACTTTCAGACAGTCGGCAAACCTAAGAAAATCTTGTCTGATAATGGAACTCAGTTTACTTCAAGGCATTGGAAATCATTCATACAAGATGAAAACATCAGACACATATTGATTTCGACGTAACACACCTCCAACAATCCGGCAGAAAGATACATGAGGGAAATTGGCAGATTGTTCAGGACATATTGCAACAAAAATCATGCATCATGGATAGATTATGTATATGAAATCATGTTTGGAAAATCATCGCCTAACCTAATCAGTGAACTTGTCAGCTATCCACCTTGTAAAGAATTGAGCAAACAAGAGAGAAAGAGGAGAGGAGATTGTACATAGGACTATGAAGGAACAAGCTGAAGCCAGGAAGAGAAGACATGACAGAAGTTTGAAAACTACCAGATTTGATATCAGACAAATGGTTTTGGTCAAAGCTCATGAAAGATCTAAGGCTACCAACCATGAACTCAAAAAATTCTTTGATATATATATATATCGGCCCTTTCAAAGTTGTGGGAAACCCTCATCCTACTGCTAACAGGTTAAAGTATCCCAAGTCAGGAAAAGCATTTGGACTGAGGAATATAACGGAACTCAAGCCGTACAGACAGTAGTGGGTAATAATAAGACTTTGTACAGGTGCTATTTTTGTAAAATTTATTGTAGCTATAAGAGTTTTGTATGTATATATTAGTTGATGAAATATCTTGAAACTTGTATTATCAATATGTTGTATATAAACTCTTGTAAACCTCAGGAAAGTACACGTTCTGTGTGTGCTAAGTGTGTTGGAAAGCAATGGGTTTCTAGCTATGTGGTAGCATACTTCTGATTTCGGTTTCTGGTGCCACATCTCCTACTCATTCTGCAACCTGTTCAAATTATTTCATATCTATTTTTCTTCTTTAGTGTTAAGGTCTGAAATGTGTGTATGTAATTTTTTTATGTTAATAAGAATATTGACTTCAATATAGGTTGTTCAGTTAGTCTTTTCATTGTATTAATTTATGTCACAGTGAAAATTTGAATTCTAATTGTTGCCAGAGTATTATAGAGCTAAAGTATTTGAGATATTGATAGAAGTCATGATAGTATCAGTTAATTAATGTTAGTGTCTAATGATTTTGTGTTTTGTGTCCCAACTTCGTTGCCGCTTTTGTGTCCCAGCCTCGTCGTAGGTGTCGGTGGCCGAATGGAATGAGACCGACACAGGAACAAAAATAGCACGCTGGTGCAGGTACGGAGGGGAGCAGCCAGAAACTATAAACACTAGAGTAAATTAGAAAGAGATATATATTGCACAGAATGTAACAATACTTAACTTTTACATAGTACTGCAGAATGTTGATACATAGTTGTTAGAGGCCTGCCTAGTGCCTGTGCGATAGCAAAGTCTTCACTGGTGCCTATCTGATTACGAAGATCCTAACTGGTTGCTATCTCAGTCCCAAGTGACCAGTGTCTTTCCGTGGTGGCCACGAGCGGGGTTGCAGCAGAGGGCGCTCGTGGCTGTCGTTGTGAGAACGCCGCGCCGTGCGTGCATGGCGGCGCGCGGCGAAAGTAGGTGGCGCGCACTTTGTACTTGTGCGACACCACACCCCTCCCCCCCAAACCGCCGCGCCGTTGTGGCGTAGGGCTGAGGGCCACGGCGACGGCACTGGGAGGAGGGCCTGGGCAGGGGCGTTACTGGTGGGACGGGCGTCGTAGCTGAGGCTGGGATCGAGACGCCGTCCGCGCCCCGGCATCCGCCTTGCGATCCTCCAGGGAACCCACCGAAACCTGGGGAAGGGCGCACCCCCCCGCCCAGAGGGAGCAGGGCATCTTCTGAGGTGCGTGGCCCAGGCGGCGGGGGCACGCACGGTCCCGGAGTCCCTCTCGTTGACGCTGGCAGCTGAGGCAGCGACGGAGGCGAAGGGGCCGACTGCATAGGAGGCGCGTCTACATCCATCGGGAGCTCGTAGCCCGGGGAAACTGGGCCCAGCGGCGAGCGATGTGGCTGTGCTCCCTGGCGGTGAACTGGGTCTGGAATCAAGAAACCAGAGACAGGATCGCGCGGCCTGTGCAAGCGCAATTGGTTTGCGTGGCGCCGCACCTCCGACCCTGTGGAAGAACGTACAACATACATATTGTGACCGAGCACGCGCTGAATGGTGCCTGGCAACCATGTCTTCTTCATACCAGCAAACACCCTGTACAGCACCGGTGTAGAAACCTGAAAACGCATAGCGCCATACGAACCGACTCGGTGCGTGGGAGGCTGCAGCAGGTGAAGGAGAGTGCGGTGACGGCGGCCGTGTAGCAGCTCGGCAGGAGACGGGCCGTCACGTGGCATGCATCGATACATAGACAGGAAAATTTGAAGAGCTTGCTGCCTGGAGTGCTGACCTTTCATCTTTTCCATGTGAGACTTGAATGTTCGAACGAAACGTTCTGCTTCACCATTGGACTGAGGGTGAAAAGGTGTGGTGGTGATATGCTGAATGCCATTCACACGACAAAAACTGTTGAAATTCCGCACTAACAAACTGAGGTCCATTGTCACTGACGATAGTTTCAGGCAAACCTTCGATGCAAAACACTGATGTTAAGGCACTGATTGTACTAGAAGCTGTCGTTGAGTTCATGGCAATCACAAAAGGAAACTTGCTGAAAGCGTCTACAACAATTAACCAGCGCGTATTCCAGAAAGGTCCGGCAAAGTCAACATGTAAACGTTGCCATGGTCCCTTGGGGCATGGCCAGTCTGAGAAACGCTGTGGAGGAGCCGCCTGATGCTCCGCACAAACTGTACACTGTGATGTCATGCTCTCTATCTGAGCGTCCATACCAACCCAGGTACAATGACGTCTGGCCAGTTGCTTTGTCCTAACAATGCCCCAATGTCCTTGATGCAGGAGGCGTAACACTTCTCGTTGCAGGGAACGAGGAACAATCACTCTTGCTTGGTCGTTGTCGGTATGCAACAACAGAACACCCTGACTTAAGGATAATGCATGACGTTGTGCAAAATAACGTCGAACCAGAGGCCGATCAATGTCTTTGGCTCTGGCAGGCCACCCTGAGCGAACAAAACGTGCTACCACACCTAGGTCTGCATCCGCAGCTGTTTCCTGTGCAACCCGACAAGAGTTCAAAGGAAAGTCTGCAACAGCGGAAGCATCTCTGGAGTCTATCTGACAACATGCCATTTCTGAAGAATCAAATGATACATCCTGGCCAACCGGAAGTCGGGAAAGTGTGTCCGCGTTAGCATGTTTAGTGGTAGGTCGGTACAAAATCTCATACTGATAATTAGACAATATCAAGGACCATCTCTGAAGCTTTTGTGCCGTTCGTGGCGGAATTGGCTTTGTGGGTGAGAACAACGACGTGAGAGGCTTGTGGTTTGTCAACAAATAGAATTTTCTGCCATAGAGATAATGATGAAACTTTGTGACGCCGTAAATTATTGCTAAGGCCTCCTTTTCTATCTGACTGTAATTCTGTTGCGTTGGCGTCAGTAGCTTGGATGCAAAGGCAATAGGACGATCGTAAGAACCAATACGATGTGAGATCACTGCACCCAGACCGTACGACGAGGCGTCAACTGCTAACACTACAGGCTTCTGTGGGTCAAAGGGAATCAAACATGCATCACTGAGTAGTGCAGACTTTAATTTGTCAAAAGCAACCTGACAATCTGTAGACCATACAAAAGGAACATTCTTCCTACGTAAGTGATGCAGTGGAGCTGCAATCTGAGAGGCATTGGGAATAAATCTGAAATAATAGTTAAGCTTTCCCATTACTGCTTGCAATTCATGCACATTCTTAGGAGGAGGCAAGTCTTTGATTGCTCGAAGATGTGACTGTAAGGGATGGATTCCTTGGGCATTAATCACATGGCCTAGGTACTCTATTTCAGTTTGAAAAAACGAACACTTTGCTTTATTACAACGTAGACCTGCTGCAGTCAACACTTTGAAAAGGCACTCCAGGTTTGCTAAATGTTCTTCAACTGTACGTCCGGATACCACAATATCATCTAAATAGTTCGAACAACACGGTACAGAAACTGTCAGCTGTTCCAAAAAACGCTGAAAAATAGCGGGGGCGGAAGAACTGCCAAAGGGTAGGCGTTGAAATTGAAAAAGGCCCATGTGAGTATTAATGACGAAAAACTTTTTTGACTCGTCATCAAGTGGAATCTGTAAGTATGCCTCTGCTAAATCAATCTTAGAAAAGAAACGGGACTGTCCTAATTTGTCCATTAGTTCGTCCGGTCTGGGCAGGGGATAAGTGTCTACAATTGTTTGACTGTTCACTGTTGATTTGAAGTCCGCACAGAGACGAAGTTTTTCTGATGGCTTGGGTATAATTACTAAAGGCGAGGCCCACTGACTCGCAGAAACAGGAGAAATCACCCCACTATCTTGCCAACGTTTAAGTTCTTCGGCAACTGTATCACGCAAGGCGATAGGCACTGGTCTAGCTTTACGAAATTTTGGAACTGCAAATTCTTTTAAAGTTACATGTGCCACGAAGTCTTTTGCACAACCTAGTTCCGGCGAAAACAAGTCACTATATTTGTCACACAATGCACTGATTTTATCCTGAGGCACTATTGACGAAATTTGAAGCACATCTCTTTGAATCGATAAACCAAACAAGTCAAAAGCATCTAGTCCAAAAATGTTCTGTGTCGATTTGGCCTGAAGAACTACAAAAGCAACTGTTTTTGTTACACCTTGAAAAGAGGCGGGCAGGCTACACGTTCCTAGCACGGGAATATTTTGACCTGTATAAGCTGTTAACACTTGCTGTGACGGTGACAATTTTGGCGAACCCAGAAGTTCATAAGTATCTTTATTTATTAATGTGACAGCGGAACCAGTATCAAGCTGAAATTGCACAGTCTCATTTTCTATGGAGAGATTTACAAAAAGTTTGTGCTTCTGGCGCACGACAGGTGCGCGAATCTGGGCAACGTCTGCTACGGTTTGTTTGCTGCGTATGCGCGGGCCGCGTAGTGAAGGAAGCGGTGCAGACTCGGCACATAGATTAATATCACTGTCACTAGATGGCACTACCGCCGGATCGGCGTCCGCGCAAGCATGCGAAGCTACTCCAGATTTACGAACTACTGCACTACACTTTTGAGTAGCTACTTGCTTTCTACTGTCACTAGCTACACAGTACTGGGCACTATTACAAGGAGCAGTTGCAGAAGGCACTATTTTCACTACAGGAATGCACTGTTCATAGTCATTTTGCTTGTCCCGAACCCTTTTCCGTTGCACTGTTTTACGCGCTCGTTGGCACTTGCGACGTGGCTCACTACATAGTTTTGCAATAGGTGCAGAAGAACTTTCTTGTAATTGAGAACCAACTAAAGCACTGTTCAATTCCACAGCGTCTATAACATTTACTGTATGCACTGCTCTCGCACTTTGCGAAGCACTGTTTCTAACGTTACTGGTCTTTGAGTTTTTAATTTGCATACACACAGACTGCACATGTCCCGATTTGCCACATTGATAACAGGTTGCGTTGCGACTAGGGCAATGAGCACGCTTGTGGCGAGACACACACTGGGGGCAAGATTTACGTACATTTTTCTGAAATGAGCGGTGGCGCCCGTTATTCAAATCACTGTTTCTAACACGACGGGGCGACCTTTGTGTCGCACTTTTACACTGGCTACTGTTCACTGTCTGTTCAGCACGGCCTGTACTATTGTAAGAATCACTAGTGCTACACTGAGAACTACGACTAGGAAAGCGTCCGTTGTGGCGCACTGAATTAACACTGTGGCTTTGCATTTCTACATCTGCTAAGTCAAAAGTATCATGCGCTTCAATAAGCTGCAGTACACTGTCTAATGAGGGGTCAGACTGTTTCAGAATTGCTGCCCGAATTCTGGGATCCTGAATGTTCTGCGTAATCGCATCCCTCAACATCACGTCACTATAAGAAAGTCCACAAGAGCAAGTAAATTTACATTGGCGGGTTAAGCCCTTCAACTCGGTGATCCACTCTTGGTGTGACTGTTCGGGTGATTTTTTAAGTCTGAAAAATCGGTACCGTGCAGCGGCTACAAGAACTTTTCTCTCATAATGAGCGTTCAGTGCATCTACAATTTGTTCAAAGTCTACATCACGAGGAGATGCGAGAGGGAAAAGTTTTTGCAATAGTACGAACGTCTGGGCGCCCACAATCGATAAGAAAAGGTTCTTCACTCTCTGACCTGTAATTTGATGAGCCGCGATGAGTTCTTGAAACTGTGCGAAATAGTCGCTCCATTCTTCCTCACGTTCGTTGTACTGGCGAAATGTAGGAAGCGGTGCAGCGGCAGGTGTGGGCTGCTGATGTGACGGCTGTTGTCGTTGGTGAGCAGCCTGTGCCGTCAACTGCGACAAGGCCTGCAGTAGTTGAGTGATTTGCGCCGTCTGTAACTGAATAATTTCCATTAAGTTTGGGTTCGGAGTAGTGGCCATGCTGACCGATTAGGCGCCGCATATACAAGTAACTTGGAACAAAACACAAATGCAATATGAAAGAGGACGTGCTGCAACAAAAAAGTCCACAAAACACGGAACAAATTATCTTCCCCCAAAATTCTTATAATAAGGGTGGGTGGGCGGGAGCAATTTCTGCGTGCTCCGACTGCTGCTGTCTGGCTGCTGCAAGCGTGCTGGTCCATGGTTCATCTATCACCCCTCGTCGCCACTTTTGTGTCCCAACTTCGTTGCCGCTTTTGTGTCCCAGCCTCGTCGTAGGTGTCGGTGGCCGAGTGGAATGAGACCGACACAGGAACAAAAATAGCACGCTGGTGCAGGTACGGAGGGGAGCAGCCAGAAACTATAAACACTAGAGTAAATTAGAAAGAGATATATATTGCACAGAATGTAACAATACTTAACTTTTACATAGTACTGCAGAATGTTGATACATAGTTGTTAGAGGCCTGCCTAGTGCCTGTGCGATAGCAAAGACTTCACTGGTGCCTATCTGATTACGAAGGTCCTAACTGGTTGCTATCTCAGTCCCAAGTGCCCGGTGTCTTTCCGTGGTGGCCACGAGCGGGGTTGCAGCAGAGGGCGCTCGTGGCTGTTGTCGTGAGAACGCCGCGCCGTGCGTGCATGGCGGCGCGAGGCGAAAGTAGGTGGCGCGCACTTTGTACTTGTGCGACACCACATTGTGAGATACCAAGTGTCATATCCTCAAAGTTTTAAAAAATTCAGAATGTGAGAAAAAATAAATTTTACAGTAGAGTTATGTGGATATTTTTTGACATGTGTTTCTTGTGTATTTTGTTTTGATGCTTAAAAAGGTCAGACAAGTTCAGTGTGGCAGATTCTTGAGTGTCAGCTGCTCTCTGCTCTTGGGAGGCCGTACCCTTGTCACCTACTTATTGCACTTGGAACTTTCAGGATCTGGTGATGCTACGTGTGTGGACTGCGCTGTGCCAACCCCAGACAGGACTAAGTGAGGTACTGATGCAGCCAAGCCAGCCACCGGGTCCAAGCCATCCAAAGTAGGTGCTTTATTCTTATGTCACCTCGACTTATGAGGGCATCGTCGAGCTGATGGGGGGTATTGTGATGATACTGCTGGCCCTCTCATCTCAATGTTATCGTACGATACAGTCTGCATCAAACCCGGAATCGTGTGCTCTAATAGTGATACATGTTGCGAGTGAAGTAAGTTAGCCAGCCTAGGAATCAGTGTAGGACAGTATCTCGGTGATACTGTGATTAGTTAACAAATGATAGATTTCATTAATTAAGAGATTAGCATATAAGGTTTCCAGACAATTCTATAAACAATAGTTTTGTCATTGTACATTATTTCAATAACTAAACAGACGAATTGTAAAAACTTTTGTAAAACAAAAGGAAATGAAAATAAATAGCATTGTATATATGTTAGGCTCATAAACAAGTTGTGTTGACCAGCTAATTGTGTTAATTAATGTAATATTCGAAAATTCAATATTGTAATTCTTTTTATATACTGACGTGAGATTTTGAACTTATTTTGAGAATTGCCAAGATATTTGATAGTTCAATATATGTTAGGAACATGTATGATGTAGTCATTAACTAATTAATTGACATTTAACATTGGCGTTTGTTGTAAAACAAAAAGTACCACGATTTCATCTTAAAAAGATATGTGCTATCTAAAATTATTGTATGTATAGTTTTCATTTTATATTGTGATTATTTTTGAGTACATGAAATGTTTTATTTGTATGTTCGGTAATTGTAAATCAGTATATTCAATTGCTATGAACAATGCATAATGTAATGTCATTATTGTTGATGTTATATATTTGCTTCACAGACTTGCATGGTGGAGTTCGAGTGCTTTCGCAAAGTGCTCTGGAAGCTATGTCAGTCTGTGCTTTAAAATGGAAGTACTATCAGCTAAGCCCTGTTCCATTGTGTACGTTATTAAGTTGTAATGTTTTGGTGGAGAAAAGTTTGATTCAAATTAAAGAAGATGTGAAAAATTGTACCTACGAGTATTTATTTCTACCACGACGCCCCAGGTGAATAATTTTGCAGCGAGCAGAACCCCCATACATCGTAATGTTGAAAAGATGAGTATCATTTGGAAGTGGTAGAAGGCTGAAATGTAATTACTTAAAAATTAAGTAAATGTTACATACTGTACATGGAGATCACTCAATAGACTACGTTCTGGTATCATAATTTTTTTTGGCTTTAGGGCGCACAACTGTAGAGGTCATTAGCACCCGAATCAAAACTGGGATATGCCCAAGTATAATAAGCCTATATAAAAACAACTAAAATCATAGGATAAAAATCAACAAAGGGAAGAGCTAAATGTCCTTTGACAAATCAGTCAAGTTCGTAAAATTCAATAATCGAGCAACAGCATGCGCATCATCAGCTAAAATTTCTTCCATTGTATCCAGTAAATTCAGTGCAATCCAAACAGGAGTGAAATTTGAAAACGACAATAAAACATGGCACACTGACAGCGGGTGCCCACAGGAACATAACGGTGTGGGGTCACCAGTTAATAAGTGGCCGTGGCTGAACTGGCAATGTCCAGTCTGCAACCAGGCCAAGATGACCTCTTCTCGTCGCGTGTGGTGTGAGGAGCTCATCCAAGCCACCGGGAGTGGTTTAATGGTTTGGAGCGTATTTGTTGTAAGCAAGGACCACACATTATGCCATGATGATATAAGGCGACGGGAAAGAGCCCCTCGAATATCATTTGATGGGAAACAGTACGTAGCTCTCCAAGAAAGGAGAGTTGCAGCCTTGGCCGCGGCATCAGCAGCCTCATTACCAGGCACATCTGTGTGGTCAGGTACCCACAGGAGCTGAATGCGAGGGCCGTTGGCAGCTAATAATTGAAGGGAGCGGTTGATTCGGTGCACAACAGGCTGGGCCGAAAGGGAGTCTCTCAGACTCTGGATGGGGCTCAGGGAGTCAGAGCAGATGACATAGGAAGAAGAACGGTGTCGGCGGACAACCTGATAGAGGGCAAAAAGCTTAGCTGTGAAATTCGAGCAGTGGTCATTAAGCCTGTACTGAAAACCTTCTTCCCTGACGAAAAATCCACATCCGACACTTTCATTGGTCTTTGAGCTATCCGTATATATGAAAATGGAATTTTCAAGCCGTGCACGAATTTCAAAAAATCTCGAGCGGTAAACAGCATCTGAAGTACTCTCCTTCAGGAGTGAGGTGAGTTTGAGATGAACGCGAAATTGAGCCTGAAGCCAAGGTGGCACTGGGCTCTCATCTATTTGAAATGTGGAGGGAAGGGTAAAATCGAGCTGCCGAAGTAAGCGACGAAAGTGGACTCCAGGAGGAGGCAGGGCAATCGCGGATACACTGTAATAGCTATCGAGGGAGTCATTAAAGAATGATGGATAGGAAGGGTGGTGAGGCATACCGACACAGCAATATGTCGCGTCAATAGGGTATAGGTAATTCAGCAGCTTTGGCATAGAGGCTGTCAACAGGGCTAGTGTAAAAAGCTCCTATCACCAGGCGATGGTGAATCGAGTTTAGGCGGCGTAAGATGGACGGCCATGCAGAAGAGTACACGAAACTCCCGTAATCCAGCTTGGATCTGACAGCAGACCGATAGAGGTGAAGCAGGACGGTATGATCCGCTCCCCATGATATACCACTAAGAACACAGAGAACGTTGAGGGAACGAGTACAGCGTACAGCCAGAGAAGACACATGTGGAGACCAGCTGAGTTTCCTATCCAACGTTAGCCGTCGTGTCCAATAGAGAGGTTGGTTTGTTGGTATTTAGGCAGACAAGGTTAAAGTGGTTGCAGATATCAGCCAAAAGAGAGCCCCTCTGGCAAGGAGCTGGAGAGCCCCATAGAGAGTGGTGGGCATTGAAGTCACCGATCAACAAAAACGGCGTAGGAAGCTGAGCAACAAGGCGCAGGTAGTCTGTCCTAAGAACGGCAGACGACGACGGGGAGTAGATATTACAAATAGAGAAGGTGAATGCGGGGATAGTAACATGGACAGCAACTGTCTGTAGGGCATTTTGCAAGGGGATGGAATGATAATAGACGTCTTCCTGAATGAGCAGCATAGCACCTCCATAGGCAGGAATACATGACACAGGAGGTAAATCAAAACACACTGCAGTATAGTGTGGGAAATCAATATGATGGGTTGGACAGAGCTTTGTTTCTTGTAGAGCGACTATAAGCGGGCAGTGCAATTGAAGGAGTAGTCTTAATTCATCACGGTTGGAATTAATGCCTCCAATGTTCCACTGAAGGATTGCCATAAAGAAAGCAAAGGAAGAAGAAAAATGGAGAAAGCAAGAGGGGATCACCTCGACGGCCGCTGAGGGCCTGGCTATGAGGGGGCACTGGTATTGCAGTCGGCAGATGGACTTGCTCCATGTGTTCAGACATATTTTCTGCCTCCTTCCTGGATTGATCGGAACGGGCAAATTCCCCCGCCGATGAAATTCCGACAGATCGGCAAGCAGTAGAGCGTCCTCGTGAGACAGAGGATGGCCGGGGGCCGTCTACTGCTGGATGGCATGACCGAAGAGTCACGCCTTGGCAGGGAAGGAGAGGAACTTCTCTTTTTGTGTGTCTTTTTAGGAACAGTTCTGTTCAAAGAATGAGCAGCTGATGGTTGAGAAGATGAAGCTTTTAGAAAATCTCCGTGAGCAGGATCTTTTTTCGAAATCCGGGCTTCAAACTTAGTGGCCCGTGGTTTCTGTGAGACTGAAGCTAAAGTCACACGTCAGTGTATCCATCTCCTTTTTTGGTCGAGGAGAGGAAAGTACATTGCTGTAGGTACCCACTGGGAGCACAGCAGGCTTTCTACTTGCCAATAATTTGCAGGCAGCAGACGTGGAAACTTTTTCCTTGACTCAGATTTCCTGGATGGCTTGTTCATCTTGATATAAAGGGCATTCACGACAGTTAGCAGTATGGTCACCCAAGCAGTTGATGCAGCTAGGGGATGGAGGCGGGCAGTCACCCTCATGGGCGTGACGCATTTTGCTGCATTGGGACACGACTAACATGTATGATTGAACTGGTGGCACTGGTAACATCTGGTGGGATTAGGGTCATATGGCCAAACGGAGACGATTTCATAGCCTGCTTTTATCTTTGAAGAAAGGTCAACTTTGTCAAAGGTCAAGAAAAGTGTTTGGGTCGGTGTTAAGTTGTTGTTAACTCTCTTTATCATTCGATGTACAGCTGTTACACCCTGGTCAGAAAGGTACTCCTGTAGCTCCTCATCGGACAGGCCATCAAGGGATCACGAGAACACAACTCCCCGCGACGAGTTTAGGGTACGATGAGGTTCGACCTGAACAGGAAAGGTGTGTAACAGTGTAGAGCAAAGTAGCTTCTGAACTTCAAAGGCACCTTCTGTTTCCAGCAACAGTGTCCCATTTCGTTGGCGGGAAGGCTAGAAGAATACAGTAAGGAGGGAGGCAGGAGCAAAGTTTAGGAGAAGAGAAACCTAGAAAAGAAAAAACCTGGTACAAGAGATCACTTCAAACTCATATGGGACACCCATCTCAGGGTGAAAGCATAAACCATTTCTGAAGCAGCCTGGGGCAGGAAGGAAGACTGCTTTGGCTCGGGGGGTCGTGCGCGCCACACACGTACCCACAAAAAAAGCTGTGGGCCTCCTGGGGGGAGGGAGGGGGTCACAAAATGTAAGAGTAATCTGATTAAATGGGGCTTCCTGGTGGAGTCGCCACTCTGAATGCAGACGACCTCCCACCTACTCCAGTGTACCATGGGTCCAGCAATATGCACACCACAACATCTACTACATGCAACACCAAATGCAATACAGGTCGCTAACTTCTGGGCATCAAAAGTGTAAATAATTGTCTTGTCAATATGATGTATTCACATAACATGTAAATATTGCACATTAGTTTATACATTGTAAGTGCATCTGACACAAATAAATAAATAATTATTAAATTTGGTTATGTGATAAATTACAAATATTTCAAGTCTGACAAATCAGCTAAATACTTGGGGATAATAATTATGTGAAACTTTTATTGCAGCATTAACTTAGATAAAGTTACGAGAAAAACTGAATTTTATAGGCTCAACACTTAGGAGACTCAAAAAAACCGCTACCTATGTTTGCCCACTGCTAGAGTATTTCCTGTGTTGTATGGAATTCTTTGCAGACAGGATTGTTGGAGGATATCAAAAAGTTCAAAGAAGAGAAGCTCATTTTGTATTAAGTACATACATAGGGATGAAAGTGTCACAGAAATTTTTACAATGGTTGGGGTGCAAATAATTAAAATAAGGGTGTTTTTCTTTGTGACAAGACTAAATTACAGAAATTCAACCACCACATTTTCTTCTCCAATTACGAAAATGTATTCTTGCTTTGCACTTATAGGAAGAAATGATCAACATAATGCAGTAAATCAAATCTGACATGGAAAGATTTAAGTTTTCAATATGTTAAAGGACAGAACAGCAGAAAAACATCCTGAAAATGGTTTGATCAGTCCTCTGCCAGGCAATGTGAATTTCAGGCAGACGAGTCTGATGCAGAATCCACGTGATGACAATATTAGGAAAGCATGTGTCACACCCAATTAGTGAAATACCAATACCATTCATTTTTAATATCCTCTGACTTATTAATCTGTATCATCAGTCGTGAAATTCTTTGCTGATTAGTATAAATATTTTTCTCTCACGAGACACAGCAATGTGTAAGACATTTCACACAGCTACAACTACCAGCAGTTTATTTCACAAAGAGATCATCATGGAATTTTACTCCAGAAACACACAACGTGTGGTCATAGAAGGAACACGTGCCGACGAGGAAAGCGCCGTCCTGTCGCGGAGACGGCGTGTGACACCAGTCGGCTCCATAGGCGATGCTCGCGTGCTCTCCCCGGAACTCCGCCAGCACCTGCAGGTGACCTCGTTCGCATCGAAGTACCCTGAAGCCGCCGTAGATGCAGGCGGCGACGATGCGATCCCCCGTGTAGGGGTCCCACTTGACGCGCCAGATGCCGCCACCCACTGCGAGCGAAGAGACGGGCTGCCGCGTGCTGCGCGCGTCCCACAGCCGCAGCGTCTCGTCGTAGCTGTACGCGCAACACAAAAGTTGTAGTTTCAAATGGTGCCAATCCCAGCGAGACAAGGGAAAGAATTATTGCTGCTCACTACATACAAGTAGCACTGATGTGCACACAATGAGAAGCATACTAAAATTTTAGGTTTTAGACAAAGGATTATTGCATTATCAAGTACTAATTTCCAGTCTCTCGAAACTAACAATAGATGTGTAGATCAGATGTGGCTTACATTCACAGAAATAATATCGACATCCATTAACAGATTTATATGAAACAAATTAACAATAGAGTGGGCTGACCCACCGTGATACATAAAACAGGTTAGATCACTATTGCAAGAGCGAAGAAACCTGCCTGCCAAAATTAAACACACACAAAATCTGCAAGATTCGTAATCTTTTACAGAAAATAGAAATTTAGCTCAAAATTCAATCTGAAAGGCTTACAATATTTACCACAACGAAACCCTGTCATGTAATTTTATAGAGAATCCTAAGAAATTCTGGTCACATGTAAAGTATACAAGTGACAAAACACAATCAATACCTTTATTACCGATAGTAATTGTGGTGCTACTGATGACAGTTCTCCTAAGGCAGAATTGCTTAACACAGCTTTCTGAAATTCCTTCACTACAGAAGACGAAGCAAATACTGCAGAATTCATATCAAGAACAGCTGCCAGCATGTGTAATTTACAAGTTCACACTCCTGGAGCATTACAGCAACTTAAATCTCTTTAAAAAAAATTATGATATGTGGTGTTCCCTAGGGGAGTGTTATAGAGTGCTTACTGTTCCTTATTTTTATAACCGATTGAGGAGACAATCTGAGAGCTCTCAGACTGTTCACAGTTGATTCTGCATTTATTATTAAGTAAAGTTACCAGAAGATCAAAATCAACTGAAAAATGATTTAGATAAGGTATCGGAAGGGTGCAAAAATTGGCAATTAACCTTTAATAATAAGTTTGAGGTCATCTACATGAGCACCAAAAGAAATCCATTAACATTCAGTTACATGATAAATCAGTCAAATCTACAGGACGTCAATTCAACTAAATACGTAGGAATAGGAATTATAAAGAACTTAAATTGGAAAGAAAACAAAGAAAATATTGTAAGGAAGGCAAACTAAAGACACTGGCAAAACACTTGGAAGATGCAACAGATCTACTACAGAAACTGCCTACACTACACTTGTGCTTCCTATTTTGGAGTATTGGTGCGCATTGTGGGACTGACTGACAATTTAGAGAAAATCCAGAGAAGGGCAGCATGTTTTGTATTGTCGCGATATAGGGGAGAGAGTGTCACCAAAATGATTCACGAGTTAGGGTGGAAATCATTAAAAGAAAGCCATTACTTGTTACAGCAAGATCTATTTGTGAAATTTCTTTGACCAACTTTCTCTTATGAATGTGAACATATATTGTTAGCAACCACCTACATAGAGAAACATAATCCTCATAATAAAGTAAGAGAAATCAGATCGGAAACAGAAAGATTTAGGTGTTCCTTTTTCCCACGAACTAATATAGAATGGAAATATAGAAAAGAAATATTGTTATATATCAACACATGACACTCGCACCCACATGCATTGCTAAAAGGGCACCACGCCATGAACTCAGTGCAGTCTATGATCTGCAGTCAACTACAATGACAGACAGTTATGTTTTATGCAATAGTTAGGTAGTCAGTATTCATCTGTTATTCTGGACACCGTGATAGTACTAAGACTTACACATTGAATGTATTCTCATGTCTGTGAACAAGAAGTAATATTATATTGAGGAATGATGTACAAACAGAACTGGCACTCACTTGTATACATTTCTCAAAATAAAGTTGAGTATTTGTCTTTGTATATGTGAATGTGTGTGTCATACTAATAAATGTACAGACTGTTTAGAAACTGAAATCTGTGTCAGCTGCCATGAAACACTGAAAATAGAAACTGCCATTACAAAGAATCTGAGCTACCTATTACAACTGGGTGCTGCCTAAACTGTTCTTATAATTGGGATAAGTTGCATCACTGGCAACTAGTCTCAAAAAATATTGTAAAAATGGTTTGATGAACCCTCTGCCACACACTTCCATGTGACTTTCAGAGTATCCATGTAGATGTAGAAAGTCCATCCTCAGAAGTAGAAGTCACACAAATCCACCTGACAACAAATTGTACACACATGGCTATTGTAGCAACATATGATTATAGATTTATTTCACTCCATTCAGAAATATTAATTTTACTGAAGCTGAGAAAATTCTCTTTATTTGAATATGAATTAACTAGTATTGGACATTACAGCAAAAGTTACACATTGTTTAAACAACTTTCAAATGTTTGTAAATCTATCAAACGAAACTGCATGGTCATCAGTCTGTAGCATACAAACTAGTTAAACTAAACTAACCTAAGGACATCACACACACACACACACACACACACACACACACACACACACACACACCCATGCCCCAGGAAAAACTCGAACCTCCGACATTGAGCAACCACGCGCTCTCCAGCAAGGCGCCTTACTCCACTGTGGCTTAAAAAACTTTATAGAAAGTGTTTTAACAATGGAAAATCTCATTTGAATCTCAATAATGAAGGATAGATAACAACTCACTATAAAGAGGCTTGCTGAGCTGCTGACAGGCACAAACATAGATAATCACATTCACACAACTTAAATTTTCAGGTCCCGGTCTTCATGAGAAAAAGAAACACACACACTTGCACAAACTATACACACACAACAACTATGTCCGAACACTCCAGCACCACAAACATCTAGACCAGGACCAGCGGTACTCAATCTGTGGCCTGTGGGCCACTTGTGGCCCTCTGAGCTTTTCTGAGTGGCCCGGCAAGCTAGTCGTCCAGTATTCAAAATTTCGCAATAAGAATCTCTAATGACTGGCTGATAAAAATGGGCGACACGCACACAGCGAAACTGACGAAGCCAGTGCCCTGAATTTAAGCAGCACGTTCTCCACAACTCATGTTGATTGTGAAGCAGGCCCCTCTGCCTGGAGCACTCTGGTACCCTGTGCTGTCCTGGTGCTTTTCCTCTCCCTCCTATTGAGTGTGACACTGTTAATCTGTCTTGCATGTTAATCTGTTCAGCATGAGCAGAAAAGGTTCGGATACAAGTGTGCCATTTTCATGCTTACTGGGAAGATTCATATTTGTTTGTAAAGTGTGTTGGGAAAGCAATATGCAACTCAACCGTAAATATCAAACTCTCACTATGAAAATAAACACTCCATAACATATGAGGGGCAAAGTAAAAATAAATTAATCAGTACTATGTGTGACTGTGCTGAAAGTTTCAAATTGCAGTTTTTGCTTTTTAAAAGTCAATAATGAAATTTGGACAATTTTCCCTCTCTAAAATCCTTGACATATATTCATTTCATCAAAATCAGGTCAGAGAGTAAAGATTAAACAATTGTCTAAAAGCAATTGTGTGTATCTGTACAGAATAATCTTAAAAAAGAAGATAAAAGGAAAACTACAAAAAAATTTCATGTAGTTTCAAGGTAAAATGAGAGTCACTTGTGGCAATATGTAGATTAGATTAATACTTGTTCCATAGATCATATATACGACATTTCGTAATGATGTGGAATGTGTCAGTTTAGTAAACGTTTTCTACACATGACAATCAATATTTTATTTATCTAAAAATTTATCTATACTGTACGAGTTGCGATTAAGAAATTCCTTTAATTTCTTTTTAAATACTAGTTGGCAATCTGTCAGACTTTTCATGCTCCTTGATAAGTGACCAAATACTTTTGCAGCAGCATAATTCACCCCTTTCTGTGCCAAAGTTAGATTTAACCTTGAATACTGAATATCATCCTTTCTCCTAGTGTTATAGCTATGCACACTGCTATTACTTTTGAATTGGGTGAGATTGTTAAAATAATAAATCTCTTTAGTGAATATATACATATATATACGATCGAGGGCAGACCACTTGCGACAGCACCCATGTGATTTAACAAATGACATGCCTGCACTGTGAAGAGTTCTATGTGGAAATGACTAGTAACAAACTGTCCATTCACATGAATGGTCACAGGCAGATAGTGTTTGTTGGTAATGAGGATCACCCGGTGGCTAAACACGCCTTGGGGCACGGCCAGCACATCTTGGCACAGTGTTACACCGTCCGGGTTATCTGGATACTTCCCACCGACACCAATCCTTCAGAACTCCGGAGATGGGAACTAGCCCTTCAGCATATTCTCTCTTCCCGTTGCCCACCTGGTCTCAACCTCCGCTAAATTCGAATACCCACCCACCATCTTAACATCTTTGCCTCGGTTCTCTGGAGCTTTTCACAAATGTCTGTCTAGGTGTGTTTGCGTTTCGATATGTCTGAGTGTGTGTGTATTTGTTTACCTTCCTCTTTGTCCCCTAAGGTAAGTCCTTCCACTCCTGGGATTGGAATGACTCCTTTTCCACTTCCTTAAAGCCCATATCCTTCCCTTTTCCTCCCCTTTTTCCCTCTTTTTCCTGAAGAAGCTGCCAGTGGTGGCGAAAGCTTGTATGTGTGTTTGTGTGTGTTTTTATTTGTTTTTTATTTGTTTCTCTCGACGAGCCGGTCCTTTTGGTAAGTCATCTCTTTTCTATTTTACGGGACTGGAGTAACCCAGAGGGTGTACACAATCAAGGGCAGAGCCACTTGTGACAGCACCCACGTGATTTACCAACTGACATGCCTGCACTGTGAAGCGTTCTATGTGGGAATGACCAGCAACAAACTGTCCATTCGCATGAATGGTCACAGGCAGACAGTGTTTGTTGGTAATGCGGATCACCCTGTGGCTAAACACGCCTTGGTGCACGGCCAGCACATCTTGGCACAGTGTTACACCGTCCGGGTTATCTGGATACTTCCCACCGACACCAATCCTTCAGAACTCCGGAGATGGGAACTAGCCCTTCAGCATATTCTCTCTTCCTGTTACCCACCTGGTCTCAACCTCCGCTAAATTTGAATTCCCATCCACCATCTTAACATCTTTGCCTTGGTTCTCTGGACAGAGCCTCTGCCTCAAGTGGCATCTCTGTCTAACTTCTAACTCCTTTGCTTTCTACAGTGTGTCTGCCTAAGTGTACTTGCGTCTGTGTAAATGTGTGGGTGTGTGTGTTTTTGTTTACCCTCTTTTTTTCCCCCCAAGGTAAGTCTTTCCTGTCTCGGGATTGGAATGACTCCTTATCCACTCCCTTGAAACCCTCATCATTTCCTTTTCCCTCTCCTTCCCTTCTGCCTGACAAAGCAGCTAGGCTGTGAAAGCTTGTATGTGTGTGTGTGTGTGATTTTATTTATTTTATTTGTTTCTATCGACAAGCCGGTCCTTTTGGTAAGTCATCTGTTTTCTATTATCAAAGACAAAATTTGTAAATGAATCTGAGCCAAGTTATCATTACAAATGGAGTAAAATCATAATACGAAGTTAGTAAATGAGTAAGGCATGATTGTCCTCTGCCTACATATAGGTATCAAATACAGGGTGTTAAAATTGGTATTCCACAGTTTGAAAGGAGATTTTATGGATCAAACAAGACAAAAATGACCAGTATACATTACTTATGAAACGTTTATCACTACTATGAAACAAATCGAACAAACAAACGTAATGGTGATGAAAAATTAAATAATCAGTTTTCAACGTTGAAATAAAAACAGCACTACATTCACTTCACAAGGAGGATTATAGGGAAAATTATGTCTTTAACAATAGTAAGGAGAACAACAACCTGAGCAAACGATTTATGGTTATGAACAAAATTCGAACAAGTAAATATACCAATGGTAAAAATACTGCGGTATCCTGCAGAATGTATTAGGTGGAGCACATTTTGCTTTAGACGTAAAAGCTGGGACCGACAGAGACCAGGTATGATCCCTCTAGAGACCATGGGAAATTTAATGCCATGGAAAACTACCAAAGATGGCTGATTGTAGATAAAAAGAAAACTCAGTGTTCTGTGACAAGTAATGGTGAATATAAGGCAGAAAACATAATGACAGGAGAAAAATGGAATTAGTAGGTAAGTTCTTAGAAATAACTTCTTCTTCAACATAAAATTTACTATAAAAAGTACCATATAGAAGGAACTAAGGAAAACGGTGGACAAAACTGTCAAAATCAGAACAGAACAAAAACCTTTGTGTCAACAGTTTCCTGGCAACATCAAAACAAATGTCATAGCCATCTACTTCGATAATATTAATTACATCAGAAAGAAAATGATAGAAAGTATCTACAGAGAATCGAAGAACTGTAAAGGGACGTATTTGTATTTTGTTCGTCATCTTGGTAACAAGCATTATAGCAAGCTGAAAAACTGGAGAATGAGCACAACCACCCAAGTCTTCCATTTTGTTTCAGCATCAAATGACAGAAATTCAAAACATGCTTGTGAATACATGATTTGATACGCAAATGAATCGATATTTTGATATATTTTCCATAGTAGCTGCTCATTTTGGTAATATTCCTCGAATGTGAGGCGCATATGACAGAAGACTGAACGTAGATACAGCCCATTTTAGGACAACAGTGTGTAGTATCGTGGGAAAAAGAGATCATTTCCCACTCCTTTTTCGTTTTGTTAAAAGAATCTCTCGCTGAAAGTTGATGACATGATGGTAAGTCATCAAATCATCTGCATTTTTCAATGACCTGCTTTCGGACTGTAGTCTTCCTTAGAATGGCGTTTGGTAGCGAGGCATGGCTAAAAGCCAGCTGAGGCAAGCTGTTGGTAACTGTGAGGATTTCTGTGCTGTCTAAGGCATTCTTCCTATTGCTAGGCAGTTTTCCTGACGACTCTGGCAACATTAATTTCCGACCACAGGAAGGTCGTCCCTGCTTCAATTGCAAACAGTTTTGTGATATATGTCGCTACTGTGTATCAACTACCACAACATAGAGAAAAATATCACGACAGCTGAACCAGCACAGTCGTATTCTGTGGTGCCATTTGCATCTTGTGATCTAAAGTAAGATATAGGAGATTAGTAAGATATCATTGTTCTAGCCTATTTTGCTCCTCTGAAAAATGTCCTAAACGGTATTCAGTAACGAAATCCTAAAAATCATTATAGTGCACCAACCAAGAGATCGGCATTTTCTATTGTTATTGTAATTGTTATCATTCTGTTGTAATTCGGTAAACTTAACTGATTACTAGTTTTTCATTATTACCATCATTATTATCATTAATTCAGCTGCAAAAGCGTTCCTTCCCATATGGCCAATGGATCAATGAGACTGGGTGGTTTGACTGAAAATAGGACAATAGGGGAAAGAAAATCATGAAAGATGATGATATGAAGCAAATGACTCTGATAAAATTTTTTAATAATTTCTGATGATTTAACATCATGATAGCAGATACTAAGCAACAACACATACAAGTCGTGGGTAGCAACATGCAAAGAATCCGTCAGACACATGGGTTTGGATTCTCATCATCATTTGTTGGACTAAAACTGTTGTAACATTGCAAAAGCAATAAAAAGATGGTTAGTTCAACAGATTAAATGTATATGTGTACAGAGTGCACATTACTGACATAAACAGTTTAGTTTCTGTGTTACTGGCCATAATTTAAGTATCTTGTTTTATGAATCTTCAAATGAACATATTACTGGTTTTCTTCTTGCTTTCATCCAAACCAACACAAAAACCGTATTCACAATGAAGACATGAAATTTTACTTGTATGGCGAAAAGGCTGCATTTAGAATCGCAGTCGCTTTGAAGATGCGATGTGTTTGATACCTCACTGTTTCGTGATGGATGGGGCAACGTTAATTTTCAGTAACTTTTGATGAAACCAAAATTATCTACCTAACAGAGAAAGTGTTTTATTCTTTTGTTTATTGGGGGAAACTGTAACCACAATGGTAGACTGTATATCCCAATCTTTGACCTCCCGTACGTCGCAAGCACAAAATCAGTATTACAAGCTTTCCTATTTACTTGCTGTAATTATATCATAATGTTGTAAAACTTGAAAAAATCTAAACTCTGGTGCAGCCTATGGACGACTGAAATATCTGCAACCTAAATGTGACTTTGGTAACTATCAAGAGATAGCGCCGTACATACCAAAATCCGCTACACTCCTCTGGTAGCCCGTACGAGATGACCGCGATTTCGCGTCGCTTATCACTACACAGGTCTCCCTAGCACAGCTGAGATCTGGCAACATTGTTGCTCATATTTGGCAACACTGACAGTAAGCGGTACTGAACTGTCTCGCTACTTTCACTCCCGTGACTCACACTGTATAATGGTCATGTCATATGAAATACAGAAAATTAAGTTTCACACTCAAGGAATGCTGTTATTCGTATCAGTGACATTTCAAGTTGTTTCACGATGCATTACGGGCTCAGCATTGAATATGACCGAGACAGAGGGCGACAGCTGGCAGCGTATCATTGGCTGTGTGATTCTGCGCAGGATTTGTGATATACGAGCCTTGTGACGTTGGCTGTTCTAATCCTTACAGGAGACAGTAGGTTTTGGGATGGTATTTTAATTATGTTTTAACTTGTTGTTGTTGATTTTGTTGTTGTGGTCTTCAGTCCGGAGACTGGTTTGATGCAGCTTTCCACAATACCCTATCCTGAGCAAGCCTCTTCATCTCCACATAAGAACGACAACCTACATCTGTCTGAATCTGCTTACTGTATCCATCTCTTGGTCTTCCCCTGTGATTTTTTCCCCACACACTTCCCTCCAACACTAAATTCACAATTCCTTGATGTCTAAAAATGTGTCCTACCAATCTATCCCTTCTTTTAATGATGCAAATTGCAAGAAGAAACTATTTAATGAAATCAGAAGAAAATCTTTACAGAATAAGCCTTTCCGAAAGGTCGACTCCAAATTATGGAATTGGTCGTAGATACGTTGCGCTTCACCATACAAATGCCGTAGAAGAAATACAAAATGACCTCCATCGATAGGAATGTAATTTTTCTCCCTTAGGACCCACATGCTAGGGGGATACTTATGGAGGAAGTGAACATAATGATTAATATACTTCCTTCATGCAAAATATCTGCTGTAGAAATGAGACACGAAGACACGAACCTTGCATTGTGCCTGTGTTGCTTTAGAGTATGCACTGAAAGTTATTAACACAATTCATGGTATACATTTACCATAAAGAATCAAACGACGACTCTAAACAATAATGTGGATTTACCCACTGTGGCCTGATGAAAACATATGAACTGATGACAATGACAATGACAAATAACAAAAAGAGCTTTTCTGAAAGGAAGAGTAATGTGAGTTAGACCACAAATAACATATTAATCATCGTAGATTGCTATTTTATTGGTCAAGACTATGAGGATATTTTTATTTTCTGACGTATTGGCACGTGCTGCGTCCAGATGCGGCAATGTTATTGGACCGAAATGATATATTACCAGTTTATCATAAAGTGAAATGTGTTACGGATAGGCTCCCATTACACTTGCGGCATCAGAATTCACGAGGGGCGTGAAATAGAAAATTTGTCTCCCAGCAGTTTCGATCGCGAATACTGGCACTTGCATGTCATGCACTTTACCACGAGACCACGGTCTCAGCGAACTTTGATTTCTTATAAATGATTAGAAGATTCTGTGCATGAAGTGCCGGATTCTACAGTTCTAAGGAATGTGCAGATAGAACGTATCAGCACTGCCACTTTTACTGTCGCATGTCGCGATCGGTGTGGACTTAGGCTCAGCGGCGGCTGGCCGCCGGATATTTTTTTTTTGTCAAAGAGTGTACTTATTAGATTTTCAGGAGATTCTGTTTACAAATAACCATGCCTACAAAATCGTAGAGTCTTTCACAATTCACAAGAGTGGAGACAAGGCTCAGGATTGTGTGATCTCTTGGCCAGGACAACTGCATTTAGTGGCAAAGCAATTGAACAAGGATTCCATTTTTACTGATTGAGGTGTAAAGCTCGAGTATATAGTAGTAAGGGAAATTTACTTATGAGAGAAGGGTTGTGATGTGACAGTATTATTCTACTTATTTCAGAATTCCATCACATAACTGATCATCTCTTCATGTGTTGTTTATTGTAGTATATATTGGTAGAGGTCCTGATACTCAGTGCCTCTACTAACGGTTATTTCCAAAATTGAGGTCAATCAGACCTCTTCTCTATGTAAGTTATGCTCAGAAGAGATGAAGTATCACAGTCCAACTTTATCTCATTAATTAAATGAGAAGACAGTTCATTCATATTTGGGCAATAACAGGGGTTTATTGTACCCTTTGTACATCATCAGTAAATTCAACCATTTGGTTTACACTCTTACATCCAGATATAATTACACAAATTCCTGAGACAGACTTAGAACATGTAAACAGTTCAGGTGAACTCTAGTAATTAATTACAAAACAAAACACCATTAATATTTCCACTTTTACTGTAACATCTCTTTACTCTGTGGATACTCAGAGTTCATTTTAGTGCACAATGTCCTTTAAATATGTTTTCCATGAGAAGCAGGAGGTTCCTGTCTGGGCATTCACCTGTGAAAGAAATAGCCCAGGACAGTAATAGTCAAAGCAGAAAACCTCCATAAATACCCAAAACTAATCAATTTGGTTATCTTGTCTAGCTAGGGAAAGCATGTAGTGCTTGAGACACTACATGGTAAGAGTCAATGGAAGATCCAAGTTTAGAGTGTGCACCACAAAGAAATAACAATAATAATAATATTTTGGGAAAAAAAAGAAAAACTGAAAAGAAGGTAGGAGGCGAAAGGCCTACATTAAGCAATATGAGAGAGATGTCAAGAGGTTCGACTGTTGACAGCAGATAGGTCATCCCCTGCTGCAGCTCCACTGGTGCTTTCCAGGGTTCCTTTGAGGCTTCCATTGTCCGCACTCCAACAGGCAATCCCCTACTTCGTGAAACTGCCCATCCCCCACGACTCAGACGAGGGGTTGGAAGGAAGTGTGCCATCATCAGTGCTTCTTAATATAGTCGTGGACAACATTACAAGGAAAGAATGAAAATATGCCAACGGTCTGATATCAAAATCGTAGCAGATGATTTGGGAAGAAAATGAGCAGAAAGTTGGAAGAACAACTGAACAAATGGCACAGGCTGATCAAAGAAGTAGGTATGGAAAGCAGGTATGGAAATAAGATTAATGAAAAGTGAAGTACTAAAAATCAACTGGAAAAATGTAAGATGTAATTTGCAATATATAAGTTACTGAAGAAGTGTATACCTTCAGGTTTCTAGGAAGTAAATTGACCAACAAAGGAGACATCAAGGAGGAAATTTCAGAAAGAATAGAAAATTGTTCCAAATTTTGTGTATCGCACATAATTAGAAACTGGAAAATAGCTGTTGAAGCAAAACTCATAATGTGCAAGTCATATTAGCTGTCAGTTGTAACCCATGAATATGAATGTTTGACTTGGGCAAAGAAAGATCTGAGCAGGATAGAAGCAACAGAAATGAGATTTCTTCAAGGGATCCTTGGAAAGATGAGAAGGGACAAAATAAAAAATAAAGTAATATGAAGCATGCCCCTAAAATAAATAATGGAAAGTGACAGGCCAATATGGTTTGGACACATTAAAAGAATGAGACCAGAAACACTTTCTAGAAGAGCCCTCAAATGGGCAGAACCTTCATGGAGAACAAATGAGAAGGCGACGAGCGAGATGGAGAGACCGAGTGAAAGAATATTCAACCTGAAGAGGACTGCAACGGGAGCAGATGCTCCACAGAAGAGCTGTGGAAGAAGCTCTGTCAATGATTTGCAAGAAAAAGATGTCAATAGGTCACCTTTATTACCAAGCCTATGTGTTTCACCAGCCACAGCTGGATAGATTGTAGAAAAATTATGCATTACAGCACAAACAATGTCAGCAACCGGACCACCATCAGTGTGTCTTTTGTGACTGACAACCAACAGTTTGGTACGTGTATGTTCTCTCTGTTGCAAGGTTGTGGCCTTGTACCTCATACCAAATGATGATGGAATCGATAATTCTCGTAACGTGAAGAGTGCACAAAAATACAAAACAGCTTTAAACGTTCATTATTTCCAATTTTGTTAATAATGCCCTGCAGTGCTCCCATCTCTTTCTCATTGTAATGATTCTTACAGTCATCTTATCCAGAGACCTTATGTGCTAGCAACCTGACGAATGACTCCAGAGAAATAGTCCACAGGTAATATTGCTACAGAATAGATCACGATACAAAATAAGCAGATAATTGTCTGTAACTATGCCTCTTCTGAAGTACATTACACACAATGTTTTCTTGCATAGTTGCTCAGTGTGTTCATTCTGTCTAAGTTTGTGGTCTATTGCAAAGTCCAGGAGTTTCACAGATTCCAGATTTTAAGAGATGTATATTTGCTGTGACTATATACCATAAAATGCATTTTTTCTGCATATATTTTCATTTTATTAGATATGGGATTTTTTCGGTCTTTGAAAATATCAGATCTGATTCCAGGGCTACTGATTTGGATTTACACATTTGAAATAAGATATTGTCATTGGCAAAATGTAGTTTGTTACCTTATTGACTTAGATCACTCATAAAAGTGAGAAAGAGAAAAGGTCTATGACAGAATTTTGTGGTATGTAATGTTCTAAGTTCTGTTTGTGAGAGTCTAAGGCCCGCAGGCCTCAAGGTTGATGACAAAACGTCACAACAAAATACTTCAGAGCTGGGCACTAAGTTTATTATCTTTAAACATCAATGCTACTGATCAATAACCTTGTTAACTAATTTCGTAATACACTTACCAGTGAATAATCTGGCAACAGCCAACCACGACAATATCTCAATCATTTACACCTTGCCACATTCAGAGCGGCTACCCAAGCCAACCACATCTCACATTTAGCAGATAATTCTGTCCACAGTTTTCTTTCCTTTGCAAATAACAGCATAATCAGATTAACAGGAAACAGAGATACAACAGCACACGAAACTTACAAATGGCTTTACACAAAGTGCCAACACATGCCAATCACATTGTAAACCTTATAGGACATTGTTATGTTTCTTGATTTTGGGGAATGTTATTGTTGTATTTGACCATGTAGTTCCTCTTCAATCTTGCAACACGGATGACTTACCCAAAGAACAGGCTCGTCGACAGACACAAATAAAATCACACACAAACACACATACAAGCTTTCGCAACCGTTGATCGCTTCTTCAGGAAAAGAGGGAGAAAGGAGAGAAGAAAGGGAAGGATATGGGTTTTAAGGAAGTGAAAAAGGAGTCATTCCAATCCCAGGAGTGGAAGGACTTACCTTGGGGAAAAAGAGGAAGGTAAACAAATACACACACACTCACACATATCGAAAAACAAACACACCTAGACAGACATTTGTAAAAAGCAAAGAAGTTGGACAGAGATACCACTTGAGGCAGAGGCTCTGTCCACAGAACCGAGGCAAAGATGCTAAAGATGGAGGGCAGGAATTTTAATTTAACAGAGGTTGAGACCAGGAGGACAACGGGAGGAGAGAATAAGCTGAAGGGCAAGTTCCAATCTCCGGAGTTCTGAAAGGTTGGTGTCGGTGGGAAGTATCCAGATAACCCGGATGGTGTAAGACTGCACCAAGATGTGCTGGCCGTGCACCAAGGCATGTTTAGCCACAGGGTGATCTTCATTACCAACAAACACTGCCTGCCTGTGACCGTTCATGCAAATGGACAGTTTGTTGCTGGTCATTCCCACATAGAACGCTTCACAGTGCAGGCATGTCAGTTGGTAAGTCACGTGGGTGCTATTGCAAGTGGCTCTGCCCTTGATCGTGTACACCTTCCGGGTTACTGGACTGGAGTAAGTGGTGGTGGAAGGGTGCATAGGGCAGGTTTTACAACGGGGGCAGTTGCATGGGTAGGGGCCAGAGGGTAGGGAAGGTGGTTTGAAGAGTTCATAGGGATGGATTAGGAGGTCACGAAGGTTAGGTGGGCGGTGGAAAGACACTCTTGGTGGAGTGGGAAGGATGTCATTAAGGATGGATCTCATTCCGGGGCAGGATTTAAGGAAGTCCGTTCAGAGTCCGTTCCAGTTCCAGAAAGTATCCGGTGACAAAAGGGGCACTTCTGGGGTTCTTTGATGGAAGGTTCTGGATTTGAGGGGATGAGGAGGTGGCTCTGGCAATTTGCTTCTGAACCAGATCAGGATAGCTGTGGGATGTGAAGGCTGTTATCAGGTTATTGGTGTACTGGTTCAGGGATTCGGGACTGGAGCAGACTCGTTTGCCATGAAGACCTAAGCTGTAGGGAAGGGAATGGATGGCAGCTGTCATAATGGAGGTAATGTTGTTTGTTGGTTTGTTTGATGTGGACAGATGTGCCTATATCCAGGGATGCCTATACCCAGAGTTGGTTTATGGGTAGCCTATTTTTTGCTAACCTGTCGGCCATCTTGTTGCAGCTATCCCAACGTGCCCTGGAGTCCAGACAAATGCTGCCGACCGCCCACAATGGTCGATGTCGTATAGGGATTCTTGCACGGCCTTAATCGAGGGATGGCGAGGGAAGCACTGATCGCGGGCCTGTAGACCGCTTAGGGAGTCACTGCATATGAGGACAGACTCCCCAGAGTAGGAACAAATGTGATCGACTGCACGAAGGATGGCTAGCAGCTCAGCAGTGAATACACTGCAGCCATCCGGCAGGAAATGCAGGTCCTTATGTCCGGCATGCATATACGCAAAGCCGACACAACCATCTGCCTTTGGTGGCGTACACAACTGGAATTTGAACAAAGATGGCAGACTAAAAGACTTCAATTCACTCAGAAGGGACCGAATGAGGACATTGATCGTCGAGCCCAATCTCGGCCGCTGTTCTGGTGTATGGAGTACTCTGTTTGGAAAAAGGAGACGGTAGTTGGGATGAGTAGGCATACAACAGACGTGGACTGCATAATTTGCCAGCAGTTGCTGCCGCCTGATTCACAGAGGAGGCACCCCAGCCTCCACAAGGAGACTGTCCACAGGGCTTGTTGCGAAAGCCCTTGTTGCGAATGGAACAACACAGTGGTGGATAGCCTCCAGATGCTGCAGCGTCGAGGGCGATACAGAACCGTATACTACACTCCTGTAGTCCAAATGTGACAGGGCAAGGGCTTTGTAACAGTGCAGCAGGGTACTGCGATCTGTGCCCCAAGTGGTACTGCTAAGGCACCGGAGGACGATGAGGTGCCGCCAGCACTTTTGTTTAAGCTGGCGAATATGCGGTATCCACGTTAGCTGATCATCAAATTCCAGTCCTAAGAAATGGTGAGTTTCTACTACAGTGAGTAGTTAGTTGTTAATATAAAGCTCTGGATGTGGGTGGATCGTCTGACACCAACAGAAGTGCATAGCACACATCTTGGTGCCCAAGAGGAGAGGGCCCATGTCTGCGTTTTGCGTCTGGCGCCCTGCAGCTGCCGTTCAGCAACACACATGCTAGAAGAGCTAAAATATATGCAGAAGTCATCAGCATAGAATGAAGGTGATACTGACGACCCAACTGCTGCTACTAGGCCATTAATGGCAATTAAAACAGGGGGACACTCAATACCGAGCCCTGGGGGACCCCATTCTCCCAAGTATGTAAGGAGCTTTGTAACGCCCTGACCTGTACCAGGAAGGTATGTAGAGTTAAAAAGTTTGGGATAAAAAGTGGGAGCAGGCTCAAAGTCCCCAGCTATGTAAGGTGGTAAGGATGTGGCTTTCCCAGGTCATCAAATGCTTTTGACAAATCGAGAAAGATGGCAACCAGGTGCTGATGTCAAGAAAAGACTGTCCGGATGGCGGACTGAAGATGGACCAGGTTATCCAAGACTGAACACCCCTGACAGAAACCACCTTGGCATGGAGCCAGCAGACCCCGGGATTCAGGCACGCAACACAACAGCTGGCTTATCATGCGTTCTAGCAGTTTACAGAGGACATTTGTATGGTTGATTGACCTATAACTCTCCATGTCTAGTGGGTTTTTACCTGGCTTAAGCACCGGAATGATGGTAATTTCTCGCCACTGTGACGGGAAAACACCTCCGCTCCAGATCCGATTAAACAAGGCTAGAACATGTGTCTTAGAAGCGTCAGATAGATGCTTCAACATCTGATTGTGGATTCTGTCGGGCCCTGGGGCAGTGTGCAAGGGCACTGAGAAGCTCCCACTCACTAAACGGAGCTTTATACACCTCAGGGTCGTGTGTGGTGAATGAAAGGGGTCTGCATTCAATGTGCAGAAGGCAGACGGATAATTTTGGGATGCAGCAGCACGAGCTTAGTGCTCGGCAAAAGCCTCGGAGATGACACCGTGATCTGTACAAACAGTTCCATGTATAGAGATCCCACAAATTGCTGTCTGGGTCTGGTAGCCATACAGGTGTCAGATCTTCATCCAGACTTGGGGAGGGTATGTACATGATCCTATGCTGGTGACGTACCTCTCCCAACATTCCTGCTTGTGCCTCTGTATAATCTGCCAAGCACGAGCTCAGAGGTGTTTAAACGTGATTAGGGTATCGAGCTGAAGAGCATGCCTACGGTCTTCCGACGACCACCAAGGCACTGTCTTCCTCTGGGAGCATCCAGATGAATAAAGGAATGCCTGCTCAGCAGCAGATACAATCGTCTTAATGACATTCTCTACCACTACATCGATCACATAGTTCACGAGAGGTTCAAGAGTCATAGCAGGACGGAAGTCATCCTCGTTTGCCTTATTCAAAGCCCATTGAGGGGGTGCATCCTGGGCATTGATGATGGGGTAGTGACAGAAAGATAGGAAAGTAGTCACTACTACACTAATCGTCTAAAGTCCTCCATTTGACAGATGGTAAGAGGCCAGGGCTGCAAACTGCCAAGTCAATAGCCAAGAAAGTGCCGTGCATCAAACTTAAATGTGTGTAGGCACCGGTATTTAAGAGGCAGAGATCGAGCTGGGATATTAAGGTCTCAACATATCTGCCACGGCCACTGTCTATTGCTCCACCCCACAAGGGATTATGGGCATTAAAATCGCCCAATAGTAAAAATGTTTGGTGGTACAGCATCATCTGGTGGGAGATATAAGCTGCAGATAGTTACATCATGCGGTATCCTTACACTACAGCCACAGCTTCTAAAGGTGTCTGAAGGGGCACAGTTTCACTACAAACAGAGTTAAGGATGTAGACACAGACTCCACCTGACACCTTACGATAAACACTGTGAATTTTGTAGTATCCCCTGTACCCGTGAAGGGCAGGGGTCCACATTGCCGGGAACCAGGTCTCCTGGAAGGCATTGCAGAAAGCAGGTGTGGTGCTTAAAAGTTGTCATAATTCAGCCAGGTGTTGGAAAAATCCACCGCAATTCCAATGGAGGATGGTCTGGGAAGACATGAGGCACTAAGGGCGTCTTTTATACCACAGGATCAGTTGCTTTCACTGCTGTTGAGGCTGTTGGATCAATGACCATAGTTCCTGAGATACCGTCAAGGTTCAGGTTCTCAGGGGATGCTAGAATCTCCACCTCATCTTTAGAGGCAGAGGTATGAGGTGGTAGTGCAGGAACTTCTGTGGTCTCTCTCTCTTTCTCTTTTTATTTTATTATTTATTTATTTATTTATTTATTTTTTTTTTTTTTTTTTTTGTGTATCACTGCTCCTTCAGCTTCTCATGTCTGGTGGGCTTCACTGACTCAGCCTCCATGACTGAGGATGACCTCAAAGCCCTATGACCGGCCTTCATTGGCTCTGTCTGCCACTCGCCGGGATCCACTTTTTCAGTGGAGTAAGCCGAGGAAGGATGCGATGCAAGCGATCCCTTCCTTGCAAGAGGAGACAGAGGAGGCTGCTCCTTCTCTGGTTCTCTGGCTTGGGGGTGGGGACCGATGTCCCCGGTGTTTGGGGGGGGGGGGGGAATTGCACACAAAGTTGGAGTTTTGGGAGCAACACAGGAAGAGGTGCCCCCCAATCATCTGGGGAGTCGGTGAAGATGGTAGACCTGTTGGCCCACTACTATAGGCTGAACAGACAGTGATCTTTGTGCCATAGATAGCCATGACGAAGCAGTTGTAGCATAGGAGGTGATCATGTTTACAGGATGGAGTTTCAAGTACTTACGTTTAGCCTCTGAGTATGACAGCCTGTCCAAGGTCTTATATTCCACGATTTTCCTTTCTTTGTGCAAAACTGTGCAATGTGGCGAGCAGGGCATGTGGCGTTGGCTGCAGTTGATGCAGACTGGAGGAGGGGCATGTGGGACATCGGGATGAGATGCATGTCCGCATTCCCGGCAAGTTGGATTGGCATTGCACCGGGATGACATGCCCAAACCTCCAGAACTTGAAACAATGCATACGGGGAGGAATGTAGGGCTTAACATTGCACCGGTAGATCATCACCTTGACCTTCTCAGGCAACGAATCACCCTCGAAAGCCAAGATGAAGGCAATGGTGGCAACCCTGTTCTCCTTCGGACCCCTAAAAATACGCCGGATAAAATGGACGCCTTGTTGCCCTAGGTTTTCTCATAGTTCGTCATCAGATTGCATCAGGAGGTCTTTACAGAATATAATACCTTGGACCACGTTTAAACACATCACCCAGCTTCTCACAGGCAAGCAGTGCCCATGACTGCGCTAGGGATGACGTCGTTATGAACACTGCCCCTGATCTTTTTAGACGCCCTCGACCTCTCCATACTTATCCTCAAGGTGCTCCACAAAAAATATGGCTTCGTCGATTGAAAGGATTCTCCTCCTTTTCCTGCTACACACCAGGAATTTAGGGGCATAAGCCTCACCCTGTTGATTGGCTCTACGTTCTACCCATGGTGTAGCCAGGAAAGGGAACAAGTGAAGATCATATGTTGCTGCATTTAAATCAGGTCTTCCTCTATTAGAGACACCGGTTGTACATCTGGAAACATTTCGGGATCGCTTCATGGTGTTCCCACGAGCAGCTAGGGATCTAAAGGCTCACCCAGGCAGAGCCCCACTTGCAACTTTTTTTTTAAATAGAGGTTTGTACCGTCTTTGCAACCTGCCAAGATCCCCAGGCTCTGAAATGTACAATGTTCCACTGTCACGCAGAACAATGGTTGTTGAAGCACACACAGAACTTATGGTGTAGGGGACAGTTGGCGCGACACAGCCCACAGCTCAGTACCTCAGGTTTGCCAAGCCCTTACTCAGCAAATTAATGCTGAGCCCTGAGGGTGACCTGACTGATGTGGGTCCTTATTGTCTTAAGCGTCTGTGGGTCCCTTACCAAGAAATTGACCAGAGACAGTACCTTCAGAAGCTCACCAGTCACCCCCTCACTACCTCTGCTCGGACCCCACACGTTACGCACATGAAGCACATCTCCCACAGGCACGGACAACACCGTCGCCGCCCCCAGTTGTAGATCCGGGCCTCTGCTTGGTGGGCTCGCATTGTGCCTCCCACTCACACCTCAGACTATCTGGGTCCACACTCTCTGGCTGGAGATCATTGAGGGACCACAGTTTGCCCAGAGGACTGTTAATCCTGTAGGCCAGCATAAGTTCAGCCTGAGTGGCTTTGTGGGCTTTGTGACGTGCAGTATTGAAGGCCAGACTTAACCAATTAAGGGAGTGGTCCCAGCTTCGGTGTGCTTTCAGATTCCGGTTAATACGTTTGTCAAAGGACGGTTTCAGGTAGTAAGGAGTGGTGGTGACGTGACTGATTCCACGTCCAAAACAAAACCCTTTGAAGTGCCATGAAGTGAATGCTGGGGCATTATCACTAAAGACCACCCTGGGAGGACCGAAAGTAGTGAAGATAGCGGAAAGGTGCCCCATACTAGCATCTGCAGTGCCGCTACTACTTGGGATTAGCCAGACAAAACGCGTGAATGCGTCGACTGCTACAAACACAAACATTTTACTGTCTCTAGTCTGCGGGAGAGGACCTAGATAGTCTAGAACGGCTTATCTAAAGGATACAGCTCTCTTGTGGATTGCAAAAGACCCTTCTTGGTCCCAGTATCAGACTTCCCGCTCTTACACTCTTGGCATTTGTCCACTAATTTCCACATCTCTTCCTTCATCCCTCTCCAGGTGATGTGCTCTGCTATTTTTGAATGGGTCTTATGGACACCTAAGTGCCCCCCATAAAGTGACCTATAGTCAAAGAAAGCCATCACTAGACTCTGCGTAGACAGATCTTCATCTTATTATCGTACCAAGTACGATAACATAATACTCCCTATTCTAAGTGATACCCTTCCTGCCCTCAGTTCCTTCTGGATTTGGTTCAACGCCAAGTCCTCCTCCTGTTTCCCCTTTAGATTACAGAACAATGCCGGAACCTCTGTCACAACAGCTGCCACCATATGAGCACCGGACACATCCCCCCCCCCACCCTCCCGTCTGCCGATATCGATACCACCACTTGTTCCTCCATAGCCTTTACCTCATCCTGCTCAATGCATTCTCAGAACCCCTCATATTACAACCTCAAATTGGAAGGCAGATATGCGCAGAGCCCACCGGGCGATCTTACCCGTTTTCCGTAAACGTGCCAGCACTCAGCTCAGGGCCTGATTATCGGTCTCCAGGCAGAATTGTTCATTCTTGACATAAAATCTAAATTTTTCTAAGGCAAATAGCATGGCCAGAGCTTCAAGTTCATAGATGGACTAATGCAGTTTGGGTTCCGCCAAAGCTCTCAACGCATACACTAAAGGACGACGTACTCCCCTGTGTTCCTGTAGCAGGACTGCTGCTGTCCCAGAAGTACAGGCATCAGTTTGAACTATGAATGGTAGGTTAAAATTGGGAACCCCGGCACGGGAGCATTACTCATAGCTTTCTTTAAGGCATTCAAAGCAACTTGCCGACTGGTACCCCAGACAAATTTTTCTCTTTTACATTCAAGTGAGCCGCTATGCTGGCAAAATTGGGGACAAACTTTCAAAAGAAATTCGCCATCCCAATGAACCGTGCTATTTCCCTTTTGTTGCGAGGCACTGGAAACTTATGAATGGACCCAGTCGTGGCTTGATCAATCCTAATACCTTGGGCAGACACAATGTGCCCCAAAAATGAGATTTCTTCCTTATCCAAGATCACCTCATTAGGTTTGACAGTCAGCCCAACCTCCTTCAGATGATGCAATACCTGTTCCGGATGGGTCAGAACTATAAATCACAACATCGTCTAGGTAATTAACGTATATTTCCGCAGATAAGACGACCTTCAGATAAGACGAGGTACAAATTTTCATCGAAATTTTGTAGTGTAAGTACATATCTGGCATATAAGATGATCACCAAGTTACCGTATTTACCCAAATGCATGCCGGACTTTTTTCCCCCAATTTTAGGGCTCTAAAAATAAGCCTGGTACTTAGATTTGGAAGCAAAGCTTCAGGAAGTTCTGAAAAGTGCCGTTAGAAGCCACCATAAGTAGTTTTCTTTATTGGTGCACTTCGGATTTCACCCTTTGTTTCAGAGTTTGTGATCTGCTTTTGAACTTTTGTGCTTGTAGTGCTGCTTTGTATCCGATCGTTAAGAAGCATTTTTTTGTTTTTTGTTTTGATTACCTCGCAAAGTTAAAAAAGAGTAATTTCTTCCGCCAATACCACATTTAATCGTGTTGATGCACATATTATGCAGGTGAAAACACACGAAATTTCCCAAGAACAGAAAATAAATGATTTTGAAGGAAGCCGCAATTTTTGCATATAGCTCCAAAATATTTTAACCCATTCACAGCTCTGTACGTAAATATGCTCTAATTGTTTTCGTGCAACTCTGAATACCCATATTGAGAAATTATTTTTGACAAGCGACATTGTAAAATCAAGCTGCAGTGTAAATGATTCATTCTATTCCTGCTTTATGGCCTATAGGTTGTCATAAATACCATTGTCCACTCAGTAAATTAATAAACTTGAAAAGCGAATATTTAAAAAAATTGCACAAAACTGTTTTTGTAAATCTTTAAAAAAAGTTATCTGTAGCATAGCTTAACAAGGTTAGGTATAAGTTAAATACAAAGTTTTCTTTTTTAGTACGTGAAGGTGTGTACCATCTGAATCTACAGTTCAGAAACACTAAATCGATTTACAGTTATACGTTCGATATATATTATTTCAGGCCGAGCTACTTCAATTGTCAGCTTTCTTGTAAATTACCCCGAAAGCTGTAGTCTTAGGTTCCTGCTTAACTACATCATTTAAAATCATGACATATTCATAAAAATCCTAATATTCACCCACTCGATATGTATCATTTCAATACTTAACCACGTCAATATATATCATTTGGAGGTTGAAGCTGTGCCTTGCAGCCCATCTGCGAAACTACCAATTTCAGACTAAAGATTTTTTTTTTTTTTAATTTTTTGTACCATCACATAAGACGACCTCGGATTTGGGGGGTTTGTTTTATGATTCAGCCATCGTCTTATGTGTAGAAATATACGGTGTACACACATTTCAATTTCATGTTAACCAACACAGAATCCAACAACCTCAACAGCACCGCTGCTCCTGTGGCAAGCCCAAAGGGTACCCTATTAGACTCATAAATTAAAGTCTGTACAAAAAGCCATCAACAGTTTTGACTCCTCAGTCAATGGCACCTGGTCTGGTAGTAGGTTTGGTTTAGGTCAAGCACAGTGAATACCTGGGCGCCCAAAAACCAAGCGAAACAATTGTGTAGTTTCGGTAATGGGATGGATTCCAATACAACCTTTTGACTCAACATAAAGTAATTGATGAGTGGTAGATACCTGTTCCCATTGGCTTTAGGGACAAGAATAATGGGGAAGCATACGGCAATTCTGATGGCCAGATCACTCCATCCTTGAGTAACTTATCCACAATCTGACGCATCCTGGGCAGTGACAAACAGAACGGTGACTGCCTACCTTGGTCAGTTATTCTGATATGATATTCAATCTTGTTAGTTACCCCCAGTCGGTCTGTCAACATGTTCAGAAAGCATTCTAACAAGGCCACAAATAATTTCGCATCACTACCCGGGAGGCACCCAACCTCAAATTTCGGCCTCTCTCATGTCACATGTTGTCGGCTGAAACCGATGTGCACAAAAACTAGTTCTATGTCTCGGCTTAAAACTAAAATACAGAATCTTTTGAGCATAGTCGATTACACACCTTGTCTTGCCCAAAAAATCACTCTCTAACAACATGCTTAGTACTAAGTTCCTGATCATGAGAAATGTCCACGACCATGAAAACTCACCAGTTCTTAATCTGCATTTAATATGACCCACCACATCCAATTCCCGATCTGACACAGAGCGAAATTCTTTGGTAAAGTATCAAAGTGGTAGGAAACCCGCAACTTGCCGATTCTCTTCGAAAAACTTCAGAGTCATCAGTGACTCACTACTTCCCAAGTGAATTAGCCAACGCACCAGTTCTCTGCCAACAAAGGCACACATGAAGGTAAATTACCAGTAGGATTGACAGTGCAGATCCTCCTACGACCCTTTAGAGGTCGGTTGGGCTCGGGATGCACTACCTACTTCTGGCGTCATCAATTCATATTCTGCTGCCGCGGCACCTTATAATCCCTCACAAGATGTTGTGTACTGCCACAGCGAAAACATTCTCCCTGATATCGCTTCTTACCTGCCTGACTACCCCACTCGTGGTGATGGCTGCTCTGCCACCACTCACATCCAGTTACTGCATTTTTTTTTCATCGGCATATTCAAGATACTCTGTGCTAACAACTATCTTGTCCAGATCACCACCTGTCCTTCGGTGACCTCTAGACACGATGCGAGTCTTGCCGTCTGCACCCTTTCGATGTACTCACTCGAGGTCTCGTCCGAGTACTGCAGCCTGTAAAAATGTTCGTCAACCAGCTCCCTCGGCTTTCGGAACCCGAGGTATTTCTCGAGGATCCTTTTCCAGATTACCTCCAGTGACTCACTATCCTGTAATATGTCACCGATTATTTTCCCCAGTCTCCATTCTGTCAAGGGGTAAATCACCCGACAGAGAGTACCCTCGAAGACCCTCTGTGCCTTACCTCGTTCCTGCAACTGCACGGTTAACCACAATATCTCCTTAATGCGACCCAGGTCATTTATTGACAGGTAATGAATACTGTTAATAATAGGCAACAAGGGATTAGGTAGTTTATTAAGCAGATCTCCTTTCTCAGATTCCTTGATGAGGTCTTAGTTTCTGCTCACTGCCTGAGAACCTTTGCCCCCCCTGCCCAGGTCTCTTGCCAGCTAACCATAGACAGCTGCCACTGCTCAGAGATTACTTCATCATGTAAATTCTGAATGTCAGAGGCGTCTTTTGGCTTAATATATACCACCCGCAAATCACTAACCCGGTTTACTACATGATCCATCAGAGTGTAAATGCAAAATCTGAGAACGGGATAGAGTGGCGCCCTCTAAAAACTCAAGTCCTTCTCGAACTACCCCCAGCAAGGCCAAGCACGTGGCAACAGTTTGTGTGGTAACAGTAACCTGTCGATCCTGGTGTAGCATCCGGGGTTGTGACCATTCACAGGCGTGCTTCTGTAAGTGCTAAGAAACAGATGTAATGCCGTGTCAGCGAACGAGTCTGCTAGGCAGTTTCGTAACTGTGTCTCGAACGTGCACTCTACCTTGTGATACGACTGGAGACGAAAAGGTGCAGCTACAAAAATCTTGAAACGATGCCAATGAGAACTGCGGGTCAATATAGAAAATGACAGTGCACGGCAAACCTGTGTTCGTGAAAAGTTGTGTAAGAGTCCAGACAGTAATGTATGCTGAGATGCAGCACTTGCATATGATGTAGGGGTAGTCTGACACCACATGCACCACTACTGACAACATGGAATTACACAAAGGGCTGACAAAATCAATATGAATGTGATCCCACATGTGATCAAGAGCGGGCCAAGGGGCAAACATCTGCAGTAGCAGCAGTTCGATGCCAGGCATACTGTCGGCACCCCCATATGAGCCACTCGAAGGCAGCATCGATACCCGGCCAGTAGACAAAATGCCTCACTGGGACCTTAATGCGTGTCATAGCCCAGGGGCCTCTGTGGAGGATTGTAAGGACACGGGACTGCTCGGCCGGCAGGATAACGGTCTGGGGCTTGTCCGACTCTGTGGCGAGGAGGAGGGTGCCGTCATGCCGTCAAACACCGACAGTCGGTTATGGAGGAGGAAAAACTTTCAAATGACTCAAACTTATTTGCAGACAGGCACTCAGTCTAACCGTGTGACACGGAGCAGAGAATCGCACTGTGTTGTGTGCACTATACTATGGGCCTATCCGAGGTCTGCTGCAATTGCTCATTAACTTGGAAACAATTTCCTCCTTGTTGAAATCTGTTAAGCATGACAGCGCATCCGCATTGCCGTGACGTGTAGTTCAGCGATAAAGAATTTCATATTTGTATGTACTTAGAAGTAGAGCGAAATGCTGAAGTCATTGGGTGGTCCTGTTAGGGAGATGACAACGGGACCCGAGAAAGCCACAATTTATGGTCAGTAATGAGATGAAATTTGATGCCATAAAGAAAAACAGGAAACTTCCAGATTGCATAGATAATTACCAGAATTTCCTTTTCTATCTGCAAATAATTACATTAAGCAGTCACCAATGTCTTTGAGGCATAAGCAATGGGTTGCTATGATCAGTGACCATTTTGGTGTGACTAAGGTGCTCCAGCACCATGGCAGTTACCAGAATGAACTGTTTACCGGGCACGAAAAGGACAAGATACAGTGCGGATACGACCAGCGATTAGACGTGGGTGAACACTTTCTCGCACTCTGATGACCACACAAAGGGCGCATCTTTCTTTCGCAACTTATTTAACACGTGCAGGATCTATACTGCTTCAGAGAAAAATTTCAAATAATAGCTAATTTAGCCGAGAAGAGCTCGAAGTTCATCAAAATTTGTCTGGGTAGGAAGATGGGCGATAACCACCAGATGATCCTTTGACAGAAGGAGGCCCACATATTTGCCTTCAACCTGAAAGAAGTGTGACTTCTGCCACTTGCAGTCTAGTGACAAGGGCACGAAGGTTATCAAGTTTTTCCTGCTGGGCGGGGGGGGGGGGGGGGAGGAGGGGGGGCTGAGACAATTATGTTGTTCAGGTAATTAGCGCAACACGGAACATTGTGTGTGAGTTGTTCGAGGAAATGTTGCACGAGCACTAGCGATGCTGAACAGCAACCAAGTATAACAGTATACCGTATTTGCGCGAATATAGGCCGCGTGCGACACGAGATTATAGAAAAAAATATCTGGAGTATAGGCCACAGGTTTTTTAATTTTTATTTTATTTACTTTTTTGTATAATCGAACTTATTTCGTAATCAGAAACACAATGTTAACAAATTAATGTTCTCTTTTCAATAAATTCAAAACAAATATGCAAAACTAAATCAACCGAATAATAAGAAAGCAAGATGAGTGGCAGATCCGGGCACCGCAAGTGAGGGGACGCCGAATCGAGGCGTGTTACCGGGCGTTTCAAGTGTTGTACAGTGTAGGCGTGTGCTGCGAAAATATAGTTTTTTTGGTGTGTTTGTGTGTGTGTGTGTGTGTGTGACAATATTTTGGCTTGTAAGTGGTAGCGGAAAACAAACGTACGAGTTACACCGCCAAATGTAAGCTTCAGGTTCCTCAATCACAGTAACGGACATGGAAAATGGTAAGTTCAACGTAAATCTGACGCTGACGAAAAAAAGTTCAACGCTAGTGTGTAAGTGAGGACAAACTATTAAAATGTTCGAAGAGTCGTTGTGCATTTGAAGGGCTAAAATGTAAATATCCCCACGTTTGCTTGACTTCGTAATTCAAAACAGGAATTGTGGTTTTGCTGTTACAACAGAAATGATACAGTTGCAAGGCTGGAAAAATGCCCCGAGTTCCATGTACATCGTTTCATGGAAATAACCCCCAACGAATGTGAAACCAGCGAATCTGGTTGTAGTAAAATTCGTTATTTTAAAAAGTAGCATTGGAACTCAACATTCGCTCTCTTAACCTCCCATCACAGTAAAAGCACTCGCAATACACACTAAACTTGTATCGCGAAGACTAGCTTAATTGACTACATCAAATAAAAATCATTTGTGTGCTTAGGAAGTGTGTATTACGTACTATTTTTGTTTAAGGCCGCGCGGACGTGTTAAAAAATCAGTGATCTAGAAATCACTGTAAAAAAAACAGTCGTCAGTTTTTGTTGGCTGCGGTACAAAATGACACCATTTGATTTATATCGAAATATCGACTTCCACGAATTCCTGCGCTGTTTCCATAAACGTGTACAAAAACGTAGATGTAGTTTTGCGGAACTGTTACTGTGGCATTTTTGAAGACTATCTAGTTTATCACGTTTCTCAAGTTAAAATAAAAGTGAATGTGTAATTTTTAAAACTAATGACTCTGGGAAAAAGGGTGAGGGGAAATTGAATCTCGATTACAGGCCGCACCACAATTTTGTACAACAAAAATTGGAGAAAAAAGTGTGGCCTATATTCGAGCAAATTCTGTATACTGAGTAGGGTGAATAAACTGTTGGAACACTGAAACCCGATGAAGCAGTAGGAGAGCATCAGCCTAATCAATTTTTGAAAAACATTTTTGGAGAGTATTCATTGAATTGGATAGGAATCAACCAACAATTGGGTATTCAAAAAACGTTCAAATGTTTGTAAATCTATCAGACCAAACTGCGTGGTCATCAGTCCGTAGCTTACAAACTACTTAAACTAAGGTAAACTAACCTAAGGACAACACACACACACACACACACACACACACACACATATCCATGCCCCAGGGAGGACTCGAACCCCCGACGGCGAGCAACCGCGAGCTCCGCAGCGAGGCGCCTTAGACCGCTCGGCTACTCCACCACGGCCAACTGGGCATTAATGGTGGATTTGTCATCCCCACACATATGGAGATTCCATTACGGTTTGCAGAGGACGACGAAGGGAGTAGCCCACTGGCTGGAAGTAACACATTCAATAATGCCTAGAGCTTGTAACTGATCAAACTCTTCCTCAACGGCCGATTTCAGGGCAAAGAGAAGAGGCCACGGACGACAAAATTTGTGGACAACCCCTCAATCCTTTGCTGTCCCCACCGAGGTGAAAATAGAGATACAACCTCACGACAGAGGTAGTCCAGCTGCTGGAATGGGATAGAGTTGGACACGAAATGTATGGGATCCTTAACTTGAAAAGCAAAAGACGTGAACGCATTGATCCCAAAACTGTTCTCCGACCGCACACTGCCCACTGCCAAAAATTTAACTGCCCTCATGACAGACTTATATATGACTGATTGTAAATTTGCAGGAATGGCTAATTACCAGACCAAACGAAACACGGATTTGTGGTGGAAAGAGGTGGACGACCCATAGGGTGATACGTTTCCAGATTTTTGAGAGAGACAGAGGTTCTGTTATCACCTCGGAAATGGATCAGTTATTGTCGAATCAATGTACAACTGGCTGGGAATGCCGAGCTCACGGCCCTGCGCTGACATCACGCTATGGATATCTGTAAACTGTAGATGTGCAGCTGCGACAGACGGTGGCTGTGTGCCCGTGTTTACGGTACACCGCAGACGTAGACCACTGTGTGCAACGGCGGAGTCTGACTGCAACCTGTGCGAATTAGAGGAACGAGACAAAGGTGTCTGGGAATGACGTCGACATTTAGGAGAATAACCAGCTCTGCAATGTCTATAATTTCCTTGAACTGTTTTCATGCAGCCTATGACACTTCAAAAGGCTGAGCAATAGGCAAAACCATCTCAACTGTAGAATCTTCTAAACACAGTGACTCCCCGTATAACTTCTCCGCACGTCGCAAATGTGTGCGCGACTGGCCGCCGGACGACGGGCCGAACTCTCACAGTGCCGCCACAGTTCTGCGGCAATTAGGTCCTTGCGGCCGGCTTATGGGCCACTTGTGTGTTAACTTCCAAACCGTGTACCTAACTTGTGATAACGGTGATCGTACTATCAAATATGTTGCAAGTTACAATAAATTTATTGGCGAGGAGTAGTGTTCGGAATTCTGTGTGTTTATTCAGCCCACTCCACTGTCTATGGATTCGCAAACAGCTGCCACTTCCTCAAACTTTCAGCTCCCTCTGTGGGGTCAGTTACTTCAGACTATGGTCAATATGGCTCAGCAGCTGGTTACAATTACATTGGCTCGGGTAGACTGTTCGAACTCTGTTGCCTCTGTTGTTACGGCGTCGACTTCACCCGGCATGTCATTTGGTTCCACTGCCCGACAGGTATCTGCTCCTTTCCCTGTGTTGTTTCATGGGTTCAAGGACTCTTTGGAGGACTGGGACTCTTGTGAGAAATGGTTGCGACAACATTTCCTCACTTTTGGTGTCTTTGATACGGACTTGTGTAAAATTATTTTTCTGTCATGTATTTCTTCCTACAGGTATCAATTACTGCATCAGCTCGGCCCTCTCCAAGAACCGGCAGCCTTATCATTTGATGAAAAGTGTCATTTGCTGTCTGATTATTACCAACACTGTATGCATTTCATTGTAGCCTGTGTGGAATTTTATTGGGTGCGGAAGAAGACTAGTCAGTTCTTTCATGCGAGGGCAACAGAGCTCTGTGGCCTTACGTAGCTGCTGTTTCTCCCCACATACGAGGTTGCCCTGGTGCACAAGTGCTCCACTTGCCGTGCTCGCAGCCGTCGACAGGCTCGTGACACACAGTGCCGCCAGCCTCCACAGTGTGAATGGCCTCTTGTTCCACAATTTCTTCCTTCTAGCCCATTTTGTTTTTTTGATCATGATGGGGCCTCATGCCCTAAGTGTGGGGTTGTTTGCAACAGCTGTCACAAAAAAAACGCCATACGGTCTGTGTGTGATGTTCGCAGACCGATCCCACTGACACGGATATGGACGTTAATGTTCTGGGTAGTTTGCAGACTCACCCTACTAAGTTGTTCATTAATGTTCAGTTGTTTGACATATTTGTAACCTTTCAAGTAGTTGTAGGACCCTCGCTCTCTCTTCTGAATTACCACACTTAAGTCAGACTGGGTTGAAGCCATTGATGCATGTAGATTGGCACCTAAAAGACTACAATCAACAACAAATTTGGGTCTCAGGCTAGTTCATGGGCCCTACGGTTCACAGATTGGTGGTTTGCCCGACGTTTTTTGTGGTCAATGATACCATGACTTGTAACATTTTTGGTCTTGACATTTTTACCGTTTTTGGTTTCTCTATTTCAGAGTCTATTTCTTTTTGTTAACTAGAGTTGCTTTGTCGGGTATTAGGCTGTGCTTTCACTGCACACATCACCAGGAAAACTATGGAGCTCCCAAAATATTCTCTCACCCGACAGGTGCCAGTGGCTCTGAGGGACCGAGTCGAGACCGAACTCTACCGCCTTCAGGCGTTACAAGTAATTAAACCAATTTCCTCTAGTGACTGGGCTATCCCTCTTGTGATTGTAAAAAATCCCTCAGGTTCCTTGCCTTCATGTGGTGATTTTAAGGTTTCGGCAAATGCTCAATCTGCCGCAGATTCCTTCTGCCACACACTGATTAACTGCTTGCTATGCTCGTGAGGTGCTACTCTTTTTCTCAAGTGGATTTGACTGAAGCTTATCTCCAAATTCTGCTGTATGAAGACTCTAAATGTTTGTCAGCTGTCAAGACCCCTTTTGGTCTTTATCAGTACAAGTTACTGCCATTCGGTGTTGCCAGCACGGCGGCTAATTCTCAATGTTTCTTGGATCAACTTTTGTCTCCTGTCCCTTGCTGCATTTAAGGAACTTATGTGCGCTTTTTCCCTACTCTCCAGGCTGCGGGTTTCTGTCCGAGTCGTGTTTCTTTCGACTGCCTCCTCCGTACCTCGTGTTTTGAGATCTCTTCTGCTGGGGTCAACCCCGTTCTGGATCGAGAGGCTGCCATCGTTTCCTTGCCTCGGCCCCTGTCAGTTAATGAGTTGCGCGCTTTCCTGTGTAAAATCACATATTACCATAAATTTCTGCCCAGAACTGTTACGGTCACGCAGCTGCTCCACCGCCTATTGCATAAGGACGTGCCTTTCATTTGGTCTGCAGACTGTGATTGGGTGTTTTGTACCCCGAAAGAGAAACTGGTGTCTGCTCCGTGCTTAACTGCATACTCTACGGGTTTACACCTTGAGCTTGTTACTGATGCATCTCCGTATGAGGTGGGAGCAGTGCAGGTACAAAATACTATGATGGATCTGAACACCCCATTGCATATGCATCAAAAACTTTCCCGCCTACACAGCAATGTTGTTCACAAATTGAGAAGGAGATGCTAACCCTTATCTATGCCTTTAAAAAGTTTTGTGTGTACCTACATGGTGTGAAGTTTCACCTTATTTCGGATCATAAGCCTTTGGTGTTACTTTTCCACCACACAGTGTCCTTGCCGGACACGGCTGCACATCGGCTAAAGCACTGCGATCTGTTTCTTTCCCAGTACAATCCTGTGGCCCAGCACACTAACATGGACACCCTGCGTCACCTGCCTGCTGGCCTAGAACCTTGACCACGAAATATTCCTGTGATTTTATCTGGATGCTGAAGTTCACGCTATTGTGGATAGTTTCCCTCTTACTTCGTCTCAACTGTCGACTGCTGTTGTGTCCGACCGTGTACTTAAACAAGTTTTGCGTTATGTTCCTCTGCGCTGGGTTTCAGATCCCCTCGGAACTACTATTCTTCTCAGTTAAGTCTGTCAGAGTACGAGGGAGTCCGCCTTTTGGCCACGGAAGGTGAGTTGCCGACAGTGTGCCTCGTGGGCGCCTGCTCGCAGTGTGCCTCATGACAGGCAGCCCCCTGTGTGTCTGTTTCTTCCTGGCCTCCACCTCGACAGCTGTAGGAATGTATTCGTATTGATTATGTGGGCCTGTTCACGAATTCTTATTTTGTTGTGACGCATAATCCAATCTCCGCTATATTTTTTGGACCCCTACAATGTTCACAGCCATGACTACACAATTGTTTTCAAAGGTTTTTGCTATAGAAGGCCTCCACAAACCTTTGTTTCTGATAATGGCCCTCAGTTGACGTCGACAGCTTTTTGTGACTATTGTGTTCAGTTGGAGATTCGCCACATAATGTCTCTCCCCCCCCCCCCCCCCTTCCACACCCAGTCGAACGAGGAAGCCGGTGTGCACCTTTAAAGTGCAGATGCGGAAGTATGTCGTCTCCTCCTTTGTCGACAATGCAGTGCCGTGTTACCAGTCCTCCTACCGCTTCGTGTCGGTGGGAGATCACAGCTCCGCCAAACTACTTCACGGCTGTCAACCGTGGGCACTGCTGCACCTGCCGTTTCCACGGTCCCCAGAACACAGTCTCAATGAACAAATTACTACAAAAAATCAAACTTTTTATGACATCACGTTATCCGTATTCTTCCAAAATGACCCCCCCTTCTGATAACTCACAACACCTTTGTTCCGCCCCACCCCCAGGCCTCTAATAACTTTGTTTTCATTCATTTATTATTGTTTCACTACCACCACGTATCATTTCACAAGATTCACTTCCCACACATCACAAACATATCTGATACTACTAAGCTGCCACTTGGCAAGTCGCTCATTCTCACAGACATAACTCTGCCCGTACCACTTTGCTTAACGGTTGCATTTATTTTCTGCAGTTATTAACAATACTACCAGTTGTAAACGTGGACCTGCTGTGACAGAGACTCCTCTGCAGCTACGGTGAGTTTTATTGTATAAAGAGCATTCCATTAATTTCCATATTATACCCCTTTAGTCCCTAGTTATTCTACTTCAAATAGCCGTTACATACTTTGTATGTTTACCTCTTTGCAGGGGCACAATGACAAAACACAATTTAAGCTACTTCCACTATAGCTTTAAATAATTCTGTGGCTCCATCTCCACCCAAGTAAGTTCTGACTTTTCAAAATTTACTCACCTTAGCCACATTAGATTCACTGCCCGCCAGGTACACGGAGTGTAATAAAACAATTATCTGTTTCCAGTCTCATGATGCGCTAACAGCACAAAACACGTTATTAGAGTAATAAAAATATTGCAACAGAGACTGCGAATTATTTAAATACCTCACTTTACTGTATATGAATATGTTTTTTTTATTGTTTATTTTATTTTTATTTTTACTCCATAAATTGTAATAGTAACTTTAAGTATCCTTAGATGTAGCCATTTTTCACCATTTTTATCATGCCTCAGTAGATATCTATGACTGTAAAGGTACTTATAGTCATGAATGTTGTTGTCTCTCAGTCTTGTGAGTAATTCCATTATGAAACCAACACGATAATGCCTTCTATAATCTTGTTTCTGACACTAACTTTTGCAGAAATCTATGACTAATGCTTCCCACTGTTAATTCTACTTTTCTGGTAGGAGAAAGGAAGCACCGCCACTCCTCCAGCGCTCCCCCCCCCCCCCCTTACATGTCATAAAGAATTGTGTTGCTTTGCGGTTACATAAATATGCAATATTTTACCATATACAGCCAATTCTAAGAATTAGAATATAGTACTTAAAATCCTTAAATGAAATTTCCTAGAATTTCTGAAGTTGTGGTGTTTCTTTACTCTTATCTGTAACAGCGAAAATGTTTAGCTGATTGCAAAGTTTTCTGAAAAGGTGCTGTAAAAGTCCTTCCTAAAGCCTTGCATTATAAAAATGGATACTACCTACAGTTATCATTATAACGTTTTTAGTTGAAATAGAATTTTATTTGCAGTTTAATCTGGTCAAGAGAAGTTTGTCATTTATTTTTATATTTTCTTGGCAAGCAAGATTGGGAAACCATAAATATTTGTTGCTTCTGACAGCTACGAATCTTACAGTGATAAGATATAAAATGTGAAAAGTCTCTCACATCTCGACAGACTGGAAGTGTACAGTGAAGCAATGGAACAAACTTCAAAACATCAATGGAGCAAAACTGCAATCAGTGTTAAGTAAAATATAGGTGTTTTCAGAGAGCCATCGGTGTGGACTTGCTGAAATGATATTCCATCAACACAACTGAAAGCAACTAGTGTAGTAAAACCGAGTGCCCCACTGTCAGAAGTAAGGAAAACAATAAAATCTGCAGAATGTGACAGTCTAAGCAAAATGATTTTCTTGTGTTTGTGTGGGAGTCAAACGACATTTATAAAAATGAGACTCAAATGGCCACAAGACATTTGAAAAGCCAACTCACATACACAAATGTCATTTTCTGTAACCCCAAACGTTCTGTGTAAATAAAGGAATCATAGTGACTAACAAACATTGCTCAAATATTTGCAATCATTTCACAAATTTCCATACTGTAGATATCATCTGCATTTTTTTAAGGTTTCATATTGCTCACGGCTTACACCTAAACAGAGTGGGTAAGCAACTGGTAGCAAAACAAATTGTACATATTGCTACATCAGTAAGGGCAGCAATACCAAGGACAGTACTGGCAGCAACAATGCCACTAACACACCAGTTGCCTACTGCAGCACAAGAACCAACATTGCAATCAAACAAAGACCACCAGCATTAAACTCCTGCGATTCATTCATTCATTACGTGTCTGGTCGGTCAGCATTCCTAAAAAATAGCAGCTGTGATAGCTTTGTCATTTCCTTCGTAAACATCTTGTGTTGTGCATGGATTGTCAAGGAGGGGGCATACAAGTAGGTAGCTTGGATCTCCTTCAGTCCCACAGTGGCAAGAGGTGTCTGTGCTCACTGGAAGGATTTGTTTACTACTGCCTTTACAATTCTAGAAATTGTTGGAGAGTGAGGAAGAACATCTTTAGTACTTACAGTGGGCTCTTCTGCTACAATGTTCATAGGATCTGTGTGATATATTGAAATGCTTCTCCTGCAATTGCGCTAAAGAGTTGCAGATCTCTTGCACACATTTTCACATACTTTTCCAGACAAAAGAGTTTGATGAACCTAGACTGTTGCTACTACTGTTGAAATGAGTATTCAGAGAAGCTTTGCAGATATTCGCGTGGCGTAACAAGGTACTGGTACTAACATCACAGAAAGATGATAATTTACGGCAGCCACTACACTGTGCAAAACCTATAGATTCATTCTCACCGTCTACAATTGCCATAAAAAATTCCCATACCATTTTTTAAACAGGTGTAGACTCCCTCCACGCGTTTTGTGGAAACTTCTTTTTCGTATTTCACAGCTTTTCTACTCTTTGGACATCGATAGAATTTTTCCTGTTCAGTATTTATTTCATATGTAATAATGATAACATACGAAAACAGAAAATAGCTTCCCAGATAATAAAAACCTGCATGAGATGCCTACGCTTTAATTGCTAATGCTGAAGTGTGTGCGCGGCACCGCATTCACCCATTTTTGACACTGTCCTGGACGTGCCTTGGGCCTCGCGCACCGAGCTGTAGTGGGGCAGTCGCACGCCGTGTGGCTCTGGGGTGTGCCACCATCACGACGTGTCCCGCCGGCGCCGCACTGCGGCCCAGTCTTCTCCTCGCCACCACTTTACTCTTTGTTACACGAGAAAATACCAAGCGATGTATTGTACTGTACCAACTACTTTTATAACGAACAAAAATAACTTTCACTTGACAGAAATAATTGATCAAATATCTACTGTACACTGAATTTTGGTAATGGAAACTCACTGAAAGGGTCGTCTGCGCCTTCGTACAGTCTACATGTTGTTAACCCTTCATTAAACTGAATGAAAATTGTACATTATTGAGAAACTGTTTATCACTTCAATAACTTCTATAAATTCAATGTTCCTCTTAACACTTATTTGTTGACACTTGGTATGTAATGAGTTTTAATGTTGATTAACCCACTCAAAGTCCTATGCAGTTCAAGGGATTTCTGTAAGAAAAACAAACTTTTTTGAAAGGAGACCTATTACTTCTACAAAATTTAATTGAAAATTACTACACTTTTAGACAATTATGTTAATACTTTTCTCTCCCTACCCCACCCAGTCAAATAACTACACTTTTTTAGAAGAGCAAAGAATGTACGAGGGTGATCTCTGCCCCTTGGGTCCATAAGAATGAGGAATAGAAATTTTAAACCTTTCATACGAATATATTATTCAGTCTGGCTAGCCCGGCACCCACAGGTCGCGCCGTGTCCCCGCATTCGAAACTTTCCGCACATATGTTCCCGGCATGCACCTATTTGATCGGCACTTCGTCGATGGCTCAGTTCTGCTGACTGTGCCGTGCCAATTTATTAGAACTGACAGAATCTGGACAGGAGCCAGACTGGTGGTCATGTGGGCCAAGTTGCACCAAAAGCTGAACTACTACATGTCCCAGCCTCCGACCAAACTGCATCTCCTCCTTTGAGCTCTGATGATACCATAACATTTCCCTCCAATTTCAAGATGTACATTTAGGGATAGCATCGACCTCATGCTGTGTCCTATTTAGCATGATGTAATGGTTTCCTGTAATAAAAACCATTTATTTTTCTCCCAGATTTCACACTTATTCTAATTTAACTTAAAAGCCCACTCCTCGACCCTGACATCATAGCATACAACCACTTCAAACATTGTAATGTAATACCATCACTGTTCATGTAATACAAATAGATGAAAGCTGCAGCCATCAACAGTTTTAGTTTTAGATCAACTTTTTGCCTGTGATTTGTCTCACTCTGCATAATATGTATTCTGGTATTTAACAAAGTAACATCTGGTGTCTGTGTACATTATACAGGAAATTCAAAATCCACACATACAGGCAGCCAGTAGATTTCACCCTGGAATTGTTGAATTCATTAACAAAAATAAGGATTGTTACACGCATTCTGGTGTACTAATTTAACTGTATGTGACACATACCTGAACAATAAAGCTTTGTCACTGGTTTTCTAGATCTTTATTTTAAAACTATTTATAGATTTTCAAACAAGTAGAACATTGTGTGCTTTGCTTTGATAACATATATCTGAAGTCATGTTATATCACTAAGATCTGTTTCATGATAATACCCACAATAAACAATTAATAAATCAACTTCACTAATGAGTCGTAAAATTCACAAGTGTTCTTTAAGATTGAGGCAATATCTGTGTTCAGAAATATTATAACGAAAGAGGTAAGGACACACACACACACACACACACACACACACACACACACACACACACACAGCTGCAATGAGTGCATCTGCATCTAATATCAAATTTCAAATGTTTGTATAGCTTATGGGACTTAACTGCGGGGTCATCAGTCCCTATACTTACAAACTAGCTATGAACTACCTTATACTAAAGACAACACAAACATCCATTCCCAAGGGAGGATTCAAACCTCCAATGCAGGAGGCTGTGCGAGCCACAATGTGGTGCTCCAGACTGCTAGACTACTCCCACGCAGCAATATCAAATTTGCAAGGAGCCTTTTTTTAAAATGAAAAATTCATTTCAAATAAGTAATGCCACTGAACATACCTTCCTGAAAGCAGAGTATTAGGATGCAGTGTATTGCAGTGTAGGCTTGTCACACCTGTTTCATGACTTTTATTTGTTGCCACTGGCTGACTGACACCGTATCTTAAATCAAATGTGTGAAACTTGCAGTCATCTCCACCTTTCAAAACAAAACAAAACAAAATGTTTTCACATATAAACATGTTCACCTATATGATATTTTGGAGCAAGTAAAGACTAATTTTTATGATTATGGTAAAAATGAATAAGAGCAAATACATACTATCACTCTATTATGATTTATAAAACTGTTTACAACAATATAATTACAATAAAAATAAATGTAGAAACATATGAAGAAACAGTTATCACACAAAGTAGAAATTCCTAGCAGAATGTGTATTATTTAGGAGTCAAGGAGACCACTTCCTAAATAACACAAATGGCATCATAGATAAGCATAGCTGAATCCTTTAACAAGCTAAAATATATAAATGCCCATCCTGAAGCCGCTCCCCCTCCCCAACACACACACACACATCACTGGTTAATTTCTAAAACTTTTGGTGTTGGAATGCCTTGTCAACCATTTCCCCCTTTCCCTGCACCACAGAAAAAACATTGTGATAAAACTTGCAATCAGAGTTTTTTTTTCTTTCTTTTAATTATTTTTTTCTACAAAATACTGTTCTGTAATCAGGTTTTTAAACCATAATATCCTATAATAAAAAAAACAACAACATAAAAGCACAATGTTCAAAATAAATAACAACTGCTACTACCTGCCTCTGAACCAGTGTCACTTAGCACCACAGTTCTGCTTCATTAGTACTTTACTGGCACAAATTGGTAATCTTCATGACTATGACCTATGACATCATGTTTTTAACTGATGGCAGCCACAATGTTCAAACTGTTGCTTTGTAGCTGCTCTGTGAAGGTTTGCTCAGTATTAATCAACAAGGTATTTAGTGATTAATGAAGAATTCCTACTTCATCTGGGTCTTGTACAATTCCAATTTCTCACACCTTCATGAAAAGTTAATTCTGTGTGCCTTTTGTACCATATCAGCTGATCATAGCATCCAATCTGAGTTGATAACAATGCAAGACTCTTGTACAGGATGAGCAGCCAGTCTAAAATAGGTTAGGGAAATAATTCAAAATTTTATTCCAAAACTCCACCTAAGTTTTATGAGTGTTCTCCCAATGCGACATACGCCTTGACAACGTGACCAAACCTGTCCACCTTGGAGGACAGAGCCAGCCAGAAACAGTATTCAATGCTGACTCTAAAATCACGCCACCCTTCTGGCGTCCGTGCTGAAACTACTGACGTTTCCATACTAGCGTGGAGCCAATAGCAGACACCCAGGTTTGATCACGTGTGCTACTGCTGCAGGACTCTGAGGTGCAAGAATAACTTCCTTGGCTCTCTTCAGTTTGAGTTCTTGTACAGAGCAGATACACTCTAAAGGTACAGCCACTGTGCGGGGCGAATGGCCGCATGCCGTCCGCTCCCACCTAGCGGCTGTTTGGCATCAGCCACCAACTGTGTGAACCGTAACCATTACCGTAACCTTCACCTTTTCTGTTTTCTAATCCGTTTAGACTGGCACTCATTCATTACATCTGACCCCAGGGCGAGTCCCGCCATGTATCCCATATTTCGGAATATACCAAATATTAACTTCAATTTTATCTTTTATTTGCCAGTCAGCCATCCTTTCCTAAGGTGCCCACAAGCTTTCACCTCTCCGCCTTTCATCCTGACAACGCTTCCAACCCACTTTATTTATGCAGCACTGGAATGGGTTGTATAATTTTCCTATCATCAGTAGGATAAAGATTACGTGCTGTACACTCTAATGGAATATAGCTAAGGACAATCCTTATTAAAGGAGCTTTCAAATAATAATAATAAGAGAAAAAATTTCTGGTAGATACTGGAACACATTCTGCCCAAAATTAAGCCCTGACACATATGCATGCACATACAGAAGTTGTTACTCTACTGTGGAACAACATTCTTACAGTTGAAACATTTCTCCTTGAAGCAATTTCATGTTTGAAGAGCTGCAATGTGTAGTGATCAGTTAACACATAAATAATGATACCACCTCTTAGTGTGTTTCTTAATTTACACTTGAGATAAAATTTAATGATGGGGTGAAAGTTCCACTGCACTTACAAATGTAATGTGCAAGAGTATCAAAGCAACCTGTGCTTCTTTGTAAATATTATCAAGTGGATGCATTAGCATAAATATAATTTTCCAGCAATCCCATCTTGTCTCTATTTAAGTAAGCTGCTGCTGATATTATTATCTCCATTGCTACATAAATATTGCATGAATCACAGAAAGGGCTAATGTAGTTGCTCTGTAGAACTGCTACTGATACTGGCTTTTATGTTGAATCTTTGTCAAGTGGTTCTGAAAAGTAAAGAAAGTCCTATTGTTGTAACTACACGTCCGGTAGACTTAATATTCTAATAGTCACTGGAAAAATAAAATCTACCATATTTGTACTTAACATTTTCACATTATTTACTTTTCAGAACCACTTGCTTAACAGAAAAGGCCAAATTGGTAGTGGAGTAAATAAAGTTCTACAAAGCAACTACAGCAAACGACCTTTTCACTGCTGAAAATGGCAGATATTGAAATAACTGACAGACAGATAGAAAAGCAATTGAAATTAGTAAACTGAGGGAAGGCCACTGGTCTTGATGGGGTGAAGGAACTCACTCGCCTTTTAGCAGCAGTGTATCGTAGGTCTCAGCGAAAAAATCCAAAGGATTAAAAAAAGCTCAGGTCATTCCCATTTTCAAGAAGGATCACCGATCAAAGGTGCAAAATTATAGGGCTATACCTCTGACATTGGTCAGTTGCAGAATTTGGAGTACATTTTATGTTTAACTATTGTATCAATTATGGAGGCCAGATATCTCTTTTGTAGGAATCAAGATTGTTTCACAAAGCAACAATAATTTGAAACACAGTTTGTATTATTTGTCCACGAGATTCAGAGAGCAAAATATACAGGATCTCAGGTAGATGCCACTTCTGCAAGATGTTCAGAGCCATTCCACATCTTTGCATTATAAACAAAGTGCGAGCATACAGAATATCGACCAGATGTGTAACCGGATTGAGGCATTTCTAGCTAACAGACACAGTACCTCATTCTCGATGGAGAAAATTCTTCAGACATTAAAGTCTCTGGTGTGCTTCAGGAAGTGTTACAGGAACATTATATAAAAATGACCTTGTGGATTACATGAGAAGTTCAAGGCAACTTTTTGCTGATGATGCTGTCATTTATTGAGAAGTCACAACACTGGAAAAGGTTAGCAAAATGCAGGGCAATCTCTAGTCTACTGGTACTTGGTGCAAGAAATGGCAATTGAACCTCAACATAAACAAATGTAAATTGTGCTACATTTACATACGAAGAGAGGTCCTTTATTATATGACTGTGCAAGAGCAGGACACACACTGGAAGCAGTTACTTCCACACAATAGCCGGGAGCAGAGATCAGGAGAATTTGAAATACAACAGCCTTATAAAACGAGTCACAGGTAAGGCCGACGCCAGACTGTCATTCACTGGAAGAATCCACAGGAAGTGTAGCTCTTCAACAATGGAAATATGTTAGAAAACTCTCATTTGATGAGTGCTCAATTACTGCTCGTAAATGTGGGATCTGTACCAGGTAGGGTCAGGAGAAGATGTAGAGAAGATCCGACGGAGAGCAGCACACTCCTTTACGGGCTTACGGGCTCATATAGAAAGCACAGAAGGGTCACAGAGACAATTAGGAAACTCCAGTGGCAGAAGCTACGAGAGAGACATTCTGTATTGTAGTACGGGTTTCTGTCGAAGTTCCGAGTGCTTACATTTCACGAAAAGTCAACCAATATATCGGTTCCCCCTACATATACCACGCTAACCGAGGACGAGGGTAAGAACGGAGAGAGTAGGACCCACACACAGGCAATCATTTCGATCGTGAGCTGTACACGACCGGTAGAGGAGGAAGAGTCTACGGTACGCAAAGTACCCTCTGCCACACACTGTGACGTGGCTCGCAGAGTACAGGTGTAGTTGTCCAAGTTTCATCTGTGTGGTGCCTGGGTGTGTTATTGGGTCAGTTCTACAGTGGTTCTCTAGGAAAAAAAAAGATGAAGTTTTAGTGAAATTAGTAGAGGCTCTGGCTTTCAGCCAGAGGCCCGGCGGCACCGAGGCGGCCCGGTAGGTGGCGCACGGCTCGTGCTGTGCCCGCACTGCCGCTTCCTGTACCGAGCTGTCCGTGTGCGAGGGCCGCCGCACGGTGCAGTTGGACGCGGCTCGATTCACATTATCGAGTGGCACTGGCAAATGTCAGGCCGAGCTCACTATGACCCGCACTCACCTTAATGTTTTTTTCACTTTTTGAAGTAGACGATATACCCTCTGAACTGCTGACCTCGCTGGGAGAGCCAGTTGCAAAGAAATTGTTCCACCTGGTATGCAGCGTGTACGATACAGGGAAGTAACCACCACTTAAACAAGAATATAATATTCAAACAACTTACGGGTACGCTACCGGGTGACGTCATCGAACGCCGCCGATATTTCTACGGGAACACAGCCTACCGTTCTCGAGGCACAACTGCACTTGAGGAAGCCATGTGGAAGCAAATTTAATACCTCAGTTTGCAAAGAGTAAATGAAGATAACACATGCAGAACAAATCATTACAGAGTCACGACTACGGAAGATGACAAAACATCAAAAATATTGATAGTGACAATTAATCGACAGTGAGGCAGCATTATACCTGTCCCTTTGTTTTGGTGTTTGGTCATCTGTGGTTATGTTGACTCTGCAGTGACTTGTACTGTGTGTGTCATCTTCCTAGTTTACCCTTTGAAAAACGAGGTATTAAATTCACTTGCACATTGCTGCCTAGAGTGCAATTGTGGCTCGAGAATGGCAGGGTATGCTCCAGCTGAAATATTGGGATTCGGAACTGGAACAGATACATTTCCCATGGATGCCCAGGCTGTAGGGAAGGGACCGTTTAATATGGAAGGGATGGTAGCTGTCAAAGTGGAGGTACTGTTGTTTGTTAGTGGGTTTAATATGCACTGAGGGTTTAATATGGATTTAGACCCATGGATTTAGATTTTAATATTGATTTAGACCCTCTAACAAACAACAGTACTTCCACTTTGACAGCTACCATCCCTTCCATATTAAACGGTCCCTTCCCTACAGCCTGGGCATCCGTGTGAAATGTATCTGTTCCAGTTCCAAATCCCTCACCAGCTACAACAACAATCTATCCAATGCTTCCCTCTCCCGCAACTACCCTAAAGACCTCGTCCACAAACAGATTTCCCGAGCTGTCCATTTCTCTCCCTCCAACAACAATGTTTCTAACCCCAGACCACCCAGAAGCACCCCCTTAGTCACCCAGTACCATCCTGGCCTGGAATACCTCAACAAATTCCTCAAACAGGGCTATGACTTTATCAAGTCATGCCCTGAGATGAGATCATCACGCCAAACTGTTCTTCCCACACCACCCAGAGTAGCCTTCCGCCGTCCTCCCAACCTCGGCAACATCCTTGTCCAACCTTACAACATCCCAAAACCACCCTCCCTACCTAATGGTTCCTACCCCTGCAACCGATCCCGCTGCAAAACCTGTCCAATGCATCCTCCCACTACCACATACTCCAGCCCCACCACAGGAAAAACCTACCCGATTCAAGGCAGGGCCACATGTGAGACAACACACGTCATATACCAGCTGACATGTGTCCACTGTTCAGCCTTTTATGTTGGTATGACTACTAACAAATTGGCTGAACGGATGAATGGGCACAGACGGACTGTTCGCCTGGGGGACACCGAATATCCTGTGGCAGAACATGCCCTCCAGCATAACTCCAGGGACTTGGGCACATGTTACACCACACGTGCCATTTGGATTCTGCCACCTAACACCAATCCCTCAGAGCTATGGAGATGGGAACTTGCCCTCCAACATATCCTCTCCTCCCGCCACCCCCCTGGCCTAAATCTACGCTAACCCCTCCCCTTCCTCCATCCTCAGCTCACCTATTCATTATCCCTTCCTCTCTCTATCTTCCTCTCCCTACCACCCTCTCACTCTCTCTGTCTCTCTCTCTCTCTCTCTCTCTCTCTCTCTCTCTCTCTCTCTCTCTGAGTGTCTGTGTGTGTGTGTGTGTGTGTGTGTGTGTGTGTGTGTGTGTCCATCCATTTTCCCTGTTAATGAAAAACGATTAAGACAACCCCCCGCCCCTCCTACACCCCTCAGCATCATTCATTTCACTCCTCTTCTCTTTACTACTTGATCTTTCCTCTTTGGTTATATTTATCCTCTCTGGCATGGCTCAGTACATACATGCAGTATCTCTGACGTCCACACTCCCGAAACACCATCTTCATGACCTAGGTCGTGAACTACCTTTCCCTTCTGTTCCCATCCTTTCTTCTTCCCTTCTCTCCCACCTGATGAAAGAACTGTGTTCCAAAAGCTTGTCCTTGTTGTCTTCTTTTTTCTGTTTCTTCTTTCATGTTATCATCGGCGGTACAGCACAAAGGTAAGAACTGGCCAGCCATTCTATCTCATTTCAACAATATTTATCATCTCTGAGGAGAATTTTCATCATTAATCGATCATTGTAAAATGTGACACATAGCTCTAACCCACTTAACCACATATGTAAAAAAGGTGTTAGGTTTGTGTTAAAGAGCTTTTGTACAATTCTAATGTTATTATGGTAGTAATATCCTAAGCTAATGAATGTTTCAGTCTTGCCACGGATATGTAGGATTGTGGTATTGATTCCTTCCAGTTGCATTAATTTACCAATGCTAGAGAAACAACCTATTGACTTTGCAGCTCAAGCATTGAACTTGACACACAAAAATTACTCAGAGACTGAAAAAGACCACCTGGAAGTTACATTGTAGTGTCACCGTATTAAGAAATGTGATAACTGTACTTTGTATAACTGCTCTGTTAGTTAAGAGACTTACATACATGAAATTTTGGGCTCACTTATAATGTTACCCACAATAAACAGTTTCTACATTCTTCTGTAATACTTAACACACCTTCAGACCACGAATACCGACTGCCGGCGTGGCGCAGGGGATAGCGTCACGGACTGCGGTGCTGAAGGTCACCGGTTCAATCCCGCCCACTGGCAAAAATTTATGTCTTTGTAATTAACAATTCCAGAATGTTCTACATCTTTCTTATGTTCACTTGTAAATTCTACTTGTATCTTATGTTAACTGTTCTTCTAATTTCTGGTAAATTCTGTCTGTGTATAAATAGCAGAGCACTCTGCCTGAGAGTTCGTAATAAACGTGCTTTGAGTATAAGTGCTGTGATCAGTTGCCTTCGAAGTCAAGCCTGCTCCCATTTCAATGCGACATTGTTTGATGGAGGTGCCAGGTATCCTGTGCAACATCTGCATCACCGTGGCTCCGATTAGGCAACGTAGAAGCCGTTGCTTACACGGACTAGAACCGGAATACCAAGTACATCCTTCCGAAAGTCCGTATCTTCAGATGAACCATGGACACAAAATCAATGGTAGGCCAGCTGCACATCAGACACCCGGCGGTGTTCTCTGGAGACTCTGGACAGGATCCCAATAAATGGCTAAAAGGATTCGACCAAGTCACCAAGTACAACAGGTGAGATCATACAATGTGCTTGGCCAACGTTTATTTCTACTTGGACGGAACAGCCCAGCAATGGTTCAAGAATAACGAAGACAAACTGAATGACTGGGAAATGTTCCAGGCAGAACTTAAGAAGACGTTTGGAGACTGACAGCAACAAATCTGCTCAGCGGAAGAACAACTGAAGAACCGGACCCAACGACATGGTGAGCCGACACAGTCTTACATACAGAATGTTTTGGCCCTGTGTAACAGTGTCAATCCCAACATGACTGAGGCCGACAAAATCACGCACCTGATGAAGGGTATAGCAGAAGACATGTACCAAGACCTTCTGATAAAAGACGTCACTACGACAGAAGAGTTCATCAAGTGGTGCCAACGTATTGAAGAGATGCAACAAAGGAGAGTTGGATGCAAGAAGTATGACTGATTCGCCGATGTAGTCCCTATGGCCATTGTGGAAGACCAGCATGACATTGCTTCTCTCATACGACAAACTGTGAGAGAAGAATTACAACAGTGCATGACAGCCGGGACTATTAGACCAAACGATCATGAGATTATGGCCATGGATGTAAGCCATTTAAGTCATGAGGGAGCCGACGCCACTGAGGAGGAGGTATTTCAGACATTAGCTCCTGTCTGCCCCACCAATCGCACCAGACCTGAAGAATGGCCTCTATGAATTTAAAGTAATGCCATTTGGATTATGTAATGCTCCAGCCACATTCGAACGCATGATGGTAAACTTGCTTCGACACCTTAAGTGGACGACGTGTCTTTGCTATTTAGATGATATTGTTATTTTCTTGAAAAAATTTGAAGAACATCTGAGTCGCCTGTCAACTGTGTTGAAGTGTATTCAGACTGCAGGTCTCCGCCTAATCCAAAGAAGTGCCTCTTCGTCGCCAAGGAGATAAAAATCCTGGGGCACCTAGTCAATGGAGATGGTGTCCGTCCTGATCCGATAAAGTAAAGGCAGTCACAGAACTTCCAACTCCTCAGCACATTCGTGATGTGAGAAGTTTTCTCGGGCTGTGCTCATACTACCAATGTTTCATAAAAGGATTTTGTAACGAGGCACGTCCGTCACAAGAACTTCTGCAGGGAGACACCAGGTTTTACTGGGATGAGACAAAAGAAAGAGCTTTCTGGGCACTTAAGGAGGTTCTAACTTCCGCACCAGTGCTAGCCTTGTATGACGAGAATGCAGAAACGGAACTTCACACAGACGCCAGTGGTTATGGTATTGGTGCAGTGCTTGTACAAGTTCAGGAAGGTGCTGAAAAAGTGATAGCGTATGCATCAAGAGTACTCTCAAAGTTCGAGATAAACTACTCTACAACTGAAAAAGAATGTCTCGCAGTTATCTGGGCTATCAACAAGTTCCGGCTGTATTTATTTGGCAAACCATTCACCGTCATGACAGACCACCATTCTTTGTGTTGGCTGACTAGCTTCAAGGATCCATCAGGTCGACTAGCAAGATGGGCACTAAGCCTCCAAGAGTACGACGTCACAGTGGTATTCAAGAACGGGCGCAAACACAAGGATGCCGACTGCCTTTCGAGGAATCCATTAGTGGAACACAACAGTATTAATGAAATTTCAGCTCTCACTGAATTAGATGACGTTACAGCTGAACAGAGGGAAGATCCAACACTATTAAAAATGATAGTCCTTGGAGAAAGGAGAACCGACCAATGGAGAGTTCCAACTTATAAATGGAACATTGTTTAAGAGCAACTACAATCCACTGGGTCCCAAATGGCTACTGGTTATTCCAGCTCATCTCCAGGCAGTCATTCTCAAATATTTCCATGATGCTCCAATATCCGGTCATCTGCGATTCGTTAAGACCCTAGACAGAATCAGACGCAGGTATTACTGGAAAGGTCTCTACCGATCTGTCAAGCACTATGTGAGTCACTGTAAAGAGTGCCAGCAATGGAAACATGTGCTGCAATTACCTCCAGGGCATCTCGTACCAATTCCGCCGGCAGCAGCTCCATTCCAGCGAGTTGGGATTGATCTTTTAGGGAGGTTCCCGAAGTCGACAACCGGATAATTGGATAATAGTCTGCACTGACTACCTCACACGCTATGCTGTCACCAAACCTGTGCCGACTGCAGAAGCTCCAGAGATCGCAAAATTCCTTGTAGAAGACATTATTTTGAAGCATGGAGCACCACGTTTCATGATATCTGATCCTGGGAAAGTATTCCAGTCAAAACTAGCATCAGACATAATGTCACGGTGCGACATTATCCACAGAATGACAACTGGATACCATCCTCAGACAAATGGTCTTACGGAACGTTTTAACAAGACGTTAGCTGACATGCTGTCGATGTACGTCGATGTTGAGCAGAAGGATTGGGATACAATTCTGCCAATCGTGACATTTGCTTACAATACCGCAAGACAAGACACCACAGGCTTCACTCCGTTTTTCCTGCTCCATGGTCGTGAAGCTGAGACGACAATGGATACACTGTTCCCGTTCCAACCGGACGACACTCAGGGTGACTATGTTAAACAGCTCATCATTGCGGTCGAAGAAGCAAGACAGCTGGCTCGCATACGGACACTGGACGCCCAGGTGAAGGACCGTCAGCGGTATAACGACAAGCACCGACCTGTTGTGTACAGCCCAGGAGATCTGGTATGGATTTTTACCCCTGTATGGAAGGTTGGACTGTCAGAAAAGTTATTTAAGCGATACTTTGGTCCGTATCAAGTCATACGCCGCCTGTCAGATGTCACATACGAAGTTGAGGATTATGAGCCGTCGTCGAAACGTCAAAAATGAAGAGACATTGTTCACGTCCTGCGCAGAAGCCTTACTACGATCCTGAAGAGTAGGTAGACAACAATGGCTTCTCGTTCAAGGACTCTAAGGACGTTAATGATACTGATGAAGCCACGACAGGAACGTCTGTCGTTGATAATCGTGGAGAATGGAAGGATTCTCTTGAACTGTCATACAGAGGACCCATGACACGGTCAAGATCCAGGACATTGCAGCTGGTTCCACAGGGATCATAACAGTGGGTTGCTGTTTCTCCAGGAGAGGGAGCAATGCCGCAAGAGATCACGAACACCGACTGCCAGGGTGACGCAGGGGATAGTATCGTGGACTGCTGTGCTGAAGGTCACCGGTTCAATCCCGCCCACCGGCAAAAATTTATTTCTTTGTAATTAACAATTCCAGAATGTTCTACATCTTTCTTATGTTCACTTGTAAATTCTACTTGTTTCTTATGTTAACTGTTCTTCTAATTTCTGGTAAATTCTGTCTGTGTATAAACAGCAGAGCACTCTGCCTGAGAGGCAGTCAGTGCTGTGTGTATGTTGAGTTCGTAATAAACGTGCTTTGAGTATAAGTGCTGTGTTCAGTTGCCTTCGAAGTCAAGCATGCTCCCATTTCAACGCGACAATATATATAACTTCTAATTTATTTATTACTATACAACAACATAAGATTTCCATTGCACAGAACGTCAAGGTAGACCCGAAGAACTCTCAGACGAACAGGTCGATGGCCACTTTTGCAGCGAATAGTACTGTTTCTGGGCTGCCACACCTGCCCAATCCCTCGTACCTGCACACACGAGCGCGGGGCAGGAAGTACGTGTTTTTTCGTCACTTAACCTACTCTTAGGGTGAATCTGCATATCTCGAGGTGGAATGGAACTGCAGTGTAACACTACATTAGCTGTTACACTACAACATATCAACCTATATGGTACCGTTTTATGTGATTACTGAGCACAGGTCATGGGAGTCATTGTTTTGTCCCCATGCAAAACATCCAGACAAAAGGCACAACTGCAGTGGTGGGTGTTGCTTCTTAGTAAATACAGTTATGACATTCAGTTCAGGCACATTACAGAGTTCTGCTAACACCTTTTCTGATTTTCCATATGGCCCTGGCATACAGTTTGGTAAACACAAAATGCTAAGCAGTGTTATGTTTCAAATACGAACATGTTCCACAGCAGTTAGAAGAGGTTGACAGTATTAAATTCTTAAGATTACAACTTGACTACTCAGGTGGATGTCTTCATCAAGAAAAACAAACCAGGAAACTGCAGATCTGAGCGTGGAATATTCTATCCCTTAATCACGGTAAGTTAGAAAATTTGAAAAGAGAAATAGTAGGTCTGACAATGAATAAGAAAATAGGAATGTGGGTAAGTTACTATGAAGAGCACAATGAATGCATTATCATAGCAAAGATGGACATGAAGCCAACACCGAACACTTGGTACAAGTTTGTATTCCAGCTAGCTCTGCCGATGATGAGACTGAGGAAATGTATTAGGAGATAAAAGAAATTATTCAGACAGTTACAGGAGAGAAAAACTTCATTGTGATGGGCGACTGGAACTCGGTAGTAGGAAAGGGAAAAGATGGAAATGTAGTGGGTGAATATGGCTTGGGAAGAGGAATGAAACAGGAGATCAACTGGTAGAATTTTGTGCAGAGAACAATTTAATCATTACAAACACTTGGTTTAATCATCAAGAAAGAAGGTTATATATGTGGAGGAGACCAGGAGACACTGGAAGTGACCAGACACTTTATAATGGCAAGGCATACTTTTAGAAACCACATTTTAACACTGCTGGGCAAGTTAGGGCATAAATTAAGTAAAACACTTCATATAATCACAAAACATCTTTATTTTTATTGCATTTACACATAAAACTTAAGAAAATTTAGCTATTGGAACACAGATATGGAATTCTATGTAAGAACATAAACTTACGCAGTTATTATTGTTAAAATTATAATTCTTTTGACGTCCACCAATTTCAAGAGTCAAGGTAAATTTTATGAACAGACGAACGGAGTACCTATGGGCTCTCTCTTGTCACCTGTAGCAGAAGTCATTTTTAAGGAAGCTGCTGTAAGGTGCAGACACAAATGACACCGAGCGATTATGTCGGGCATCGGCCACGAGTGCACCTCCGGGAAACTGTGGCAAACACCAGTTCTCACCACGCGTGAGTGATTGACATAAACAGTGTTGAGTGTGCACTCGTGCCTGGTGTGTTGTTTACTAGGTAAGCACTTACCTCGAGGGGCGGAGGGTTGGTTTGCACAGCCAGTTGTAGCTGTTGTTACGTGTCAGTGAATATAACATTGGCGACAAGTGCGGTATTGTTTTCTGCATGTTTTTTCATTCTAAAGTGGTTGTTCATCTTCACACGATGGCTACTGGTACTTCTGATTTTCTTCTATAATGCTTCACTGAACAACAAAAGGTTTTTGCCATGGCGATTAACACTCAAAACCAGGTATTTGAATCTCTTGCTTCATCCTTCTCTTGTGGGTCCCACCCTCAGTCCACCCTGCATGTTATTTCGTTCCCTGCACCCCCTCTGACATACCTGCCACCTTTTCCGGTGTACGACGAGTCCGTAGAAGAGTGGGGCACCTACGAGAAACGTTTAAGGCAACATTTTCAGGCCTTCGATTGGTCTGACGGCACCTCATGTTGCGCATTATTCCTGCCGTGGCTATCACCTCGTACTTATTTGCTCCTTTGCCAACTGCAAATGGACTCGTGTGATAGCTACTCGTGTTGTGTTTTATTGCTGCAGGAAGCAGCCACAGCAGTCTTACCGGGCACGGGCCGTAAAACTCCACGGTTTAAGCAGTCATCGTAATTTTGTTACTGATGTGCATAAGGAATCAAAGGTTCTGTGACATTATTACTCATCTTGCCTCCAATCGTGAGCTAGCTCTCCTGTGGGAGAATCCTTCTCCTTTCGAGGTCCTTAACATCGTGCAGTGTTAAGAGGTCTTGTAGGTAGCAGCCAACCAAACTGAGGCTTGGTGTGAGGTGGTGGAAATTCAACCCACTTCTTCTCCCCCATTACAAACCGGGTCACAAGGGGATGACACGGTCACGACAGCTCGCGCACATCCGCAGCCCCAGCGCGATGGGGCCATTTCGCGGCAGTGGAAACTCGGGCCAGGAGGCGTACAGTAATGAGACCGGTTGACGATTCTTTCTTGTCCCTCCTGTATTGTTCATCATGAGAGACCTGATTGTCCCGAGTGGTGGGCCACTTGTTGCCAGTGCTGTAAGAAAGGTCACATTGCTTCCATTTATGCCTCTAAAATCCAAGATTCTGACATGGACGTCAATTGAGTCTCAGCGATTTCTGTTGCACCCAATAAGCTCTTTATTAATGTCACGGTTTTCCACAAAAGTTTGCATATGAAAATGAACAAGTGTGGCCATCACCTTATTAAATTCAAAGACATATTTCAATCTCGGTTATCCCTCTCTTTTACTAGTGTCACAGAAATTGCTCAGTTACAATAAACAATATATATCCCGATTCTGGGACAATTCTCAGCCCCTGTTATATACAAATCTGTCACTTGTAGGCTCACTTTTATTCTTGTAAACATTGCCCAAATGGACAACTTGTTTGGTCTTGACACATTTCGGGTTTTTGGTTTCACTATTTCTGACGAAGTCAACATTGTGCCTATCCGCAACTTTATGCGCTAAATTTTGTGCACTGTTTTCAGCGGGGTTGGGGCTATACTAATAATTTCCGAGCCCACATCACTATGAAACCCTCTGCCGTGTCCACGCACGACCAGTTCTGATTGCACTTCATGGCCAAGTCAAAGAGGAGTTGGACCGCCTGGAGGAAGCTGGGGTGGTAACACGAATTCCATCAAGTGAATGGACGACTCCCACGGTCATCGTAAAGTAAACCGTCAGGGCAGTTGCGCCTTTGTGTGGATTTTAAATGGTCTGTGAATGCTCAATCTATAATTGACACTTATCCATTACCACACCCTGATGAGCTTCTCGAAAAACTGGCGTGTGGACAGTACTTCTCCAAGATAGACCTCTCCGATGCATATTTGCAAGTCCCTCTCGATGCTGATTCTGAACATCTCTACGTCCTTAAGACGCCCTTTTGATTGTACCATATTTGAGGTTGCTACTCGGGGTGGCCAGCACTCTGGTTATCTTTCAGCACTTCCTCGAACAACTCACACAGTTGGTGTCGGAGTGTGTTAATTATCTCGACAGTATAGAAGTGTCCGGCACCTCAGCTGAGGAACATTTACATAACTTATGTGCACTTTTTACAGTATTCCAGCTTTCTCTCACTTTTCTGGAGCTTGAGGTTTCTAGTGAGGGCAGCAGCCCTTCCACCAGAATGTGTTTCCCGTGGTTTATCTCCCTCGGCCAACGTCAGTGTTTTTAGGAAATGTCATTTATTATCATAAATTCTTGCCGGGGCTTTGTCTATTGCAAAACCCCTGCACGCCTGCTGTGCAAAGGGACTTCATTCCACTGGTTATCGTCTTCAGAAAAGAGCATTTTGCACAATAAAGGACTCGATATAAGCGGCACCCTGCCTCGTAACCTGGCCTCATCATCTTAGCGACAGATGCCTCCTAACACAGGATCGGCCGGTGCTTGCTCATAAATATCCAGACGGATCCGAGTGCCCAATCACTTTCACTTCAAAGACACTCATTCCCGTCCGTACCAGATAATCCCAAATTGAGAAGAAGTCTCTTGCTATCATCTACGCTCTGAAAACGTTTCGTGTCTTTCTGTACGGCATAAAATTCCATCTCGTAACTGATCACAAACCACTGGTTGCCCTCTTTCATGCTTCGGCATCACAACCCGCTCATCGTCTTTAGTGTCGAGTGCTATCCTTACCTCGCTATAACTGTGCGATACACTTCCGCCCTACATCCGAAGACAGATGCACACTCCCCCCTTCCGGCTGGTCCAGACCCAGACTTTGTACAAGAAGAGTTGCTGTGTTCCCTTGTTGCCATTGCTGTTCAACAACCAGTGGACAGTTTTCCAATCACGGGTGCCACAGTGGCTAAGGCTAGTGCCGTAGGCCCCCTCCTCCACAAATTGATCAATTTTGTTCGACACGGCTGGCCTGAGACCCTCACTGACACCGGCATCTGACCCCATTTGGACACTGTTTTTCTGTTGTGGATGGCGTGCTTCTCCTGTACGCTGAGGAGGCCTCTCCTCTGGTCGTCATCTCATCGGCCGTCCGCACAGAGGTCCTCGAGCTGCCACGGTGTTAACCGTCACCAGCTTCGGATCGCCTGCCCAATGATTTTACTGGCCCCTTTCTTAATGCCTATCGGTTACTGGCCATCGATGTCTCCTCTAGGTTCCTGTATGTTACCCATTGCCTATCAACCTAAGCCAGGACAATTGTTTCAGCTTTGTCAAGCATTTTCTGAATTGAAGCGCTCCCCACCACGATGGTGTTAGACAACGGTCCTTCCGACCGGGAACAGAGCACGGCCGATTTGGGGGTTCGGGTGTCAGCCGAAACGGATCCCCGCAATCGTCACCAGATCTCGCAGCTGCCGCCCCTGCGACATACAGAAGACGGCACCCGTGCACGTCATCGCGACGAGATGCGCGTGTGTGTGGAAGATTGGGAGACCCCCATCCCCCGGCAGACACTCCTTCATCAGTCTGCTCCACTAACTGGTACACTCGCTACCTACAAGTTGTCCACCTCACATGGAGGTAGAACCTCTTCCTCCTGTGGGGGACCTATATCGTAGCAGGTACAGTCACCACCAACACCGGATGCACCTCCTCCTGCTACACCGCTACCTGTCACCAGGTCCTGGGCCCGAGGTGGAGATACAGCCCGAACCACAATCACCGGTCCTGCCGTACGGGTTGTCAGGGGAAAGAGGCTGCCGACACTGCCCGTGCCCCGAGTACTTCGGGCCCTACGCAACTGTGCCAGCCCGCCACCTCGATCGGAGGCCGGCAGACGATGCCGCCGCGGACGTCTCTCACTCCCGATCTTCCCCGAGGGGAAAGGAATGCTGTGAGGCACAGACGCAATTGAAGCAGAGCAGTTATGTCAGGCGTTGGCCACGAGAGTGCGCCACACGTGAGCAATCGACATAACTGAATCGAGTTTGCGCTCGTGCCCACTGTGTCGTTTACTAGGTACGAGATTACCTCGTGGGTGCTCGCACGGCTGGCACGTGCCCTGTGCTTCGTTGTAGTAGTCGTTATGCATCAGTAAATATAACGGAAGCATCGGAGGAAACAGATTTGAACGCAGAACCTTTACGATCGAATTGCTGGCAGACGTATCTCGATGACACCGTTATATGGCCAAACAGAAAGGAAAAGGTAGTTGAATTCCTCAATCCTCTTAACAGCCAAACAGCCATCAGGGGAAAATAAAATTCACTGTATAAATAGAAAACAATGGTTCTAATCCTTTTCTGGACATACTAGCTAGTGTACAAAACAACAACGAGCACACTAGGCCACAGAGAGCACAGGAAGCTAACCCGTACCGACTGGTACTTGCACAAGCAGTCTCATCACCACCCAGCCCAAAAGAACTCAGTTCTACCCACAGTAGTTACCAGGGCACAATAGATTAGCGATGACAATAATTTTGAAGAAGCGCTCACAAAGTTGCGATCGACATTCTGTGCCAATGGATACGGCCACATGTAATGAAGCATGTTGGTATTTATTTCCATCTGCTTCCATTACTGAACCTCCTGATACTGATAATAATCGGTACGAATGTAATTAGTCTATTGCGATTTTCTTTTCCACAACTTTTGCCATTCTTTTAGCTGGCAGCACCTACGAAGGCGGCCCAGTTTCCAGCCACTCTGCGCATCCCCCTCCACAATGTTCCTCCCGCATCTGCAACTGCTGGAGCTTGGCTGTAGCTCCTCCTCTCCGCGCTTCCCCTATCATTCCACCTCTATGTGCAGAGGAGGCTTCTTATATGCCACCCACTATAGTTGAAGTTATTTTCTATTTTGCATTCCAGAGATTTGTTTAATTGGCAAATTAGTTTATGCAAGAGGCGTATTGTTATAGTTTCGATAGTATGCTAGTTAGTATTTCTGTTATGGCTAAGTAAATTCTTTTCTCATAATATTAAAGTAGACATTATTATGTTACACAATAAAGGTTAGGAAAGTTTTGCCCTCATTAGTTTCTGTGTAATTACCATTTATTTGGAAGTAATTGTTTAAGAATCTATTTAACACTGAGTTGTTCCGACGGGCGTTACTGATAAGTCCGAGGCCGACCGTGTGTGTCGAAAACAAACACATTACCATTACTTGATGGTATTGTCTCTTGATAAAAATTGTTCAAATAAATTACTGTTGCTATCTGTGGGAGGACCGGCTAGTCCGTGCCTCCTAACATAATAACTGCTCCTGATGACTTTCTCTTGATGATACTTTCATTTCCCAATCATGATAACAAATATAATTTGCAATTACCTTTTAGTTGGATAAGTTTGAATTCAAGTTAACAGTGACTTTAAGGTAACCCAAATAACCTTTTATTATATCACTGAATTACATGCTTATTGGAATTCAACTCACAGAAGAAGAAGAATGTTCTTTCAACCAATCAAGGCTAAAGGTAATTAACAACAATGTCATTTTCCATAGAATATACATACATACATACGATACATAGAACTTTTCAACATGGTGTAACTAGATCACTGGTACAGTATCTCATTCTTCATTTATTCTTTTCTGCTGCACAAAACCTGTACAGAGTGGCCGGACACGACAGTTGTGTCTGTGTGAGTGTGTGTTTGTTTCTCTAACTGATGAAGGCCTAAAGGCCGAAAGCTATAATGATGTTGTCTGTTACGTGTGCCTTTCTGCAGCTCATCGGATGTCTCTGTGATGAGTAAGCAACCCATCCTTCTCAAAAGTATTATTGAATCCTTTCTGGAATTTCTTAGTTTAATCTAACAATATGTAATTTCCAGTGACATTATTTGAATGGTGTATAGGATACTTTCACACCATGTAAATGAGTCTAGTTTCATCTTTGATTGGAAGCACAATCCACACCAGTTAGGAGTATTGTTTTGAGTCTTGTTTCATGATGTATCTGAAGCATAACCCATGTCACTTTGAATTCCGATTATAAACAATTATGCAAAAGTTCTTCATTGTTATTCATATGGAAAGTGTTTCTGCCATATAATGAATTGATTATTAATATTCACTTCACACGAAGTGTACACCTTGAACTTTTGTATTCCGTACATGAACTGTGTAAATTTGTATTATTGATGTGTGGAATGTGGGAACTGGGTTGTGGTAATGCTTGTTAATCAGACTTGTATGCTGGCCATAAAAAGGGACAACTAGGCACTTGTTGTTATGGTCTTCAGTCCGGAGACTGGTTTGATGCAGCTCTCCACCCTACTCTATCCTGAGCGATCCTCTTCATCTATTCATAAGAACAGCAACCCACATCCATTTGAATCTGCTTACTATATGCATCTCTTGGTCTCCCTCTGCAATTTTTACCCCACACACTTCCCTCAAATGCTAAATTTATGATTCCCCGATGTCTAAGAATATGTCCTACCAAGCAATCCCTTCTTTTACTCAAGGTATGTCAAAAATTCCTTTTCTCACCAATTCTGTTCAGTACCTCTTCATCAGTTATGTGATCTACCCACCTAACCTTCAGAATTCTTCTGTAACACCACATTTCAAAAGCCTCTATTTTCTTCCTGTCCGCACTGCTTATCGTCCATGTTTAATTTACTGCACAAGGCAACACTCCACACAAATGCCTTCAGAAAGGACTTCTTTATGCTTAAATTAATATTTGATATTAACAAATTTCTCTTTTTCAAAAACGCTTTTCTTTCCAGTGCCATTCTGCATTTTATATCCTCTGTACTGCGACCGTCATATGTTATTTTACTACCCAAGTAACAAAACTCATCTATCACCTTCACTGTTTCATTAGCTAAACTAATTCGTTCAGCATCGCCTGATTTTCTAAGACTGCATTCCATTATCTTTGTTTTGCTCTTGTTAATGCTCATTCTATACGCTCTCTCCAACTCACTGTCCATTCCATTCAACTGCTCTTCCAGGTCCTTTGCTGTCTCTGACAAAATTACAATGTCATCAGCAAAACGCAATGTTTTTATTTCTTCATCCTGAACCATGGCTTATCAAACTGATGGTTTATAATTTTCACACCTGTCTGCGCCTGCTTTCTTTGGAATGAGGATTATAACATTTTTCTTCAAGTCTGAGAGTACTTCACCTGTCTCATACATCTTACACACCAGCTGAAATAGTTTCGTCATGGCTGGCTCTCCCAGAGACTTTAGTAGCTCTGAGGGAATGTCATCTACTCCCGAAGCCTTGTTCTGACCTACATCTTTCAGAACTCTGAAAATTCATCTCTCAGTATAGTATCTCCTATTTCATCTTCATCTACTTCCTCTTCCCTTCCTACAACATTGTCTCTAATGTCATTTCCTTTGTAGAGCTCCTCTATGTACTCTTTCCATCTTTCTGCTTTCCCTTTTTTGCTGAGAACTGGTTTTCCATCTGAGATCTTGATATTTGTAGAGCTGGTTTTCTAGTCCCCAAATGTCTGTTTTATTTTCCTGTAGCCAGTATCTACTTTTCCCCTTCTTATGCATTCTTCTGCAGATTTCCATTTAGCTTCTATCTAGCCACTTCTGCTTAGAAATTTTTCACTTCATGTCAATCTCATTTCTTTGTCGTCTTTACTCCATTTTGCCTGTTTCATTTACTGCATTTTTATATTTTCTCCTTTCATTGATTAAATTTAGTATGTCGTGTGATATCCAAGGATTTTTTGTAGGCCTTAGCTTTCTACCTATTTTGTCTTCTGCAGCCTTCACTATTTCATCTCTCAATGCTACCAATTCCTCTTCTACTGTTTTATTTCCCCCAGTTTCTGTCAATTGTTGCCTAAAACTCCCTCTGAAATTCTTAAGAACTTCAGGTTCCTTCAATTTATCCAAGTCCAATTTCCTTATTTTCCTACCTTTCTGCAGTTTTTTTTTTCAGTTTCAGCCGACAATTCATGACCTATAAGTTATGGTCAGAGTCTATATCGGCTCCTGGGTATGTCTTACAGTTAAAAACTTGGTTCCGAAATCTATGTCTTACCATTATAAAATCTATCTGGTATCTCCTGGTGTCTCCTGGTCTCTTCCACGTATATATCTTTCTTTCGTGATTCTTAAACCAGGTATTTGTTACAATTAAATCATGTTCCATGCAAAATTCTATCAGGCGACTTCCTCTTTCATTCCTTCTGCCCAGTCCATATTCACCTACTATTCTTCCTTCCCTTCCTTTTCCTACTACCAAATTCCAGTCTCCCATAACAATTAAGTTTTCCTCTCCCTTAATTGTCTGAATAACTTCCTTTAACTCCTCATACATTTCTTCAATCTCCTCATCATCAGCAGAGATAGTTGGCATGTAAACCTGTACTACTGTTGTCGGTGTTGGCTTTGTATCTATCTTGATAATGACAATGCGATCACTGTGCGACTCATAGTAGTTGATCCGCATTCCTATTTTCTTATTCATTATCAGTCCTACACCTGTGATACCCCCAGCTGATTTTGTATTTATAATCCTGTACTCACCTGACCAGAAATCCTATTCATCCTGCCACCAAACTTCACTAATCCCCACTATATCTAACTTCAACCTATCGATTTCCCTTTTTAAATTTTCTAATTTTTCTAACCGATTAAGCGATCTAACATTCCTTGCTCCGATCTGTAGAATGCCAGTATTGTCTTTCGTGATGACAACATCCTCCTGAGTAGTGCCCGCCCAGAGATCTGAATGGGGGACTATTTTACCTCCGGAATATTTTACCCGAGAGGATGCCATACAGTAAAGCTGCATGTCCTCGGGAAAAGTAACGGCTGTAGTTTCCCCATGCTTTAAGCCATCTGCAGTAGCTGTGTGGCAAAGCCACATTAGCTGATGTTACAAGGCCAGCTCAGTCAATCATCCAGACTGTTGCCCTTGTAACTACTGAAAAGGCTGCTGCCCCTCTTCAGGAACCACACGTTTGTCTGGCCACTCCACAATGTTTGTGGTTCATGGGGGTGGAACTGGGCACTAATAATTCATTAAAGCATCAGTGAACTGCAGTTCTGTGTGTCACCTACGTTATTTGTAGTCGCCATTTGTGACCGAGTGTTCCGATCTACGAGAACGTCGACAGGCAACCAACACACAGCTGCACGAAGAAACCCATAAAACTGCGACGAACTAAGGAAAATGACACAGAAGTCAAAGACTTACTGAGGACATGTTTGCCATACATTAAGGAGATTAGTGAATGCATTGGTAAAGTCTTACGATGAGCTGGCATCAAACCTATTTTTTCCAGCAATAACAATATTAGAGGTATCCTCACATCAAGTAAGAATCCCATACGAAAGCTGAATACTACTGGTGTATATAAAATAAACTGTGGATCTAGGACTGTACACATAGAAGAAACAGGAAGGCCTATTTATGTATGAATGGCAGAAAATGAAAGGTACAAATATTTAAAGCAGCACAGCAAATCAGTGGTTGCAGAACATGGGGACGATTGTGACCAAAATATAAACTTTAAGGATATGCAAGTGCTTTCTAAACAGCCATTTAAAACTAAGAGGAAACTTTGTGAAGAAATTGATATTAGTAAAGACCACTACAATCTGAACAGAGAAAGCACGAACTCTCACTGTCTCGGCTCCTAGTTTTGGCAGCATGGCAGGGCTTCGTGGAGAGCAGTACAGTGCTGCCACAGATGGGCTCTCCTGACAGTGTGGCAGCAACACCACTACTTAGAAGAACTAGGCTGACCAGGAAACCTCAGTTATCACCGTTACTTACCAATTACAAGCAAACAACAACAAGTGTACACCTTCCTATTTTCCACCAACCAGAACCGCCAATTCTAACACCATTAAGCGCATCTTCCTCCCATAGTTTCACCTATCAGAAACACCGATGCAAGCACCAGTAAAGTTATTCCTTCCCTCCTTGCTTCCAAATTTTAACCAATTAGAACTAACCTGTAGGTACAAAATTGGCTTTATAAGACAAGCACAGGTGGAAACAAGTCAGTATTCCCTGAGAAATGTTGAAAATATTTTATCATCATGATATGGAAAATAGCTCAGAAGAATTTTAATATTAAAAACAAAAATCTCTTAAAAAACAGTCTTCAAGTGTGGGCTTTAATTGTGTTCACATATTTTTAATTTCACGATATTCATTAGTTTTTTGTTTCTGAACATGTTGTTGATCCAACAATTACTGGTTCACAATCACCTTCACTCTCTTGGCATACATTCAGGATTCAGGACTGTCTGATGATTACTACAAATGTATCTGGCATATTTCATACATGAGCTGCTCTCATGAGCCCTGCTACAGAAAGAACAATGGTCAACACCTTCACGAATAGGCATGACAAGGTGTATGGGTTGTTCTGGAAGACCAAAAAGTAGCCTGGCTTTTTAGTTTTCTGCAATATGTGATGCTCAACACACACTCTTGCTAGAGTTAATCCGACTTCTTGCAGGTAATGACGGTGAACAACTTTATTTTCAGAGTTGTTCATGTTGTGAGATCATTTATCCCCATCGGAGTACTCAGAAATTGACTTAATTCACAATTTGTGCGCCCCACAACTCGCGGCGTGCCACCAGAGGCTGCACGGGAAACATGACGGGCCGACCGCTGTGAGAGGTCATACGAGGAAGCGGGAAGATACAACTGGGATGCCACCTGACAGGAAAAAGCACGTTCTAAGCCGGGCGGCCGAGCCGTTCACTCATTTGCTGTATAGTTACAAACCTGTACTGTGTAGTAAATAAAAGAATTTGAAGTCATAAAAGTGGCGACGAGGTTTTTACACCCACATGTGATGTAGCTTCACAATGGACGAGCTGCTTCGGGCTGTCTGTGCCCACTTTCAGGGTCGATCGTGGAACAATGACAACCGTCAGTAGCGGCCCTGTCCCCCCTGGTACCCGTGGTGCCACATTCAGTCTGGAGCGTGACCACCGGTATGCCGTTGTCGGTGACTGTGCCTCCGACCTTTCCACCGTTTGAGATGACTACTGACGAATCTTACAAGTGACATCTGCATCTATACTTCCTCGCTTTTTTGGTGCAGTATCTGGGTAAACAGAAAGCATTGTTTTTGTCACAGTTGTCCCCATCTATGCATTGTAGGCTACTCGAACTCCCCCCCCCCCCCCTTTCGAACCCTGTTGCACTGTCGTTCTCTGAAATGTATTCCCTTTTTTCAGGCTATTATGTCAAACAGTCCCGTGTAATGGCATCTAGGGTTGCCTTTCACAGGAGTCGAAAACAACTGTCACAATTGTACGAGGAATGGGGTACGGTACTTCGAGGTCTGGCAAGGTGTTGCCACTTTATTTCCAAACCTCACAATGATTCGTATGACGAATCAATGATTAGGGATGTGGTGATTTGCTTTGCACCAGACGCTGAAGTCTGCAGACAACTGTTACAGATCAAAGATCCTACCTTTATCGAAGTCGTTATAAAGCCACAGCATATGAAATTCTCAGTCAGATCAGTGGGCAGGAATTTCACCAGTACAGGTTGCCCTGGTATGCAGGCTGCTGACTGTGGCTCCGTCCACTCCGGAAAGCAGGACAACACTGCACACCGTGTTTACTGAGCCACCTGGCGAATGGCCATCTTGCCACGGCTGTTTTATTAAACATGACCACACTCGATGCCCTCAGCAGTGGGCAATTTGTTGAAATTGTCAAAAATGGGATCATATCACGACATTCTAATGTGCTAAAAGCAGTATACAGCAGTGGTTGAAGATACATCTGATGTTGACGAATCCCCTGCGATGGTCCACGATGTTATAGACATTTCCCGAGAGTCCTCCAAAATTCCTATTCAGCTTAAAATTCTGTGCCGCAACGTGTCCTTGTAAGTCGATGCCAGTGTGGTGGCTACTCTTTTAAGTACCACTACATACAAGGAATTAGGTTCCCCTCAGCTCGTCCTGGTGGTTACGAGGGTACGGCGATCAACAGACTGCTGCCGAATACAAATCAGTTTCCCTGCTGTTAACTTTCATCGTCATCAAATTAGTTTGGGTTAGACGCCTTCACAAGCTTTGGGTTTAGAGTGGACGACTCTATTCACTTTGTATCCGAGATGGTCCCGTTCGATACAGTCACCACTCTTTCCAACGAATTTGCTCCCCTGTGTTTTCCTGGACTGGGTCGGGTGGGCGGTTTTGAGGCTAATCTCCCTCTCAAACGGAGAGAGTACCAATATTTAAAAGAGCTCGGCCTCTTCCAGTCAGTACATGTTCTTCAGTTAGTCAGTGAAGGGGTTCTGTTCCTTGTCAGATCTACTGTGTGGACCTGCCCTTGGTGGTGTGGAAGCCTAGTGGACAGTTATAGCTATACGGGAATTTGAAACAAAAACTGAAATGCACATTGTCAGTTGGATAAGAACCCCATGTCTTGTCTGTAAGATCTGATTTCTAAGCTGGTGGGAGGGGCCTGCTTATCAAAGTTAGACCTAGCTGAAGCGTATTTTCAATTACCTCTGAGTCAAGAAGCTCTACATTGCTTGGTGTTGAACACCCACTTCGGAAAAAATTCAAATGTTTGTAAATCTATCAGAGTCAACTGCATAGTCACCAGTCCATAACATACAAACTACATAAACTAACCAAAGGATGACACAGACACCCATACCCGAGGGGAGACTCGAGCCCCCAATGGCGAATGGCTCTGCGCATCGCAGCACGGCACTCCAGTACATATGATTAATCAGCTGTGGCCCCCTTTCGGACTCTTAGAAATAACTGCGACTACTTTTCGGGGTTTCCAGCACGCCCAGGTACTTAGAGCAGCTTTTGCAACCAACAGATGCTTGTGTAAATTACTTAGATGATTTTATGGTCATGGGAAACCCCAGTGGCTCATATCGCCAACCTTTGACAGGTTTTTTTCTTCTTGTCTGATACTGGTCTCAAATGTAACTTGGTGAAATCCTAGTGTTTCAAACTGTGTACAGTATACAATTTGAAGGATCCATCAGGTCGGCTAGCAAAATTTGCACAAAGACTACAAGAGTATGATGTGACAGTGGTATTCAAAAACGGGTGAGAACACAAGGACACCAACTACATTTCGTGAAATCCAGTAGCCGAACACAACAGCATGGATGAAATTTCAGCCCTCACTGAGCTAGGTAACATTACAGCTGAACATAGTAAAGATACAACATTATTACAAACCATAGAGGCCTTGGAGAAGGGAGAATTGACTAAAGGACAGTTTCAACTTATAAATGGGACAATGTATAAGAGCAACTATGATCCACTGGGCCCCAAATGGCTACTGATTGTTCCAGCTCATGTCTGGTCAGCTATTCTTAATTATTTCCAGGATTCTTCAATATCTGGTCATCTGGTATTTGCAAAGACCCTAGACAGAATCAGATGCAGATATTACTGACAAGGTCTCTACCGATCTGTCATGCATTATGTTAGTCACTGTAAGGAATGCCAGCGATGAAAGCATGTGCTGCAATTATCTCCAAGTCATCTCATACCAATTTCACCAACAGCAGCTCCATTCCACTGGATTTGAATCGACCTTTTAGGTAGGTTCCTGAAGTTAACAGCTGGTAACCAATAGATAATAGTCTGCACTGACTACCTCACATGCTACGCTGTCATGAAACCTGTACCAACTGCAGGAGCCCCAGAGATCACAAAATTCTTAGTAGAAGACATTATTTTGAAGAATGGTGCATGGGGTGTGATGATAATATCAGATCAAGGAAATTTATTCATGTCAAAACTAGTATCAGAGGTAATGTCACATTGTGACATTGTCCACAGAATAACTGCCCACCATCCTCAGACATATGGTGTTACAGAAGGTTTTAACAAGGCATTAGCAGACATGCAGACTTGTCCGTAGATGTTGAGCAGTAGGGTTGGGATACAATACTGCCAGTCGTGACATTTGATTATAATAAAGCAAGGCAAGACACCATAGGCTTCACCATTTTTCCTGCTCCCTACTTGTGAGAGTGAGACGACAATGGCTACGCTGTTTCCGTTCCAACCGGACGACACTCAGGATGACTATGTGCAACACTTCACCACCAGGGTCAAAGAAGCAAGATAACTGGCTCACATACGGTCACTGGATGCCCAGAAGAAGGACAGCCAGTGGTATAACAAGAAGCACCAACCTGTTCTGTACAGCCAAGGAAATCTGGTATAAATTTTTACCCCTGTTAAACCATTGGGAAAGTTACTGAAGCAATACTTTGGTCCGTATCATGTCATACGCTGCCTGTCAGTGTCACATATGAAGTCAAGGATTACGAGCTGTCCGCAAAATTATTTTATTTTCTCCCCTCACCCGCCTCCCCACTCCATTCTTAAGCTGCATCTCGTTCTTCCCATTTAACCCATCCCCACCACTGTGACGTAACCTTTCTATCCCCTCCCCCTCCCCTCCCCTCCCGTCCCCAATTCGCTGCAGAGCGTGATTTGAAGTGCGGCAGTCGCCATCCCCACCACTGTGACGTAACATTTCTATCCCCTCCCGTCCCCAATTCGCTGCAGATCGTGATTCGAAGTGCGGCAGTCGGAGGTGATGGTTGTATGACTACGTTGTGTGCCTGTGTGATTGCATGAGTGTTCTATTTTCTGAAGAAGGCCATGGCCAATAGCTGAATGTGTTGTATGTGTGTGTCTTTTGTATGTGCCTGTCGCAGCTCGTCGCCACGTCTTTGCGGTGAGTTGTAATCTGTCCTCACTATATTATTATTTATTCACTAAAGGCTTTTCTGTATTTTAATTTGTCACACTATCTCAAACTGCTTTCTTTAACATTTTTGGGTCATAATTACACCAATCTTGAACACCTTTCTTACTTTTTTACATTCTTGGCATTGTCCAAAATCACCCCACAAAATACACAATTTTGAAAGTACCTCCATTACTTTGAAACTTTACACCAAACTCATGACAAACTGGCACAACACTTCTCACAGTGCCGCAGCCGACTGACCTCGTTGGTAACTGACACTACTATACTTCTACACCAGTCGCATCAACAGTGTTTCCACTCCATAACCCAGCGAGAACTTTCGACAATGAGACTGTTCATTTGATTATTGTATCGGTAAACAATCAATCCAAATGCAGGAGCACGGGACGCGGGAATTACAGTCTGATGAATGAAATAAGCAGTGCGCAGAGGTGAAAAGTGGTGCTAATTCATTGCTATACAGCGGGAAAGAGAAGATAAACCATATCGTCCGAAATCAACCTGGTGTCCAAAATCACCCTGTTTGACAGTACCTGTGTTACTTGTCACCGGTGTAAATATAGTGGGTGTTACAGGAGTAAAATGTCTTCCAATAAGGAAAGAGACTATTTTACCCATAAAAATTCTAGATAGAACTTTTAATCAAACCTTATTAGTAATTCCAAAAATAAATACCAATGTTCTGATGAGAATTGATTGGTTAAATAAGTTTGAAGTAAACATTATCTTCAAATTAGAGGTAATCGAAGGGAATGTCACAGATACATGTTTTAAAGGTATATTACACAGAGTGTATTTGGCCGCTACTAGCTGGCGAATTTGAAAGCAGCTGCTAAATTTGCTCCGTGTAAACAAGGACAGTGAACAAAGTCGCTGCTCCAAAACGTGAGTGTCTAAAGTTGAAGGGCGGGCTACTTTAGACGCTGGTCGTTGGCATCTTTGGTCACTCGCAAGTGTTGATCACTCAGCGTCATATACATGAGAGTATAAAGTAGCCACCAGTCGAGTCAAGATGTCGAAGGAAGTAATAAATACAGGCGGTGTGTTTCTCACAAGTCTTAAAAGAACAATCTACCAAAATCAAAACAGAAAAGTAGGAAAAAATAAAAGGAAATGGATAAGAATGTGGATTGGAAGGAGGGATAAATATAGTGCTTCTGCAAATCTTTTGAGAGAATTATCATGTGGAGATCCTTCTGCCTACAGAAATATAATGAAGATGAAACATTTTATTGTTTTGATTTTTGTTTTCAGGTTTTTGGTATCCATAATCCCCAAGACACCTTCAGTCTTTGTCATTCGTCAAGCAGTTGGTTAAATTGAGTGTCTTTAAGTTTAGTATTTAAATAATCATTTTTAATGCCCTATAATACTGCAAAACTGATAAATTTCCAGAAATTTGATTACAATGCCACTTCCTATTTTGTTTGGTGGGAAGCAGAACTGTTTGGTATCACCTAACCTCCAAAACAATGTGTCATATGCTATGTCACAGTTCAATTGCTTTTATGAAGACGCTAGCATCTGAAGTCACTGCGTGTCATTGTGTCATTGTATTAATTCGCTATTCACCTAAATTCAGCTGTGCGCAATTTTTAGAATTTTTAGCCTGGCATAAAATAAAACATGTAGTGATTTCAAAGGATAATCCATAGTCGAATCCCTCAGAAAGGGTCATGAAGGAAATCTGACATTTGTGCAGAACCTATTGTTCTCATAAGCACACAGCTTCGCCATTCCTAATTCGAGAATTTCAAGTAATATTAAATGAGTTACCCCTTATATCCACTGGTTTAACACCAGTGGAAATTTTGAATAAGAAGTTTGTTGGTGAACCTTTAGTAAGTTACTTTGCTTGAGCTCCTTGTCTTATAAAGAACCTAACATTAGTACAAGAAAATGTAAAAAGAAGCTTTGGAAAAGTCTGCTCAAGATAGGCCCAACTAAACAAACAAGGAGGCAATAGTTCCAAATTTCCAGGCAGGAGATTTGATATTAGTTCACAATTTCCTTTTACGTACGAGTGTAAAAAAGCAAACAAATAAGTTTCTTCAAAAATAGTGTGGTCCATATCTTATAGCCAATTTGCCCCATCCAAAGGCAGCTTATTTGATAGATCCTGACATGCAAATAGAAAAGCGATTGTACAATATAAATACACTAAAACTATATGTCCCCCCTCAGGATGATTAACACTCTTTGTTAATTAAGAGATTGAAAACCTCTAGGTAAGCCAGTCATCTGTTCTTTTACCTCCTTTTTAGTTTTCCAAAGAGCAGATTTATATTCTTATTCCATCCTACTTATCCATTTCATATTTCTCCAACTGTATCTTAGAGTTTAAATATATTTATTTGAGATATGACCGTTGAGAGCAACTGGTTCTGAGGAGCTACACATGCATGTAAGTAGCACCCGACATGGAAATGTAGTGTTGCCAACTTTATAATAGGAGCCGCCAAACAAAATTTGATGATCAAAAGTACATATGTAATAGGCTTATTTATGACAACTGAAATAAATTAATAAATAGTCTTTGATTTTTTAACTACTTTAGTAATGTAAAAATAAAATATTTGTATGTAGAAAGATACCTGCAATACCAACTGTTGTTAGTTGACACATAAGTAAAATTTACTGTAACCAAACAGCAGAACATGGCAAATGCGGTTCTGGATGTGAAATTATATTCATAACAGTTCATTATGTAAGGATAAGCTCTACATAGTTACTACGTAGTTAATAGTATGAATCTTTTTTACTATTAATTGAAAAATGATTTTAACTCAGATGGAAGTCTATAGCTTTTATGACATTTACCAGAATAATGACCAATCCCGATTTTGACATTATGTGATCATTAAGATTACGTAATCACAACCGCCAGTGGCAATAACTCAAACTGATATGTGTAAAAATTCTAAACAAGGGAATGTCTGAAGAAATGGTAGGGTACAGTATACCTTAATCGCAGTCTACGAGTGAAAGAAATTTTATTTTGTATTATTTTGTTTCTAATCTCAAGGCAGTTTTGTACGGGGTTTTATACAATTTTGTACAAAGGGGTGGGTTTGTATACATACACACACACAGTTACACGCATACTGCACAAACACGCAACACTGAATACTCATCATGCATTTCAGTAGTAGTAAATGGAGCTTTCTTTGGGGCATCCTGAAGGCGGTCTCACATGTCCATTCTGTAGTGGGGCCATCAACATCTTACGTGCCATCGTGTCGCTCTCTGGTGTGTTAGATGTCGTGCTGGATGGATCAGGGATTCCTGGGGTGGGGGGTGGGGGGGGGGGAAGGATGGGTTACCAGTATTTTGGGCTTTCTTCTTTCTTTATTTTCTCCAATTTATAGTCTTTTTGTTCCTTTTACTCTTTTACAGAGCACCTGTGTTTTAGTCCCCCTTCCATTTTGCATAAGTATCTATTGCTGTGACCCTTCTTATTTCTGGGTCAAGTTTTTGCTGTTGTTGACTACAGCCCTCACTGCATACTCTGAGAGGATTTTTACACACAATAATAACAGTACAATTAATACACACACATACAGGTAGGCCATAAATATAGTGGGGACATCGGAATGGAGTAGGATTAATGGTAGTTATTAGATGAAGGTATTAAGTGTGTCTCAGGCAGGAGAGAGAGATAATTATTCTTAGTTGGCATCAAGTATATGTTTTATTTGATAATATACTCACTTGTTAGGAGGGGTTGAAGCAGGTGTAGTTATACAGTATAGTATGTACACATATTGAAGAGATTGATCAGTAAGGAAAGTGTTCTGGGACTAGAGTAACACTGAATGGGAGTGAGGAAGGCCATGCCTAGGTAGCCCCTAGTGGGGGTGATGGAGGTAGTGGTTGTGCAGAGTGAGTAAGTAGAAGAAGCTGCTACTCATGGTCAGGTACCTAATGAAAGGGCCTGGGATGCCAATAGGATGGACCCAGCCCACTGGGAGGCGAACGGTGGACAGGCAAGTAAAAGTCTTGCTGTCATCTTTAATTTTGACCTACTAGAGGAGTCCAAGAAAAGGAACCATGACTTGCCTCTGAGCTTATTAGGGTAACTCTTAGTTGCCAGTTGAATGGTTTCAAGGACGCAAGTGAGGAAAAGTCCTCAGATTTTTTAATTTAAAGAAGTGCACTAATCCATCTAACAAGAAATTTGATAACTACAGTATGTGTGTGTTTATATATATATATATATATATATATATATATATATATATATATATATATAGACGAAAAATTCCTAGCAGGAAAAATAAAATATAAAAAATAGACGAAGATTACTCACCAGGCGAAGGAGCACAGGTGTGACAGCATCACAAATAAATAAATGAATACACACACACACACACACAATCGCAAGCTTTCGCAACCCAGTTGCGTCTTCAGGCAGTAGGGAAGGAGAGGGAAAAGGAAATGATGAGGGTTTTAAGGAAGGGGGTAAGGAGCCATTCCAATCCCGGGAGAGGAAAGACTTACCTTGGGGGAAAAAATGGAGGGTAAACAAATGCACACATGCCCACACATTCACACAGACACAAGTACACCTAGGCAGACATACTGTAGAAAGCAAAGAAGTTAAGTTATAGAAGTTAAGAAGTTAGACAGAGATACCACTTGAGGCAGAGGCTCTGTCCAGAGAACTGATGCAAAGATGTTAAGAAGGTGGGTGGGAATTCAAATTTAGCGGAGGTTGAGACCAGGTGGGCAACGGGAAGAGAGAATATGCTGAAGGGCTAGTTCCCATCTCCGGAGTTCTGAAGGATTGGTGTCAGTGGGAAGTATCCAGATAACCCGGACGGTGTAGCACTGTGCCAAGATGTGCTGGCCGTGCACCAATGCGTGTTTAGCCACAGGGTGATCCTCGTTACCAACAAACACTGTCTGCCTGTGTCCATTCATGCGAATGGACAGTTTGTTGCTGGTCATTCCCACATAGAACGCTTCACAGTGCAGGCATGTCAGTTGGTAGATCACGTGGGTACTATCGCAAGTGGCTCTGCCTTTGATCGTGTACACCTTCCGGGTTACGGGACTGGAGTAAGTGGTGGTGGAAGGGTGCATAGGGCAGGTTTTACAACGGGGGCGGTTACAAGGGTAGGAGCCAGAAGGTAGGGAAGGTGGTTTGGGGATTTCATAGGGGTGGACTAGGAGGTTACGGAGGTTAGGTGGGCGGCGGAAAGACACTCTCGGTGGAGTAGGAAGGATGTCATGAAGGACGGATCTCATTTCGGGGCAGGATTTAAGGAAGTCGTATCCTTGCTGGAGAGCCACATTTAGAGTCCGCTCCAGTCCCGGAAAGTATCCGGTGACAAGAGGGGCACTTCTGGGATTCTTCTGTTGAAGGTTCTGAATTTGGGGGGATGAGGTAGTAGCTCTGGCAATTTGTTTCTCTACCAGATTAGGAGGATAGCCGCGGGATGTGAAAGCTGTTAATAGGTTGTTGGAGTACTGGTTCAGAGCTTCAGGACTGGAGCAGACTCGTTTGCCACGAAGACCTAAGCTGTAAGGAAGGGAACGTTTGATATGGAATGGATGACAGCTATCATAATGCAGGTACTGTTGTTTATTGGTAGGTTTGATGTGGACGGATGTGTGGAGTTGGCCGTTGGACAGATGGAGGTCGACATCGAGGAATGTGGCATGGGATTTGGAATAGGACCAGGTGAATTTGATGGGACCAAAGGAGTTGAGGTTGAAAAGGAAATTCTGGAGTTCTTCTTCACTGTGTGTCCAGATCATGAAGATATCATCAATGAATCTGTACCACACTTTGGGTTGACAGGCTTGGGTATCCAGGAAGGCTTCCTCTAAGCGTCCCATGAATAAGTTTGCGTACGAGGGGGCCATCCTGGTTCCCATGGCTGTTCCCTTTAGTTGTTGGTATGTCTGGCCCTCAAAAGTGAAGAAGTTGTGGGTTAGGATGAAGCTGGCTAGGGTATTAAGGAAAGAGGTTTTAGGTAGGGAAGTGGGTGGTCGGCGTGAAAGGAAATACTCCATCGCAGCAAGGCCCTGGGTATGTGGGATATTTGTGTATAGGGAAGTGGCATCGATGGTTACAAGGATGGTTTCTGGAGGTAACAGGCTGGGTAAGGATTTCAGGCGATCGAGGAAGTGGTTGGTGTCTTTGATGAAGGATGGGAGACTGCACATGATGGGTTGAAGGTGTTGGTCTATGTAGGCAGAGATTCGTTCTGTAGGGGCTTGGTAACCGGCCACAATGGGGCGGCCGGGATGATTGGGTTTGTGAATCTTGGGAAGTAGGTAGAAGGTGGGAGTGCGGGGTGTCGGCGGGGTCATGAGGTTAATGGAGTTAGGTGAAAGGTTTTGTAGGGGGCCTAAGGTTTTGAGGATTCCTTGAAGCTCTGCCTGGACATCGGGGATGGGATTGCCATGAAAGACTTTATATGTGGTACTGTCTGAGAGCTGACGCAGTCCCTCAGCTACATACTCCCGCCGATCAAGTACCACGGTCGTGGATCCCTTGTCGGCTGGGAGAATGATGATGGAATGGTCAGCCTTCAGATCACGGATAGCTCGGGATTCAGCTGCGGTAATGTTGGGAGTAGGATTAAGGTTTCTCAGGAACGACTGGGAGGCAAGGTGGGAAGTAAGGAATTCCTGGAAGGTTTGAAGAGGGTGGTTTTGAGGAAGAGCAGGTGGGTCTCGCTGTGATGGAGGACGGAACTGTTCTAGGCAGGGTTCAATTGGAATGATGTCTTGGGGAGCTGGGTCATAGGGAGTAGGATTATTCTTCTTCGTGGCAAAGTGGTATCTCCAGCAAAGACTACGAGTATAGGAAAGTAGATCTTTGACGAGAGCTGTGTGGTTGAATTTGGGAGTAGGACTAAAGGTGAGGCCTTTGGATAGGACAGAGGTTTCAGATTGGGAGAGAGGTTTGGAGGAGAGGTTGATTACTGAATTAGGATGTTGTGGTTCCGGATTGTGTAGATTGGAGTTTTGAGGTTTAGGGGGGAGAGGAGTTGGGAGTGGGAGATTGAGTAGATGGGAGAGACTGGGTTTGTGTGCAATAAGGGGAGGTTGAGGTTTATTGGAGAGGTGGTTGAGGGAGAGAGTATTGCCTTTCCGGAGGTGGGTGACCAGGAGATTGGATAGTTTTTTGAGGTGGTGGGTGGCATATTGTTCTAATTTGCAGTTGGCCTGAAGGAGGATGTTCTGGACAGTAGGTGTGGATGTGGGAGAGGAAAGGTTGAGGATTTTGATTAGCGATAGGAGTTGACAGGTGTGTTCATTAGCGGAGTTGATGTGTAGGTTAAGGATTAGTCGGGTGAGGGCTATTGATTGTTCAGTTTGGAATTGGTATAGGGCGGGATGAAAGGATGGGTTACAGCCAGAGATGGGAACTTTTAGTGTGAGGCCCTTGGGAGTGATTCCAAATGTCAGACAAGCCTGCATAAAAAGAATGTGGGAGCGTAATTTGGCTAGGGAGAAAGCATGTTTTCGGAGGGAATGTACATAAAAATGGATGGGGTTGTTATAGGGATGTTGTGAGGGAGGCATAGTATATGGATGAAGGAGGAGTGGGAAATATGGGCTATGTAATAGGCTGCAATGAACAAATAAAAAATAAAACGTAAAAATAAGTGTAAAAATATATTTACATGTCAGGAGGGAGATGAAAGTGGGCAGAATTTCAGGTATGAGAAAAGAAAGGAAATAGGAAAAGTTTTTAAAATTTGTTGTTGATACTGTGGTCAACTTTAGTTATCAACAACGTAGTATAAAAGGGTTTGGTAGTGGTATGGCGTGAAAAAAGGGTTTAAGGAAGGTGAAAATCGGAAAAAGAACGAGAAAACTGCGTGAAAATGCAAGGAAAACGTCTAAACAGGATTGGTTATATGGTAGCAGATTACGATTTTGAGGCTGAAATAGTCTGACGAAGGAAAAGTGCAATCAAAACCAACGGAAAGTTGCTGAAATTGATCGGAAAAGTATTAAACATGAACAGAAATGTGGAAAAACGGGAATGGAAGCAATCGTAAGGTAACTAAGAAATGACGAAAATGGTTATAAACAATAGAGAAACTATTGTTAGGAAAGAGTGTTAACGATTTTAAACGAGAAAATTGAATGAGCGGCGTGTTACAGACGGAAGCAGGAGCAATGAAAGTGGTAAATATCAGAATAAACGTACTAATAGGAAAAGGTTTGGAAGAAAACGTATTGTTGTAAGAATTAGCGGACTATGAACAGTAAACAAAGGAGTGAATGTAGCAATGAACTGATATGTAAAATGTAAAAAAAAAGTGAATAAATAATGAATAATAAAAATAAAAAACCAAAGGGAAAGTAAGATGACAGAAAAGATTTCGAAAAGTAACAGAGCAAGGACGGAAGTAATTGTTGAATTCAAATATATGAAACGATTATTAAGACGAAAAATTCCTAGCAGGAAAAATAAAATATAAAAAATAGACGAAGATTACTCACCAGGCGAAGGAGCACAGGTGTGACAGCATCACAAATAAATAAATGAATACACACACACACACACACAATCGCAAGCTTTCGCAACCCAGTTGCGTCTTCAGGCAGTAGGGAAGGAGAGGGAAAAGGAAATGATGAGGGTTTTAAGGAAGGGGGTAAGGAGCCATTCCAATCCCGGGAGAGGAAAGACTTACCTTGGGGGAAAAAATGGAGGGTAAACAAATGCACACATGCCCACACATTCACACAGACACAAGTACACCTAGGCAGACATACTGTAGAAAGCAAAGAAGTTAAGTTATAGAAGTTAAGAAGTTAGACAGAGATACCACTTGAGGCAGAGGCTCTGTCCAGAGAACTGATGCAAAGATGTTAAGAAGGTGGGTGGGAATTCAAATTTAGCGGAGGTTGAGACCAGGTGGGCAACGGGAAGAGAGAATATGCTGAAGGGCTAGTTCCCATCTCCGGAGTTCTGAAGGATTGGTGTCAGTGGGAAGTATCCAGATAACCCGGACGGTGTAGCACTGTGCCAAGATGTGCTGGCCGTGCACCAATGCGTGTTTAGCCACAGGGTGATCCTCGTTACCAACAAACACTGTCTGCCTGTGTCCATTCATGCGAATGGACAGTTTGTTGCTGGTCATTCCCACATAGAACGCTTCACAGTGCAGGCATGTCAGTTGGTAGATCACGTGGGTACTATCGCAAGTGGCTCTGCCTTTGATCGTGTACACCTTCCGGGTTACGGGACTGGAGTAAGTGGTGGTGGAAGGGTGCATAGGGCAGGTTTTACAACGGGGGCGGTTACAAGGGTAGGAGCCAGAAGGTAGGGAAGGTGGTTTGGGGATTTCATAGGGGTGGACTAGGAGGTTACGGAGGTTAGGTGGGCGGCGGAAAGACACTCTCGGTGGAGTAGGAAGGATGTCATGAAGGACGGATCTCATTTCGGGGCAGGATTTAAGGAAGTCGTATCCTTGCTGGAGAGCCACATTTAGAGTCCGCTCCAGTCCCGGAAAGTATCCGGTGACAAGAGGGGCACTTCTGGGATTCTTCTGTTGAAGGTTCTGAATTTGGGGGGATGAGGTAGTAGCTCTGGCAATTTGTTTCTCTACCAGATTAGGAGGATAGCCGCGGGATGTGAAAGCTGTTAATAGGTTGTTGGAGTACTGGTTCAGAGCTTCAGGACTGGAGCAGACTCGTTTGCCACGAAGACCTAAGCTGTAAGGAAGGGAACGTTTGATATGGAATGGATGACAGCTATCATAATGCAGGTACTGTTGTTTATTGGTAGGTTTGATGTGGACGGATGTGTGGAGTTGGCCGTTGGACAGATGGAGGTCGACATCGAGGAATGTGGCATGGGATTTGGAATAGGACCAGGTGAATTTGATGGGACCAAAGGAGTTGAGGTTGAAAAGGAAATTCTGGAGTTCTTCTTCACTGTGTGTCCAGATCATGAAGATATCATCAATGAATCTGTACCACACTTTGGGTTGACAGGCTTGGGTATCCAGGAAGGCTTCCTCTAAGCGTCCCATGAATAAGTTTGCGTACGAGGGGGCCATCCTGGTTCCCATGGCTGTTCCCTTTAGTTGTTGGTATGTCTGGCCCTCAAAAGTGAAGAAGTTGTGGGTTAGGATGAAGCTGGCTAGGGTATTAAGGAAAGAGGTTTTAGGTAGGGAAGTGGGTGGTCGGCGTGAAAGGAAATACTCCATCGCAGCAAGGCCCTGGGTATGTGGGATATTTGTGTATAGGGAAGTGGCATCGATGGTTACAAGGATGGTTTCTGGAGGTAACAGGCTGGGTAAGGATTTCAGGCGATCGAGGAAGTGGTTGGTGTCTTTGATGAAGGATGGGAGACTGCACATGATGGGTTGAAGGTGTTGGTCTATGTAGGCAGAGATTCGTTCTGTAGGGGCTTGGTAACCGGCCACAATGGGGCGGCCGGGATGATTGGGTTTGTGAATCTTGGGAAGTAGGTAGAAGGTGGGAGTGCGGGGTGTCGGCGGGGTCATGAGGTTAATGGAGTTAGGTGAAAGGTTTTGTAGGGGGCCTAAGGTTTTGAGGATTCCTTGAAGCTCTGCCTGGACATCGGGGATGGGATTGCCATGAAAGACTTTATATGTGGTACTGTCTGAGAGCTGACGCAGTCCCTCAGCTACATACTCCCGCCGATCAAGTACCACGGTCGTGGATCCCTTGTCGGCTGGGAGAATGATGATGGAATGGTCAGCCTTCAGATCACGGATAGCTCGGGATTCAGCTGCGGTAATGTTGGGAGTAGGATTAAGGTTTCTCAGGAACGACTGGGAGGCAAGGTGGGAAGTAAGGAATTCCTGGAAGGTTTGAAGAGGGTGGTTTTGAGGAAGAGCAGGTGGGTCTCGCTGTGATGGAGGACGGAACTGTTCTAGGCAGGGTTCAATTGGAATGATGTCTTGGGGAGCTGGGTCATAGGGAGTAGGATTATTCTTCTTCGTGGCAAAGTGGTATCTCCAGCAAAGACTACGAGTATAGGAAAGTAGATCTTTGACGAGAGCTGTGTGGTTGAATTTGGGAGTAGGACTAAAGGTGAGGCCTTTGGATAGGACAGAGGTTTCAGATTGGGAGAGAGGTTTGGAGGAGAGGTTGATTACTGAATTAGGATGTTGTGGTTCCGGATTGTGTAGATTGGAGTTTTGAGGTTTAGGGGGGAGAGGAGTTGGGAGTGGGAGATTGAGTAGATGGGAGAGACTGGGTTTGTGTGCAATAAGGGGAGGTTGAGGTTTATTGGAGAGGTGGTTGAGGGAGAGAGTATTGCCTTTCCGGAGGTGGGTGACCAGGAGATTGGATAGTTTTTTGAGGTGGTGGGTGGCATATTGTTCTAATTTGCAGTTGGCCTGAAGGAGGATGTTCTGGACAGTAGGTGTGGATGTGGGAGAGGAAAGGTTGAGGATTTTGATTAGCGATAGGAGTTGACAGGTGTGTTCATTAGCGGAGTTGATGTGTAGGTTAAGGATTAGTCGGGTGAGGGCTATTGATTGTTCAGTTTGGAATTGGTATAGGGCGGGATGAAAGGATGGGTTACAGCCAGAGATGGGAACTTTTAGTGTGAGGCCCTTGGGAGTGATTCCAAATGTCAGACAAGCCTGCATAAAAAGAATGTGGGAGCGTAATTTGGCTAGGGAGAAAGCATGTTTTCGGAGGGAATGTACATAAAAATGGATGGGGTTGTTATAGGGATGTTGTGAGGGAGGCATAGTATATGGATGAAGGAGGAGTGGGAAATATGGGCTATGTAATAGGCTGCAATGAACAAATAAAAAATAAAACGTAAAAATAAGTGTAAAAATATATTTACATGTCAGGAGGGAGATGAAAGTGGGCAGAATTTCAGGTATGAGAAAAGAAAGGAAATAGGAAAAGTTTTTAAAATTTGTTGTTGATACTGTGGTCAACTTTAGTTATCAACAACGTAGTATAAAAGGGTTTGGTAGTGGTATGGCGTGAAAAAAGGGTTTAAGGAAGGTGAAAATCGGAAAAAGAACGAGAAAACTGCGTGAAAATGCAAGGAAAACGTCTAAACAGGATTGGTTATATGGTAGCAGATTACGATTTTGAGGCTGAAATAGTCTGACGAAGGAAAAGTGCAATCAAAACCAACGGAAAGTTGCTGAAATTGATCGGAAAAGTATTAAACATGAACAGAAATGTGGAAAAACGGGAATGGAAGCAATCGTAAGGTAACTAAGAAATGACGAAAATGGTTATAAACAATAGAGAAACTATTGTTAGGAAAGAGTGTTAACGATTTTAAACGAGAAAATTGAATGAGCGGCGTGTTACAGACGGAAGCAGGAGCAATGAAAGTGGTAAATATCAGAATAAACGTACTAATAGGAAAAGGTTTGGAAGAAAACGTATTGTTGTAAGAATTAGCGGACTATGAACAGTAAACAAAGGAGTGAATGTAGCAATGAACTGATATGTAAAATGTAAAAAAAAAGTGAATAAATAATGAATAATAAAAATAAAAAACCAAAGGGAAAGTAAGATGACAGAAAAGATTTCGAAAAGTAACAGAGCAAGGACGGAAGTAATTGTTGAATTCAAATATATGAAACGATTATTAAGACGAAAAATTCCTAGCAGGAAAAATAAAATATAAAAAATAGACGAAGATTACTCACCAGGCGAAGGAGCACAGGTGTGACAGCATCACAAATAAATAAATGAATACACACACACACACACACAATCGCAAGCTTTCGCAACCCAGTTGCGTCTTCAGGCAGTAGGGAAGGAGAGGGAAAAGGAAATGATGAGGGTTTTAAGGAAGGGGGTAAGGAGCCATTCCAATCCCGGGAGAGGAAAGACTTACCTTGGGGGAAAAAATGGAGGGTAAACAAATGCACACATGCCCACACATTCACACAGACACAAGTACACCTAGGCAGACATACTGTAGAAAGCAAAGAAGTTAAGTTATAGAAGTTAAGAAGTTAGACAGAGATACCACTTGAGGCAGAGGCTCTGTCCAGAGAACTGATGCAAAGATGTTAAGAAGGTGGGTGGGAATTCAAATTTAGCGGAGGTTGAGACCAGGTGGGCAACGGGAAGAGAGAATATGCTGAAGGGCTAGTTCCCATCTCCGGAGTTCTGAAGGATTGGTGTCAGTGGGAAGTATCCAGATAACCCGGACGGTGTAGCACTGTGCCAAGATGTGCTGGCCGTGCACCAATGCGTGTTTAGCCACAGGGTGATCCTCGTTACCAACAAACACTGTCTGCCTGTGTCCATTCATGCGAATGGACAGTTTGTTGCTGGTCATTCCCACATAGAACGCTTCACAGTGCAGGCATGTCAGTTGGTAGATCACGTGGGTACTATCGCAAGTGGCTCTGCCTTTGATCGTGTACACCTTCCGGGTTACGGGACTGGAGTAAGTGGTGGTGGAAGGGTGCATAGGGCAGGTTTTACAACGGGGGCGGTTACAAGGGTAGGAGCCAGAAGGTAGGGAAGGTGGTTTGGGGATTTCATAGGGGTGGACTAGGAGGTTATATATATATATATATATAAACCATATTTATTTAGGAAAGCACTTTTGTGTATAAAAGATAGTACCCATATCAAAGTGATGAATGTAAAAAATAAATACAATGTTATGACCATATTTGGGGAAGCACTTGTGTGTATAAAAGATAGTACTCATATTAAAGTGAGGTATATAAAAAATGAATACAATCTGATAACCTTAAGACTCTACTTAAATAAGGCAACTTTGTGCTCAAGAACATTCATTATGTGATCAAATTTGCCTTATGAACTGTATCATATTCAGTATAAGAGGACTGAGAGTTAAAGAATTAATAATTTATAATAATAGAAGAATGTTTTGTGAGAAAAATATTGACAATTTTATATTAAAACAAATAAACAAAAGTTATATAATCATCTGGGATCTTATGTCTAAGGGAAGGGGTATGTAGTGTAAAGAGTTGCACTACACCCTGTAACGTCACAGCTGCGTCCACCTAATCCTCGATGGGCGAAGTTGCTGTTATATTCTATTTGCTGCTTAATCATTTAATAATTGTTCCAATGATTTGACGGTATGGGATGTGGACAATTACTAGGTTGATCCATAACAATAAACTTTGTTAACTCCCAGAATGAAACTTTCACTCTGCAGCGGAGTGTGCGCTGATATGAAACTTCCTGGCAGATTAAAATTGTGTGCCGGAACCGGGACTCGAACCTGGGACCTTTGCCTATCGCGGGCAAGCGCTCTACCACTGAGCTACCCCGACACGACTCACGATGCCACCTCACAACTTTACTTCCGCCAGTACCTCGCCTCCTACTTTCCAAACTTCACAGAAGTTCTCCTGCGAAACTTGCAAGACTAGCACTCCTGGAAGAAAGGATATGGTGGAGACATGGCTTAGCCACAGCCTAGGGGATGTTTCCAGAATGAAACTTTCACTCTGCAGCGGAGTGTGCGCTGATATGAAACTTCCTGGCAGATTAAAATTGTGTGCCGGAACCGGGACTCGAACCTGGGACCTTTGCCTATCGCGGGCAAGCGCTCTACCACTGAGCTACCCCGACACGACTCACGATGCCACCTCACAACTTTACTTCCGCCAGTACCTCGCCTCCTACTTTCCAAACTTCACAGAAGTTCTCCTGCGAAACTTGCAAGACTAGCACTCCTGGAAGAAAGGATATGGTGGAGACATGGCTTAGCCACAGCCTAGGGGATGTTTCCAGAATGAAACTTTCACTCTGCAGCGGAGTGTGCGCTGATATGAAACTTCCTGGCAGATTAAAATTGTGTGCCGGAACCGGGACTCGAACCTGGGACCTTTGCCTTTCGCGGGCAAGCGCTCTACCACTGAGCTACCCCGACACGACTCACGATGCCGCCTCACAACTTTACTTCCGCCAGTACCTCGCCTCCTACTTTCCAAACTTCACAGAAGTTCTCCTGCGAAACTTGCAAGACTAGCACTCCTGGAAGAAAGGATATGGTGGAGACATGGCTTAGCCACAGCCTAGGGGATGTTTCCAGAATGAAACTTTCACTCTGCAGCGGAGTGTGCGCTGATATGAAACTTCCTGGCAGATTAAAATTGTGTGCCGGAACCGGGACTCGAACCTGGGACCTTTGCCTTTCGCGGGCAAGCGCTCTACCACTGAGCTACCCCGACACGACTCACGATGCCGCCTCACAACTTTACTTCCGCCAGTACCTCGCCTCCTACTTTCCAAACTTCACAGAAGTTCTCCTGCGAAACTTGCAAGACTAGCACTCCTGGAAGAAAGGATATGGTGGAGACATGGCTTAGCCACAGCCTAGGGGATGTTTCCAGAATGAAACTTTCACTCTGCAGCGGAGTGTGCGCTGATATGAAACTTCCTGGCAGATTAAAATTGTGTGCCGGAACCGGGACTCGAACCTGGGACCTTTGCCTTTCGCGGGCAAGCGCTCTACCACTGAGCTACCCCGACACGACTCACGATGCCGCCTCACAACTTTACTTCCGCCAGTACCTCGCCTCCTACTTTCCAAACTTCACAGAAGTTTGCCCGCTCTCTCCTAAATACATCTACTTCCTCACCCAAACAGCAACCCACACACCCACCTTCTACATGCTCCCAAAAACCCACAAACCAAATAAACCGGGACACACGACTGTGGCTGGTTACTGTGCTTCTAATGAGAGGATTTTAGCCCTTGTTGACCAACTCCTGCAACCAATTGTCCAAATTCTATACATTTGTATTAAGGATACCGACCACTTCCTTTGGCGACTGTCCGGCATCCCCACCCCTCTACCACCTGGCTCCCTACTTGTCACAGTGGACGCCACCTCACTATACACCGACACAACATATGCCCCAGGCCTTTCTGCTTTTGAACACTTCCTCTCCCAATGTTCCTCTCAATTCAAGCCTGATACCTTATTCCTCATAACCCTCACCAACTAGTTTTCCTTTGAGGTGAGAGTTTAAAACTAAACTCGTGGTGCAGACATTGCCCATTGCAAACACCTATGCCAAACTGTTTATAGGTCATCTGGAGGAATCCTTCCTAGCATCCCAAAACCCCAAACCTTTGGTCTGGTGCAGGTTTATTGATGATATTTTCATGAAATGGACTCGAGGCCAGAACACCGTATCCTCCTTCCTTCAAAACCTAAACTCCTTTTCTCCTGTCCACTTCACCAGATCTTCCTCAACCCACCAAGCTACATTCCTGGATGTCAACCTCCACCTCACTGGTGGCTTCATCCACACTTCCCTGAAACCTACTGATCACCGAGACTACCTACACTTTGACAGTTGCCAACACTTCCACATCAAAAAATATCTCCCTTACAGCCTGGTTACCCACGGATGGTGTATCTGCAGCGACAAGAAATCCCTCTCTCAGTATGCTGAGGGTCTCACAAACTCCTTCACAGACAAAAGCTACCCGAGAGACCTAGCCCGCAAACAGATCTTCCGTGCCAAATACCCACAAATACCAAATCCTCTCTCTACCACCAGTAACTGTCCACAAACGATCGCTCCCCTTGTCAGCTAGTACTATGCTGGACTCTAACAACTAAATTGCATCCTTTGCCAAGGTTTAGATTTTCTGTCCTCGTGCCCAGAAATGAGAAACATCCTGCTTAAGATCCTTTCCACCCCTCTGTCACCCTCCATAACATCCTAGTCCATACCTATGCCAGCCTGAAACTCAGCCCACTGCCACAGGGATCATATCCCGGAGGAGACCCCGCTGTAAGACCTGTCCAATCCAACCAGTGCCCACTTCCTATTCCTGTCCCGTAACAGGCTTATCCTACACAATCAGAGGCCGGGCCACCTGTGAAAGCAGCCATGTAATTTACCAACTGTGATGCAATCACAGCACAGCTATATTGACATGACCATCAACCAGCTTCCATTAGGATGAATGGCCACTGCCTAACTGTACCAAAAACAAGGTAGACCTCCATTTGGCACAGCGTGCAGCAGATCATTTGCTTGATTTCAATGGCTGCTTAACACCATAGGCCATCTGGATCCTCCCACCCACCACCAGCTTTTCTGAACGGCACATGTTGGAGATATCCTTAAAGTACAAGTGAGGACAAAAAGATTACCCGGCACCAATAATTTAAAGTCTAAAAATAGAGCATTGCACACGCTAAAGCTTATAAGTGTGAGTGTTGGCAACTCCAACAGTCTATGCAGCTTCAGCTTGCTGTTTACATCATCAAATAGAAGCAATACAATGGTTGAGATACAGTATATGCAAAATTCATCACACTTTAACTCACATACGATTTATTTTGAAAAACATTATTTGAGCACAAAGAAAAGGCTGAGTTATAAGAATTCCATGTGGGTACTTATATTACAATGAACAGCTTCTCACATGTTTCAGTGGCCGAGTGGATAGGCTGAATGTTTACAAATGCAGCACACACTTGTTCAAATCTCACTGGAATGAATTTATTTTTAGTTTTTAGACTTATTTAAAAATTAATTCATTAAAAATTGTGCAGTTGCATACTTTTATAGGTTTTCAGAAGATTCTATATGATAATAATTTAATCTCTAATCAGACAGACACGTGTTCATAGTAACAACACTGATAATGAAGGTATTTTGTTTGTAATTACTTTGACTGGCACATGCTGTGTCTGTAGTTTTCAGCTAAGAGAAACTTATCAGCCGATTAGCATACATCACAGGTCAGCTTCAAAATGTTCACGAGTGCACAATTGCTCTCTTTGAAAGTGGTGTTAGTGCATCTAAGGCAGAACATTGATGTTTCCAAAGCAAGGAGATGAATCAGACGATTAAGAAATAATGGTGAGGTAAGAAGTTGTCCAATAACTGGAGGACAATGAGTCTCTATTCGAAGAGAAGATGACAGATTGGTCAGAGCGGCTCAGACTGTCCCTTTCTCAAACATCTAGGAACTAGGAAGAGCTTCATATTTTCCGGGCTCGTGGAAAAATGCTCTCAGATGATTAAACGACTATTGAATCACGTCGCATCATACAATCAGAAAAGAACCAGTATCTGATGAGCAGGCAGTGGACAGACTGGCACTTTTGAGTTCCTGGAAAAATGTTGATTGGAGGAAAGAAATTTTCACCAATGAGTGCACGACTGAGTCCACAAGCAGAGGTCCTGCTCTTGTTTACCACACAGAGAGACAACAATATGATGCCCACTTTGTGGCTACATGCGCTAGAAGTGGGTGCGTAAGTGTGAAATGTCGGGGCTGGATTTCTTATATGAGTGCAGGGACTCTCTACATCTACATCTACATGGGATACTCCGCAAATCACATTTAAGTGCCTGGGAGAGCGTTCATCAAACCACCTTTATACTATTCATCTCACATTCCACTCTCGAATAGCACGCGGCAAGAAAGAACATCTGAATCTTTCCGTTTGAGCTCTGATTTCTCATATTTTATTCTGATGATCGTTTCTACCTATGTAGGTGGGAGTCAACAACATATTTTCGCATGCGGAGGAGAATGTTGACGATTGGAGTTTCGTAATTAGACCACGCCGCAGCAATAAGCGCCGTTGTTGTAACGATTCCCATCCCAGATCCTGTATCATTTCCGTGACGCTGCCTCCCCTGTATTGTACAATACAAAACGAGCTGCCCTTCTTTGAACTCTTTCAATGTCCTCCGTCAAACTCACCTGATAAGGATCCCACACTGGGCAGCAATACTCCAAAAAAAGGACGGACAAGCATAGCGTATGCAGTCTCTCTAGTAGTTCTGTTACATCTTTTAAGGGTTCTGCCAATAAAACGCAGTCTCTGGTTCACCTTTCCCATGACATTATCTACGTGTTCTTTCTAGTATAAGTATGAAGTAATGGTAATTCATAGGTATTTTGTGTTTAATGAATTTCTTTTCGTAATCATGTGGACGACTTCACACTTTGCATTATTTAGAGTCAATTGTCAGTTTTTACATGATAGTGATATCTTATTTAGATCATTCTGCAGTTGATTTGATTTTCAGATGGTTTTACTAGATGGTAAATGAAGGGGTCATCTGGGTAAATGAAGGGGTCATCTGCAAACAATCTAAGAGAGCTGCTTAGATTTTCCCCTAAATCATTTATGTAAATAAGGAACAGCAGACGACCAATGACTCTACCCTGTGGAACACCTGATATCACCTCTGGTTTAGTCGATGCTTTACCATTGATTACTACAAACTGTGTCCTCTCTGACAGGAAATCCACTATCCAGTCCCAAATTTGGGGTGATATAGCATAACCACGCAATTTCATTAAAAGCTGTTTGTGAGGTACAGTATCAAAAGCCTTCTGGAAATCAAGAAATATGGAATCAATTTGAGTACCCTTGTCGACAGCATTCATCACTTCATGTGAGTAAAGAGCTAGTTGTGTTTTGCATTAACGATATTTTCTAAATCCGTGTTGACTTTGGGTCAATAGATCATTCAGTTCAAGATAATCAATAATATGAAATATATTATATACGGCAGTTAAGTAAGGAACTATTTCTTCAGCTTTATTAGGTCGAAATCTTATGGGTTTACAGTCCAGACCTGAAGACTTGTTCTTGTCAAGTGATTTAAGTTGCTTCACTACTCTGAGAATATCTACTTCAACGTTACTCACTCTGGCCTCTATTTGTAATTCGAAATCGTCTTCTTTGGTGAATGAGTTTCTTTAAGCTATGTTTAGTAACTCTGCTTTTGTAGCACTATCATCAGCAGGATCACCATAGTTATCACGTAGTGAGGGTATTGCTTTTGTTTTGCCCCTAGTATATTTAACATATGACCAAAATCTCTTTGGGTTTTCAGTCAAATTTTGAGAAAGTTTCATTGTGAAAAGTATTGTAGGCATTTCGCATTGAAATCCATTCTAAATTACGAGCTTCAGTGTAGGATTGCCAATACTGGGGATTTTGTGTTCATTTAAATTTAGGATTACAATGGGAAGAATGTAGAGCTGGTGGAGGCTTCAAGTAAGATGGGGATAGATGTTTTAGCTGTTATTGATGTTAGAATAAGGGGAGAGAAAGAGGACGAAGTCGGAGAATACAAGTCTATCTGTCAGGAGTCAAAATAGGAAGAGCACAGTGGGGTGTAGGATTTTACATCAGGAAAGCAATCAAACCCAGCATAATTGCAATAAGGTTATGTAAATGAATGACTGATGTGGATAGATTTGGCCATCTCCAGTAAGAAAATTAGGATAGTGGCAGTGTATTCACCCTGTGAAGGGACAGATCAAGATGAGATGGACAGATTTTACAACACACTTAGTGATGTAGTTCTTAGAGTGAAGGATAAGGATAGGGTGTTACTCATGGGTGATTTCAACACCAGGATAAGAAATCGAACAGAAGGTAATGAAAAGGTTATGGGTAAGTTTGGAGAGGATATGGTAGCTAACAGGAATGGAAAACAGCTCTTGGATTTCTGTTCCAGTATGGGCTTAGTTATCACAAACTCCTTCTTTAAACATAAGGACATTCACCACTATATGTGGGAAGGAAGGGGGACCAGATCTATCATTGACTATATAATAACAGACTAGGAATTCAGGAAGACAGTTAAGGACACACGTGTTTTCAGGGGGTTCTTTGATGATACTGATCATTATTTAATCTGCAGTGAAATTGGTTTTGTGAGGCCAAAAGAGCAGAAAGTCAGATCCATGTGTAGAAGGATAAGAGTGGAGAAGCTTCAAGATAAGGAAATTAGGCACAAATACATAACAATGATCTCGAAAAGGTACCAGTTAGTTGAATGTAATGATTTACAGTCACTGGATGAGGAATGGTCCAGGTACAGGGAGACACTACTGGAAACAGCTAGAGAATGTCTTGGAACAGTAGTGTGTAAAGGTAGAAAGAAGCAGACAGCCTGTTGGAATGACACAGTCAAGGCAGCCTGTAAAAAGAAAAAGAAGGCATTTCAAAACTGGCTCCATACTAGAAATCAGGCAGACAGAGAAATTTATGTTGAAGAAAGAAACAAAGCCAAACGGATAATTGCAAATCCAAGCAGAAATCATGGGAAGACTTTGGAAACAAACTAGAATCTCTGGACCAAGCCTCGGGAAAACCATTTTGGTGTGTAATTAGCAATCTTCGAAAGGGAGGGAAGAAGGAATTAACAAGTGTTTTGGACAGTTCAGGAAAACTGCCAGTCAATCCTGTGGATGCCTTTGGCAGATGGAGGGAATATTTTGAAGAACTGCTCAATGTAGGTGACACGTTCAATGATGTATCAGATTTTCAGGTAGAATGGGATAGGAACGACGATGGAAACAGGATCTCATTTGAGGAAGTGGAGAAAATGGTCAGTAGATTACAGTGCAATAAAGCGGCTGGGGTGGATGAAATTAAGCTGGAACTTGTCAAATACAGTGGAATATCAGGTCTCAAATGTTACACAGGATAATTGAAAAGGCATGGGAATTGGGACAGATTCCGTCTGACTGGACGAAAGCGGTAATCACGCCTATTTTCAAACATGGAAACAGAAAAAATTGTGAACAACTATCGAGGTATCTCTTTAAATTGTGTTGTAGGCAAAATATTCTCACGTGCTGTTGAAAGGAGAGTGTGAGTATTAATTGAAGACAAGTTAGATGAAAATCAATGTGGGTTTAGGCCTCTTAGAGGATGTCAGGACCAGATCTTTAGCTTACGGCAGGTAATGGAAAAGTGCTATGAGTGGAACAGGGAATTGTATCTATGTTTCATAGATATGGAAAAGGCTTATGACCGTGTTCCTAGGAGGAAGGTATTGTCAGTTCTTCAAGATTATGTTATAGGAGGCAAACTTCTGCAGGCAATGAAAGGGCTTTAAGTCACTGTCAGGAAGCCATTAGAGTAGATTGCAAATTAAGCTCAAGGTTCAGGGTAGTTTCAGGGGTAAGAAACGGCTGTAACCTGTCACCACTGTTGTTCATACTATTCATGGATGATATGTTGAAAACAGTAGACTGGCAGGGCGGGATTAAAATAGGTGAAAACAAAATAAGCAGTCTCGCATATGCGAATGACTTAGTTGTAATGGCCGATTCGATTCAAAGATTACAAACTATTATTTCAGAGCTCGATCAGAGGTGCAACGATTATGATATGAAGATCAGCATCTCCAAAACAAAAGTAATGTCTGTGGGAAAGAGATTCGAACACAATGAGTGCCAAATAGGAGGAAAAAATTTAGAACAGGTAGACAGTTTGAAGTACCTGGGATGTATTTTCTCATAGGATGGCAACATAGTGTGTGGTGTCGCACAAGTACAAAGTGCGCGCCACCTACTTTCGCCGCGTGCCGCCATGCACACACGGCGCGGCGTTCTCACGACAGCCAGAAGCGCCCTCTGCGACAACTCCGCTCGTGGCCACCACTGAAGGACATCGTTCACTTCGGACTGAGATAGCAACGAGTTAGGACCTTCGTAATCAGATAGGCACCAGTGAAGACTTTGCTATTGTACAGGCACTAGGCAGGCCTCTAACAACTATGTATCAACATTCTGCAGTACTATGTAAAAGTTAAGTATTATTACATTCTGTGCAATATATATCTCTTTCTAATTTACTCTAGTGTTTATAGTTTCTGGCTGCTCCCCTCCGTACCTGCACCAGCGTGCTATTTTCGTTCCTGTGTCGGTCTCATTCCACTCGGCCACCGACACCTACGACGAAGTTGGGACACAAAAGTGGCGACGAGGAGTGATAGAACCTTGGATCAGCCCGCTTGCAGCAGCCAGACAGCAGCAGTCGAGCACGTAGAAATTGCTCCCGCCCACCCACCCTTATTATAACAATTTTGGGGGAACATATTCAGTTGCGTGTTTTGTGGACTTTTTTGTTGCAGAGTGTCCTCTTTCATATTGCATTTGTGTTTTGTTATAATTTACTTGTATGCGCGGCGCCTAATCGGTCAGCATGGCCACTACCCCGAACCCAAACTTAATGGAAATTATTCAGTTACAGACGGCGCAAATCACTCAACTACTGCAGGCCGTGTCGCAGTTGACGACACAGGCTGCTCACCAAAAACAACAGCCGCAGCTTCAGCAGCCCACACCTGCCGTCGCAATGCTTCCTACATTTCGCCAGTACAACGAACGTGAGGAAGAATGGAGCAACTATTTCGCACAGTTTCAAGAACTCGTCGCGGCTCATCAAATTACAGGTCAGAGAGTGAAGAACCTTTTCTTATCGATTGTGGGCCCCCAGACCTTCGTACTATTGCAAAAACTTTTCCCTCTCGCATCTCCTCGTGATGTAGACTTTGAACAAATTGTAGATGCACTGAATGCTCATTATGAGAGAAGAGTTCTTGTAGCCGCTGCACGATACCGATTTTTCAGACTTAAAAAATTACCACAGCAGTCACACCAAGAGTGGATTACGGAATTGAAGGGCTTAACCCGCCAATGTAAATTTACTTGCTCTTGTGGACTTTCATATAGTGACGTGATGTTGAGGGATGCGATTACGCAGAATATTCAGGACCCCAGAATTAGAGCAGCAATTCTGAAACAGTCTGACCCCTCATTAGACAGTGTACTGCAGCTTATAGAAGCGCATGATACTTTTGACTTAGCAGATGTAGAAATGCAAAGCCACAGTGTTAATTCAGTGCGCCGCAACGGTCGCTTTCCTAGCCGTAGTTCTCAGTGTAGCACTAGTGATTCTTACAATAGTACAGGCCGTGCTGAACAGACAGTGAACAGTAGCCAGTGTAAAAGTGCGACACAAAGGTCGCCCCATCGTGTTAGAAACAGTGATTTGAATAACGGGCGCCAACGCTCATTTCAGAAAAATGTACGTAAATCATGCCCCCAGTGTGTGTCTCGCCACAAGCGTGCACAATGCCCTACTCGCAACGCAACCTGTTATCAATGTGGCAAATCAGGACATGTAGAGTCTGTGTGTATGCAAAACAAAAATTCTAAGAACGGTGCCGTTAAGTACAGTGCTTCGCAAAATGCAAAAACGGTTCATACTGTAAATGTTGTACGGGCTGTGGAATTGAACAGTGCTTTCCTTGGATCTCAATTGCAAGAAAGTAGTTCTGCGCCTATGGCAAAACTTTATAGTGCACCACGTAGCAAGCGCCGACGAGCGCGTAAAACAGTGCAACGGAAAAGGGTTCGGGACAAGCAAAATGACTATGAACAGTGCATTCCTGTAGTGAAAATAGTGCCTTCTGCAACTTCTTATTGTAAAAGTGCCCAGTACTGTGTAGATAGTGCCAGTAGACTTGTTGTAGATACTGAAAGTAATTTTAGTGCAGTAGCCTCGCATTGCGCGGACGCCGATCCGGCGGTAGTGCCATCTAGTGACAGTGTTGTTAATCCCCTGCGTGCCGAATCTGCGCCGCTTCCTTCACTACGCGGCCCGCTCATACGCAGCACACAAACCGTAGCAGACGTTGCCCACATTCGCGCACCTGTCGAGCGCCGCAAGCAAAAACTGTTTGTGACTCTCTTCATAGAAAATAAGACGGTGCAATTTCAGCTTGATACTGGTTCCGCTGTCATATTAATAAATAAAAATACTTATGAACTTCTGGGTTCACCAAAATTGTCGCCGTCACAGCAAGTGTTAACAGCTTATACAGGTCAAAATATTCCCGTGCTAGGAACGTGTAGCCTGCCCGCCTCTTTTCAAGGTGTAACAAAAACAGTTGCTTTTGTTGTTCTTCAGGCCAAATCGACACAGAACATTTTTGGACTAGATGCTTTTGACTTGTTTGGTTTATCTATTCAAAGAGATGTGCTTCAAATTTCGTCAATAGTGCCTCAGGATAAAATCAATGTCTTGGGTGACAAATATAGTGACTTGTTTTCGCCGGAACTAGGTTGTGCAAAAGACTTCGTGGCACATGTAACTTTAAAAGAATCTGCAGTTCCAAAATTTCGTAAAGCTAGACCAGTGCCTATCGCCTTGCGTGATACAGTTGCCGAAGAACTTAAACGTTGGCAAGATAGTGGGATGATTTCTCCTGTTTCTGCGAGTCAGTGGGCCTCGCCTATAGTAATTATACCCAAGCCGTCAGGAAAACTTCGTCTCTGTGCGGACTTCAAATCAACAGTGAACAGTCAAACAATTGTCGACACTTATCCCCTGCCCAGACCTGAGGAACTGATGGACAAATTAGGACAGTCTCGTTTCTTTTCTAAGATTGATTTAGCAGAGGCATACTTACAGATTCCACTTGATGACGAGTCAAAAAAGTTTTTCGTCATTAATACTCACATGGGCCTTTTTCAATTTCAATGCCTACCCTTTGGCAGTTCTTCCGCTCCCGCTATTTTTCAGCGTTTTTTGGAACAGCTGACAGTTTCTGTACCGTGTTGTTCGAACTATTTAGATGATACTGTGGTATCCGGACGTACAGTTGAAGAACATTTAGCAAACCTGGAGTGCCTTTTCAAAGTTTTGACTACAGCAGGTCTACGTTGTAATAAAGCAAAGTGTTCGTTTTTTCAAACTGAAATAGAGTACCTAGGCCATGTGATTAATTCCCAAGGAATCCATCCTTTACAGTCACATCTTCGAGCAATCAAAGACTTGCCTCCTCCTAAGAATGTGCATGAATTGCAAGCAGTAATGGGAAAGCTTAACTATTATTTCAGGTTTATTCCCAATGCCTCTCAGATTGCAGCTCCACTGCACCACTTACGTAGGAAGAATGTTCCTTTTGTATGGTCTACAGATGGTCAGGTTGCTTTTGACAAATTAAAGTCTGCACTACTCAGTGATGCATGTTTGATTCCCTTTGACCCACAGAAGCCTGTAGTGTTAGCAGTTGACGCCTCGTCGTACGGTCTGGGTGCCGTTCTGTCGCATCGTATTGGTTCTTACGATCGTCCTATTGCCTTTGCATCCAAGCTACTGACGCCAACACAACAGAATTACAGTCAGATAGAAAAGGAGGCCTTAGCAATCATTTACGGCGTCACAAAGTTTCATCATTATCTCTATGGCAGAAAATTCTATTTGTTGACAGACCACAAGCCTCTCACGTCGTTGTTCTCACCCGCAAAGCCAATTCCGCCACGAACGTCACAAAAGCTACAGAGATGGTCCTTAATACTGTCTAATTATCAGTATGTACTGACCTACCACTAAACACGCCAACGCGGAGACACTTTCCCGACTTCCGGTTGGCCAGGATGTGTCGTTTGATTCTTCAGAAATGGCATGTTGTCAGATAGACTCCAGAGATGCTTCCACTGTCGCAGACTTTCCTTTGAACTCTCGTCGGGTTGCACAGGAAACAGCTGCGGATGCAGACCTAAGTGTGGTAGCACGTTTTGTTCGCTTTGGTTGGCCTGCCAGAGCCAAAGACATTGATCGGCCTCTGGTTCGACGTTATTTTGCACAACGTCATGCATTATCTTTAAGTCAGGGTGTACTGTTGTTGCATACCGACAACGACCAAGCAAGAGTGATTGTTCCTCGTTCCCTGCAACGAGAAGTGTTACGCCTCCTGCATCAAGGACATTGGGGCATTGTTAGGACAAAGCAATTGGCCAGACGTCATTGTACCTGGGTTGGTATGGACGCTCAGATAGAGAGCATGACGTCACAGTGTACTGTTTGTGCGGAGCATCAGGCGGCTCCTCCGCAACGTTTCTCAGACTGGCCACGCCCCAAGGGACCATGGCAACGTTTACACATTGACTTTGCCAGACCTTTCTGGTTAATTGTTGTAGACGCTTTCAGCAAGTTTCCTTTCGTGATTGCCATGAACTCAACGACGGCGTCTAGTACAATCAGTGCCTTAACATCAGTGTTTTGCATCGAAGGTTTGCCTGAAACTATCGTCAGTGACAATGGACCTCAGTTTGTTAGTGCGGAATTTCAACAGTTTTGTCGTGTGAATGGCATTCAGCATATCACCACCGCACCTTTTCACCCTCAGTCCAATGGTGAAGCAGAACGTTTCGTTCGAACATTCAAGTCTCACATGGAGAAGATGAAAGGTCAGCACTCCAGGCAGCAAGCTCTTCAAATTTTCCTGTCTACGTATCGGTGCATGCCACGTGACGGCCCGTCTCCTGCCGAGCTGCTACACGGCCGCCGTCACCGCACTCTCCTTCACCTGCTGCAGCCTCCCACGCACCGAGTCGGTTCGTATGGCGCTACGTGTTTTCAGGTTTCCACGCTGGTGCTGTACAGGGTGTTTGCTGGAAACAAGAAAAGACTATGGATGCCGGGCATCATTCAGCGCGTGCTCGGTCGCAATATGTATGTTGTACGTTCTTCCACAGGGTCGGAGCTGCGGCGCCACGCAAACCAATTGCGTCTGCATAGGCCGCGCAATACTGTCTCCGGTTTCTTGATTCCAGACCCAGTTCACCACCAGGGAGCACAACCACATCATTCGTCCCCGGACTACGAGATCGTCCCGATGGAGATTGACGCAACGCCGCCGCTGTCGCCGCCGCAGATGACAGCGTCACCGCGAGGGACTCCGGGACCGTGCGTGCCGCCGCCGCCTGGGCCACGCACCTCAGAAGAAGATGACCTGCTCCCTCTGGGCGGGGGGGGGTGCGCCCTTCCCCAGGTTTCGGTGGGTTCCCTGGAGGATCGCAAGGCGGATGCCGGGGCGCGGACGGCGTCTCGATCCCAGCCTCAGCTACGATGCCCGTCCCACCAGTAACGCCCCCGCCCAGGCCCTCCTCCCAGTGCCATCGCCGTGGCCCTCAGCCCTACGCCACAACGGCGTGGCGGTTTGGGGGGGGGGAGGGGTTTGGTGTCGCACAAGTACAAAGTGCGCGCCACCTACTTTCGCGGCGCGCCGCCATGCACACACGGCGCGGTGTTCTAACGACAGCCACGAGCGCCCTCTGCAACAACTCCGCTCGTGGCCACCACTGAAGGACATCGTTCACTTCGGACTGAGATAGCAACGAGTTAGGACCTTCGTAATCAGATAGGCACCAGTGAAGACTTTGCTATTGTACAGGCACTAGGCAGGCCTCCAACAACTATGTATCAACATTCTGCAGTACTATGTAAAAGTTAAGTATTATTACATTCTGTGCAATATATATCTCTTTCTAATTTACTCTAGTGTTTATAGTTTCTGGCTGCTCCCCTCCATACCTGCACCAGCGTGCTATTTTCGTTCCTGTGTCGGTCTCATTCCACTCGGCCACCGACACCTACGACGAAGTTGGGACACAAAATAGTGAAAGAACTAGAATCGAGGTGCAGCAAAGCTAATGCAGTGAGTGCTCAGCTAAGATCTACTCTCTTCTGCAAGAAGGAAGTAAGTACCAAGACTAAGCTTTATCTTTCGACCAACTTTGTTGTATGGGAGTGAAAGTTGGGTGGACACAGGTTACCTTATTCATAAGGTAGAGGTTACAGATATGAAAGTAGCAAGAATGATTGCAGGTACCAATAGATGGGAACAATGGCAGGAGGGTGTCCATAATGAGAAAATCAAAGAAAAGATGGGAATGAACATCATAGATGAAGCAGTTAGAGTGAACAGACTGAGATGGTGGGGTCATGTTACACGCATGGGAGAAGCAAGGTTACCTAAGAGACTCCTGATCTCGGCAGCGGAGGGTAAGAGGAGTTGAGTTAGACCAAGAAGAAAGTACTTAGATTTGGTGAAGATTGATTTTGAGGTGAAAGGCATAACATCAGACGAGGCATCAATGTTAGCATTGAATAGGGGATCATGGAGGAATTTTATTACAGGTACTATGCTCTAGACTGAACGCTGAAAGGCATAATCAGTCTCCAATGATGATGATGATTAAATTTAGCAAGTGTTTTTCCGTTGCTTTTGCAACAGTGTCCTGACCTGTTTTGTGTACCAAGGGGGATCATCATCTTCATTTTATTAATTTATTTGGTATAAAACTGTCAATTGCCATCAATACCACTTCTTTGAATTTGAGGCACATCTGGTCTACACTTACTTCTAGTGTTAGGAACAATCAGATACTGTCTTTCAAGAAGCAATGTACTGCATTTGTATCTGCTTTCCTGAACAAATACACTTTTCGTCTTTTTTGGTAACTTTGGAACTTCTGAAATTCAATCTCGCTACGACAGCTCTGTGTTTGCTAATACCTGCATCCGTTTTATGCTCATTATGAGCTCAGGATTATTTGTTGCTAAGATATCAAGTGTGTTTTGACACCCATTTAGAATTCTAGTTGGCTCATGAACTAATTGTTCGGAGTAATTCTCAGAGAATGCATTGAGTACAATTTCGCATGATGTTTTATACATACCTCCTGATTTGAAAACATAATTTTGCCAACAGATTGAGAGTAAATAAAAATCACCACCTACTATTATTGTGCGAGTCGGATACGTGTTTGCAATTAGACACAGGTTTTCTTTGAACCTTTCTGCTACTGTATTCTCAGAGTCGGGAGGCCGGTAAAAGGAACTTGACACATTTTTCAAGTACAACTTCTACCCATAATAGCTCACTGGAACTATCAACTTCAACTTTGCTACACAAAAGACTACTTTTGATGGCTACAACCATGCATCCACCTATTTTGTTTAACCTATCCTTTCTGAACAATGTTAGATCTTTTGCAAATACTTCTGCTGAATTTATTTCCAGCTTACGCCAACTTTCACTATCTATAATGATATGTTTTTCAGTGATTTCTATTAATGCTTGGAGTTCTGGTAGTTTCCCGACACAGCTACGACAATTCACAACTGTAATACCGATAGTTGCTAGATCTATATTTCTCCTGTGATCGACCTCGGGCCATCCAGATTTAGGTTTTCCATGATTTTCCTAAATCACTCCAGGCAAATGCTGGGATGGTTCCTTTGAAAGGGTTACTGCCAATTTCCTTCCACATTCTAACCCAAACCTTCCGAGCGTAATCTCCGTCGCTAATGACCACGCTGTTGACGGGATGTTAAACTCAAAGCCTCCTTCCTTCCTGTGATCGACCTGCACCCTTTGAGAAAGCCCATTTACTGTTTCCACAAAGCCCTCTACCCTAAAAAACCACCCATTCCACGCCACACAGCCCCCGCTACCCCTGTAGCTGCTTCCTGGACTCCTGACCTATTCAGTGGAACCCGGAACCCCACCACCCGATGGCGCAAGTAGAGGAATCTGCAACATACGCAGTCACTGAAGTGTCTGAACCTCTCATTCAGACCCTCCACTCAGCTCTGTACCTGAGGTCTACAGTCGGTCCTGTCAACTATACTGCAGATGGTGAGCTCTGCTGTCATCTTGCAAGCAAGACTGGCAGTCTTTACCACTTTAGATAGCTACTCAAAACCTGAGAGAATCTCTTCAGGTCCGAAGTGACACACATCATTGGTACCAATATGAGCCACCACCTGTAGTTGGTTGCACCCCGTACCCTTCACGGCATCCGGAAGGACCTGTTCCACATCTGGAATGACGCCACCCAGTATGCTCACGGAGTGCATGTTGGCCTTCTTCCCCTCCTTGGCAGCCATCTCTCTAAGGGACTCCATCACCCGCCTAACGTTGGAGCTCCCATCTACAAGCAAACCCACCCTCTGTGAAAGCCCGGATCTTGCAGGCTGATTGGTAATCTCAGGATGAGAGACACCATCCAGCTCAGGAACATTTTCCTAAAGCGCCTCAAAGACGCAGCGGGGAAGCCTCACGATCGGCCCCCAGAATGTCTTGCGCCGCCTGCCATGCACTGGAGCGACCTCCCACGCAACCACGGGTGGTGTGTGCACCTCATTGCTAGTAGTATCCGGGCATGACGCTGCCGCAGGCCGATTGGTGGAAACAACGGGAGTACATTCAGTCCCCACTACCGGCCAACAACAATGACACCCCTCGATCGCAGCCTCCAGCTGTGCAATGGAGGTTAACACAGCCCAAAGCTGGGAGCAAAGTGTCACCAGCTCAGACTGCATCCGTAACCAGCAGTCACAGTCCCTATTCATGATTGGAGTGCAGAGATAACAAAAAATACTGTCGCGATGCACTCAAAGGAAGACTACACTCTTTTTTTAAATGCGAATTTGAATCTAGTATGCATGCAAGCACAGTATAAATTGACAAACTGAAATGAAACTAAAAGGAAAAAAGGACAGATGCCTGTCATGACGTGATTTACATGACTGAATAATACGCTAATCAGGTGTTATATGAAACAAATAAAAACGCGAGCACACGATACATTTAATGAACTGAAGGAAATCGCACTGAAAAGTCAAAATATGTAGCTTCTAGAGAGAATCTGGTTACACTTACAACTTGAAATATGCTGTCACTGGACACATGTGCACTGGACAACGTCCACTCGGTGACTGACAGCAGTCAACAGACGGTAACTTTAGAACAAATCCAACACAAGTTCTATTCAGCATGCTTTGAACATGTCATTGAGACCATCATCATTCCCGGAGCTCGACTTTGGTACCCCAAAAGAGGTCTCATTTACCAACATGATAATCATCCATCACGTTCCAGCATTAGGATTCAGAGCTGGTTCCAAAGAAGAGAGAATATTATTCAATACCTATCATGGCTCCAAAGTCACCTGATCTCAATCCCATATTGAACGTATGAGCTAAACTCAAGAAGACTATTCAGGATAATTGGCTAGACCCTCCTCCAAGATCACCGGATGGCTTGTGGGATTTGGTTTATTCTGCATTGGAGAGAATTGCCATGAATGAGGGCTTTTTCCACAAACTTGTAGATTCTATGCCTCAAAGGATCCGGGCAGTTCTTGATCCCAATGGTAATTGAAAAAAATACTGAAGATTTACATAACTTACATTATTTTTATTTTAATGGGGGTTTACCTATTCAACCCCCAAGAAAGATAATTTTTATTTTTATGAGAGGTCAGGATGTAATTTTTTTTTTTTTTTTTAGATATCAAATTGACAAACTGTAAATAGGTACTTACTAAAGAAAATACTGAAAAAGCAAAAACAATATAATTTCAATAACAAAAAGTAACTAAAGCCAGAAACATTTGCACTGCAATAAAAAAAGAAATAACTAAAAAAGTAAAGGCTTTGGTGACACCAATCTGATGCACACCACTTAACCAGGAAGGCCAACACTCCATCAATAAGCTAACTGTCCTTTCTCACAAGCGTAATGGTCAAATAGTCCCACAAGAGTTGAAGAATGAATATTAAATTGGAAACAACAGATAGTGGAAGGCAAAGCTACTCACTTGTGTAAAACACACCTATCTGTTGACACGTTTATCTTAGCTTAACCCCATACATTCATCATGTGGCAGTCAAAGTAATTACCTTTTTTTTCGGCTCTATGGGTAATTCCATCCCTCGATCGTGTTTGTTCATTGTGTTCTTAGCTCAGCTTTTTTATTACTGCAGGCATTTAGCCCTCTGACCAAGAACCACTTAGACAATGAAACATACGTAAGAAACAGTTCGTTGTAGTATATCTACCACATGACTTTCTTATACCACAACGGCTTCTAAATGCTCAAATAACATTTTCCAAAATAAATGCTACCCGAGTTAAGCTGGTATGAATCTTAACATATACTGTATCCTAACTATTATATTGCTTCTATTTCACATGTCAACATGAAGCTGAAGCTTGAAGACTGCTCGAGTTGTCAATACTTGCAGTTCAGAATTTTTCAGGCTGGGAAATCTTTTTGCCCCCATTATACATACTCTGATTCCAAAATTATCCAGGCCTCAACCTATGATAATTCTCCATTTCACACCCAACAGTTCCTATCTCCTCTATCCTACTCCTTTCCTATTTTTTATGTGTGTATGTGTGTGTGTGTGTGTGTGTGTGTGTGTGTGTGTGTGTGTGTGTACACATGGGCATGTGTGTGTTCACTTGTGTTCGTGTATGCACACATGCTTGTTTTCTTTTTCCTGCCTCCCCACTTCATTCATAGGCTGCATCACACTCCACCCACCTAGTACACACCTGCTCTGCAAGTCCACGCTGTATCCATCTCCATCACTACAATGCAACCTCTCCTATTTGCACACCGCAGCGAACGATTCGGAGTGTGGCAGCCAGAGAAGACGGTTGCGTGCTCGTGTTGTGTGCCTGCGCAGTTGTGTGAATGTTCTATATTTTGAGGAAGACCAGGGCAGATAGCATAAGTGTTGTACGTGTGTGTCTCTTATGTGCCCGTCGCAGCTCACCATTACGTATATGCTGTGAGTTGTAAACTGTCCTTAAATATTTTAAGTGAAAAGAACTCACAAGGTCTAGAAATGTAGGAATTACTATATGCATATCATAGACATTTGCTACGTAAAAGGCTCATACGGTGTATAATACAATTTTAATATCATGAGTGGAAACACAACACGACACTAGTGAACAAGTGGCACATATGTGTTCATTCATATTGTATAAAATATTCTACTGAGAACTCATTGAACAATCAGTTAATACAAACCTATTTTTATTTTTTTCATCTTTCTACAATGAAACTGAAGAATATCTGCAACAGTATTAATGAGCATACCTGTGTATATCACATTAGGAGTCCAGTAATCAAATGCCGTTATCCAGGCTTCAGCATTATGCGCTTTCCACTGCTGTATAACTTGTAACATACTTTCTTTAACCTGTGCAAGAGTGATAATTCCTTTCGAATCACTGATACATACACAAGGATTATCAGTGTTTCGACCAGTAGACCAATCAAGTGACAGTGCCAAAGCACCTTTTGTGTCGGGTGGACAGATGCTGATTTCCGTAAGCTTACAAAGTTGCTGCCCGTCGCTCGCTTCTCTACATTCGGGAAAACTGGCATGGTCTTTTAGATTTTTCATTTCGTATAAAACCACGCAGCCAGATTCATTTGCAACACACAGTAAAATCTTCCCTTGTATTTTCTTATGACACCACTTGCTGTCTAGTACAGCAGGCATTTCAAGCACTTGTAAAACATCAATTTTATTTTCAGAGTTAAACTTCAGCAAATACAGACGACCGTATTTCCTTTGTTCTGGGTTACTTCCAGAAGCTCCTGGTGTTTCTTCTAACTGGTAGGTTCCACACACAAAATAATCCTGAAATGGAGGTATTGGACACCACTCTACAGTGTCTGCACAGAGCTCTGTATTCCATGATGAGAGTGTCTCTAGAGTTGCCATGTCATCTGAAATGTAACAAATGATAAAAATTTAATTGGAAATTTACTGTAAATCATTTTCAAAAATAAACAGTGATTAAAGAAAGAAGACAAACAATAATACAAGAAATTTGAACGTTTTATCCGTGGGATCGACAGTGGTCTATAGGTTAAAATGGAAACAGCAGCCAGTTGTGAGAATGAAGATTTATTAACAACTGGTTTCAGAAGGTGATTGGCCTTCTCAGGTATCTGTACAAGAAATACATAGTGAATAATATGCAAGTACAAATATTGCAGAAAATTCGAAGTACCGTCACAGAATTAATGGGGCAAGAGGTGCGGTGCATATAAAGCTTTCTTGAAAAGTGTTAAAATTGGAAATATTAATATGCTATAATACTGTATTTGGATAAAGTAAAGGACTATAAAAACAATTACATTCATATAAATGAAAAATTTTTAGTTACTTATATGTTCACTCAGAGCAATATGTAATAACACATGAACATCACGTGCAGAGATTAAGCTAGAACTTGCAAACTAAGTTGTTAATATGTGCATCTTTGTATAAACCATGTAGTGGGTGTAAAAAGAGAGAAGGGAAATAAAGTAATAGGCTGTAAGGGTCATATAATACAGTAGATTTAGAAGGATATGGAATTCTGAATATGGAAAAGACTGGCATACTGAGACATAAACTAGTCTACTAACCACCCAGTAGAGTCTTATGTTACCATATGAAATACAATGATATCAAAAACAAGTGGCATCATGGAATGGAATATTTTGGTATTAAAAGCTAGATGTAGCAAGGTTAAAGGGAGGTAGCTGACATAAATGAAGTGTATATTGCCGCGAGAGTCCACGAGCACCGACTGCCGGTGCGGCGCAGGGAATAGCATCACGGACTGCAGTGCTGAAGGTCGCCGGTTCAATCCTGCCCACCGGCAAAAATTTATTTCTTTGTAATTAACAATTCCAGAAGGTTCCACATCTTTCTTATGTTCACTTGTAAATTCTACTTGTTTCTTATGTTAACAGTTCTTCTAATTTCTGGTAAATTCTGTCTGTGTATAAATAGCAGAGCACTCTGCCTGAGAGGCAGTCAGTGCTGCGTGTATGTTGAGTTCGTAATAAACGTGCTTTCAGTATAAGTGCCGTGTTCAGTTGCCTTCGAAGTCAAGCCTGCTCCCATTTCAACGCGACAATATCATAGCATATCAAACAGTAAAGTAGTTAAGAAGTGGCAGTTAGTATGCCAGTTTTGCATACTGAAAATTCCATTTCCTTCTACTATTGTATGATATCACCCTTACAACCTATTACTTTATTTCCTTTCTCTCTTTTTATGCCCACTACACAGTGGCCGTACCCAGAAGAAGAAGAAGAAGAAGAAGAAGAAGAAAATAAATAAATAAATAAATAAATAAAATAAAATAAATTCCGGGTGTTATGGCACCAGGCTGGGGGCCCTCCTTCAAAAAATGTTAAAAATTTTCAAATAACACATTTCTCGGCCATTTTAAGCATTTTGCCTTCTTATTACCAAAAGTCAGGAATACAATAAAGTATGACTAGACTCGAGAATTTTATCTAAAAAATAAGAGGATTTTTGATACATCAATATGTTCTTACATTAACATATAAGAGAGTTTCAAAGTTGAAAGCTTAATAACTTTTGATTTTGATTACAAAATTAATTTTCCCTGTTACATTGGTGACTGGGAAAATAAACAGATAGACAATACAAATAAATTCAAAATTTCAACAAATAATACAATACCTTCAGACAACATTGTCTCGTTACACCAAAGGTATTAAACATAAGGAGAGACATTGAATTAAAATTTATGCGTGGCCGGGATTCGAACCCGGGACCCCCTACTTACTAGGTAGGTGCTTTAGTCCGCTCAGCTAACACAGCATTGCAGCCAAAGCAACTACATGGAATGTCTTAAAGCACGTCTCCCTCCACACCATATACTTAAGTTCTGCCTCATGTTCCGTGTAAATGTGTATCACCTTAGCCTGGGGAACAAGGCGGGATTGTTCCTATTCGTGTTCTTTGCTGGGGTGCTATACCAATGTAAGCGAGCCCTGGCAATTTGATACGCATTTCACACAGAACATGAGGCAGAATTAAAATATATGGTGTGGAGGGAGACATGCTTTAAGACAGTCCATGTAGTTGCTTAGGCTGCAACGCTGAGTTAGCTGAGGGGTCTAAGGCAAGCAAGTACAGTAAAACCTCATTTTTACATTCTCGGTTTTTACGTTTTCCCGCCATTTACACCATTTTTTGTCAGTCCCGTCAAATTTCCTATGTTTACAATGTTAATTCGCCCTCGTTTTTGCGGTAACATATGTACACTTTTCCCGCGTTTTACGATTTTCGAAAGAATTTTCGTGAAGAAAAATGACGTAATGTACATAAATTAAGGCTAGCATGGCTTTCCCCATAAAGTAGAGCGCTTAAAAATTACTCACAGTCACTTTTCTTGACACTTTGCATTTATTCAAAAGTATATTTTGCCTTTTGTTGTTGACTTACGACGCGCCAATTTGTGGCGGTGTAGTCCCTCTTTCCACTAGCTCCTTTGCCAGAGCGGCTGGCGTCTACTCAAACAATCAGAACCAGTTGCTTTGTTGAAGTGGGAGTGAAAAGTTGCATTGTTTTTGTGATAAATATTTCTGATTAATAAAGACCATTACCTGTCAAAGTTGGGTATCATAATACCCACATCCTCATCAAAAAAGCGATAATAGTCAGAAATGCCCATCCTATGCAAACGTCACAAAAATACTTATGCATGTGTTTCTACTCGAGAATGCGAATAAATTCTCTAATACCGTCGTGTGAAACATCTAAAAATACAAAAAGAATGGAACTTTGAGGTTTACTACGTAAATAATTACGTAATGCCGGTAAAAGGCAGTAATTTTGAAGATGTGTTACATAGCCTGGCAGCAGCGTCCAAACGATATCGAAGCGGTTCAGGTAATTTTGAAGATGTGTTACGTAGCCCAGCAGTGGCGTCCTCGATTGTAATGAATGAAATTACGTAAAAAATTTCTACTTGCCATAAAATTACCAATTCTGTTTGGCGCTTAAAATAGTGGCGTCCTCAATTATAATGAATGAAATTATGTTGAAATTTCTACCTTCCATAAGATTACCAGTTTTGCCTGCCACTTAAAATAGCAGCGTCTTCGATTATGATGAATGGAATTACGTCAAAAATTTCTACTTCCCATAAAATTACGTTTTGCCTGGCACTTAAAATAGTAAAAATTTGGATAACTTTTATTGTATAACAAACTTGCTGGTGAGTATTTAGATGCCTATTATGTACATATATCACAAATAAACTACGAAAATGCAAGGCTGATGCAGTAAGCATATTTTACCATTTAAAACATTATTTCCTGCATTTTACATTTTCCTGCACTTTACACCATTTTACTTAAGTCCCTTGAAAAGCATAAAAACGAGGTTCTACTGTAAGAAGTTACTTAGGCTGCAACGCTGTGTTAGCTGAGGGGTCTAAGGCAAGCTAGTAAGTAGGAGATCCCGGGTTTGAATCCCGGCCACAGAATAAATTTAAATTGAATGCCTCTCCCTATGTTTAATAAATTCAAAATTATTTAATACAACAAGGAATTGTAACTTTAGAAAAGAAAAATTATATTACAAGTTTTAAATTACAAAATCCGTTCTTTGGTTATTTTTTCTCGCAAATTCATCCATCGCTACGTCTGTTGAGTTTGATGGCTTCTGTGAACTGACACGAGAGCCAGTCCACATAGTCCATCTCGCCCACACACGTTTCTCATGTGTGTCTTCAATCGTGCGAGAGTGGAGATGGTCCTCTCGACAATGGTCACCAGCGAAGAAGCAAATATTTTGAGGAGCGTGAATATGTTACGGAAAAGTTCCTTATTAAGTTTGCATATGGCCTCAATGACACAAGAAGGCTTGTAGTGTTGCATTCCCCGCCCCACTCCCCCCAAACAATTTCCACAGAAAGTACTTACCAGGTACTAGCTCTAGCTCAACCATGTTTTCATACAGTTTCAAATATTCAACATCTATTTTATCAGTTGTTGTTGTTGAGGTTGGTAAAAAGCACTGAAGTTTTACCAGAAGCTCTTGATGACCGTTGAATCTGCATTTGAGCTGATCTACCAGATGTTCTAAACCAGGTTTGATGTTCTTCAGTTCAGTAGTTACTTCTATGGCATTGGCAAGGAGCGGATCCTGCCAAATGAATTTCTTCACCGACATAACTCATTAAAGATTCTGTTGTTTTGAAAATTTTGGAAAACTCAAGATCAATTGTTTTCCTTAAGTTTTCAAAACGTCCAACAATATTTTCAATGTGGTCAACTGCAGACTTAAGGTCACGGTAGGGAGACTGAAGCACTTTGCAGACAGCTATTGTGGCAGAGAATGTGTTAGCCAAGAAACAAAGGCATACTACAAATTCACCACCAATTACAGACTTTAAGAATGACAATGCTTTAGATGATGTCTCAATATCCTGACTTTCAAGAGTTTCAACAATAGCCTTAAATATCTCCTTAAACTTCAGGAAACTGTTGTGATTCTCCACCTATCTGGTTTCATACATGGCTCTTAAAGTTTCCCATTTAGTATTAGGCAAGTTCGATTTTACGAAGTATTTCAATAGAGCTGTCCTCTTTGGAGATGCCTTTTTTACGTTTGTCACAGTTTTTACAATTCCAATACAGTTTCAGAGAATGGGAACTACAATGGACATGTATTGCTTTAGGAAAAGTTTTTTTCACTATTGCCTTCACTCCTTTGAATGAGCCCTTCATGGCAGAGGCACTGTTGTACCCTTGCACTATCATGTTTGTCATCTCCACTCTTAAATCATTTAGAGTAGGAAGAATTGTGTTTGCTAGACATGCCCCCCCCCCCCCTCCCCCAAATTGTGTCGTCAGCTTTGACAAAAAATAAAAAATCATACTTTCAATAACAAAAAATAGGTCTTTCTTCTTTAACATTCCTATGTGTTTTAAAAAAATGATCTTTGGATTACTTTTTTTTTTTTTTTTTGGGGGGGGGGGCTGTTTCAACCCCTCAGGGTATGGCCTTGCACTACATGGTTTATGCAAAGATGCACATATTAACAACTTAGTTTGCAAGTTCTAATATAATCTCTGCATCTGATGCCCAGTGTTGTTATGCAATGCTCTGAGTGAACATATAGGGCACAATTAATATAGTTAAATAAAATTTTTCATTTATATGAATGTAATTGTTTTTATAGTCTTACTTTATCAGAATACAGAAGTACAGTGTATCAATATTTCCTATTTTAAGCCTCTTGCCCTTCAATTCTGTGATTGTATTTCAAATTTTCTGTAACACATGTACTTGTATATTATTCTGTGTTTCCTGTACAGATAAATGAAGAAGGGCACTACCTTCCTGGAACCAGTTGTTAATAAATCTGTAACCCTGAAGCTTGTGACTGTTTCCTTTTTAACCCAATGAGAAACTTTATTAAAATCTAGAGACAACTACAATACAAAGAAGAAGCAAGACTCACTTATTTAGATGTGGTGGTGATGAAGATGAATGGAGGGCACTCAACAACGAGGTTTTTAGCGCCTGGGCATAATGTAGTTGAGGCGAGTGTCAAGAATGTTCTTTTCAAGATGAGAAAAACACAATATAAATTGCAGAATTCAACAACTGGAGATAAAACCTGGGTGCAGCATTACTTATTTAGTTGAGGAACAAAGAACTACTATCACTACTATCATCATCATCATCATCATCATCATCAGAGACTGATTATGCCTTTCAGCGTTCAGTCTAGAGCATAGTACCTCTAATAAAATTCCTCCATGATCTCCTATTCAATGCTAACATTGATGCCTCGTCTGATGTTATGCCTTTCACTTCAAAATCATTCTACACCGAATCTAAGTACTTTCTTCTTGGTCTACTTCGACTCCTCTTACCCTCCACTGACGAGCTCATGAGTCTCTTAGGTAATCTTGCTTCTCCCATGCGTGTAAGATGACCCAACCATCTCAGTCTGTTCGCTCTAACTGCTTCATCTATGATGTACATTCCCATCTTTTCTTTGATTTTCTCATTATGGACACCCTCCTGCCATTGTTCCCATCTATTGGTACCTGCAATCATTTTGCTACTTTCATATCTGTAACCTCTACCTTATGAATAAGATAACCTGTATCCACCCAACTTTCACTCCCATACAACAAAATTGGTCGAAATATAGAGCGGTGCACTGCTAACTTAGTCTTGCTGCTTACTTCCTTCTTGTAGAAGAGAGTAGATCTAAGCTGAACATTCACTGCATTACTTTTGCTGCACCTCGATTATCGTTCTTTCACTATGTTGCCATCCTGTGAGCAAATACATCCCAGGTACTTCAAACTGCCTACCTGTTCTAAATTTGTTCCTCCTATTTGGCACTCAATCTGTTTAAATCACTTTCCTACATACATTACTTTTGTTTTGGAGATGCTGATCTTCATATCATAGTCCTTGCACCTCTGTTTGTTTGTTTGTAAATCTATCGGGCCAAATTGCGTTGTCATTAGTCCCTAGCTTACAAACTACTTAAACTAACGTATGGACGACACACACACACACACACACACACACACACACACACACACACACACACACACACACACACCCATGCCGAGAGAGGGAAATGTGGAAACAAACAGAGAGATGAGAGAGTAAGAGGTGGATGCAGAGAGAGGGGTTTTTTTTTTTTTTTTTTTTTTTTTTGTGGTTTTAGGGCGCACAACTTCTATGGTCATTAGCGCCCAGTCAAAAACATAGATTCGCTATGATCTCAAAAAAAAAATGGTGACTGTCAGAACATCAAGAAGAGGCTAAAAACGAAAGATAAAAGACAATTAAAAGGGTTAAATATCCTTGGATAAGTTGGCCAAGTTGATAAAACGCAAAACTCTAGCAGCTGCTCGTGTGTCATCAGCTAAAATTTCCTCCAGAGTAGACGGAAAGTGAAGGGCTACACGGAGATGATTAAAAAGTACGCAAGACAGTAAAACATGTCGCACGGTCAGCAGTTCACCGCAGGAGCACAGCAGTGCAGGGTCGGTGGACAGCAAGTGACGGTGGCTGAAACGGCAGTGACCGATCCGCAACTGGGCCAGGATGACCTCCTCCCGCCGAGAGGGGCGTGAGGAGGTCCTCCAAGCGGTCGGGATCGGTTTTACAGTTCGCAATTTATTGTTGGACATTGAAAACCACGCACTGTGCCATTGGGACACGATACTCCGGCGGAGAGCCCGTTGAACCTCGTCAGATGGGACGCAAAAGGTAGCCACGCGAGGTAAAAGAGCTGCGGCCTTGGCCGCTATGTCGGCGGTCTCATTCCCGGGCACACCTATGAGGCCAGGGACCCACAGGAAAGAAATGTGACAACTGTCATCTGCTAGCAACTGGAGGGAGCGTTGGATCCGATACACGAGAGGATGGTTCGACAAAGGGTCCTTAAGACTCTGCAGGGCACTAAGGGAGTCCGAACAGATGGCATAGAAAGGTTGGCGGTGGCGGCAGGTGTACAAAACGGCCTGGTGGAGGGCAAAAAGCTCAGCCGTGAAGTTAGAGCACCGGTCAGGGAGCTTGTATTGGAAACGGTTGTCCTCGACGACGAAGGCAGATCCGACACCGGCAGTGCTCTTGGAACCATCAGTGTAAATAAATATGGCGTTATTGAACCACGAACGGAGTTCGACAAGCCTCGAGTGGTATACAAAATCCGGAGTGCTCTCCTTGGGGAGCGAACTAAGTTCAAGGTGAGTGTGAACCTGGGCCTGATGCCACGGTGGCAATGGGCTTTCGCTCAACCGAAGGGTGGAAGGAAGGGTAAAATTGAGCCGCTGTAGCAGGCGGCGAAACCGAACTCCAGGTGGAAGTAAGGCAATCGCAGACAACTGATATTGGTGATCGAGTAAGTCGTCAAAAAATAATCGGTAAGATGGATGGTTGGGCATCGACCGCAAGCGACATGCGTACCGACACAAGAGTATGTCACGTCGAGCAGTCAAGGGTAATACAGCAGCCTCGGCATACAGACTTTCAACAGGGCTGGTATAAAATGCACCGGTCGCCAGACATAATCCCCGATGGTGAATAGAGTTGAGATGGCAGAGAATTGACGGCCGTGCAGAAGAGTATACAAGGCTTCCGTAGTCGAGCTTCGACTGAACAATGGCCTGGTAAAGGTGAAGCAGGACGGTACGATCCGCTCCCCATGACGTGCCACTGAGGACACGAAGAACGTTAAGGGATCGGGGACAACGGGCGGCTAGGTAGGACACGTGTGTGGACCAGCAAAGTTTACGATCCAACATGAGTCCCAAGAATTTCGTAGTCTCCACAAAAGGGAGAGCAACAGGGCCAAGATGTAGAGAAGGTGGAAGAAATTCCTTGTATCTCCAGAAGTTGATACACACAGTTTTCTCAGTGGAGAATCGAAAGCCGTTTGCGATGCTCTAGGAATATAGACGGTCAAGACAGCATTGAAGAGAACGCTCCAAGAGACACGTCCGCTGGGCGCTGCAATAAATTGCGAAATCGTCAACAAAAAGAGATCCGGAGACATCTGCTGAAAGGCAATCTACGATCGGATTGATTGCAATGGCAAAGAGCGCCACACTCAAGACGGAGCCCTGTGGTACCCCATTCTCCTGGCAAAAGGTATCTGACAAAACAGAGCCCACCCGTACCCGGAACTTGCGATCCGCCAAAAACACTTGAATGAAAAGAGGAAGGCGGCCCCGAAGGCCCCATGTGTGCAATGTGCGGAGAATGCCCGCTCTCCAACAGGTATCGTATGCCTTCTCCAAGTCGAAGAACACTGCTACTGTTTGACGCTTCTTTAGAAAGTTGTTCATAACGAAGGTCGACAACGTAACGAGGTGATCAGCAGCAGAGCGGTGTCGACAAAAACCGCATTGGATATTAGTCAGGAGGCGGCGAGATTCGAGGAGCCAGACTAACCGAGCATTAACCATGCGTTCCATCACCTTACAGACACTGCTCGTCAGAGAAATAGGATGATAGCTGGAAGGAAGATGTTTGTCCTTCCCTGGTTTGGGGATGGGGACAACAATGGCTTCACGCCAACTTGTGGAACATGACCTTCAGTCCATATGCGTTTGTAGGTACTGAGAAGAAAACACTTGCCCGCAGGAGAGAGGTTCTTCAGCATTTCAATATGAATGGAATCGGGCCCGGGAGCAGAAGATCGGGACAGGGTGAGAGCACGATCTAGCTCCTGCATGGTGAAGGCGACGTTATAATTTTCACGATTAAAAGAGTGGAAAGAAGGCGGCCGTGCCTCCTCTACCTGTTTGTGAGGGAGAAAGGCAGGGTGGTAATGGTCAGAGCTCGAAACCTCCGCAAAGAAACGGCCCAATGCATTGGAAACGTCAGAGGGGTCCACGAGGACTGCGTTCTCCACGGTCAGGCCAGGAATCGGGGAGTGGACCTTGATGTCGGATAAACGGCGTAGGCCACGCCAAACAAACGTGGAGGGAGTAAAACGGTTAAAAGAACTAGTAAAAGCAGTCCAGCAAGCTTTCTTGCTGTCGTTTATGATATGACGGCATTGCGCTCTCATACGTTTATAATATATGCAATTCTCCAAAGTCGGGTGGCGGCGGAAGGTGCGTAAAGCGCGGCGCCGGGCTCTAAGCGCGTCGCGGCAGGCTGCAGTCCACCAAGGGACCTGGACACGACGTGGAGAAGAGGAGGTACGAGGTATGGAACGTTCGGCAGCTGTGAGAATAACCTCTGTGAGGTAGTTGACCTGACTGTCACAGGTGGGAAAATTCCGATCGTGAAAAACAGCCATGGAAGAATAAAGCCCCCAGTCGGCTTGAGAAATGTTCCAACTGGTGGGACGAGGAGATGGGGAATGATGCAGAAAGTGAATGATACAGGGGAAATGGTCACTCGAGTACGTGTCAGAAAGTGCATACCACTCAAACCGACCGGCAAGCTGAGGAGTGCATATTGCGAGGTCTATATGGGAATAAGTGTGTGTTGTGTCTGAAAGGAAGGTTGGTGCACCGGTGTTGAGGCAGACAAGATCGAGGTGTTGGAGAAGGTCCACCAAACGGAGCCTCTCGGACAAGGTGCCGGAGAGCCCCATAGGGGGTGGTGGGCATTAAAGTCGCCTATCAACACGAAAGGTGAAGGGAGCTGATCAACAAGGTGTAGCACATCTGCCCTAGTAAGGGCAGATGACGATGGCGAATAAATATTACAGAGGGAAAAAGTAAATGTGGATAGGGTGATGCGGACGGCAACTGCCTGTAGCTGAGTATGCAATGAAATGGGATGGTAATAGACATCGTCTCGAAGAAGCAGCAGAACCCCTCCATGGGCTGGGATACCTTCCACGGGTGGCAGGTCGAACCGCACAGAGGTGTAGTGTGAAAAGTCTGCACGATCACTTGGATGCAACTTAGTTTCTTGGAGGCAGACGACAAGCGGGCAGTGCAATCGAAGGAGTAGTTTTAATTCCTCCCGATTGGAACGAATGCCGCGAATATTCCATTGAAGGAGCACCATGATAAAAACTGAGAGAAGAAAAGAAGATAAAAAGGAACAAGCAGATGGGGTCACCTCGATGGCCGCTGAGGACCGGACTTCGAGGCAGCACTGCTATCGGCATCTAGTGGCAAAGGGTCATGTTCCATTGGTTCGATCGACGCGTCTGCCACCTCCCGGAGTTGATCAGGAGGGGCAGCTTCCACCGCCGGTAAACGGCCTGGTGCCCGACAGACGGAGCGTCCCGGTGAAACAAAAGACGGCCGAGGCCGGCAACTGTTGGATGGCGTGACCGAAGAGTCACGCCTCGGCGGGGAAGGGGGGGGCTGCTTTTTCTGGAAGCCTTCTTAGAAGTATGACAGGTGGAAGATGCGGTTGATGATTGAGAAGTCTGAGTCTTCAGAAAATGTTTACGGACTGGTTCTTTTTTTGAACTCCGGGCAGCAGATTTGGGTGCCCGGGATGTGTGTGAACTGGTCGACGAATTCGTTGTAGAACGGGCAGAATGGATGGGAGAGGTGGAACGAGCAATTTTTGGACTAGCCGACCTGACGACAGTGTCACAGAACGTTAGATCGCAAGTCTGGATGCCTACCTCCTTAGTTGGTAGAGGGGAGATGAGGACCTGGGTGAAGGTACCTGATGGGAGAACACCGGGCTACCTACTAGCTAATAATTTCCGAGCGGCATAGGTGGAGACCTTTTCCTTCACTCGAATCTCTTGGATGACCCGCTCTTCTTTATAAACGGGGCAGTCCCGTGAAGAAGCAGCATGGTCACCCATGCAATTAATGCAGCGAGGGGATGGAGGTTGACATTCACCCTCATGAGCGTCTCTGCCACAGGTGGCGCACTTGGCTGCATTTGGACAAGATTTACTTGTAAGGTTGTACCTTTGACAATGGAAGCAGCGTGTAGGATTTGGTATGTACGGGAGAACGGAAATGACTTCGTAGCCCACTTTCACTTTTGATGGTAGGTCAACCCTGTCAAAATTAAGAAGACAGTACGGGTCGGCACGAGGTCATTGTTAACCTTGTTCATCACGCGATGAACAGCTGTGACTCACTGATCTGACATATAGTTCAATATCTCCTCATCTGATAACCCATCCAGCGATCTAGAGAACACTACCCCCCACGAAGAGTTGAGGGTGCGGTGAGCCTCCACCTTCACAGGGAAAGTATGTACAAGTGTGGCTCGAAGTAACTTCTGCACCTGGAACGCATTCTCTATTTCGAGTAACAAGGTCCCGTTGCGCTGCCTGGAGCAGGTCTTCAAGGGACCTGCGATCGCATCGACACCCTTCTGAATGATAAATGGATTGACTGAAGAAAAATCCTTATCGTCGGTATGTGAAACCACCAGGAACTTTGGAATGTTAGGCAATGCCTTTTGTGGCTGAGAATCATGTTTCCACTTATGGGTCAGGGTTATAGTTGATGTGGAAGGTTTCATGGCGGAGGTGTCCCCCATGATTACCGGCGTCTCCGATGGCGCGCTCCTTCCTTGTGGGGGCCCTCACTGAGGGCGCACCCGCCTTAGGTGACTGTTCGCACCCCAGGTCACACCTCCCGAGAACGGACGGAGGGACCAATTGGCATGTTCGGAAGGTATCAGCTCGGGTAATCACCCCTCCCTGGGCCCGGCCTTTACCGGGGGGTACGTACGTGCCCTACATGTCTACCCGGGGCGGGGAGTTACGCCTTACCCCGTCACCGGCTATGCAGAGCGTGGGTCGACCCTCAGACACGCACAGGGAGGAAAGAAAGGAGGAAGGAGAGAAAGGGATGAAGGAGGAGATTAAAGGGTGAGTCGAGAACAAGGAGAAAGGAAAAAGAGGGGAAGGCTGAAGAACAGGAAACAAAGAAGACCAAGAAGAGAAGACAGAGGAAGTGAAAAAGAAACCTTGGACTAATGAAAAAAAAAAACCGTCTCCGGGCGAAGGCACAAACCGGGGGGGAAGAGGAAGGCGGCCTGGGACGGAAGAAAGGTCGCTATGGCTCGGGGCCCCGTGCGCGCCACACACGTACCCACAAAAGAGCTGTGGGCCCCCTGGGGGGGTTTTGAAATGTGGTGCTATAGAAGAATGCTGAAGATTAGGTGGGTAGATCGCGTAGCTGATGAAAAGGTACTGAACAAAATTCATGAAAAAAAGGAATTTTTGGTATACCTTGACTAAAAGAAGTGATTGCTTGGTAGGACACGTATTAAGACATCAAGGAATTGTAAATTTAGTGTTGGAGGGAAGTGTGTGGGGTAAAAATCACAGAGGGAGACCAAGAGATGAATATAGTAAGCAAATTCAAATGGATGTGAGTTGCTGTTCTTATGAGGAGATGAAAAGACTTGTTCAGGATAGAGTAGGGTGGAGAGCTGCATCAAACCAGTCTCCTGAGTGAAGACCATAACAACAACTGTTAGAAGACAAGAACACACTTCCTAAACACCCATGAATGGAAACTGTGGCAGCATTTCGAAGAATTACTGGCCACAACTGCCTTGCGGAACACCTGCACAGAATTGGAATCTTACCGTCACCAAAGTGTATTATATGTGAAAGAGAAGACACCATTGTGAATTGGGGGCATCTAAGAAACTGTGAAAGACTGCAATATTGACAGGGTGCCAGATGGACAATCGTATTGAGAAGTTAGAAGACTAATGAGTATGTATCAGATGTCTGAGCATTAAATAAATAATTACACTTATTTATCAAATTATGTAAAAACTGTAAAAATCAGGCCCTAATATCCCATTATGTTATTAGCCTATTCTAAATTTTAGTATACTTCCTTACAATGCTTTACTCATTCTGGCAAGATCTAATAATGATGTAAAAACTTTATTCAAAAACGACAGATTGGTTGGCCAGTACCCACCTTAGTGCTGCATCTCTGATAGTCACACAAAGAAGAAAAATAATGAAAAAATAGTACAGTAGGGAGTAAAAAATCTGAACCAATTGAGACTGGATGTAGTTCGGTTTATCGATTTGTTCGGATTTTCGAACTTATCCTTTAAATCCCATTCAGGCATATAGTCGTGCATATGGTCTATTGGAAAGCTTAACTTAAAAGAAACAAACAAATGTTCCTTACTTAACATATACAGTACATATATTTTATTACTTTACATCAAGAAATGAGTGAAATGTGAACACATTTACATTATGGAATTTTTTTAACTGAGCTGTGCTGGCTTTGAAATCAGTTGGACCCCTAATATTTCATTAAAATAAAGGGCCATTTCACAAATTAATGGCCCAGACATGGGTTCACCCAAACTGCGTCTCTGAGAAATCTACAGAAACACAGCATCTTCCAATCAACTATCTTTTGCTGTTCTCGTTGTTTTTCTAAGTTTTGAGCCATCATCTGAGAATGGTCTCTCTCTCTCTCTCTCTCTCTCTCTCTCTCTCTCTCTCTCTCTCTCTGTCTGTCTGATTTGGTTGCTTGGCCCTGGCCCAAACCATACTCTTGTGAAAGAGGCGACAAGAAATCTATGTTTTCGCTTAAGTGTCCGTGATGATGATGATGATGATGACATAATGAGCTAAATGAAACTATGATGCACTCATCAATTAATTTACAAAAACTAACAAGTAACTGACCACTACACTGCGCAACTGATCTAAATCTCCAACACTGGCGTACTGAGCTGATGGTGGCAAACTGAGAAATGAGAGAATGGAACAGCTCACTGTGGAGGGGAGAGGGAACATACGCCAGGCACAGATGGCCGCCAAGGCCTGAGCTTTCTGCGCCGAGCTCATCAACAGTGTTTAGGGGAAAACCAGGGGCTGCAAAATTCCCTCGTCATCAGCACCATGGGAACTACAGGCAGCGTGACAAATAAACTCGTCCACAGCAGTGAAACATTCTCAGGGTTACAGTAGTGTGTGTGCACTCGTTCCCAGCTACATTTCAGTCATAGTTGTACTTTTGCTGTGCAATTACATTGGCAGCACAAATTACGAAAGTTGACAAAGAGCGTTCAAATTATTGACGTTTCCATTTTTAGGCATTCAGATTTTTTTACTCTCTACTGTATTAGCTTTCGGAACAGGGTTCTTTCATCAGGTAGGAGAGAAGGGAAGAAAAAAGTAATAGGGAACAGAAGGGAAAGGTTATTCATGACTTTTTTTCTTCCTTTCTCTCATTCCTGATGAAGAAACCCTGTTCCGATAGCTAGTGCTATTTTTTCGTCCTTTTTCTTCTTTGTGTGACTATCGACAGTACAGCACTACGGTAAGAACTCACCAGCCAATCTTTCTCTTTTGAAGAATAACTCACCATCCATGTGGAGAATTTCCATCAATAATTAACAGCTTTGTTTGTCCTAGCAACATCTAATAATCACATTAAGATTAAGAATTCTTCCCATTCTATTTTTGCGTAGTGTGGTACAGCAACCATGTTTAGTAGAATTCTTGAATAAAATAATGTCTTGATTGCAAAATTTTTATTTAAATGACATGTTTCGCCCGCTTAGGGCATCTGACAAAGAACAAAAATGAACCAGAACTTGCAATGTTTACATGTCAATATTTCAACTATTTTTAAAGAAATGTTCTAAGATATCTATGTGAAATCATAAACACTTATTTTATGCAATCCGTATCCCTTGTGTTTATCAGGTTTTGAAAGGAGGGAGGGGGGGGGGAAGAAAAACAGTCCTCCACTGCTTATGAAATCCTCATTATTTTGTGTAAGAGAGCATACGAAATAAGTTGCCAAAGACTTAGGGTAATTCTACTGAAAGCTGCACTATAAGAATCAAACAAATACACCAGTGTGCACAAGCACTAAACTGTGTGATTGTGAAACTTATCTTTGGTCCTGGAAATGATTAATTCTTCTCGTAAAATTTCATCAAAATGCACAATAGTTATAAAGGAACCTCTAGAAGACTTGGCAAAAAGTGTCATGCCATGGAGTTTTCCAACGGGCTGAGAGCTCGCTTCAAGGACATGACTAATATAAAAGTGTGTTAGAGGGGGGGGGGGGGGAGATGGGAAGAGTCAATACTTACATTGGAACAAATATAAATGTAAAACAAACCAACTAGCACTATTCACAAATCCTTGGTACTGGAAACATTAAAAAACAATCAGGGCCCAATGATAAAGAAAGTAAAGTGCAGTCTGCACAATGAACACCACAATCAAAACAACAAAGTAAGCAACAGTACTATGGTACACACAGTTCCATATCGGCTCAGCACAGCTTGGTTCGGATTGGGTCGAGTCGGGTTGGTCAGGTGGGCTGACTGACCAGCTTTGGAGGAAGGGAGGGGGGGAAACCCTATGAATCAATGCAGACACCTGGTAAAACTCTCGGGAATCACTTTGCACAGGACTGTGCTGAGTGTAAATGGAGACTGCAGCAGTGCATCGAGCCATGCCTGTTGTGTCAGAGAGCAACAGAATTACACATAAAAAAAAAAGTTTATTAATATGTAAAATGAACACAACCCTTCTTCGGAAGAATAAAAAAACTTAAAATTGAGGTTTCTCCTAAGTTCCACAGAGTTCTACTTATAGGTGCCACTGAGTGACAGTCGACCTCAGTCAGACGGAGAGTACCAGGCTACAACATGTCAACGGGTCCGTAGCGGCGGTCCTCGGCGGCAGCTCGGTGTTGCAGGAGACACTCGGCAACTGGCTCCATTGTGAACTGATCACGGTGCTTTCGACGTGGCCCTAGATAGCCCCAGCGCCCGAATACCTTTAGGTTGTTGTTGTTGTTGTTGTTGTTATGGGGGGGTTTTAGGGGGACTAGACTACCATGGCCATCAGTCCCCCCGATTCATATCTAGGCGACACGCAGTAAAACAGAACCATGGAAAATTGTGCCTGAGCGAGATTTAAAACAAAACAGGATAAAAGAATGCACCGTCAATGAATTATTGACAGAGTCAACAAGAGACAATACGAAAGACGCCAGACACACAGTAACAAATACGAGACAAAAATGACAGAGCCAGTGAATGTGGTTGACCGACCATGTGTATAAAAAGGGAAAAGCCAACCACATAGTGTACAAAATAAAAACTGTAGTCTAAAGACACATCAAAGGGAACATAGAAAATTATCTAAAAGACCACCCAGAGGACTCACAGCAACTTGTAAATCCCCCCAGCACGAAGAAATCGTAAAACCAAATTAGCCACAGAGGCATCGTCGCCGAGCACCAAAGAGAGAGTGTTTGGGAGGTTAAAAGAAATCCGCAATGGGGCTAAAGTGGGACAGTTGAGTAGGAGATGGACCACAGTCAATGGAGCACCACATTGGCACACGGGCGGGTCCTCTCGACGGAGGAGGTGACCATGCGTCAGATGGGTGTGACCAATACGGAGACGACAGAGAACCACGGAGTCCCTACTGGATCCCAGCTGCGAGGACTTCCAGACAGATGTTGTGTCCTTTATCGTCCGCAGCTTATTGGGCACGTCCAGAGCGGACCATTCAGCATCCCACAGTTCGCGTATTTTATTGCGAAGCAACGAGCGGAAGTCTGCTTCTGGGAGGCCAATCGCCAGAGGGCGGCAAGCGGTAGCCTGTTTGGCTAGCTGGTCGACATCTCTCGTTGCCCGGAATGCCTACATGGCCCGGGGTCCAAAACGAATGTAACACAGCGACCAGAGTCACCAAAAGCCAGTATCGACTCCTGAATGGCCCTGACCAATATATGACGAGCATAACACTGATCAAGGGCCTGTAAACCACTCAGCGAGTCGCTGCAGATCAGGAAGGAGGTCCCAGGGCATGTGCGGATGCGTTTAAGGGCGCGGTATATAGCCACCAGTTCTGCGGTGAAGACGCTGCTGCCGGGTGGCAAAGAGCGTTGCTCAACATAGGCGCCATGCATGTAGGCATATCCTGTGTGGTCGCCATCTGACGAACCGTCTGTATAAATGACCTCTGAGTTACAGAACTCACGGAGCAGGGCAGAAAACTGATGCTGTAGGACCAGAGGAGAAATAGAGGTCTTCGGCTCACGGGAAAGATCCAACCAAATCTGCAGCTGAGGAACGGTCCAGGGAGGAGCATGGAAAGTCGAGTGGAAGGGTGAAGAGGAAAGGAGTCCAGGGTCGATAGTAGCGATTGGACACGCGCTGCTATCGGGAGTCCCGACCGAGGTCGCCTCTGCGGCAAACGAGTGACCTCTCCCGGAAAGAGGAGTCTGTTATTCGGATGCCGAGGGGTACAGTGAACTCTGGCAGCATACTGGGCGAGTAGTTGTTGGCGCCGGTATCGCAATGGGGCGACTCCGGCCTCTGCCAAGAGACTTGCGACAGGGCTTGTACGAAAGGCTCCAGTGGCCAGACGGATGCCTGTATGATGCACTGGGTCGAGAACTCGCAGTGCAGATGGAGAGGCTGAGCCATACACCTGGCTTCCGTAGTCCAGACGTGATTGCACCAGAGCATTGTAGAGCCGCAGGAGGACAGGGCGTGCTGCCCCCCAGACAGTATGGCTGAGGCAACGAAGGATGTCCAAATGTCGTGAACACCGTTGCTTGAGCTGGCGCAGATGAGGTAGCCATGTCAAACGTGAGTCAAAAAGGAGACCCAGGAAACGGTGTGTATCCACAACCTGAAGGAGCTCACCATCAAGGTAGAGCTCCGGATGCGGATGTACCGTGCGTTGGCGGCAAAAGTGCATCACCCTGGTTTTCACAGGGAAAATGTAAAACCATGGGCCCAATGAATGGCTGCCTGCAGTCGTCGTTCAGCTACAGTTGTACTAGCGGTAGAGTAGTACAGGCAAAAGTCATCCACATAGAGAGAGCAAGAAACTGACGGCCCCACTGCAGCCACTAGGCCATTAATGGCCACTAAGAAGAGGTACACTTAGGACGGACCCTTGTGGTACCCCATTCTCTTGGATATGGGAGGAACTGAAGAAGGTGCCAACGCGGACTCTAAAACGGCGCGAAAGTAAAAAATTCTGAATAAAAATTGGGAGGGAGCCACGGAGACCCCACCCATGTAGCGTGGCAAGGATGTGATGACGCCATGCCGTGTCATATGCTTTCCGGAGGTCGAAAAAGATGGCGACGAGGTGGTGACGTCGGGCGAAAGCAGTATGGATCACCGACTCCAAAGAGAGGAGGTCATCAATGGCAGAGCGACCCTGCCGGAAAGCACCCTGTTGTGGGGCGAGCAGACCCCGATACTCGAGAACCCACAGAAGTCGCCGGCTCACCAAACGTTCAAAAATCTTACAAAGAACGTTTGTGAGACTTATGGGACGGTAACAGTCAACGTTCAATGGATCTGCACCTGGTTTCAACAGAGGGATAACGATACTCTCCTGCCATTGGGACAGGTATGCTCCCTCGATCCAGAGACGATTAAAGAAATCCAAAAGATGGCATTGCGAGTTTGCAGAAAGATGTTTCAGCATTTGACAGTGGATTCGGTCCGGTCCTGGAGATGTATTGGGGCAACTGGCAAGAATACTTTGAAATTCCCACTCGGTAAATGGCGCATTGTACGGCTCCTGGCGGTTTGTGCGAAATACCAACTGCTTTCGCTCAGCCCGCTCTTTTAAGGTACAAAAACCTTGGCTGTAGGCAGTGGACGCCGAATTAAGAGCAAAGTGTGCTGCAAAAGACTCGGCAATGATAGTCGGGTCGGTATGAATAGTTCCATGGATAGAGAGACCCGCGATCCCTGCCGGTGGACGGTAGCCTGATATACGGCGAATCTTCGTCCAAATCTGGCTGGAGGAGACACGGGGTCCAATTGTGGATACGTATTCCTCCCAGCATGCCTGCTTGCGCTGCCGGATAAGCCGGCATGTCTGGGCCCGAAGACGTTTAAAGGCAACCAGGTGGTCAACGGTGGGGTGGCGCCGGTACTGCCGCAAAGCTCTGCAGCGGTTGCGAATTGCTGCTGCTATCTCCGGTGACCACCAGGGTACTGGTCTTCACCGGGATACGGCAGAAGAAGAGGGTATCATGGACTCAGCGGCAGAAACGACAACGGAAATGATCTGGTCGACTGCCATTGTCGCATCAGCAGGGAGAGGGGTATCCAGCGTTGCAGCGGAAGTGTATGCTGCAAAGTCGGCCCTATGGAAGGACCAGTGGGGTAGACGTGCATGGCATTGGTGGTGGGGAAGCGAAAGGAAGATGGGAAAGTGGTCGCTTCCACAAAGGTCATCATGGACCCACCAGTTAAGGAGTGGACGTAAGCCCGGACTACACACAGAAAGGTCTATGGCGGAAAAGGTGCCATGGGCCACACTAAAATGGGTAGGAGCTCCTGTATTAAGAATACAAAGGTCAAGTTGGGTAAAAAGTAGTTCAAATTCTCGACCACGTCCTGTAGTCACGTTGCTCCCCCATATGGGGTGATGTGCATTAAAATCTCCTAAAATAAGAAACGGTGAAGGAAGTTGAGCGATCAAGGCTGCTAGGTCAGCTGGTGCCACTGCTGCATCAGGAGGGAGATAAAGGGAACAGATGGTAATGTCCCGCGATGCTCGAACCCTGACAGCGACAGCCTCCAGGGCTGTGTTAAGTGGCACTGGGGAACTGTAGGCAGAGGTATGTACATATAGACATACCCCGCCCGACACCCTATTGTAAATGGTGCGATTATTGAAGTACCCCCGGTAGCCCCGAAGGGTGGGGGTCCAATCACCAGGAAACCAGGTTTCCTGGAGAGCAACACAAAGAGGTGGAAATGCGCTCAACAGCTGACGCAATTCAGCCAAATGGCAGAAAAATCCTTCACAATTCCATTGGAGGATCAGACTATCTCCTGGTTGACGGTGCATGAAGATGAAGATGGAAGAGGAGTGGTATTAGCACTCGTCTGTGGCTGTGAAGCCTGATCCTCCGTGTCCATGGTATTCCCGAGATCGGCAAAGGCCAAATCTTCTGGCGTCGCTAGAAAGATCACATCATCCTCAGGCGCGTCAGGTGCAAGGGCTGGGGGCACCGAGGCCGCCAGTGTCTCCTTGCACTTTACCGTCTTGTCTTTCTTTTCTTTTTTGTCTTCCCGTCGTTCCTTGGGCCTACCGGAGGACGGGGGTTTCTCCGGCGGGGCTTGAGGAGTGTGGGAAGACTGAGAAGCCAGGCGGGTTTCTGGCCGAGGGTCCTTCAGCCGCTGGCTAGTGTCAGATATCTGGGGGGACATGGTTGGAAGGGCAGAAGAGGTTCCCTTCCCAGAAACAGAAGCCAGAGAAGGGGAACCCTTTTCTGGCTGGGCAGTGGGGGTAGCCACGGTGGCAATGGGCTTTCGCTCAACTGAAGGGTGGAAGGAAGGGTAAAATCGAGCCGCTGTAGCAGGCAGCGATACCAAACTCCAGGTGGAAGCAAGGCTATCGCAGACAACTGATATTGGCGATCGAGTGAGTCGTCAAAAAATAATGGGTAAGATAGATGGTTGGGCATTGACCGCAGGCGGCATGCGTACCGACACAAGAGAATAACGCGCCGAGTGGTCAAGGGTAATACAGCAGCCTCGGTATACAGACTTTCAACAGGGCTGGTATAAAATGCATCGGTCGCTAGACGTAATCCCCGATGGTGAATAGAGTTGAGACGGCGGAGAATCGACGGCCGTGCAGAAGAGTATACAGGGTTCCGCAGTCTAGCTCCGACTGAAGAATGACCTGGTAAAGGTGAAGCAGGACGGTATGATCCGCTCCCCATGACGTGCCACTGAGGACATTAAGGGATCGGGCACAACGGGCAGCCAGGTAGAACGTGTGTGGACCAGCAAAGTTTCCTATCCAACATTAGCCCCAAGAATTTTGTTGTCTCCATGAATGGGAGAGCAACGGGGCCGAGACGGAGAGATGGTGGAAGAAATTCCTTGTATCTCCAGAAGTCTATACATACCGTTTTCTCATTGGAGAATTGGAAGCCGTTCGCAATGCTCCGGGAATATAGGCGGTCATGACAGCGTTGAAGACGACGCTTCAGGAGACACGTCCGCTGGGCGTTGCAATAAATTGTGAAATCTATAATGGGATTGATTGCGATGGCAAAGAGAGCCACACTCAAGACGGACCCCTGTGGCATCCTATTCTCCTGGCGAAAGGTGTCTGTCAAAACAGAGTCCACCCGTACCCGGAACTTGCGATCCGCCAAAAACGCTTGAATAAAATGAGAGAGGCGGCCACAAAGGCCCCATGTGTGCAATGTGCGGAGGATGCCCGCTCTCCAACAGGTATCGTATGCCTTCTCCAAGTCTAAGAACACTGCTACTGTTTGTCGCTTCCTTAGAAAGTTATTCATAATGAAGGTCGACAAGGTAACGAGGTGATCAGCAACAGATTGGTATCGACGAAAACCACATTGAACATTAGTCAGGAGGCGTTGAGATTCGAGGAGCCAAAGCAACTGCACGTTAACCATGCGTTCCATCACCTTACAGAAGCAGCTCGTCAGGAAAATGGGGCGATAACTGAAAGGAAGATGTTTGTCCTTCCCTGGTTCAGGGATGGGGACAACAATGGCTTCATGCCAACTTGTGGGAACCTGACCTTCAGTCCATATGCGATTGTAGGTACGAAGAAGGAAACACTTGCCCGCAGGAGAGAGGTTCTTCAGCATCTCAATATGGATGGAATCAGGCACAGGGGCAGAAGATCGGGACAGGGCAAGAGCACGGTTTAGCTCCTGCATTATAATTTTCACGATTAAAACAGTGGAAAGAAGGCGGCCGTGCCTCCTCTACCTGTTTGCGAGGGAGGAAGGCAGAGTGGTAATGGGCAGAGCTCGAAACCTCCGCAAAGAATCGGGCCAATGCGTTGGAAACCTCAGCGGGGTTCAAGAGGACTGCGTTTTCCACGGTCAGGCCAGGAATCTGGGAGTGGACCTTGATGCCGGATAAGTCGTCCACATGAGTACGAAAAGAAATCCGTTAAACTTTGTTTACAACATAAATCAATCAAATGTGAAGGCCGTAAACTCCACAAAATACCTAGGAATTACTGTTACTTCAGTCTTAAACTGGAAAGAACACGTAGATAATATCGTGGGAAAGGCGGACCAGAGACTGCGTTTTATTGGCAGAACCCTTAAAAGATGCAACACAACTACTAAAGAAACTGCATACACTGCGCTTGTCCGTCCATTTTTGGAGTATTGCAGCCCAGTGTGGGATCCTTATCAGGTGGGAGGTGGGTTTGACGGAGGACATCGAAAGAGTCCAAAGAAGGGCAGCTCGTTTTGTATTGTCTCGATACAGGGGAGACAGCGTTACGGAAATGATACAGGATCTGGGATGGGAATCATTACAACAACGGTGCTTATTGCTGCCGCGTGGGCTACTTGCGAAACTCAAATCGCCAACATTCTCCTTCGAATGTGAAAATATATTGTTGACTCCCACTTACATAGGTAGAACTGATCATCAGAATAAAATAAGAGAAATCAGAGCTCGAACAGAGAGATTCAGGTGTTCTTTCTTCCTGCGCGCTATTCGAGAATGGAATGGGAGATAAATAGTATAATTGTGGTTCGATGAACCCTCTGCCAGGCACTTAAATGTGATTTGCAGAGTATCCCATGTAGATGTAGATGAAACAGCGTAGGCCACCCCAAACAACCGTGGAGGGATTAAAACGGTTAAAAGAACTAGTAAAAGCAGTCCAGCAAGCTTTTTTGATGTTTATAATACTACAACATTGCGCTCTCATTCGTTTATAATTTATACAATTCTCCAAAGTTGGGTGGCGGCGGAAGGTGCATAAAGCAAGTCGTCGGACCCTAAGCGCGTCGCGACAGGCTGCAGTCCACCAAGGAACCAGGACACGACGTGGAGAAGAGGATGTACAAGGTATGGAATGTTCGGCAGCGGTGAGAATAACCTCTGTGAGGTAGTCGACCTGACTCTCACAGCTGGGAAAATTCTGATCGTGAAAAACAGCCGTGGAAGAATAAAGCCCCCAGTCGGCTTTAGAAATGTTCCAACTGGTGGGACGAGGAGATGGGGAATGATGCAGGAAGTGGATGACATAACAAAAATGGTCACTCGAGTACGTGTCAGAAAGTGCATACAACTCAAACTGACCGGCAAGGTGAGGAGTGCATATCGTGAGGTCGATGTGAGAGTAAGTATGTGTCGTGTCAGAAATGAAGGTCGGTGCACCGGTGTTGAGGCAAACAAAATTGAGGTGGTGGATAAGGTCCACTAAGAGGGAGCCTCTCGGACAAGGTGCTGGCGAGCCCCATAGGAGATGGTGGGCATTGAAGTCGCGTACCAACACGAAAGGTGAAGGGAGCTGGTCAATGAGGTGTAGCACATCTGCCCTAGTAAGGGCAGATGACGACGGCGAATAGACATTACAGAGGGAAAAGGCAAATGTGGATAGAGTGATGCGGACGGTAACTGCCTGTAGGGGAGTATGCAATGAAATGGGATGGTAATAGACGTCGTCTCGAAGGAGCATCAGAACCCCTCCATGGGCTGGGGTACCTTCCACAGGTGGCAGGTCAAAACACACAGAGGTGCAGCGGGGGAAGTCTGCACGGTCACTTGGACGTAACTTAGTTTCTTGGAGACAGACTAGAAGTGGGCAGTGCAATCGAAGGAGTAGTTTTAATTCCTCCCGATTGGAATGAATGCCGTGAATATTCCATTGAAGGACCGCCATGATAAAAAATGAGAGGAAAAAAGTAGATAAAAAGGAACAAGCAGATGGGGTCACCTCGACGGCCGCTGAGGACCAGACTTCAAGGGAGCACTGCTATCGCTATCTAGGGGCAGTGGGTCGTGTTCCATAGGTTTGACCGACGCCTCTGCCACCTCCCTGAGTTGTTCAGGAGGGGCAGCTTCCACCGCCGTTAAACGGCCGGGTGCCTGGCAGACAGAGCATCCCGGTGAAACAGAAGACGGCCGAGGCCAGCAAATGTTGGACGGCGTGACCGAAGGGTTACACCGCGGTGGGGAAGGAGGGGGGCTATTCTTTTTGTCAGCCTTCTTAGAGGCATGACGGGCAGAGGAAGTGGTTGACGATTGAGAAGACATAGTCTTGAGGAAGTCTTCACGAACAGGTTCTTTTTTTGACCTCCGGGCAGCGGATTTAGGTGCCCGGGATGTGTGGGAACTGGTCGATGAATTCACTGTAGAACGGGCAGAAGGGATCGGAGAGGTGGAATGAGCAATTTTCGGGCTAGGCGACCTGACAACAGTGTCACAGAAGGTTAAATCGCAGGTCTGAATGCCTACCTCCTTAGTTTGTCGAGGTGAGGTGAGGATCTGGCTGAAAGTACCTGATGCCTGATGGGTGTACAGCTGGCTTCCTACTCGCTAAGAAGCAGCATGGTCACCCATGCAATTAATGCAGCGAGGGGATAGAGGTAGACATACACCCTCATGAGCATCCCTGCCACAGGTGGCACACTTGGCTGCGTTAGGACAAGATTTCCTGGTATGATTGTATCTCTGGCAATGGAAGCAGCACGTAGGATTTGGTATGTACGGACAAACAGAGATGACTTCATAGCCCGCTTTCACTTTAGATGGTAGGTCAACCCTGTCGAAAGACAGTACGAGTCGGCACGAGGTCATTGTTAACCTTTTTCATCATGCGATGAACAGCCGTGACTCCCTGATCTAACATATAGTTCAATATCTCCTCGTCCGATAACCCATCTAGCGATCTAGAGAAGACTACGCCCCGCAAAGAGTTGAGGGTGCGGTGAGCCTCCACTTCCACAGGGAAAGTATGCACAAGTGTAGCCCAAAGTAACTTCTGTGCCTGGAATGCATTCTCTATTTCAAGCAACAAGGTCCCATTGCACTGTCTGGAGCAAGTTTTCAAGGGACCTGCAATCGCATCAACACCCTTCTGAATGATAAACGGATTTACAGCAGAAAAATCCTGATCGTCAGTACGAGATACTACCAGGAATTAGGAATGTTCGGCAAGACTTTCTGTGGCTGAGAATCGTCATGTTTCCGCTTTTGGGTCAAGGTTATAGAAGATTTGGAAGATTTAATAGTGGAGGTGTCCCCCATGATTACCAGCGTCTCCGATGGCGCACTCCTTCCTTGTGGGGGCCCTCTCTGAGGGCGCACCCGCCTTAGGTGACTGTTCGCACCTTAGGTCACACCTCCCGAGAACGGACGGAGGGACCAATTGGCATGTTCGGAAGGTACCAGCTCAGGTAATCACCCCTCCCTGGGCCCAGCCTTTACCGGGGGGGGGGGGGGGGGGGGGGTACGTAAGTGCCCTACATGTCTACCCAGGGCGGGGAGTTACGCCTTAACCCATCACCAGCTACGCAGAGCGTGGGTTGACCTTCAGACACGCACAGGGAGGAAAGAAAGGACAAAGGAGAGAAAGGGATGAAGGAGGGAGAATCTCAAACCCCGAGGCGGAGATTAAATGGCGGGTTGAGGACGAGGAGAAAGAGGGGAAGGCAAAAGAACAGAAAAGGAAGAGGACCAAAAAGAGGAGAAGTCAGAGGAAGCGAAAAAAGAAACCTTGGACTGACTGAAAACGCCCGTCTCCCGGCGAAGGCACAAACCGGGGGGAGAGAGAGAAGCGGCCTGGGACATAAGAAAGGTCTCTTCAGCTCAGGGCCCTGTGTGCGCCACAAAAGAGGTGTGGGCCCCCTGGGGGGGCTTTCAGCAGTTTGCAAACCACAGCCATCTCGTCTGTCTTGTGTACTCAGCATGTACATTTAGTATCCATCCCATCACAACTAAATAAGAATTAAACTGTGCACACAAGTAGAAAAATTAAACAAGTGTGATACATTATGTTTTTGTTCCACAATTACTGTCAGTCTTTCTGTGTTAATTTTTCACTACATCATATTGCATTTTTTGCCTTCAGCTCACCTTTTTCTTTGTTTATGAGTTTTGCTTTCTTCTTACACAGAAAATTTAGTACTCATTTCTTTCTTTTTTTCCAATTTTTTAATGATATAATGCAATTAAAATTTGTAGTTCACTAGCAATTGCGATTAATATCTTGTACATCATCATCATCATTATTTGAGATTGATTATTCCTTTCAGCATTCAGTCTGGAGCATAGTACCCCTTTGTAAAATCCTTCATGATACCCTGTTCAGAGTTAATATTAATGCCTTATTTGGTATTAAGCCTGTTAATTCCAAATTGTTCTTGACCAGCTCCGAGTAGTTTCTCCTTGGTCTACCTCGATTCCTCCTATCATCCCTGCAGCCTGAACCTTATTAAACTATGTCCCCACAGATTTCACTCCCATACAAAAGAGTTGATGAAAAGATTGACTTCTTGCTGAAGAGAAAAATTGCAGCTGAGCATGCACTGCATTAACTTCGCTACACCTTGATTCGAGTTCTTCCACTATGTTGCCATCGTGTGAGAAAATGTATCCTAAGTACTTGAAATTATACACTTGACATATTTTATCCATTTATTCTGAATTAGCATTTGGGAACTGACATTCCACAGTATTTTATGAATTCAGACTTAATATCATACATCCTAATGGATTTATTGCACTGCAATATATTGACCATTTCTCCCTTTCTTAAATGTGATCCTATTTCCACAATCATTCCTACCCCACTGTACATCAAAATCTGAAACATTGCTAAAAGTTATACCAATATTGAGAAAATCTTCAAAATATTTCCTACATCTGCCCAAGGCATCTATAGAATAGATTACCAGCTTTCCTGACCTGTCCAAAACACTTGTCACTTCTTCTTCCCTCCTGTTTGAACACTGATATTTACACTCCAGAGTGGTTTTCCCATGGTTTGATCCTAAGTTTTCCCCATGATTTCTACTTGGATTCTGCAATTATCTTCAACATAACTGTATCTGTCTGCCTGAGTTCTAGTATGGGGCCATTTTTTGAAACACCTTTTAATTTTACAGGTTGCCTTGACTGTATAATTCTACCAAATTGTCTGCTGCTTAATGTGTTTATACACTACTGTTCCAAGACATTCACTAGACATTTCTGGTAATATCCTTGTACCTTGACCATTCCTCTTCCAATTATGCAAGTGACTACCTTCAACTAACACCCACCTTTCTGATATCATTGTTATGTATTCATGCCTGATTTCCTTGTCCTGAAGCTTCTCCACTCTTATCCTTCTACATACCGACCTGAGTTGCTGCACGTTTGGCCTCACAAAACCAATTTCAGTGCAGATTAAATAATGATCAGTGATATCAAAGATCCCTCTGAAAACAGGTGTGTCCTTGACTGCCTTTCTGAATCCCTGATCTGTTGTTATATAGTCCACAACAGATCTAGTCCCGTACCTTCTGAAGTATACTGGTGAATATACTTATGTTTAAAAAAGAGTTTATGATAACTAAGTAAATATTGGCACAGTAATCCAAGAGCTGTTATCTTTTTCCGTTGGCCTCCATATCCTCTTCAAACTTACCCATAAACTTTTCATACTCTTCTGTTTGATTTTCTATTCTGGCGTAGAAATTGCCCATGAGCAAAATACTGTCCTTATCCTTTACTCTAACAACTATATCACTGAGTGCATTGTAAAATCTGTCCATCTCTTCATGAGCTGTCCCTTCACAGTGTGAATAAACTAACATAACTGTGATTTTCTTGCTGCGAACTGCCAAATCTATCCACATCGACTATTTGATTACACACCTTATTGCAGTTACACTGGGTAATACTGTTTTCCTGATGTAAATCACTACACTCCACTGTGCCCATCCTCCTTTGACTCTTGACAGGTAGAACTTAGACTTCTTCCTCTCCCTTTATCCAACCATTACTGACAGCTAAAACATCTAACCACTTCTTATTTGCAGTCTCTACCAGATCCAACTTCTTTCATGTGTAATTCCCCTTGATATTAATAACTCTTCATCTCATTCCAGATAGTTTGCCAAGTCGATCTGAAGAGTCTCTGGTATGTAAATAAGAGATGGGACTCTGAGGCTTTTGCTCTGATTGTTGCCAGCATCAGATCAAAGTATCTGGGAGGCAGGTTGCTAGCCTTACTTACACAGGGTACAATAGCATTTTACTAATAACTAATAAGGAACTAACTGGTGGGTCTGGTAGTCTTTGCCATCTGAGCATAAAGGTTACCATGACTCAGATACCCAACATCATTCCAAAGTGACCTGTATCCTGTCACAACCACTTAAATGAGGAATTGTACATTGCCCATGGTTCATGAACAACATGACAACAGGAAGCCACACCGTGCTTGGACAGATTTTGGATATTTTCTGTACAAAATTTTATCTTGTCAGCTAAGAACTACTTCATCTAACAGTATAGTAGCAAGTTTCACAAGTAGTTTTTCTACTTGGAAGACAAATTCTGAGGCAGAGACAGGGATGAAAGAGTGGAAATCAGACACGTGTGCATGCAACACTCACTCTCTCTCTCTCTCTCTCTCTCTCTCTCTCTCTCTCTCTCTCTCACACACACACACACAAACACATGCACCACTCAAAATAGGTGAAGTTTGGGATAGAGAGGTAGGAACTGTAAGGTATGGGAAAAAAAAGGGAAGTTATCATAGGTTGAGGCCTGAATGATTTCGGGATCGGAGAATGTATTGTAGGGATAACTCCCATATGTGCAGTTCAGAAAAGCTGGTGGTGGATGCGAGAATCCAGATGGCTCAGGTTGTGAAGCAGCCATTGAAATCAAGCATGTGCTCCGCTGCATGCTGTGCCACAAGGTGGTCCACCTTGTTTTTGGCCACAGTTTGGCGGAGGCCATTGATACTAAAGGATAGCTGGTTGGTCGTCATGCCAATAAAGAAAGTTGTACAGTGTTTGCAGCACAGTTGGTAAATTACATGGCTACTTTCACAAGTGGCCCGGCCTCTGATAGGGTAGGATAAGCCTGTGACAAGAGTACAATAGGAAGTGCTGGGTGGGTGGATTGGACAGGTCTTGCAGCGGGGTCTTCCACAAGGATATGATCCCTGTGGCAGTGAGCTGGGTTTTGAGGTGGCGTAAGGATGAACTAGGATGTTGTGGAGCTGGGAGGGCAACGGAACACCACTTTAGGAGGGGTGGGCAGGATCTTGGGAAGGATGTCTCATTTCTGGGCACGAGGATAGAAAATCAAAATCTTGGCGAAGGATGCAATTTAGTTGTTCGAGTCCAGGGTAGTACTGGATGACAAGGGGAGTGCTCTTTGGTGGATGGTTACTGGTGTTAGGAAAAGGATTTGGGATGTGTGAGGATATGGCATGGGAGATCTGTTTGCGGACTAGGTCTGTGGGATAGTTTATGTCTGTGAAGGCCTTTGTGTGACCCTCAGCATATTCGGAAATGGAGTTCTTGTCACTGCTGATATGCCGTCCACAGGTGGCTAGGCTGTAAGGAAGGAATTTTTCGATGTGGAAGGAATGGCAACTGTGAAAGTGTAGGTACTGTTGGTGGTTGGTAGGTTTGATATGGACGGAAGTGTGGATGGAGCCATCAGTGAGGTGGAGGTTGACATCCAGGAATGTGGCATGGTAGGTTGAGGAAGACCAGGTGAAGTGGATGGGGAAGAAGGAATTGAGGTTCTGAAGGAAGGAGGATAGGGTGTCCTGGCCTCAAGTCCAGATCATAAAAATATCAAATCAGTCTCCAGACTGAAGACCACAACAACAACAACAACAACAACAACAACTGGTAGAACAGATTCCACAGAACTATCTGTTGTCACTGACAAGTGTAGGTGGAGCCTCGATGTCTATGGTTTCCAAAGCCTTGGCAATTGCCTGTCCTCAATGGACACAAGGAACTCCACCTTGTCCTCAGAAGCTGAGGCATGCGTCAGTGACACGGTAGTCACCAGGGGGTCTTTCTTCTTTTCTCACTGGTGCTTTGGTTTCTCGTGCTGGGAGGACTTTGTTCACTCAGTCTCAGAGAGGCCCTATGGTCATGAGTTTGTGGCCCTCTCTGTCACTCACTGCCATCCACCGTACCAGTAGGAGAAACTGTGGGAGAAAGGGATCCGAGCGATCTCTTCCTCGAGAGAGGAGCCAGAGCAGGCTGTCGCGCCTCCTCCGACTCGCGAGTGGGGACCGACGTCCCCGTCGGTTGTGGGTTAACAGAAGGAGTGGTGCTCTCAATCACTGAGGGCAGTGACAGTTTAGCCTGGGAGCCCACTAGGACTGACTGAACAGGTAGCAATTTTGTCGGCCGGATCAGAGATAGTTATGTGGCTGCAGCACGTTTTCGTGCTTAGTGGGTGGAGTTTATCATATTTCCTTTTAGTCTCCAAATAAGACAACCTATCCAGGGTTTTATATTCCATACTCTTTCTCTCTTTATGCAGAACTGAGCAGGCAGGCGAGCAAGGGGGTGCTGCTGCCCAGAGTTAACACAGATCGGAGGAGATGCACAAGGGAGATTTGGGTGTGGTGCACATCGACACTCCTGACAGGCGGAGCTGGCATTACATTGGGAGGACACGTGCCTAAACCTCAAGCACTTAAAATAGCGCACAGAGGTCACACCGGTAAATCTTCACCTCGACCTTCTCGGGCAACGAATCGCCCTCAACGGTCGAGACGAAGGCACCGGTAGCGACCCTGTCGTCCTTCGGACCCCGATAAACACACAAATAAAGTGGACTCCTTGTCACGCCAAATTCTCGTGTAGTTCATCGTACAGCTGCAATAGAAGATATTTATGCAACATAATTTCATGGATCATGTTGAGGCTCTTGTGGGGGTGATCATTATGGGAACATAACCCAGCTTGTCACAGGCAACCAATGCTCACGACTGCCCTGAGGATGACGTCGTAATGAGGACTGACCCAGATCTCAGCTTCGACATACCCTCTACCTCTCACAAACTTGTCTCTAGGTTCTCAATGAAAAACAAAGGTTTCATAGTCATAAATGATTCCCCATCTGTTCGGGTACAGGTCAAGTACTGAGGTGCATACACCTCGCCTCGATTTCTCGCCTTAAGTTCCTCCCGTGGCGTAGCCAGGGAAGGCAACGATCGAGGGTCATATTTCTCGGCATTCAAATCAATTCTACCATCCTTAGAGATGGTGGTTACACATCCGCCAATGCTATTCTTAGCTCGTTTGATTTTGTTCCCACGAGCAGCTACAGAAATATACGTCCGCCCAGTCAGAGCAGGCAGCAGGTAACAGGACGCGAGCACATGTTTCGGAAAAGATACGGCCCTATGATAAATGATGGCATAACCCCTCACCACACAATGTCCTTTTCAGGATGAAGTGGTACTAGTCGGTTTTCATGTGGATTCTCTGTTGCCCGTACTCCTCAGCTATGTGAATTGACACATCCTGTCAGAGGGAAGTGGCCTCTCCCTGTCCACAAAATCTTCCACAGCCATTCATCGTCCACTTTCGTGCAAACAAGATTTGGACAATTCTCTGTGCACTACAGGGTTTCACACCACCACTTGACTCCTGCATTGCTGTGGCCCTCTCACCGACATCGAATCAATTTGTTTCCTCCTCCTAACAGGTTGCACACCAAAGCACCCCATCATTTTTCCAGACTTATGGCAGTCATCGGACCAGTGCCTTTTTTCCAACGCTTCAGTGACCGCAACTTCTGAAGAGCAACGTTCGCAACTTTGTGTCCTTTGTCGTTTGTCACCTGGTCTCCTCACGGCCGTCTTCACGTGTGAGAAACACTTTCAAACCCACGAGAATGGGATCCACCCTATTCTCTCTACAAGTGATCATACACTTGAGTCTTGTGCAACTGGACCAATCTACACTGTAGGTGGCCTGAGAAGCCAACGCATTGTGAGTAATCTTAAAGCTCTCACTTCTCTGCAGGATGGGCTTTACAGTATATTCTCCTGTCCTGGAAGTATCGATCGCAACATACAGTAACCTATTGCCCGCACACACCCCACTTCCAGCACTCTCTCTATCCTACCCCTCTCACATTAACCACAGCATGCACAACTCTTTTTTGTTATGTTTTCCTCTATTCTACTACTGCCCATTTGGTTCCTTTCTCCCCCCACCCACCCCACAATTCAATATACCAAATTTCTTTACACACTCCCTTCCTTAGTCGCAAATAAAGATATTTGTAAAAACAATCTTAGGTATAGGATTTAAAATAAATAAATAAATAACCATTTCTGCTATTTGATAATGAATTTCAATCATGGCTAAGAAGAAAAGAAGATGAAGTGGCACTGCATTGCAGATCCATAACAAAATCAAGATATATTACGGCAACCGTAAAATCTTCAAAGGAGTTAACAAATTATACATTTATTTCTAGTGGCAAATCTCATGAGATGTTGTCTGGCAAATTTACTATATTGACAAAGAAAAAATGAAAATTGGTTTAAGTTTTAATTAAAGACTTCAAATTAAATTTGAAAGGGTTAAAGGAGATTGAGTTTTTATCAGAATATTCTCTGGTAATATATGCAGAAACTATGTTCAGCTTGCAACCTTCCTATCGGTACTCACCATTCAGAATTGGGCAATACATAACTCAGGATAGTAAAAAGTTTATCGCTCGTTGTCTCTGTTCGTAAGGGTTGAGTTATGTATGTCAGCTTCTATGCCCTAAACATCTACCCAATCAGTTTAAACAAGATCAATAATTAATCTGTAGTTTAGGCAGTCTATCTATAAATTAAACCTCTGAATAACCAACAAAATGGATTCTAAGATAAAGAAGTGGTCCGCTCATGAAGTAATTCTTTATAAATAGAGTTTATTTCTCTTTCTGGACATGAAAATGTGGTGGTCCTACTTTATACATCAGTAAATAACTGAATATATCCCCAACTATTGTTTATCAAAGGCACAATAACTATCACACACACTCGAGAGTAAAAGTTCCAAATTATCACTCATAAATTAGTGTAGTCCATCAAACATTGCAGTTCCAAATTAATCCGCGATTAAAGTAGTTGTTATAAAACACAGTTTGTAATCACGTGAGTACACGATTGCTGAAATATCACAGTTCCGCAGCCCTACTACCATGCATAATTTATCACTTTTCAAGCAGATACTAAGTTCTGCAGTCAGAGCCCCATAATTTTTCTAAGTCCACACATGCCTATCTCTTCAAATCACAAGTTCGTAATGCGGCTTCAGACCACCCAACATCACAACCTTTCCCAAGCGTTTGAATGCTTGCTCTCCCTGCTCCCAAAATTGTATCCTTCCACGCATTCTAACACCTCATCTTTAAAATATAATTTCCCTTCCACAATATTATACATTTGAATATCACAGAATTAAATGCTTTGACCACCGAACTACAAATGTTGTTTACATTTAACAAACAAATAAATATTTAACAATACGAAAAATGGTTGAGACAGAAGCTCTTTGCTCAGCTATTAAGCATGGCATCTCACTGTTCAAATATACTGCCGCCGTTTTAATACAGTTATACAATTAATATTTAATTTATCATGGCTTTTAAAACAAATATATTCAGTTCTTGTCCACAAATAATATAATTGTTTATGTATAAATTATCTGCTGCATATCTGCTATTTTTAGTCATCTATGAAATATTTAAGTGGCAGTCTACAACATAAAAAATGAACATTACTAAGAATATTAAACATAATAAAATACATATATAAATGTAATGCACTTTGGTGGGTTCATTGTGGTACGTCTTTTAAGATTGGTAGCATGGTGGAATGCTGCCCTCTTGCTTCTTAATCTATTACTGATAAACACTATGTATCAATAACTGTAAATATAAGTCTTGTAATATTATTATTATAGTACTGAAATTTGTTGGCTTTTTATCTGTAAGGGATATCGAAATTGTAATTACGGTATAGAGATTCGGAAAGGAGAAAGACGGGGTTGTAGCCTTTCCACAATGTTGTTCAATCTGTACATTGACAAGGCAGTGAAGGAATGGAAGGAGAAATTTGGAGAGGGCATTAAAGTGCAGGGAGAAGAAATAAATACATTGCAGTTTGCCGATGACATAGTAATTCTGTCAGAAACCGCAAAAGACCTGGAAGAGCAATTGAATGGAATGGACAGTGTCTTGAAATGAAGATATAAGATGAACATTAACATGAGTAAAACGAAGGTAATGGAATGCAATGTCAGAAAATCAGGCGATGGTGAACAAATTAGATTGGGTAATGAGACAATAAAAGTAGTACATGAATATTGTTATTTGGGTAGCAAGATAACTTCTGATGGCCGAAGTAAGGAAGATATAAAATGCAGAATGGCTTTGGGAAGAAAGGCATTTTTAAAGAAGCGAAACTTGTTAACATCTAATATTAATTTAAATGTTAGGAAGTCCTTTACTGGAATCATTTGTCTGGAGTGTAGCATTTTATGGGAGTGAAAGATGAATGATTAGGATTTCAGATAAAAAGATGATAGAAGCTTTTGAAATGTGGTTCTACAGACAAATGATGAAGATTAGATGGGTAGATCACGTAACTAATGAGGAGGTACTTAGCCGAATCAGGGAGAAAAGGAGTTTCCGGCGTATCCTGACTAAGAGAAGGAATATACTGGTTCGACACATTCTGAGACATCAAGGAATTGTCAACTTAGCATTAGAAGGAAGTATGTGGGGTAAAAATCGTAGAGGGAGAGCGAGGGACGAAAACAGCAATTAGATTCAACAGGATGTAGGTTGCCTAATCTATTGTCAGATGAAGAGACTTGCACAGGACAGGGTAGCATGGAGAGCTGCATCAAACCAGTCTGTGGACTGAAGACCACAACAACAATTACAGCGTCTGATTCTCCCAAGTCTCCTGAATCTGTTCATATAATTATATTTACCGTATTATGATTCCCTGATATTTTATTTCAGTTGCAATCTGGGTTAGCCACCCTCGCTCATCCAAGACAGTCGCTTCCTGTTTCTGAGCACATTATGGAAACCCTGACTACCTGTATTCCATTCACTAGGTCCAAACTGTTAGCCGGCCTGCTGAGGAACCCAACAGCCTGGCAAAACCTGCCTTTCACATGGAAACAATCAGCTTCCCCCTGTATCTGGAACATCACAAACTATCACATGGATAAACTTAAGAGTTTTACAAGTTAATTAAATGTATTCACTGAGATAAAATTATTAAAATTTGTCATCAGTATTTCTGACTTGCTCCCCCTGTTATGTTAGAAAGTGATGAGCAGGTTTCTTTTTCTCTTGATAAAAGAAACAGTTTCTATAGTAAACAAATTCAAATGTTTGTAACCTAAGGCACCATTGTGCTGAGGTCATCAGTCCCTATATAAACTACCTTATAATACGGACAATGCATAACAAGCGAATCTCGAATGGACATGTGATGTGTAACATGAAGCCCTAGACCTTATGGCCATTGTTGCGTGGCAAAGAGGATTCCACAAACAAAAAAATGTTGCATTATGTTGCCTCAAAAAAGCTTTTTATTTCTCTTCGGGGTTACACAGAAGTGACTTCTTGGCCGACACCTGATCTCCAAAAGAGCTACGCCACAAGAGAGTAATCTTGATTAACCCCAGCAGCTAGCAAAAAACCCACTCTGGAGAAACTACCACCTGGGCATCTCCCATCAGACACACCCATTACCACAGTCAAATCTCTGCCATAAATTCAAGTTTAGTGATAGGTATTAGTTTTGGCTAGATATATATGTATGTGTGTGTGTGTGTCTGTGTGTTTATTTGTTGCTATCACTGCCTGTGCCCCTTCGCCTGGTAAGTGTACTTCATCCATTTTTTACGTATATTTTTCCTGTTAGGAATATACATATATATATAAACAAAAATTAAAAACAGAAAAGAGATGACTTACCAACAGGACCGGCTCGTCGATAGAAACAAATAAAATCACACACAAACACACATACAAGCTTTCGCCACCACTGGCAGCTTCTTCAGGAAAAAGAGGAAAAAAAGGGAGGAAAAAGGGAAGGATATGGCTTTTAAGGAAGTGGAAAAGGAGTCATTCCAATCCCAGGAGTGGAAGGACTTACCTTAGGGGAAAAAAAAGAAAGGTAAACAAATACACACACACTCAGACATATCGAAACGCAAACACACCTAGACAGACATTTGTAAAAAGCAAAGAAGTTGGACAGAGATACCAATTGAGGCAGAGGCTCTGTCCACAGAACCAAGGCAAAGATGCTAAATATGGTGGGCGGGAATTTGAGTTAGCGGAGATTGAGACCAGGTGGGCAACGGGAGGAGAGAATAAGCTGAAGGGCAAGTTCCCATTTCCGGAGTTCTGAAAGGTTGGTGTCGCTGGGAAGTATCCAGATAACCCGGACGGTGTAACACTGCGCCAAGATGTGCTGGCCGTGCACCAAGGCATGTTTAGCCACAGGGTGATCCTCATTACCAACAAACAGTTTGTGCTCACATTTTTTTTATGTCAGTTGGTGTTTGTTGCTGGTCATTCCCACATAGAACGCTTCACAGTGCAGGCATGTCAGTTGGTAGATCACATGGGTACTATCGCAAGTGGCTCTGCCTTTGATCGTGTACACCTTCCGGGTTACGGGACTGGAGTAAGTGGTGGTGGAAGGGTGCATAGGGCAGGTTTTACAACGGGGGCGGTTGCATGGGTAGGAGCCAGAGGGTAGGGAAGGTGGTTTGGGGGTTTCATAGGGATGGACTAGGAGGTTACGAAGGTTAGGTGGGCGGCAGAAAGACACTCTTGGTGGAGTGGGAAGGATGTCATTAAGGATGGATCTCATTTCGAGGCAGGATTTAAGGAAGTCGTATCCCTGCTGGAGAGCCACATTCAGAATCCGCTCCAGTCCCGGAAAGTATCCGGTGACAAAAGGGGCACTTCTGGGATTCTTCGGTGGAAGGTTCTGGATTTGGAGGAATGAGGAGGTGGCTTTGGTAATTTGCTTCTGAACCAGATCAGGAGGATAGCTGCGGGATGTGAAAGCTGTTATTAGGTTATTGGTGTACTGGTTCAGGGATTCGGGACTGGAGCAGACTCTTTTGCCACGAAGACCTAAGCTGTAGGGAAGGGAACGTTTGATGTGTAATGGATGGCAGCTGTCATAATGGAGGTAGTGTTGTTTGTTGGTTGGTTTTATGTGGACGGATGTGTGAAGTTGGCCGTTGGACAGATGGAGGTCGACATCAAGGAAAGTGGCATTGTATTTGGAATAGGACCAGGTACATTTGATGGGTCCAAAGGAGTTGAGGTTGGAGAGGAAATTCTGGAGTAGTTCTTCACTGTTGGTCCAGATCATGAAGATGTCATCAATGAATCTGTACCAAACTTTGGGTTGACAGGCTTGGGTATCCAAGAAGGCTTTCTCTAAGCGTCCCATAAATAAGTTTGCATACGAGGGGGCCATCCTGGTTCCCATGGCTGTTCCCTTTAGTTGTTGGTATGTCTGGCCCTCAAAGGTGAAGAAGTTCTGGGTTAGAGGAAGGCTTCCTCTAAGCGTCCCATAAATAAGTTTGCATACGAGGGGGCCATCCTGGTTCCCATGGCTGTTCCCTTTAGTTGTTGGTATGTCTGGCCCTCAAAGGTGAAGAAGTTGGGGGTTAGGATGAAGCTGGCTAGGGTATTAAGGAAAGAGGTTTTAGGTAGAGAAGTGGGTGGTTGGCATGAAAGGAAATACTCCATCGCAGCGAGGCCCTGGGCATGTGGGATATTTGTGTATAAGGAAGTGGCATCAATGGTTACAAGGATGGTTTCAGGAGGTAACAGGCTGGGTAAGGATTTCAGGTGATCGAGGAAGTGGTTGGTGTCTTTGATGAAGGATGGGAGACTGCACATGATGGGTTGAAGGTGTTGGTCTATGTAGGCAGAGATTCGTTCTGTGAGAGCTTGGTAACCGGCCACAATCGGACGGCCTGGATGATTAGGTTTGTGAATCTTAGGAAGTAGGTAGAAGGTAGGTATGCGGGGTGTCAGTGGGGTCATGAGTTTCATGGGCTCAGGTAAAAGGTTTTGTAGGGGGCCTAAGGATCTGAGAATTGCCTGGACATCAGGAATGGGGTCACCATGACAGACTTTGTAGGTAGTGTTGTGTGAAAGCTGACGCAGTCCCTCAGCCACATACTCCCGCCGATCAAGTACCACGGTCGTGGATCCCTTGTCGGCAGGGAGAATGACGATGGAATGGTCAGCCTTCAGATCACGGGTAGCTCGGGATTCAGCTGCGGTAATATTGGGAGTAGGATTAAGGTTTTTCAGGAAGGACTGAGAGGCAAGGTTGGAAGTAAGGAATTCCTGGAAGGTCTGAAGGGGGTGATTTGGAGGAATAGCGGGTGGCTCTCGCTGTGATGGAGGACGGAACTGTTCTAGGTAGGGTTCAATTTGAATGATGTCTTGGGGAACTGGATCATCAGGAGTAGGATTATTTTTCTTTGTGGCAAAGTGATATCTCCAGCCAAGGCTACAAGTATAGGATAGTAGGTATTTGACAAGGACTGTTTGGTTGAATTTGGGAGTGGGACTAAAGGTGAGGCCTTTGGATAGGACGGAGGTTTCAGATTGAGAGAGAGGTTTAGAGGAGAGGTTGACTACCGAATTGGAATGTTGTGGTTCAGGATTGTGTGGATTAGGATTGTGAGGTTTGGGGGGGAGTGGAGCTGGAAGTGGGAGATTGAGCAGATGGGAGAGACTGGGTTTCTGTGCAATCAGAGGAGCTTGAGGTTTATTGGAGAGGTTGTTGAGGGAGAGTGTATTGCCTTTCCGGAGGTGGGTGACCAGGAGTTTGGATAGTTTTTGAGGTGGAGGGTGGCATGCTGTACCAATTTGTGGTTGGCCTGTAAAAGGATGTTCTGAACTCTAGGTGGGGATGTGGGAGTGGAAAGGTTAAGGATTTTGATCAGGGATAGGAGTTGTCAGGTGTGTTCATTGGCAGAGTTGAGGTATAGGTTAAGGATCAGGCGGGTGAGGGCTGTGGATTCCTCTGTTTGGAATTGGTATAAGACAGGATGAAAGGTTGGGTTACAGCCAGAGATGGGAACTTTTAATGTGAGGCCCTTGGGGGTGATGCCAAATGTTAGACAAGCCTGAATGAATAGAATGTGTGACCTCAATCTGGCTAAGGCAAATGCATGCTTGCGGAGGGAATGTAGATAAAATTTGATGGGATCAAGGGGGGGTGACATGTATAGTATGGAAAAAAGAGAAATCTGTACTGAATGGTAATGAAACAAAAAATTAATATATATAAATGAATAAATAAAATTATAAGTGGTTGAGATATAAAGGTGATCAGATAGCAAAAGGAATTATTCCGATAGGAATAAATATAAAAAGTTGTTCGAGAGAGTAGTAGAGAAACGTTGTTGAAACTGTGATCAATCACAGCTAGTCAACAAAGGGATGCACAGGGGTGTTGCGGTGTATGGGCGTCCAAACAGGTTATGGGGTGAAGAAATTCTGGAAAAATTTTGCAAACTGTGTGGTGGTGAAAGAAAAGTGTAATATAAGGATTCGTTCTGTAGTAGCAGAATATGGTTGGAGGGTACAAATATTTTGACGAATGAATAGAAGTGAAAACGTGTAGAAAACAGATCGGAAATGTCTCCTTACCCACTCCCTTAAAACCCTCATCATTTCCTTTTCCCTCTCCTTACCTTCTGCCTGACGAAGCAGCTAGGCTGCGAAAGCTAGCGTGTGTGTGTGTGTGTGTGTGTGTGTGTGTGTGTGTGTTTTATTTGTTACTATCACTGCCTGTGCACCTTCGCCTGGTAAGTAGACTTCATCTATATTTTTTTACAATATTTTACCTGTTAGGAACTTTTTTCTCTAATATATATATTAACGAAAAGTATAGAAGGAAACTATCCTGGTGGCATAAACAAATATAAAAAATAGAAAGCGGATGACTTACACAAAAGGACCGGCTCGTCGATAGACACAAATAAAAATAAAAATCACACTCAAAGACACATACAAGCTTTCACCACTACTGGCAGCTTCTTCAGGAAAAAAAGGGGAGGAGAAAGGGAAGGATATGGGTTTTAAGGAAGTAGAAAAGGAGTCATTCCAATACCAGGAGTGGAAGGACTTACCTTAGGGTTGACAAAAAGGAAGATAGACAAACACACACACACACACACACACACACACACACATATCCAAACGCAAACACACCTGGACACACATTTGTAGAAAGCAAAGAAGTTGGACAGAGATACCACTTGAGGCAGAGGCTCTGTCCACAGAACCGAGGCAAAGCTGCTAAAGATGGTGGGCAGGAATTTGAATTTAGCGGAGGTTGAGACCAGGTGGGCAACAGGAGGAGAGAGTAAGCTGAAGGGCAAGTTCCCATCTCCGGAGTTCTGAAAGGTTGGTGTCAGTGGGAAGTATCCAGATAACCCGGACAGTGTAACACTGCGCCAAGATGTGCTGGCCGTGCACCAAGGCGTGTTTAGCCACAGGGTGATCCACATTACCAACAAACACTGTCTGCCTGTGACCATTCATGCGAATGGACAGTTTGTTGCTGGTCATTCCCACATAGAATGCTTCACAGTGCAGGCATGTCAGTTCGGTGACAAAAGGGGCACTTCTGGGATACTTCGGTGGATGGTTCCTGATTTGGGGGGATGAGGAAGTGGCTCTGGCAATTTGCTTTTGTACCACATCAGGAGGATAGCTGCGGGATGTGAAAGCTGTTATCAGGTTATTGGTGTATTGGTTCAGGGATTCAGGACTGGAGCAGACTCGTTTGCCACGAAGACCTAAGCTGTAGGGAAGGGAACGTTTGATGTGAAATGGATGGCAGCTGTCATAATGCAGGTACTGTTGTTTATTGGTAGGTTTGATGTGGACGGATGTGTGTAGTTGGCCATTGGACAGATGGAGGTCGACATCGAGAAAAGTGGCATGGGATTTGGAATAGGACCAGGTGAATTTGAATGGACCAAAGGAGTTGAGGTTGGAGAGGAAATTCTGGAGTAGTTCTTCACTGCGAGTCCAGATCATGAAGATGTCATCAATGAATCTGTACAAACTTTGGGTTGACAGGCTTGGGTATCCAGAAAGGCTTCCTCTAAGCGTCCCATGAATAAGTTTGCATACGAAGGGGCCATCCTGATGGCTCTCCAGCAAGGATATGACTTCCTAAAATCCTGCCCCGAAATGAGATCCATCCTTCATGACGTCCTCCCCACTCCAATGAGAGTGTCTTTCCGCCGCTCACCTAACCTCCGTAACCTCCTAGTCCATCCTTACGAAATCCCCAAACCACCTTCCCTACCTTCTGGCTCCTACCCTTGTAACCGCCCCCGTTGTAAAACCTGCCCTATGCACCCTTCCACCACCACTTACTACAGTCCCGTAACCCAGAGGGTGTACACAATCAAGGGCAGAGCCACTTGCGGCAGCACCCACGTGATTTACCAACTGACATGCCTGCACTGTGAAGCGTTCTATGTGGGAATGACCAGCAACAAACTGTCTATTCACATGAATGGTCACAGGCAGACAGTGTTTGTTGGTAATGAGGATCACCCTGTGGCTAAACACGCCTTGGGGCATGACCAGCACATCTTGTCACAGTGTTACACCGTCCGGGTTATCTGGATACTTCCCACTGACACCAATCCTTCAGAACTCCGGAGATGGGAACTAGCCCTTAAGCATATTCTCTCTTCCCGTTGCCCACCTGGTCTCAACCTCCACTATATTCGAATTCCTACCCACCATCTTAACATCTTTGCCTCAGTTCTCTGGACAGAGCCCCTGCCTCAAGTGGTATCTCTGTCTAACTTCTTTGCTTTCTACAGTATGTCTGCCTAGGTGTACTTGCGGCTATGTAAATGTGTGGGTGCGTGTGTATTTGTTTACCCTCCTTTTTTTCCCGCAAGGTAAGTCTTTCCTGTCCTGGGATTGGAATGACTCCTTACCCACTCCTTTAAACCCTCATCATTTCCTTTTTCCCTCTCCTTTCCTTCTGCCTGACGAAGCAGCTAGGCTGCGAAAGCTAGCGTGTGTGTGTGTGTGTGTGTGTGTGTGTGTGTGTGTGTGTGTGTGTGTTTTATTTGTTACTATCACTGCCTGTGCACCTTCGCCTGGTAAGTAGACTTCATCTATATTTTTTTACAATATTTTACCTGTTAGGAACTTTTTTCTCTAATATATATATTAACGAAAAGTATAGAAGGAAACTATCCTGGTGGCATAAACAAATATAAAAAATAGAAAGCGGATGACTTACACAAAAGGACCGGCTCGTCGATAGACACAAATAAAAATAAAAATCACACTCAAAGACACATACAAGCTTTCACCACTACTGGCAGCTTCTTCAGGAAAAAAAGGGGAGGAGAAAGGGAAGGATATGGGTTTTAAGGAAGTAGAAAAGGAGTCATTCCAATACCAGGAGTGGAAGGACTTACCTTAGGGTTGACAAAAAGGAAGATAGACAAATACACACACACACACACACACACACACACACACACACACACACACATATCCAAACGCAAACACACCTGGACACACATTTGTAGAAAGCAAAGAAGTTGGACAGAGATACCACTTGAGGCAGAGGCTCTGTCCACAGAACCGAGGCAAAGCTGCTAAAGATGGTGGGCAGGAATTTGAATTTAGCGGAGGTTGAGACCAGGTGGGCAACAGGAGGAGAGAGTAAGCTGAAGGGCAAGTTCCCATCTCCGGAGTTCTGAAAGGTTGGTGTCAGTGGGAAGTATCCAGATAACCCGGACAGTGTAACACTGCGCCAAGATGTGCTGGCCGTGCACCAAGGCGTGTTTAGCCACAGGGTGATCCACATTACCAACAAACACTGTCTGCCTGTGACCATTCATGCGAATGGACAGTTTGTTGCTGGTCATTCCCACATAGAATGCTTCACAGTGCAGGCATGTCAGTTCGGTGACAAAAGGGGCACTTCTGGGATACTTCGGTGGAAGGTTCCTGATTTGGGGGGATGAGGAAGTGGCTCTGGTAATTTGCTTTTGTACCACATCAGGAGGATAGCTGCGGGATGTGAAAGCTGTTATCAGGTTATTGGTGTATTGGTTCAGGGATTCAGGACTGGAGCAGACTCGTTTGCCACGAAGACCTAAGCTGTAGGGAAGGGAACGTTTGATGTGAAATGGATGGCAGCTGTCATAATGCAGGTACTGTTGTTTATTGGTAGGTTTGATGTGGACGGATGTGTGTAGTTGGCCATTGGACAGATGGAGGTCGACATCGAGAAAAGTGGCATGGGATTTGGAATAGGACCAGGTGAATTTGATGGGACCAAAGGAGTTGAGGTTGGAGAGGAAATTCTGGAGTAGTTCTTCACTGCGAGTCCAGATCATGAAGATGTCATCAATGAATCTGTACAAACTTTGGGTTGACAGGCTTGGGTATCCAGAAAGGCTTCCTCTAAGCGTCCCATGAATAAGTTTGCATACGAAGGGGCCATCCTGATGGCTCTCCAGCAAGGATATGACTTCCTAAAATCCTGCCCCGAAATGAGATCCATCCTTCATGACGTCCTCCCCACTCCAATGAGAGTGTCTTTCCGCCGCTCACCTAACCTCCGTAACCTCCTAGTCCATCCTTACGAAATCCCCAAACCACCTTCCCTACCTTCTGGCTCCTACCCTTGTAACCGCCCCCGTTGTAAAACCTGCCCTATGCACCCTTCCACCACCACTTACTACAGTCCCGTAACCCAGAGGGTGTACACAATCAAGGGCAGAGCCACTTGCGGCAGCACCCACGTGATTTACCAACTGACATGCCTGCACTGTGAAGCGTTCTATGTGGGAATGACCAGCAACAAACTGTCTATTCACATGAATGGTCACAGGCAGACAGTGTTTGTTGGTAATGAGGATCACCCTGTGGCTAAACACGCCTTGGGGCATGACCAGCACATCTTGTCACAGTGTTACACCGTCCGGGTTATCTGGATACTTCCCACTGACACCAATCTTTCAGAACTCCGGAGATGGGAACTAGCCCTTAAGCATATTCTCTCTTCCCGTTGCCCACCTGGTCTCAACCTCCACTATATTCGAATTCCTACCCACCATCTTAACATCTTTGCCTCAGTTCTCTGGACAGAGCCCCTGCCTCAAGTGGTATCTCTGTCTAACTTCTTTGCTTTCTACAGTATGTCTGCCTAGGTGTACTTGCGGCTATGTAAATGTGTGGGTGCGTGTGTATTTGTTTACCCTCCTTTTTTTCCCCCAAGGTAAGTCTTTCCTGTCCTGGGATTGGAATGACTCCTTACCCACTCCTTTAAACCCTCATCATTTCCTTTTTCCCTCTCCTTTCCTTCTGCCTGACGAAGCAGCTAGACTGCGAAAGCTAGCGTGTGTGTGTGTGTGTGTGTGTGACACACACACACACACACACACACACACACACACACACACACACACACACACAGGAAACATTTAGAATTCCTAATTCAGTTTCCCTCCCGTTCCCATCCTTTCTTCTTCCCTTCTCTCCCACCTGATGAAGAAACTGTGTTCCGAAAGCTTGTTCTTTTTGTCCCCTTTTTTTCTGTTTCTTCATTTGTGTCACAATCAGTGGTACAGCACAAAGGTAAGTACTGGCCAGCCATTCTATCTCGTTTCAACAATATTTATAGCATATTATTCTGATAGACAGTATTTAAAATCCAAAAATGAACTGACTACACTGTTAATTTCCCCAGAATATAATTCCATACTTTACTGCAGAGTGGAAATGAGCGTGATAGGCTTGCAGCACTATTTTTCTACTGCAGCTTGCATTTAGTACTCGCAGCATATAGCAGACAGAAGATAACTTAGCTGCTAGTACTTGTACATGTGTATCCCATTTTAGGTCACTCTGTAAATGAATGCCTAAGAATTTTGCATTGTCAACCACTTTTATGTCTTTATTTTTAATGAGTGGCAGATATTTTTGCTTTTTTGCAAAATATGAAAGTGCATGCCCACAGTTTTATCAGTGCTTATTACTAGCTTATTTTTCTCAAACCACTGCGTTAGTTCCATCAGCGCTGTGTCAGCTGATGACTCAATGGCTTGTTTATTGGGCCCTGTGATGAGAATGCTGGTGTCATCTGCAAACAGTTTTTTTGTTTTGCATGAATAGTGTCACTGAGGTCATCTATGTGTAAGAGAACTAGTATTGGGCCTAGGGTAGATCCTTGGGTCAGTCCGTATTTGATTTCCGTCCCCCCCCCCTCCCCCCTCCAATGAGTATATTTTTGTTTTAACACTTTCGCTGCAGCTGACATTATCCTACACTGAGTGTGGAAGCTTATAAGCATCAGCCACAGCGAAAGTGTTAATAGTGTTCCCAGTGACCAGGTCTTGTCTGAGTACAACTTCTTGTTGATGATTTGTAATGTATGACCTAATCCATGTATTTCGTATTCCTCTAATTCCTTTTCTTTCTAACTTATTTAGGAGTATATTATGGTCTATTACATTGAATGCTTTTGACAGGTCTAGGAATATTCCAGTAGCTAATTCTTTTCCGTCTATAACCTTTAATATTTCATGAAGGTAATCATAGGTAGCTGTTGTTGTTGATCTGGATTTTCTGAAGCCATGTTGATGATTTGACAGCAGTTACTGTTTGTTAATGAATTCCAGCAGCCTATTGTAAAACAGATTTTCAAATATTTTTGAGAAACTGCTAAGCTGTGCTATGGGTCTGTAGTTGTTTAAGTTGTCTGTTGCTTCCTTTTTGCATAGAGGGGTAACCTTAGCTACCTTCAAAAGGTCGGAGAAAGCACCTGTAGAAAGGGAGTAATTGATTACATGTCTCAGAAGTTCAAGGATGTAATAGCAGAGATTCCAACTTTTGAATATGGCAAATAGTAATGTGACGTAATATGTATGAGTGGGGGGAGGGAGGCGGGGGGTGGTTTGAAGGGTTGCAAGGAGAATAAGTGAATACAAAATTGTGAAGCCAGTTTTGTAAGATTGCAGATGACATATGGTGTGCATATTACTACATCGTTCTGTTGTGTACAGCAGGCATGTATGTGGATGGGGATAAGTGAAGCAAAACTAATTTTTTTTCTTCCTCAGAACCAAACATATTAGATTTGGTGATTTCCAGAGATATATAGAAGAATCATTAAAAATTACAACTACAAGATAACATAAAATAATAACTTACACAAACAGTGCAGGTTACGATATTTCGGTGAGTGTGCAGGTTATGAAAGGTACAAGTCAAGTGACAAGAGGCATTTTCATTGGCTGCTGCTGGATTCCAAAATGGCACGCCTCAGTGGATTCATCCCATACGCCGCATTACATAGTTTTCAAGTTCGTAGAAGTTACTGTCAATACCGGTAATTTCCACAAGAACATGTTCAAAGGTGCTGCTCAGAACCACTAATTTTGTCGATGACATCACACGATCGAAATCAAAGGGAAATGAGTTTTGCCGATGGAAAACAAATGACCGATTGGTTATTTAAACCTGAAAATAGGAATCCGAACTACTCCAATCGTACACTCGTACTTCTGAACAATTTTCGTAACAATTATGAATAAATCTTGATGGTTGGAACCTCTGTTATAGCTTGTACATTTTATGATGTAGTCTGGAATATCATCAAACCCAGATAAGTATTTGTTAAGAGTTCATCACCAGTATGAGTTCAGGTTGTGTGACTTGTTTGAGACACAATGAGCCATGGGGAGGTTTGCCACTGACAGCGAGATGCTCAGTAGGGCTATTAAAATTACTTAGAATAAGATCACTCGCTAAAATATTCATTAAAAGTACTAGCTACCAATTTGGTGTCAGTTACTAGTTTATCATCTACATTTAACCTAATACTTTTTACCATTTGTTTCGTGCCTGTTTCAGATCCGATAATGTTCCAAGTCACTTGTGTCTCGTTTTGTGATATATTCATCATTTACCATTCTTTTTGCTTCTCTTATAACTTTGAGGTAGGTCTTATTATACTGTGTGATGTAATTTTGCATTTCTGGTGATATTTGCTTTTGCTTTTTATAGGAATGCAGAAGTCTTCTTTGCACTGGATTTAAGTAGTGAGAGGGTCATACACTGTGTGCCGGTCAAATATGTGTGCAGTCGGAATGGAGATGCACGGCCATTTGCTGCCAACACAGATGACAGTATCAGCTGCTAAGAATAGCACACCTTGACTGCCTAAGAAGAGAACAAGTTATATAACTAGGGCCATTGTCATGGCATATAATCTCTTTCTTTGTAACTACATAGTTGAAGTGAACTCTCCCTGAAGTTTTAATCTGAGCAGTGGGTTCCTGACCTCTGCCGGACAAAGTTATGATGAAAAAGAGTTCAAGGCTTACAGGAAGAGACAAGTAATAATCTCAACTTCAAGATCAGCATCCACATATAAAATATGAGATCAATCCAAATGATAGATACAAGAGGCTCCACAGATTTACTTAGCTTTCTGTTAACACCACAAGCTACGTAACATTTCCACAGCCTTCAAGATGGCCGACCAACTGCTATCCGCAGCCTTACAAATCCCTGTGTGCCCACAGTCCTACATCTAGTAAGGAGCAAGAGTTTCCATATTTTTTCTTCGGGCGTATTGTGCTGTTTAGTTGCACTGCAGTAATAATATGGTAGGTTTATGTATAGAACATTAGGAAGAGTGAACAATACAGAAAAAGTAATTTTTTTAATGTTTGATATGCATCGTATCATCTCCAAACAGGACCTTGCCTAGTAAAACACTGAGATGTTCAAACCAGTCTTCAGATTGTTGACTGCTTTATGTTTTTATGGAACAACGAGTTAAACTATTATTAATCTCAATTATATACTGTCTTAACTATTATGTTGCTTCTAGTTCATGATGTAAATACCTAGCTGTCACTCCACAGACTGATTGGAACACTGGCACTTCTGAACAATGTTCTGTATATGCCCCCACAAATCACATACATTACTGAGGTAGGGTGGCTTGCGTCCTCAACGATACAGATAATGGAGTACCGCATGTGCGACCACACCAAAGATGTATCTGTGGAGAAACAAGACAAATGTGTGGTTCCTGAAGAGGAGCAGCAGCTTTTCAGTAGTTATAGGGGCAATAGTCTTGATGATTGAATGTTTTTTTTTTTTTTTTTTTTTGTGGGTTTAGGGCGCACAACTGCTAAGGTCATTAGCGCCCAAACAAGAACAGAGATTCGCTAGATCTCAAAAAAATTGGTAACTGCCAATTCGAAAATCAAGAGAAGGCTAAAAACGAAAGATAAAAAAACAATTAAAAGGGTTAAATATCCTTTGATAAATTGGGCAAGTTGATAAAACGTAAAACTCTAGCAGCTGCTCGTGTGTCATCAGCTAAAATTTCCTCCACAGTAGATGGAAAGTAAAGGGCTACACAGAGATGATTAAAATTAACACAAGACAGTAAAACACGTCGCACCGTCAGCAGTTCACCGCAGGAGCACAGCGGTGCAGGGTCGGCGGTTAGCAAATGACGGTGGCTGAAACGGCAGTGACCTATCGGCAACCGGGCCAGAATGACCACCTCTCACCGAGAGGGGCGTGAGGAGGTCCTCCAAGCAGTTGGGATAAGTTTTACAGTTCTCAATTTATTGTCGTACAGTGAAAACCACACACTGTGCCAGGACGACACAATTCTCTGACGAAGAGCCCAATAAACAATGTTCGATGGGACGCAAAAGGTAGCCATGCGAGGCAAAAGAGCTGCTGCCTTGGCTGCTATGTCGGCGGTCTCATTCCCGGGCACACACACGTGGCCAGGGACCCACAGAAAAGAAACGTGACAGCTATAATCTGCTAACAATTGGAGGGAGCGTTGGATCCGATACACGAGAGGATGGGTCGAGAAAGGGTCCTTAAGACTCTGCAGGGCACTAAGGGAGTCCGAACAGATGGCATAGAAAGGCTGGCGGTGCGCGAAAAGCTCAGCTCGAGCACTGGTCAGGGAGCTTGTATTGGAAACGGTTGTCCCCGTTGATGAAGGAAGATCCGACACCATCAGTGGTCTTGGAACCATCAGTATAGATAAATATGGCATTATCGAACCGCGAACTGAGTTCGACAAGCCTCGAGCGGTATACCAAATCCGGGGTGCCCTCCTTGGGCAGCGAACTAAGTTCAAGGTAAGTGTGAACCTGGGCCTGATGCCACGGTGGCAATGGGCTGTCGCTCAACCGAAAGGTGGAGGGAAGGGTGAAATCGAGCCGCTGAAGCAGGTGGCGAAACCGAACTCCAGGTGGAAGCAAGGCTATCGCAGACAACTGATATTGGCGATCGAGTGAGTCGTCAAAGAATAACGGGTAAGATGGATGGTTGGCCATCGACCGCAGGCGGCATGCATACTGACACAAGAGTATGTCGCTCCGAGTGGTCAAGGGTAATACAGCAGCCTCGGCATACAGACTTTCAACAGGGCTGGTATAAAATGCACCAGTCGCCAGACGTAATACCCGATGATGAATAGAGTTGAGACGGCGGAGAATCGACAGCTGTGTAGAAGAGTATACAAGGCTTCCGTAGTCGAGCTTCAACTGAACAATGGCCTGGTAAAGGTGAAGCAGGACTGTACGATCCACTCATCCACTCCCCATGATGTGCCACTGAGGACGCGAAGAACATTGAGGGATCAGGCACATCGGGCAGCCAGGTAGGACACGTGTGTGGACCAGCAAAGTTTACGATCCAACATTAGCCCCAAGAATTTTGTTGTCTCAACGAAAGGGAGAGCAACGGGGCCGAGATGTAGAGAAGGTGGAAGAAATTCCTTGTATCTCCAGAAGTTTACACACAGCGTTTTCCCAGTGGAGAATCTGAAGCCATTCGCGATGCTCCAGGAATATAGACGGTCAAGACAGCGTTGAAGACGACTCTCCAGGAGACACGTCTGCTGGGCGCTGCAGTAAATTGTGAAATCGTCTACAAAAAGGGATCCAGAAACTTCAGCTGAAAGGCAATCTGCGATCGGATTGATTACAATGGCAAAGAGAGCCACACTCAAGATGGAGCCCTGTGGTACCCCATTCTCCTGGCGAAAGGTATCTGACAAAACAGAGCCCACCCGTACCCGGAACTTGCGATCTGCCAAAAACACTTGAATGAAAAGAGGAAGGCGGCCCCGAAGGCCCCACGTGTGCAATGTGTGGAGAATGCCCGCTCTCCAACAGGTATCGTATGCCTTCTCCAAGTCGAAGAACACTGCTACTGTTTGACGCTTCTTTAGAAAGTTATTCATAATGAAGGTCGACAACGTAACGAGGTGATCAGTAGCAGAGCAGTGTTGACGAAAACCGCATTGGACATTTGTTAGGAGGCGGCGAGATTCGAGGAGCCAGACCAACCGAGCGTTAACCATGCGTTCCATCATCTTACAGACACAGCTCGTCAGAGAAATAGGACGATAGCTGGAAGGAAGATGTTTGTCCTTCCCTGGTTTGGGGATGGGGGACAAAAATGGCTTCACGCCAAGTTGTGGGAACTTGACCTTCAATCCATATGCGATTATAGGTGCTAAGTAGGAAACACTTGCCTGCAGGAGAGAGGTTCTTCAGCATCTCTATATGAATGGAATCGGGGCTGGGAGCAGAAGATCAGGACAGGGCGAGAGCACGGTCTAGCTCCTGCATGGTGTAGGCGACATTATAATTTTAACGATTAAAACAGTGGAAACAAGGCGGCCGTGCCTCCTCTACCTGTTTGCGAGGGAGAAATGCAGGGTGGTAATGGGCAGAGCTCGAAACCTCTGCAAAGGAACGGCCCAGTGCGTTGGAGACATCAACGGGGTCCACAAGGACTGCGTTCTCGACGGTCAGGCCAGAAATCGGGGAGTGGACCTTGATGCCAGATAAACGGCGTAGGCCACCCCAAACAACCGTGAAGCTAGTAAAACAATTAAAAGAACTCTTAAAAGATGTCCAGCAAGCTTTTTTGCTGTCGTTTATAACACGACGACATTGCGCTCTCGTTCGTTTATAATTTATACATTTCTCCAACGTTGCCCGGGCTCTAAAGAGCGCCGCGGCAGGTTGCAGTCCACCAAGGGACCGGGACACGACGTGGAGAAGAGTATGTACAGGGTATGGAATGTTCGGCAGCTGTGAGAATACCCTCTGTCACAGCTGGGAACCAGCGATTGGGTTAATTAAGAGTAAATCTAGCAAACGTAACGAATTGATGACCACAGCGGACAGAGCCCTCACATCGATGTCATCTCAGACGCCGGCGCAATCGGTTCCACTGCGCGGACACGGTGCGGGGCACGGACCGCGGAGGGGTCGCTCCGCGGGCCAAGGGTATTTAAATGGCCTGCTACCGGGCTAGAACCCAGTTCCCTTCAAGCAGCCGTAGCGTACGGATCTCCGTGCTGGCGCGTTTCCAGAAGCTCAGTCCGTCAGCTCACCTGATGATGGCGACATGTATGATCGCCGAAATATTGTGCCCGTTGGACACTATAGATCGGCAGTACACCCGTAGATATTTTGATTATAAAATACGCCGGGAGAAAATGAAGAATCACACTGTCAACAGTGATAATTGAAATATTCCGAATATACAAGAATGTTAATGTGAGTGGTGTTTCACAAGCTATTCCTCTGACTCTGCATACACTGCACTGACCTGACTATCAAATGTGATTTTTGCCACTAGAACTGGCACAACACAGTTCACAGTAGGCCTAATTTCGAGAAAGTTTGCCTATAGAATGCGCGAACCAAATATATTAAACATACAATTGTAAATATATTACTGTTGTACGATCTTTGAACAATATTTACAGTGATCACTAAAGTAATGACAAAGAAAGAACTGCTTCAATATATATTGTTTGGAGGCTGCCACCATGCTATGTGACATCCTCAAAATTAACTACATTAGTCCGTTTACTTACTTCATTTGTCAACAGTGTTTATCATATCCACACCAAAAGCCAAGTCTCAATTAATTAAATAATTAATTGATAGAAATGGGAAAACCAAGTATTGGGAAGAAGAAAAGTTCTGTAGCGTGGCAGCTCGCAGATTCCAGATGCAGCCAGCCGTAGGACAAACAAGATTAGGAGGCACAAAGGCGACTGTGTGCACTGGATAACAGGGTCAGCAAAGTCAGAGATTACAGTAGTAAGCATTTCTAGTCAGACAGAGAGTGTGGGATGAGAAGAGGAAAGAGAGACGGCTTCTGCCAGGGGCAGCACTCTGTCCCGAGGAGCCAATGAGAGGCTCAGGACGCAGTGTGTGAGGAGAGGCACCTCTGCCCTCCCACCCAGCCTCTGAAGAACAACTGAGTGCTAGTGCACTATCACAGACAATGAGGAGGCGAGTAGTCTTCTACACCATTCCTGCATGGCACGTGAGGGGCAGAAGGGGAAAAAAAGTGTCAAAACTTAGGAGCGAGCCGCTGCAGGCAGGCAACCAGGAGAGATAGGCAGCAGTAGCTGCGGTACTTGATGGGCTTTGGGAAGTAGTCGGGGAACTCTGTTCTTTAGTCGTGTGGATAATACTGATCGGTTCTCGTTAAGGCAGGTGGAACGGTGTTAGAAAGACATCGTCTGTATAAGACTTGGTCACTTAGTAGAAGATACCTCATCCAGACAGATTGCTTGTTAACTTCTTATCTGAATAAACTAGACATGGTTAAACTTTAAAAGGAGATTTATTTAAGCAGTATCTTAAATCCTTTATAGTCAATCCCAGGTATAATAACATCTTAGCCAGGCGAAGTCTTCCTCTCAATTCGGGCAAAAGCTAAAATCACTTGTAACATACCGTGTCACTCAATCCCTTGCAATAACCAAGTTTGGGACGCGACATATTGTTTTGAGCTAGATCACTTGTAGTGTATGCTACAGGAAACATTTTTCTTCTCTAACCGAGCTAGAGATGAAACTAGAACTATGCTTTTCTCAACTCACAATTTTGAGCAGTCAAACCAGATATTATATTTTCAAATACTCGTCTTCTTCCGACAATTCGTGCACACTAATTGTAGTGGAATCTCACTATTTGAACATTTCTTGTGAAACTTTACAGAAATAAGTGCATCACAGTCTTTTCTTCTCATCCGAAACTGACCCAAATTTCTGACGAAACTGGACTGAACTCTAGAAAGTACGTTACGAAGAAACAACATTCCTCCATGTCAAAGAATCTGTGGCACAAACGACAATATAATGGAAAGTCCAGATTGGAATTAAAAATGTAGTAAGGACAGTTTGCAACTCACCTCAAAGATGTGGTGATGAGCTACAACAGGCACATACAAAAAAAAAAAAACCCACCCACACACACACACACACACACTTTCAGCTATCGGCCATGGCCTTCTTCAGAAAATAGAACACTCACACAATCACACAGGCACACAACACAGTCATACAACCATCACCTCCGGCTGCCGCACTTTGAAGTGCATTTTTCCGTTTCCTGCTGATATAAAAGAGTTGAATGGTTGACTGGCTGCCCTGCTTCAAATGTACTTTTCTGTTGGCCACGTTTGTTACTTTCCAAAGAAAAATCATCATGGTATAAACAGTTTTTCCGACTTAAATCACTTATCAGTCGGGCAACAAAGAAATTCATAATGACAGAGTCACATTCAACATTTTTTACAGTTGCGAAGTATAGAGTTGAAAACTTACGAAGCAAGCAGCGCCAAGGTTATGTCAGTCAGCATAAACAAGTAACAAGGGACAGGGAAATTTTCAAAAAAACTAACCAACTCATTGAAGCAGTGTTTTTTTTTTTTTTTTTTTTTTTTTTTTTTTATCTACACAAGAACTCCCATTTGAGAACATAATGAGTCAGGAAATTACCTGGAATTGCCAAGTGTGATGAAAAACTATGATCCAATGTTAGTGGCACACTTGAAAACATCCACTGTGTTTTAAGGGACTTTTGCAACTACAAGAAATAAGCTTATTAAGGCAGTTTCTGAAGTAGTCAGTGAATCACTTAAACAGGAAATCAAATCGGCAGACTTTGAAGCCACAATGCTTGATGAAACTTCTGACATATTGCGTAAATTGCAACTGTCAACAGTTTTAAATAATGTTAATGGAGGCAATGTATATGAAAGATTCATTACTTTTGTTGACGTGAGTGCAGACAGAACAGCTAATAGTTGGAGGAAATCTTCGAGTTGACAGCCGAATCAGTGCCGAGAAGATTTCTACATTGAGATCCGCCAAGAAAGTCTACATTCACAATCAATGGTGTTTTTTTTTTTTTTTTTTTTTTTTTTTTTTTTTGCTCATGTTTAACACATAGTTGGTGAATTTGCCCTTGGGGAGAAGTTAGTTGGCCAGACGTATGATGGAACTTCAGTACTGAGTGGTCATATTAGTGGGCTGCAGAGAAAGGTCCATTTTCACTCACTGCTATGCCCATGTATTAAATTTCATTTTGCAACAAAGTATCTCTAATGTAAAGCATGCAAAATATTTTTTCAAACTCTAAAGGGTATTTAATTAATGATGGAAATTCTCTTCAGAGATAATAAATTATTTTTCAAAAGAGATAGATTGGCTGGCCAGTACTTACCTTTGTGCTGTACCGCCGATAGTGACACAAATGAAGAAGGAGAGGGGGAGGGGGCACGAAAGGGACAAAAAGGACAAGCTTTCGGAACACAGTTCCTTCTTCAGGTGGGAGAGAAGGGAAGAAAAACAGATAGGAACAGAAGGGAAAGGTAATTTACGACCTAGGTCATGAGGGTGGTATTTCTTCATATTTTTCAAAGTCTTCTAAAAGAACTGTTGCATTAGAGGAATTTGTTCAAAGAAAGTTGCCCCCACTAGACGGAATTTCTCAGATTGGTCCATACAGTTACAGAACACAGAGTTGAATTTTTACAATTCTTTGCGTTGTTCTGGATAGCACTGATAATTGGGACAGCAGTGCAGTGGTAAAAATCTCAGAGTTTATTGAACAATTTTCAGTCAGTTTTCTTGTTGGTAATATTTTCTAAGCTGTTCAGTTATGCAGACATATTGCACAACCTATCACAAACGAAAGAAACTATGTTGTAGTTTATTGCAGCAAGAAGATTAAGGTGATTTCAGAACAGCTCCAATTTGACAGGGAGCACAGTTTTGTTATTTTTTGAAAATTGAATGTGGCTGAAAACTGATACATGTTGTAATCATAGTCAGATGAAACAGAAATGGACATTTATTGTCGTTTGTATTATGAAACAGTTGACCACATTCTGTGCGAAATAGAATAAAGGTTCTCTTCTTTTGCTGGAATTTTTCCACCTCCTTTACCCTCAAAATTACAAACTAAAATTTCCTGATCATTTATTACATTAACTGTCCACAATTTATGGACCATTCTTACACTATGTTGCCTTATAAAATGAACTCATTGTACTACACATTTCACCTGAGCTCTATTTAAAAAATGTGTATCAGCTAGTTTCATTGATGAAAGAGCATTGCTCCATTTCAGGGTTCAGTGAAAAGTATACATTATCAACTTTGATACTGACAATTCCATGTAGTACATCTTCGGTGGAAAGATCATTTTCGGCTTTTAGAAGACTCAACTCTTATCTACGAAGCACACAATCCCAGAAAATACTACGTCAGACTGGTACTGGTCTTGCACGATTCTCGATACTAACGGAACATTATCCTTGCACGTCTGTCGCAGATAGCAAGCAACCGCTACTACCCTCATCCCCGATGAGACTGTTGCAGAGGTTTTCTTTTCCCCTTCGCACTTGCTTTGGACTTTTCCCCGTCTGCCCTTAGAACTACTACCCTCCATTCACTTTTCGTCCACTATCTATGCCGCCCACATGTACAAACATCACAGACCCGCAACCTGCGATCTCAACCGAATCATTAACAAATGCAGAGATGACATTAGAGCTTTTGTGATGTCACCATGCTAGTGCAGATGTAGAGGGGCTCCACTCTTTCTTTAAAAATTAAAAATAAATTCCAGATTTTATTTCCGATACATTCGATAATACAATTAAGTCTGTCCAAAGGATGTCAAAGTAAGATATGCCCAAGATTGTAATTTTTTCACTATTCATTTGCAGTTTCAATAAAAGTCAAATTCACAACTTGTCAATACCTCGCAAATTCTACAATTTGATACTGAAATGTCAGTAGCTCCTAATTACTTTTAAAATATGCACCAATTTTAACATAAAAGAGAAATGTGTGTGTCTCGCTTGTTGAAGCGATCAAGGTTAGAAGGTACGCAGCTCCACTTGCACTGGATCACTTGTACTGTGTCCTGTCGCCACGGCGCTTCTATGAGAACATGTAGCAAGTCCTCGTGGATTCCAACTCTCCAGCCTTTGGTTGGTACTCCTCACTGTCTCCTTATGTGTTGATCCACTCGAGGGACATGTCCTGTCCCAATGCAAGCCGCTCGACTGTCATCAGCCCAACAATGTTTCATCTGTGTCTGTACCAAGACACTATTATTGGAAATATTTTTGCAACATATTACAACTGATGATGCATTAAGTATTAATTTGAAAAACAGATGACAATTGTCAAAGTGTGACTTTATAGATATTTTTGCAGATCAAATAATTAATACAGAGGACGTTTGCTATAAAAATGAAATAGCACAATTTGAGTAATTAATTACTGGAGGCAGTGTTGATGGCTCGCATTGGATTTCTTAAAACAATTTTTGTGAAATCCATTACTAATGCACAAAATACAATTGGAATTAATACACAATCATCACAAGGCAACAAATTAACAAGCACCGCTGAAGCGATGAGATGTTACATTACACGGACGTGGACGCTGCAGCGGTGGTACCGGAGACAATGATAAATTGAGGCACGAGGTCCCAAACGGCGAGTGCGGCTGAATACGGCACTGCCGGAGAGGCAGTATATCGCAACAGGGCATGATCAGAGATCCATTAATAGCAGCTGAAGGGGCCCATCTAGGTCAGAAGGTAGTTTTTGAAATGATTAGCTAATGACAATCATCAAACACATGCTGTCAGAGCTCCTCTCAGTGCTGCACTTGCCACAGAAGTCTGTGCTTTTTGCTCCCCCCCCCCCCCCCCCCCCCCCAAAAAAATCACTTTTGAGGCTAAACACTGATCAAGAGTACAGCATGCCCAACAAAGTTTTTCCACGAGACGCCACTGAGCCAGGGTTGTAACCTTTCTCCAGTGTTGTTCAATCTTTACATTGAGCAAGCTGTCAAGGAATGCAAGGAGAAATTTGGAGAAGGAATTGAAATTCAGGGAGAAGAAATTAAAATTTTGCAGTTTTCTGATGACATAGTAATTCTGCCACAAAAATTTAAAAGAATAGACATTGTCTTTAAAGGAGGGTATAAGATAAACATTAACAAGGGCAATGGAATGTTTTATCAGAATATCGGGTGATGCTGAAGGAATTAGATTAGGTAATGAGACAATAAAAGTAGTAGATGGGTTTTGTTATTCAGGTAGCAAGAAACTTCTGACAACCAAAGTAAAGAATATACATGTGGCGTCTGTTCCGAAAGAACAGACGTCACCTCTGATCCTGCAGCTGTTATTATTTAATATTCATAGAATATATGACATCAACTGCTGGGTACACATTTTCAGCTTTGCCCAATCGCAGTTGATGTCATATATTCTATGAATATCAAAGTAAAGAAGATAAAAAAAATGCACAAAGGCTATTGGAAGGTAGAGTTTCCAATATTAATTTAAATGTTAAAAAATCCTTACTAAACATTGTATGGGAGTGATATGTGGACAATAAGGATCTTGGTATACAGTAAAGGCTATAAAACATATAAAAGTCAGTTACAGAAATTTGAAGCACTTTGGAACCAAAACGATTGTAATAAAAGATATGTTCATATAATGGGATAAAATTACCACTTACATTTTAGTATTGTTGCTTAATGAATGTACATGCTATTAGGAGAATCAACACTAAGTGCAGAGATTATGCAATGAATAACAATCAGCTGCTAACAAAGTATCTATGGATGAGACTCAGGGAAAGAGTAAAAATAAATAAGGAAAAAGGCTATAGGAAAATAGTAATACTCGAAGTGTTGAAAAGAAAAGCATGAAGACACAGAGTATTACTGTTTTCCCCATAGCCTTTTTCCTTATTTATTTTTACTGTTTCATTATGAGGCTCATCCATAGATACTTTGTTAGCAGCTGATTGTAATTCATTGCATAATCTCTGCACTTAGTGTTGATTCTCCTAATAGCATGTACAGTCTTAGACAAAAAAAAACTGATCGCCGGCCGGCCGACGCAGAGGCAAAGTCCGAGTCGGTCGCGCAGTGTGGACAATAAATTCGATCGCCCCTCAGAATGCTAAGTCCGACGATGTGCACGATCTGGCAACACTGTAGAATCTGGTACTGTCAGGAGGAAGTATAATGTCCTTCTCGAGCCGGTCATATGGTATATGAGAGCGTGGTCTCGTGGTAAGCGTCGCATTTACAAGTGTATAAGTAAGAAGTCACGAGATCGAATCCAACCAACATCAATTTTTTTTTAACCGTAAATCTGCTGTCTTCATTATCAGTGTGGAAGAACCTCAAATGTAACAGCGAAAAGTCCCAGAAATAGTTACACGAAAGGGCTCGCTGCTGCATCAAAACTGAACTGTTTACTCTCGGGAGTATTGGGCACCAGCTACGGCGACGCGCCAGCGGCCGCATCGCGGCTGCCGCCTGCGGACTCGGTGACAGCGGCGCGCCGCTGTGAGTCTATTTACCGGCTGTTATATCCTTACTTCAAGTTCTAGTACTTATATTACAGTCACGTATTGAATTTTTCTGACATATGAACATAATCTAAACGTTGTAAAGTAGAATCGGTATAAAGGGCCATCACCACATTTTTCTAGAACGCCATCAGGCCGCTCAATCAGGATTGCTAGTCACGATTGTTACTAGTGACGAGTTATGATGCTCTCATGCTGACATCTTAAGAAGAAATAAATGACTGAGTATTAAAAGATATTTATACTCGGCAAAGTGCAAGGACAACACCAGGGTGCACCCATTTTTTGCAAACAACTGTGACACCATTTAGTCGCACTGTAAGGACAAACGACCTAAAAAATTACATCATGTGTTAGTACTACACTATAATAATTCCAGTTGATTTCACAAACAAAACATCGAATAGCGTGCTTTGGAAGTCACCCATTCCGCACCTATTCTTTCGATCACATGTCCTCAAATGTTTATGTTTCCCGCCCTACTCGAATAACTTACGACAAAAATTATTTCCAGAAAAAATTCACGTCGAACATCAATTGGCGTCATAATTAGCTTGCAATGAGTTCGATTCTAAAGGGACAGATTTGGTAAACTACCAGAACGTTGTCAGACTTTCCCATTATCAGAGAGAATATAGCAAGTAACCACAAGAGGTTTCTTGTTGTTTTCGATGTGGATTCGTGCAATTCCTGTCACAAAAGAGCTAAAAAATTTTACTCCAATGAGATCGGAACCATTGGCCAAAGTCACCTCTCCGTGTCAGGCGACTACTTCACCGCAGAGCTAGCGAGGAGCTTGCACTCCAGAGCTTTCCTACTGCCACATACGTTAGTAGAACAAATAACTCGCAACGTAAGAGACGAAATTAGTTGGAATTTTGCAGTGTAAACAATTTTATGGACCCAAAAGCATGAACGAATAGCCTTCTGTCGCCTCTCGACTGAGAAACCAGTCAGATTATTCAATGGAAATTACAGGAAACATCAAGTGAATTTATGAGCACAGTTCTGTGCTAACCAGGAAGTAAGACCTCGGTACCAGCGTTGACAGACTTACACTGCGATGTTGCCAAGCTTTAGTCATACTATCAACAGGAAGAATAAGAGCCGAGGTGATTGCCAAGCGAGCTCGACAGAGACTTAGCTGGCGCCTGCTGGGGTCCGAATCACCTAAAGTATATGTCAATGAGCTCTACTCGCAATTCCGTAACTAGTTTTAATGAGCCGATCGTTGTCACTAATAAATATATACACCAGTGCTGTTTCACATTTCTTCGAGCATTTCCATTGATTATACTGAAAACATTAGATGTAAGCGTCACTCAGAAAATCTCTTTCTTGATATCGCTGTCAGTGGCACAAACGAACGAAAAGAAATCAATGCAGCATTGTTTTCAAGATGTGAACATTTCTGGGAAGGCTTCGTAACATGGAGTGCAAAATAAGAGGAGGTTCTGTTATCTAAACATAGAATTAGGGACAGTAATGTATAGATTAATTTATCTTTAAGCCAAACTGTCATCCAGTCTACAAATATTGCAAAAATGAAATGTATCACCTGTTGATTAGAGTCCCATTATATCCCCTAACAAAAACGATCAGCAGATATACTGAAAACCTTTTGATGACTGTACAGAACATTCAGGGCAGAAAGAATCCAAAATTTAAAATAACTATGGGTTAACGAAGCAGAGAATAGTGCTGATATTGTATGCAGTAGTCGCACAGTGTTTTATTTCCTTTTTTTTTTATTATAATTTTTTTTTATCCTAACCGTTTTCATATGAATACAAGCTCCAAGCTCCCACAATATTCATATGACAACCAATGGGCCGTAATATGATGACACAGTTGATGAGATGGTTATAGAAATTGTAGTGACTGTTTCTATGCTGCCAATGGATAACGCCAAATTGTAACTATTTCGGAATATATCACAGATTAAGTTCTGTCTGTGAAAGAATTGTTCAACAGTTAGTGAACAGTATCGACATCTCTGCACGTAACAGGAACCCATCAGTTGCCAATTATACGCAGCTAATTTTATCATTTGATCTTCCTACGAACGATTTAATTTCTTTCACAACAGCATTATTACATACTAAAAGAGTTCAATAAATATGAGTCTATCACCTCTCGTTAACGTCCACTTCCTGTTCTCATCGCTACAACACTGCAGAGGTCTAATAAATGACACAAAGTACAGGTTTATACCTACATTAATGGGGTTATTGATGTCAGTTTTCCCGCCAGTATTCTGCTATTGTTCTGAAGATGAATACTCAAAGTAAATAGTAATATTCAGTTGAATGAATATATCAGGTGTCAACTTCAGTTCCACAAACCAAAAAATGGTTGAACTAAGCGAATATAAAGAGTCTATATGCCAATAAATATAAATGAAATAACACTTAATGGAAGTTTACATACTCCGTCAGAAAAATGAAAAATACTTTCTTGACCTACAGACTACTGCAATACAAATTCTTGGATTTCACAGAAATGAATTACTTAGGCCCTACTTTTGTTTTGGTGCATTTCACTTACATTAGAGAAGGGATAAAACATGCGAATCTTTAAACTTCTCGGTAGTTTCATGAAAGTAAATTCAGGTAGACAGCGGTAATATTGAAAATTTGTGCCACAGCGGTACTGGAACCCTGCTTTCTTTTTCCTAATAGACCTATTCTTTGCGGTCGTCGGATAGTTTTTGTTCTATGTTGACTGGTAAGATTGATCATAGTTTCCCTCCCTTAAAAAAGACAACAACAAAAAAATTACAGATGCGGTGACTCCTCTGACCGAGCGAGCTGGAAGAATCGCCTCGGCTATTTATGCAAATAATATTCAATACGCTTCAGGTTTTTCACAGCATGTTGTCACTGGGTCTCATATAGGTATGACTGCAGTGGAGATAGCTCGAAACGTATGTATGGTGCGATTACTTTTGTGCAAATCACCTCACAAAAGATATTTCCCGTTTCAAGAGAGATCTTTCAAGTATTCATTATTTTACACATGAAGGAACACTCGATAACTCGCGTAAGTGCCAGTTAATCGCAGTGAAATGCAATATGACCGTGTCTTTCTGGCAGCGACTATCTTTTCGGTTTTTCTATTTTCTGTTTTGCAGTAGTCTGCCACCTCGTTTTGGAAGTGAAAAACGATTTTTGCAGTCCACTACACCTTAATTCACACACACTCCCTTCCCGGACAATGACAATTGCAACCGGAGATGTTAAATAAAATATGACACTGAATGCAATTCCATACCTACCCAATCTGCTTCTCGTTGTCAGCTTTTTTTGAGAGGTTATTGTACTTTTATTCTGAAGACATAAACGCCTCCATCAATAAAAATGCAGTTCAATGACTGACATATAAATTCGTTTCTGACAGATAAACAATATTATTGTAGTAACTGGCAAGTGTGGCGAATTCTATAAGTCATCTGTCGAACTCAGGTGTTTCGTAGGATTCGTGTAGTTGATGTTGCAGTCGTACCCATTTAAAATACAGGAATAATAAAAGCTTCCGGCTTTGAACATACTTTTGTGGTGGGATTTAACTGTATGGTTACAGTTGCAGCAGTACACAGGTGGTGATATATTGTCGAGTCTGTGAAGAGTCTCTCATTTCTTTAGTACACGCTAAGTTAGAAAGCTGCTGTTAGAATTATTGAAATGAAATGATCATATGGCATTATTGTCCTGGACATCCCTAGCGGGATTGTTCGGCCGCATTACTATTTATTTTTTCTCGAATTTAACATTCTGCAATAATAATAAAAGAAGATAGGAAACAACTCGCCGTAAAGACGAACGCTGAGTCGCAGGCAGACACAAATAAAAGACATTCACATTCAGACAATTTAAATTTTAGGCCACGCTCTTCTTCAGAAAGAGAAACATTCAAACACACAGTCACTCAGGCATAACTCATCCCCACACGTCAGCCATCGATGGTAGCTCAGCACTCCCTGACATATTACAACATATTTCAAGCTCGTTTTGCTCATCATCAGGCGTTTATGCGTTCTGATCCGTTAGTTAAAGGAATTGTCACAGCATCGGTTTTGTTCACTTTCCGCTCTAGGGAGTCTATTTTAGTCTCAGACGGAAAGCGATGCTAGAGAGTGAACATTGAGGCGCTATGCTACAATGCGCGAGGCCGTTCTCCGTCGGGGGCTCGAATCCTTCCTCGGGTATATATATGTTTGTGCCGTCTTTAGTATAAGGTAGTTCATAAGTAGTTTGTAAGTTTAGGGACTGGTGACCCACAGGTAAGTTCAAAAATGTTCAAATGTTTGTATAGCTTATGGAACTTAACTACGGGTTCATCAGACCCTAAACTTACAAACTACTTATGATCTACCTTATACTAAAGACGGCATAAACATCCATGCCCGAGTGGGGATTCGAACACCCGACCGCACGCAGTTAAGTCCCATAGGCTTATAGGCTTTACAAAAAGAAAAAGTGAGTGAACAGAATTCGATGCCCAGCGGTGCGTTCCGCTAGCGTAAAGAACTGTCCCATCATGTGTCCTGCCAAATCATGGCCTATATGGGTAGCGGATAATGTTACTTCCTTCGTTTTCGCGTGACATCGTTTAATACACATTTTATAAGCCACTTGATCAATCATGATTACTACATCCCACACTTCATCTTCATCCATGGCATAACAAAAAATTACGAAAATAGGATTTCCATGCTGTAAATTACGAGAGACATTGTAATTTACGCTTCAGATGAGCTCGTTGTAGACGAAGACGTAAATTTTCTATGATTATTGCTTATTACACATGAATTATATTTAACTGTTTATCAGACAATAAACGTAATGGCACTTCCACGGTATTCATTCGTCAGGCATTGTATATGAAGAGGCCAAAACATGTCCAATACTTGTGTCTCGGAGTGGGAAGTGTATTTATTCAAATAACTAATGGGTCATACATTTCCTAACAGTGGAAATACTGCAGCAAACTGATTACTTAATTGTAACATATAAACTTGTGTAATGACTGTCATTTAAATTGCGTAGCAGACGGTAATTTGGCTAAGCAATTATTTGCAAAATTCATTATTTACCGTACGATTTAACTTTGTCTCTTCTTATTCCTATTTAGACAGGTGTATCGTATATTGGACTGGAGCAGACAAACGAGTGTTTTCTTTCAAATGTTAAGGGCTCTTGGTTCCATTCTCTGCATGTTATTGACGGTCTGCTGGTCATAAGAAGAGTAGACGCCACCGACATTTTGATGATGTCAGCACTAACTTAAGCCCACCAGGACTACCATGTAAAACCGGTAGACAGCGTGACGCCGTGTCGCTCTCTAAGCATCCCTACTGTTCTGATATAGAAATTCTACTGTCCAACATTGACGATGTTTACAATAAAACTGCTGCTGATGCTTTGCCGCGAAACGTGAGAAGCGCCTTACAGATTAGAATTTATGTTTCAGCATGCCTTGATTCTTGTTCTAAACAAATTCCAGGCAGCTCCACACTAACTAACATTTTCAGCTATCAAATTAAACGCATAGGAATTATCCAAGTGTAACTGCTGGATCTGTTGAGTAATATTCAATTTTTGGATGATTATGGCTCGGAAAGCAACTTCAATTTTATTACAGTCCATCTCCTGTCTCTGAATGATTTGACAATTGCGTTAATTCTGTAAAGCGTTGTGGCAACTGTGAGTCAGTGATGAATGAACACATGCGCAACGATATTCACCGATGAGAGGAGGGGGCGGCTGTACTTCCCTATATATAGTTAAACAAAAATAAAAATAGAAAACAGATGACTTACCAATAGGACCAGCTCATCGATAGAAACAAATAAAATAAATAAAATCACACACAAACACACATACAAGCTTTCGCAGCCTAGCTGCTTCGTCAGGCAGAAGGGAAGGAGAGGGAAAAGGAAATGATGAGGGTTTCAAGGGAGTGGATAAGGAGTTATTCCAATCCCGGGACAGGAAAGACTTACCTTGGGGGGAAAAAAAGAGGGTAAACAAAACCACACACACCCACACATTTACACAGACGCAAGTACACTTAGGCAGACACACTGTAGAACTGTCAGTTCTACAGTTGACAGTTCTACAGTGTGTCTGCCTAAGTGTACTTGCGTCTGTGTAAATGTGTGGGTGTGTGTGTTTTTGTTTACCCTCTTTTTTTCCCCCCAAGGTAAGTCTTTCCTGTCCCGGGATTGGAATGACTCCTTATCCACTCCCTTGAAACCCTCATCATTTCCTTTTCCCTCTCCTTCCCTTCTGCCTGACGAAGCAGCTAGGCTGCGAAAGCTTGTATGTGTGTTTGTGAGTGATTTTATTTATTTTATTTGTTTCTATCGACGAGCCGGTCCTATTGGTAAGTCATCTGTTTTCTATTTTTATTTTTGTTTATCCCACCGGGAAAGTTTCCCTCTATAATTTTCGTTTCATCAATTTGAATCTAACAATCACGATCGTTTTATATATATATAGGTTAGGCGTATAGCTGTTAATCTCCGAAATTTCTTGACCCATTGTGTGTGTGTGTGTGTGTGTGTGTGTGTGTGTGTCTCCACACGTGCGTTTGTGTGTACTGCGTGGGCTTTCCTCTTTCGTTATTATATCCTCTCTGAATTGGTTCAGTACTATAATACAGTATCTCTAACTTCCACACTCCTTAACACCATCCTCATGACCTAGGCCGGGAATCACCTTCCCTTTCCATTTCCATCCTTCTATCTTTCCTTCTCTCCCATCTGAAGAAGGAACTGTTTTCCGAAAGCTAGTCATTTTCGTCCGTTTTCTTTTTTTCTTCATTTGTGTCACTATCAGTGGTACAGCACAAAGGTAAGTACTGGCCAGCCAATCTATCGCTTTGAAAAATAATTTAAAAATTATTATTACTGCGATCAATTTTGAGGTTAACAGTGCATATCTGATCATTAGTGTGAAAGCAGGCAAGTTAACCATGTGCAGAACAGAATGTTTTATTTCTATAGAAACTTCCCTCGAAATATTTTCTCCATTAGGCTTATGCAAGTTGCCTGCTTTTTACATTTTCAGTGAAACCTTCAACCTGCCTGCAAAAAGAAACATCACAGGTTCAGTAAAGTGGAGTACCTGTTCGCGGTACAATTTTACAATGCAAAAGCTTACGTTTCTTCTCTCTACAAAGTTTTGATGGAAAAGTGCCAGATCTGAATGTTATCCACACACATGAGACTAACTACCTACCAGAAATATAATTCATGTTTGAAGAAAGTTTGTTTATTAATGCAACTACTACAACAAAAGCACTTGTATGAATAATTTTCCATGGCATATTACAACGATGATCTGTACACGTCCGCATGATAACCGCAAACCATAGCCACAGCACCACTCCCTCTATCTCAGAAGAATACTCACGTTAATGATATAGGAAATGCACAAAACCAACATCTATTTCGTCGGAAAAGCCACGTACTGATTTACGGGTCTAAGGGTCTCCTTAGGAGGTATAAAAAATAATGGACAGTTTGATATTCTGTGTTTGCAAGAATACTGAGCACATAACTCCCATCGATGTCCTTACAGGTAACGACCGCACAAAGGACGTTGAAAATTATAAATAGTGCCAGCATTGTATAAATTCTTATACATTATGATTATGTGATGCTAATACTAGAATGAATATTAAATATTAGTTTAAGTGTTGCAAATATACACCTTATCAAATGTGCAGACAACACAAAAAGAATAATAGACGGATTATAAGAAAGAAAATAGGTCCAAGAGAAAAATACGGCCGTTTGGAAAACCCATAGTAATGAGACCTACAGAAATATGGAAAAAAATATCAGTTGGAGTGGTTAACTTTTGTTGGACAAATGTATTAAATGAATGATAAAGGCTAAGAAACAATTATTCATATACTTCTCGAAGAATTAATCAACAATAGAATGAGAAAATAAGTACTTAGAAAGAAACATCATCAAATAATCTTAACTAACCACAATAAAGAACATAATAAAGTTAGAAGCTATTGAAAGAGGATGAAATAAGAAATTGGAAACAACCTGAAAAAAAGAAGTAAAATACAACATGTGAGATTATAACGGATAAATTAATCTATACATTACTGTCCCTAATTCTATGTTTGGATAACAGAATCTATTCTTATTTTGCACTCCATGTTATGAAGCCTTCCCAGAAATGTTCACATCTTGAAAACAATGCTGCATTGATTTCTTTTCGTTCGTTTGTGCCACCGACAGCGATATCAGGAAAGATATTTTCCGAGTCTATAATTGTAAAGAAAACTGACGCTTACATCTAATGTTTTCAGTATAATCAATGGAAATGCTCGAAGTGTGAAACAGCACTGGTGAATGACGTTTGTTGTTATTGCGCTTAAGACAGAATACGCAACTAATTGAGACACTTATTACTATATTAGCGGTCAGTGCATGTGTAAATTTTTATTACTGACAACGATCGGCTCACTAAAGCTAGTTACGGAATTGCGAGTAGAGCTCATTGACATATACTTTAGGTGATTCGGACCCCAGCAGGCGCCAGCTAAGTCTCTGTTGAGCTCGCTTGGCAATCACCTCGGCTCTTATTCTTCCTGTTGATAGTATGACTAAAGCTTGGCAACATCGCAGTGTAAGTCTGTCAACGCTGGTACCGAGGTCTTACTTCCTGGTTAGCACAGAACTATGCTCATAAATTCACTTGATGTTTCCTGTAATTTCCATTGAATAATCTGACTGGTTTCTCAGTCGAGAGGCGACAGAAGGCTATTCGTTCATGCTTTTGGGTCCATAAAATTGTTTACACTGCGAAATTCCAACTAATTTCGTCTCTTACGTTCGAGTTATTTGTTCTACTAACGTATGTGGCAGTAGGAAAGCTCTGAAGTGCAAGCTCCTCGCTAGCTCTGCGGTGAAGTAGTCGCCTGACACGGAGAGGTGACTTTGGCCAATGGTTCCGATCTCATTGGAGTAAAATTTTTTAGCTCTTTTGTGACAGGAATTGCACGAATCCACATCGAAAACAACAAGAAACCTCTTGTGGTTACTTGCTATATTCTCTCTGATAATGGGAAAGTCTGACAACGTTCTGGTAGTTTACCAAATCTGTCCCTTTAGAATCGAACTCATTGCAAGCTAATTATGACGCCAATTGATGTTCGACGTGAATTTTTTCTGGAAATAATTTTTGTCGTAAGTTATTCGAGTAGGGCGGGAAACATAAACATTTGAGGACATGTGATCGAAAGAATAGGTGCGGAATGGGTGACTTCCAAAGCACGCTATTCGATGTTTTGTTTGTGAAATCAACTGGAATTATTATAGTGTAGTACTAACACATGATGTAATTTTTTAGGTCGTTTGTCCTTACAGTGCGACTAAATGGTGTCACAGTTGTTTGCAAAAAATGGGTGCACCCTGGCGTTGTCCTTGCACTTTGCCGAGTATAAATATCTTTTAATACTCAGTCATTTATTTCTTCTTAAGATGTCAGCATGAGAGCATCATAACTCGTCACTAGTAACAATCGTGACTAGCAATCCTGATTGAGCGGCCTGATGGCGTTCTAGAAAAATGTGGTGATGGCCCTTTATACCGATTCTACTTTACAACGTTTAGATTATGTTCATATGTCAGAAAAATTCAATACGTGACTGTAATATAAGTACTAGAACTTGAAGTAAGGATATAACAGCCGGTAAATAGACTCACAGCGGAGCGCCGCTGTCACCGAGTCCGCAGGCGGCAGCCGTGATGCGGCCGCTGGCGCGTCGCCGTAGCTGGTGCCCAATACTCCCGAGAGTAAACAGTTCAGTTTTGATGCAGCAGCGAACCCTTTCGTGTAACTATTTCTGGGACTTTTCGCTGTTACATTTGAGGTTCTTCCACACTGATAATGAAGACAGCAGATTTACGGTTAAAAAAAAATTGATGTTGGTTGAATTCGATCTCGTTACTTCTTACTTATACACTTGTAAATGCGACGCTTACCACGAGACCACGCTCTCATATACCATATGACCGGCTCGAGAAGGACATTATACTTCCTCCTGACAGTACCAGATTCTACAGTGTTGCCAGATCGTGCACATCGTCGGACTTAGCATTCTGAGGGGCGATCGAATTTATTGTCCACAGTGCGCGAGCGACTCGGACTTTGCCTCTGCGTCGGCCGGCCGGCGATCAGTTTTTTTTGTCTAAGACTGTACCTTCATTAAGCAACAATACTAAAATGTAAGTGGTAATTTTATCCCATTATATGAACATATCTTTTATTATAATCGTTTTGGTTCCAAACTGCTTCAAATTTCTGTAACCGACTTTTGTAGGTTTTATAGCCCTTACTGTATACCCATGTACTTGTTTGTCTGTATAGAGACCTGAAGAAGGGCACTCAAACGCCCAAAACCGGTAATCTAAAATAAATAATCGCAAGCAACTGGTTGCTGAATTTTAATAATTTATATGACATAAGGTGTTAAAATTAACACGTTAGTCAAGCAATTTGTGCAGGAAAATAGCACGTAAGACACATAATGGCTACAACATGGAAAGCTTTTCTGAAAGAGAGAGATTTGCTAACAAATATTGATGTGCCCCCTGCCATTGTCTTTCTGCCTTAGAGCAAGCAGGGCTGAGGAAGTATCCTGCAAGTGGGAGGGCTGGGTTTAATAGGTTTGATTCCTTGGGACTCCTCCAGTTTGACTCATGTTTGTTTAACAAACAAGATAAAGGTATACATACACATAAAACACTATGCAACTTAACAGTGATATACGTGTAACAATACCAGAGTGAATGGGCTCAACCAACTTCAGGAAACCAGGCGTCTTGGTGCCTCAAAACCATTAACTTACAGAAACAAGTCCTAAGTGGCTTTCTCAACCAATCTAAGGCCACACATAAATCTTAGAAATAATTATTCTATTTGATTATAAAGCTTTAAGTCCCTGAAATCTTTTATGATAATAGCGCAATTTGGTTTATACTCCAAAAGGGGAGAAATAGCGATCAGTACATAAACTTTGTAAATAATTTTTCAACTAGGTGGTTTGGTGCCTCCAAATGGTTTGACACCTTACACTCAATTTACATAAAGTCATAAGTGGCTACCTTCCCAACACATTTAAAACCTTAGAAATAATTACCCAATCTTACGAAGCAGCGTAATCAGTTTATAACAGCACAACCTGATTTACACTGCTCACGCAAACTTTATGAATTGTTCAGCTAGTCGATTTTGCACCTCAAAACAGTTGAAAACATAATACACACTGATTTGACACAACCCTATCATAAGCGGTTGCTCTCCCTACTAGATTAAAGCCACTCAGTAAGATAAGTACTTAATGTGACCACACAGCTTTAAGCCTCAAATAGTTTGTGATAACAGCACAACTTTATTTACACTGCTTACATAAACTTAATGAGTTCAACTAGGCGACATTGCGCCTCACCTTTGTAACACAGTATATTCATTAATTTACCTAACCCAGTCGTGTCTACTCTCCCAACTACACCAACGTTTAGGAAAATATACTCTGTGACTTACACCATTTAGAGTCTAGGAACCAATAACTGCCACTTTAGTTTAAAATAACATAAGAATACCTTCTTTATTTAACTAGTTGCCCTTACGCTAGGGGAATAGACTATTTCACACTCCCTTCAGCATGGCTACCGGTCCACAAGATTGCAGATGAAAACTATTCAACCCTCCCCTTAGGCTTGTCGCAACTGCCCTAACGAGCCATGGCTAAACACACAGACACAGATAGCTTGTCGAGAGGGGTTACCACCCAACTGATTTTCGGATATCCTGCCAAGTACACAGTGGTCATTCAGTGAATAATTAAGCCCTGCGCACACTGACCATAACAGGCACTGGTTTTTACAGAACCGAGGTTGATTTTTCCTGAAACACACACTGTGAGATTCAGCACCCTCATGCAAAGTGGGGTGGGTCTCTAAGTTAACCAAGTCATAATCGTTGCCCTTCCTGGCAAGGATGTAAGCAGTTGTACAACAGCATCAGTCATGCTATGGGGAACACTTCACTTTACTCCCTATCACTAGAACACATGCAAATTTTGCCACACTACACCACGGAACAAGTTCGCAACATCTGAACTTTCAAAGCCCTCTTCCGCTCACTACCCCACACAGCACCGCACCGCGGCACGAGGCCTCTCTCTGCCCACCCCATGGTAACTTCGGAACGATGCAAGAACTAGCATCCCCGAGGCGACCGTATGAAATTTAATCAATTTTAAGAGTTACAATTATTTGTCTAGACTGTAACATTATACAGAACTGAAATGTCAATGATAAACAGTTCAGACAAGAAGAGAAAAGAAGTTTTTGAAATGGAGTCTTTAGAGAAGAAATCCTCAATTAGTTTGATAAAAAGTAGAGACCAGTTTATAAAACAAATTCTGCTTCATGCAGGAAGTTAGTTTGGTTCTGGAAGGAAATCCAATAGATAAAAATGTAGTTGGGCCAAGTATGAATGCAGGAAGTAAATTCAAATGGATCTAGGTTGCAACAGTTATGCAGAGATGAATTGTTACGTAGTATAGGCTAGCATGGGCAGCTGCATCAAATCAGTCTGCAGACTGAAGACCATATCATCATCATCATCATCATCATCATCATCATCATCAACAACAACCAAGTACTACTTAAACACTGTTTATTTCAGATAATCACCTACAGCCAAGCACAGTTACAATAATTACACATCAAAAACAAGGTTAACATATAAATCTTTGTCAGAGGTAAATATTAAACTTGTCCCAGTTAATATACAATAATACTATCAAAATACTATTTCATTCTGAGATATTGAAATACAGTATACAGCATTTAGAATCTACAATCAGGACAGGAAACATTATTATACGGTACTAATATTTATTCTCACTACAAACATTCGATACGGCTGTAGTACAATATAGCTTTCAGCAAAACTACAAACATTGGCATTACAGTTTATCACAAAACCATTTGCAAATACAATTTCAGTATCTCCACTAAAAAATTATAAATTAAACTGATTACTCTCAATATCACGATACTTTTAAGGAACATATTTTACGAATAATCAGTCAGTAAACAGATGCATTGTGTGTGTGTGTGTGTGTGTGTATACTGTCTGTATATGTTAACATTTCCATTGCACAGTAAGCAGTTAATTAACATTAAAGATATGTACAAAGGAGTGTATATTATTCAGCTTTTCTCTCTTCAAAACATAACACCAAAAATGTGTCTAGGAATGCCTCATGTCTGCTGTTTAACTCTGCTACAAAAACCATAAGAAAATATTATTTTAGATCATATGATAGTTAAGGCATAATATCATTTACCATAGGAACAATAAGACTACGGCAGTTCACATTTTCAAAACTGTCGACATCCACAAATAATAGTACATCATTCATGTTAGCCATAAAATGTAAATTGTGCTGAAAACTGCATATCATGTATAAATAAAGTGGTGCCAATAGATGCTTACGAGATGCACGAATGATATCGTCATATAAAAGAAAAAAAAAATAAGAGAAGAAGTATTTTCAACATTTTATGACTAAAATATTTTGTACTGAAGTATTTTCCATGAGATTACCTGAGGACATGAGGCACTAAATACATCATACCGATTTTTACTTGGGTAACAGAGAAGCAGTCAAACTATGGAAACACTTGTTACTGCACACAATGCTGAGACTGAAATGTGTTACCTGTTATGAGATTAAATTTTTCCCTCATAAATAATAGTACTATTTATATAAAAGACAGCACATGCATCTTTCCAGAACAAATTCAATCATTTGATGACTAGAACTGTTTTGGTAATTATCAACAAAACACAGGCAACAACACAAAGAAAAACTTTAGATTTTCAGTATGACGCTCTTCACAGACTGCATATAAATGTTACCACCTACAGACACACAGCTCACAGCAGTCCAATTCCACATAAATCCTTCCTCTTTACTCAATTACACATCATTCACTTCGAATAACAAGTTTAGGTATTATCATTACATTGTTTTCACCATAATACTAACTACATTTCACACAACCTCTGATATGATGCAATCTGATAAATGTTTTATGAATATATACATATATTCCTGAGTACAATATAGTAGCATAGAATCAGTGGTTACACTGAAAGTATACAAAGTAATATTTTATCATACATAAATAATCTACATGTTGTTTGATTTGTATTCGTCTCTTTAACATTTATAAATATACCTTAAGCTATTAGGAATAGATAACTGATATTGTATGTGTAAATTCCTTGCATCAAAAAAGTTATTATTGTCCTGGGGAGATAGTATACATTGTTTGTTAATCACCAAAAACACATTAAAGTGCCTGTTATGTTCACTAACTTTTACAATTTATACCTTCACAGAATTTAAAAATATATGACACTGGGTTATGACAGTCACAGCTGTCAACTTAGTGGATCTATACCAAGTGAGGTGACAAAAGTTTGTAATCAAGACACTGCAATGTATTAAAAGATTTCTGTTACTGAAGAGAGAATAAGGACCTTTTTTGTGTGTTTTGAGAGATATGGGTAGTGAGTTTTTCAAAGTTATAAAAATAACAAAAGCAAGTGGAGTCTGGCATAGTAAAAAGGGGAGAGTTGTAAGACTGAGTGATGTGTATGTATAAGGGGGACCGAGGGGGGGGGAGGTACTGAAAGAAGGGGGCTTGGACACACTGTACAAAAATAATTATGAAGCCTCTGCTATTTTCAACTAATTTTACTGAAACAGAGCTGGCAGATATTACACATTCATGAAAATTTACCGTGTTTAGTATTTCACAGCCTCTATGAAACAGTTATTTATAACAATCATTCTGCAATTGGTTATGATGCTTGAGGATATTTAATCAAACTTATGCAACTGTGTTTCATGTACTAACAATTTACTTCCATTACTCTAAATTAGCTCAAGACTTACCTTACACCATTAAATAATATTTACTTTTTTACAATTCCATCTCAAATCATGTGCAAACTTATACTATGTCAGGATTGTTTTATGAAAACATCCTAATGTGCAATTTTCAGGTGGAAGATATTCTTTTACAATAAAATGTTCAGTGGATTATTTTTTTTAAGACAATACAGAGAGGATACTAATGAAGCCGATTATTAACATGCATGAAATCAGACCATGAACACTTTCACAACTGGACGTTTTAATAGCCAGGGAGGTTTTCTGGTTGTATGTAAGTGGTCCATGAAAAGGCAGGAAACGGCAAAGTTTCACTATGATATAGTAACAGGACAGTCTACAACTCACCGCAAAAGCGTGACGAAGAGCTGTGACGCGCACATAAAATAGGCACAAACATACAACACTTTTTGGCTATTGGCCATGGCCTTCTTCAGAAATAGGAACATTCACACAATCACAAAGGCACGCAACACAGTCACACAACCATAATCTATAGAGGCCACACTTTGAAGTATGGCAGCCGGAGATGACAGTTGTGTGAGAGTGTTGTGTGATTGTTCTATTTTCTGAAGAAGACCATGGCCAATATCTGAAGTGTTGTACATTTGTGTCCATGTTATGTGTGTGGCGCAGTTCGTCGTCATATCATTGCGGTGAGTTGTAAACTTTCCTATTACTATATTGTTAATTCCAGCCTGAACTTTCAGTTATTTAAGTTTCACTACCAGTTTAAGTTTCACAACCCAGAAGCTTCATAAGAAATCACGCATGACGTGAGAGAGAAAAGAAGGTACCAAGCAGCTGCTGAATCTTCTGCAAAATCTAACAGTACTATTGGATACAACAAATAACTTAAGTAAATTTGTCAGAAATTATTATATTGATTAGTCAGGGACATCTGTACTTTAGAGACCATTTCGTTCTATACATTATTTACCATATGCACATTGCAAACTAAATTTTCTGACATTACCAATGAACTACTTTTGCTGTGATTTGCCAATTATTTTCTAAATGACCAGCTCTTTAATAGTTAACTAAAGAAGAATTTGCAAAGGCTGAGACTAGAATCTTTCTTCATGTTATGCCTGATATGGGGGATGGTGGATAGGCTCTTTTTAAAACTAAAGTTGTGTATGTGATCTTCAATAACAGACCTCTATTACAGACTGGGAAAATGTAAGAATAACTTTAAAATTTGTTTGCTAACATTTCAATTTGGTTTTTCCCAATAGTAACTGTCAACCGTGTAATATGAAGATAAAGCAAGTTTTTTTTGGCAATATTCACTGCAACAAAACAATTAGTTGATCATTCAGACTAATAAAAACACAAATGATGTTTAAAAAACATGATTTCTGGGGTTAAAAAAAACAGTAACACAAAAATTTACCTGTGTGTTTGAATGTGCCAATACTGTAGACAACAATGCTCATTATTGTTAATATTTTTCTGTAAAATATCCTTTGTTGTGTTGCACTACATGACAGATGTAAAGTTAAAATATTTTGTTAAGTTAGTTTCAGTCTTTTGCATTCAGCAGTCAGTACATTAGTAAGGATAAGATTGCACAATTAACACAAATCTACAAACTAAAATTTTCACAATTTTTACAAAACTGTAAAGTTATTCAAGATTGTTTGACTTATGAGATCATATTACACACTTCATGTATATTTATATATGTGGTTGAAAAGTACATTTTAATAGACATTAACCTGAAAATTAATCAACAATAATGAGGATAGTTTACAACTCATCACATAGACGTACATCGAGCTGTGACAGGCACATAAAGAAGACATTCATACACTTAGAACTAAACATTTAGGCATTATCCTTTCTCAGAAAAGACACCATTCACACAACCACATATGCACCACTTCACAGACACACAGCTGCTGCACTCCGAATCATAGCTGTCTTTTTTTACGTACCTGTTACAGCTAGAAATCAATATTTGTAATTACGTAAAATATCCTCATATTGTTGAATTCCAACCTGGATTTTCCATTATTAAATGTTGATACACTTTCATTTAGTGATGGTAGTTTCTATGACTTCGCATGTGATCTTTTGGCTTTGAAACATGTCTTTTGTGATATACTCAAAAAAGCCCACTACGCTTTGTTAACAGAAACTTACGGCTATATTATTCTCATTTGATTTAATTATTAATTACTTTATATACTTTCATTCATAAATAGTAGGTACATCAATCTACTAATATCTGCATGTACTACATATGATTTGTCAAAGGACACATTTGTAGCACAGTTTAATTTTGAAAAGATACTGTTCTTGAATGTTGTTCAACTATTAAGTATATCAGTATCACTACAAGTATTTGTACTATATTCCATATGTCAATGAACTACATAAATTACATCATAGGACGTTATGTTGGATCCAGAAGATGACTCTTTGTAAAACAAATTTAAATATAATCCAATACAAATTTACAATAAACTGAATGTTTAAGAGGCATTTTTGCAATGACATGCTTCAAAAATAATTTCAATTCTAGCAAGAACAAAATTTGGTTTTATTTCTCTAACATCATTCACCATGGTTGTGGCAACTTCAGTACATTTTGTTTTATTGGGCTTAAAACAACCAAAAATGTATACAGTTTTCAATATGGCGTGTGATCACAGTCACACTTGATCTGGTCAGAGTTGTGTTTCATTAGTATGCTGATGGCATTGTTGTTATTTTTACAATTAAAGTGACAAACGGGCAAATTCCAGTTGTCGAGTTACAGATGGTGTGAATGTGCAGTGTTACGTTTGTCAAGCTACAACAGTGAAGTAACAACCAGAATTTGTCAGTGAATATGGAACACAAAAGTAACAGCTACAGAATTAGCAGCTCAGAACAGATCACCTCTAACAATTAACTTGTCTGTATTAACACATACTTGTGATACAAAACTTAAATCATCTTATGATGGTTCAAAAGGCATGTTCATTTACCTAGAGCAAATGCATAATTATGTGCTTTTTCACACTTAGAAACTACTTACTAATTTATCAGTATCTCTGTACACTAAACCCACAATTGCAATTTCTCAGCCAAAATTTCAGAACTTCCAAACAGCCATATTTGTATATTAAGAAAACTTTCCTACAATTGAAAGTAATATTGTAATCATACATAAAGACACAAAAACTCTTGTATATTGGCCAATCAGGGGGAGGGGATACATCATGCACATCTATTAGTGACAGAAAATTAAAGCTCATGCAACTAAGTCAGCCACAACTGAAAAAGATAATTGGACAAGGTGTAGTGGCTTTAGCATCCTTACATGGCATGCCTTTTGTGTGTGAGATAGCTACCTAATTACAATCTGTCCAATTTCCTCCTACTTTGCTGCATTTGTGTAACTTTTTTTCCACACTTGCCCTATGTCGCAAGCAAGCATAGAGTCATTTTGGAAGGCATTCAGCATGAATTAAAAATAATGTTTTGAGTCTAGACAAGAATCATATTAATGTAAGCAAGTATGTTATCATGAGAAACTAGTCATTTCACATTAAATAACATGAATATCTGGTGTCAATGAAGCACTTTCATTTGTTACAGGGGCAAATTAGAGTACAGTTCAATGTGCAATCCTGCAACTTTCCAAGCATTTTTACAGTGAAAAAATTCACAAGCTGTTAACTTTTTGTTAGAGACTAAAAAGAAAAAATCTACACTTTATATATTTGCCTTAGTTGATTAAATGTGTAGCTCTATTCCTGGCAACACAATGGAAAAATAGTACTATATTAACTTCAGTTCTTTCCATATAAACTGCATACACAAAATTTTCCAGGTCTTTCTAGTATATTGGCAGACTTCCTTTTCCCTCAAATTGATTCTGACAATCATTTTCCATTTACATTAAATTTGCAGAAAATCTTCAAAGATGATCTAATACAGTTAAATAATTCAATATCATAACAGAAAAACTTTAGTTTCTTTTTGCTGTAAGAACAAACAGTATCTCTCTCATATTTTCACTGCTTTACCAGCAACTACAAAGACATAAAACATAGGAAAAATATCACCACATTGTGGAATAATACACTGCATACATTTGGGTTTCCAAAAGTGAACTACAGAACATTCCCCAAAGTTAGGCAGAAAATATAAAATCTCTTTAGGAATAAATTACTACCTGCCTTTTCTTTCCTTCCCTTAGTATTTATTTATTTTGGAAAGACCCATTAAGGCATTAATGTTTGGCATATCTCATGAGGTAGCTTAGTGTAATCAATTTAATTTTAAAAACACTATTACATTCCTACTTCTGGAATTCTTGTTCTTTGTATAAAAAACTCTTCAACAAGACTACTTCGTAATTTTGAATATGTGTTACACAGTATGGCAGTGGCATCCAAACGATACTGTAGGTATCGAACAAGAGAATGTTAAGATTTTTACTGAATGTCATCTGCCAGGCACTTACATGTTATTTGCAGAGTATCCCATGTAGTTTTAGAATGTCATGATTTTAAAGGATGTGGTTAGGCAGGAACCTAACAGAACAGCTAAAATTGTTTCGCTTGAACAGAATTATCACTTTGCTTATTCATTCACAACAACAACAACTTAAGCTGCACTCTTAGTTTCCTGCCTAATCACAGCCTTTAAAGTCATAATACATTTGTACAAATCACAACATTCACTGGTTTGATGCCTATCGTTTCAATATAAACCGCTTATATATATCATTTGCACGCCGATATGCTATGTAACAATTTTAAAATTACTGACTATTCAGATGGTTAAATGATTTTACAAGTTCATGTTCCATAGGATCCATGAAGCACAAATCTGAAAACCTATCAATCACTGCAAATAAATAGGTAAATAAATAAAACTGAGTGACCAGGTACCACGATGAATGATCACCATTCCAAGTGAGTAGTGCTTTACCAATACAATGGTGCATAGGGCTCAGGCAGGTGGATGTGTGATCAGTTTGTATTGTAAAAAGTAATAGTACATTTGCAAGAAATGGAAAATGATCACATTTTGAGTCATACAACACAACAACCGATGTCAGTGGTCAAAGCCAACTTGTGGTATCGCATGCTTCAGATGACCCAAAAAATAAATAAATTTATACTTTGCATCGATAACTATTTTCAGTGCAACTAAGAACTATATGTGAACCATTCCAACACCATTCTATCTTGTTTCAGCAGGAAAATTAAGAATCTCATTAGTATTCATAATAATGCCATCATTATAACACATATGGCTCTCGCAAACATTGTTTTCTTCTCAGTAACAAATCAATTAGTAACTGTTGCAGAAAAAAGTCAGTTTAATACCTAAAAAAGTAGGGAAATGATGTGACAACCCACCTTGGAAAAAGGTTTTAGTGCTGGTGTTTGCCTTTGAATTTTTTTTTTCCCGCCAAGCATATAGCTGTGTGATACTGTTAACTTGGATGAGCAGCTGCTTAGTACAATGTTGTTATGGGTGAAGAGAAGGGAGAGGGTGAAACTACACTAGCACAAGCTATTGCTTTCAAAGAGAAAACCACAATACAGGCCATTAAATCAACAGTTTTATGAGCCTCACCATGTAACATGCTATGGAGAGCTTTGCACTTCAGTTTATGACATTGAAACAAAGACTGATGAGGAGATACTTCATATTACCACTACAGTGGATACAGAATGCTTTAGTTATTCCCAAAAATAACATTAGGCACAAAAATAGCTTTCCATTAGAAGGAAGTGACCACTTTCAATTTCCACATAGGCCTATATAAAAAAATGAGGCAACTCCTTAAAGTGATATTAAAAGACACTGAAGATCAGACTGATTCAAAGTAAATATTTGCTAGAGAACAAAGTTTGTTGAAAACTTCATGAATTACCAAGGTTAGTAGTACATTATAAACACAATGAACATGGCCAGCTCAAGCTCAGTAACATGGATATAGTGGTAAACAGAAATCATATCCAAATAGACATTTATTTTAAAACGAATCAACTCTGTTTCATACTTTATTCTGGTGAGACCATTAATTAAATTTACAACAGTTTTTTGTTTCAGGGAAATAATGTATATTGAAAACAACTAAACAATAAGCACTCACCGACAGTTCTGCACAAGAAATTGTCATTTACAGAAAGACTGTAATAACCTGAAAAACAGAAATAAGGTTTTCTAACAATCCACTTTTAATGTTTCATAAAGGAGACAATGGTTGCAAAATAGAAAAACCTGTAGCGGGTTGCAGATAAGGGTAATTTTAAATAAAGTCCACAATTGACATATTTGGGCCTGAATCACGCCACCTAAATCAATATATACCAAATGTGTGATTGTACTTGATGTGCGAGTTATGATTCTTGTGTGGATGCTTACTGCTTAGTTTATTTTGAGTTTTTGAAGTGAGTAAATGCGTCGTATATTCGAAAGATCAATGAATATTCTATTAGTTAGTGTTTTGATTGACAATGTGTGAAAGGGTTGAAGTTGAGCATTTGACCTGGAAGAATTTAATTCCTTTCTTATGTACTATACAAAAGTGCATTAAATTTTGTAGGATATATGGATTATTACTTGATGATACAAGAGGAAACTGTGTAGATTGCTGTGAGATGGATTGTGTGAAAGTGGGTAATAAGTATACTGATGCATAAATCCCTCTCCTATTACTGTGTGAAAAGAGAACTACAATACGGAAAAACACGTGGTTCGAGTCTTCCAAACTACCTATAGACAAGAACATTATTCTGATTTCATGTTGGATAAGACAATATACCCCCCCCCCCCCCCCACCGAATATGTGAGTAGTTTGGATATTGCCATGAAGTTTGCTATCATAGTCACAACTGAGTGTTGCTATAGGTGGTCCTGGAAAAATTGTCAAAGTAGGTGAGACCCACATAGCTAGATGAAAATACCAGCGAGAATGACCACTAAAAAAGGAAATAGAACACATTTGAGTCCATGGTGCTTTATAGTGAAAGTGTATTCAAGAACGAGAGAGACATTAGTGGGACTGATCAAACATTTTATTCTACCTGGCAGTAAAATAATCACCGATGGTTTTAAGTCCTGTATGAGATTAAAGGAAGAAGGCTTTGGACCACAGTTTTGTAAATCACTCAGTGGCATTTCAGAGTACCCTTCTGTTCATACACAAAATATAGAGCGGTTGTGAAGGTCTGTGAAATGTAACATTAAGAGAGTCAAGTCTAGGGGAACGAGACCAATTGTATGTCTTCCAATACTTGTACTTCCATAATCCGTAGTTACAAGGAAAAATTGGCGCACCTGACAGACAGCCAGTATTTCTCAAAGATATCGCCAAAGTGTACCCACTTCCAACTGCGTATACAACGGATGGACTAGTTCCAGAGGAAGGATGCCGGTAATAAGTAATGCAAGTACAATAACTACTTTCATTTAACTTTCGGTAGTCAATGCTAAACTGATCTATTGACATTCACATATCCACCTGCCACCCTGTGACTTCTTTTCTTAATAAACACACTACTTTACTTCATCTCAGTAATAAAAGAATCTGTTGTTACTGTACACAAAGTAACGGGTCTACAAATGTATGTTTGGTATATATCGATTCAGGCTGCGTCGGTCGATTCGGGCCCAGATAAATCAATTGTGAAGTTTCTTTAAAATTACCCAGATGAGCACCAAGCAAGCGATCAAATGGTTTGACTTTACATATCACTGTTGTGTGGTTCTTACTCTGAAATAAAGCCATATTGAGTTATCCAGAGAGTGGCCATAAAACATTTAACTGTGTAAGGCCATTGGACAAGGGAATTAAAAGAATAATATAATAAAACTGATGTTTCACTGTAAGCAGATAAAAAGAGAAATTTAACTAGTCACATGACGGACAGAACTGTATAGGAATTACAATAGATCTTGGCACAACAGCAAAAAATATATTAGTAAATACCATCTTGCGGCAAAAGCTGACATGAAGGGACTATGGGTATGTAAAGTTACAACTACTAAATGTCATTTATGAAGAAGCAATGGCACCATTACCAGTTTCAAAACAAGTTCATCAGCAAGCAGCTACCCTAGAAAATTTGCTTCATCTTATGCTGAACAAGAACTGTTTGCTCTCCCCCCCCCCCCCCCAACACACACACACACACACACACACACACACACACACACACACACACACGCCTTCCATTTTTTAAACTTAACGAGAATACATACACCGGTAGTACTCTTTCTGCCTGCTCCCCCCCCCCCCTCCCGCTAAGCTCAAATCCTGCAAATGTGGCTTGTACTGGTACAAAATCTCAATACCTATGGACACGAAACAGTAACCATCAGTATCCAGTCAGCCTCTTTCTCGTATTCTACAATCTGGTTTTGATGATTTCTTCCACTATCGTACAGCGGATAAGTCACCCTCTCATTAATCTGTAGGCTAATCCTATTTTGAAACAATGGGAGATCTATTTATAACATTATAACATTTTAATTCATTGTACATGATCTATTTAAAGAACTCCTTGTGTATAACATTAAAACTCTCCAAATCCTTATTTATAGTCTTCATACAGATTCTGAAAAATTAATGAATTGCAAGTGTTTACTGTGCGCAACTGGCTTATAATAGCATCAATACACAATCTGTCACACAACGAAATATACATAGATATACTAACCACAACAGATTGTGCAAAAGTTGTAGAAGGCTGTTAAAGTTCCCAACAGGGAACTGATATTTGTACTCCACACAGCCATAATGCCTGTTATCATTGGAACACGAGTTTACTTTTAGTTGCCTACCCCAATTCCAAGTTTTATGTTTAAGGAAAATAAATATAATACTATTAAATACTTCAAATACAAAGAAGTCTAAGAGGTTAAGGAAACACAAACAAGTCCATGAGGTTGGCTAATACTCATTTTTATCTAAAAGTTTAATGTGCAGGCGTGTCTGAGGATCACTAATCTAACCCATTTCTCGTACTAATGAACTAAAAGAATAGGACTATGAATAAAAGTCAGCCTGCAGAAAGTAATTACACTGAGTAGTACGGTAAATAAATAAGTGAACAAATATTTCATTAATATGAAATAAAAATGAATAATTCACTCAGATACAATGTGGATAACTCGGGTCAATTCTGTAAGATATTAGACAAGTGTTGTGGGCTAAAAAGTAGCATTTCCTGTCAAAATTACTTATCTAACGCAATAGGTAAAAACTTTACAATATCTACCACTAATAAAACTGATATGTTTAAGAGTGTTGTCTTACATGATGACCAATGTCATACTGCTGACAGAGTGAATATGGAATATGTACTCAGTTACATGCTTATTCCCATTCTGATTGTTGATATTTGTCTGCTTAATTTGATTAGTCATCAGTTCCATATAAGAATACAAAATTTTTATCTCAATAATTAAACATTTCAAGTACAAGAATGCAGCACAGGGCAGCATTTGGGTTTGTAATATTATTCTACAAGTAGTTCAGTTTGGTTCAAATGAGATCTTGCACAACATTGGACAGTTATGGTAAACTGTTCAATTAATAAGAACCTGACTTTCACGTCTGTTTATAGTAATTCTCTATCTTGTTTGCAGCACATACAAACACAAATTATTGTTTATATAAATAATCACAAAATTACTCTACATTGTCTTAGTATAGATGCAGTGTTGATATTTTGTATTATCCTGACAGTATATCACTTGTCTCACAGTACTACAAGTATTTTAAAATCATTTTCTGGATCCAACACTGCACCAATCTCTTATTCAGTACAGTAAGTAAACTTAAATCACAAAGTTCCAAGGAACAGATCTATTTACAAATATACATATAAGATACTCGACACATACATTTGCTGACTAAATCATCTGATTAACATGGGGACAAAAATAAAACACTACATTATGCCATGTGAACTTGACTTTTCCCCTAATTCTGATAAGCATAAAAATTCTTTTACATTACACACTACAAATGCAGACACTGCAGCTGTTGTAATTGTCATCAAAGGAGTCACAAATTGTCAGACAATAAATTCAGCTGGATATTGTATGTTGAGACTCATTAAAATAATGTTATTTCTGTAACGAACTTCCACCGATATGTTATAGCATGCATTGCATTATAGTATCAAATTACACAAGTCGAATATATTTATTAACATCGTGGCTAGGAAATGTAATGCTACTTTCGCATTAGGAACAGATTTCGCAAATCTCACATTGCTTTCTTTATGTTTTTAAAACGGTTTCCTTAAAAGGTCACTACGGCAGCTATTCCTATAACGCACAACACTAGTAACTGAAACTTATCCCTTCTGAACTATGTACTGACAGTGGGCAAAATAATAATCAAATATCTGCTTCAATGTGATCGATGCAAATAACAAATACACAAACGTTTCCATGTCATAACATTGATAATGTTTAATTCTTCGGTTCGTTACTTTTTGTGCATGTACTCTTCAAGTAAATTGTGTAACACAGCATCAAATGAAACGTCCGGCATTCCCGTGGGTCATTGTCTCGCACTCCTTTCAGTCTCCATGAGGCATTCCCGTACAAGGATACGAGCGTGAACTATTCCTCGCTTCAGACGTTCTGCAGAACTCTTACTCCCGGCATAAGTTGGCCTGATATCTTTTCCCATTTCTTCAATAACCGCAAGCAACTGTGCATATTTCGACTGTCCGGGAGGCGCTGGAGGAATCGCTGGATGTTGACGGAGAACGTTGGCTGCGCTTCCAAGAGCTGTAGGAAATGCTCCTGGAGATGATATAAGATCTGCTGGAAGCATCATTGTTGCAGGTGCATTTGGTGTCATTGGGGAGTCCACACTTTGTATGTCATCATCCATCATCATGATGTAAATAAAAATATTCAAAAGTTGTTTTTTACGAAGATTATAGATATGGATAAAAATAAACAGACACTACATACAAATCAACACCTATGCGGTTTATCAGACACTATACAATTGACGACAACACACCATTCATCAAAAAGTTTCATTCAGTCTTTTTGAACAGCGTACCTTACTCCTTAGTGATGAACAGCGATTTGAATCTCAGCGATAGTTTACTGTAGTGTAGTATCAAACAATAATCAGTTACACATATACGTGTGATATCTGAATATGTTCTTAAACGAGAGACTGCCAATACTGTTGCTATAGGCAATCCTTATTTGAAAGGATCGTACTTTACTGTAAGTGTAAACTGTCTCTATAAAAATAATAATTAACACATGACTAACGCCACGGCAGTACAGTAGCGCCACCAGCGGTGCCATTTGGAAGGCAATTCTTTGCTTGCCGTTAAGCACAGACATGCCGTAAAGTGGGTAACGTTCAGCTCACCACACTTCGAGCAAACGTGACGTCATTTTGACGTCAGACGCTGTATCGACGATACTACCAAAACACCGATCGACTATCGCTAGTGTTTGAGGGTAAACATTTACACGTGTGTCTGCTTTGTGCTTTCAAGTTACCAGTATCACCGTAATTCTAATTTCTAAACCGTGTGAATCGCCGCGATTCCGGCGACTTGTATGATTTATCATGGAACAGACAAAAATTGAGTTAGTTTTGTTATAATATTTCATCCGCCAGTAACTAATTTATCGTCTCTTCGTTGTTATGAAAGTTATGTTGTGAACCGAGAAAAAGTAAATCTCAACAAATCAGTCAATAGTATTTTATAAGTATAGTTTACAATTTTTGTTACTTGTGATTAAATTTTGTTATCAAATGAAACAATTGTGATATTGTGTTGTCGAGATACATTATATACCAGTCAATAATTACAAAAAAGTTTAATAATGCTCATTATTTTCCAGATGCAGTTCCCACTATGAGTACTTTCTTATTCAGAGAAACTTGAAGATTCAAGACAACTCTTGAACTCGCGGCTTAAATGTGACATGACTAATAAGTGTGCAAAGTGTGTGTAGAAACTGTGTGTGACTGAACAGTGTTTTATTGAAATAATTATGTGATATTAAACGGTTGAAAAATAAATGTGAAATACACTTTGTCCCCTAGTCCAATTCCTATAAATTTTCTGCTATGGAATGAGGGTGATGTTGGTCCCTTCTCCCTGAAATCTTGAATTTGATGGCAGATTTACTTGTACCATAGCCTGAGGTCTTAGATGGGTTTTAAATCCATTGGTTTACTTTTAAGGTCTATGGTAAGAAAGTGAAAGTGTGAACACAGATCTTCCAGTTGAAATTTGATACCGGTACCATGAATAGTTCAAGTGCAATACTTTAGGCCTACTTGGAGATAATTACAAAAATCGTAGGCTACTGCTGTATTTTTATTTATTTCCTTTTTGGTTCTCTACTCCAAACATTGTACTGAAATGCAACCTGACATTGGATAAGTCAGAATAAGTGATGTGATAGAGGTACTGTAATGATTCCATAAACTTGACACTTTCAAACATGCCAAAGGAGTCATGCTATATTAACAAGGCTCCGTAGAAGTAATGTGTCTTATTGGGAGCATGATTAAATATATGTTCTACTTTTTTCTAAATATATTCAAAGAAGTTATATTGTGCTGACTAATACAGTGTAGGTCCAATTTACAATTGAAGCTGTGGTTGACCAGATACAAATCTTAATTGTTGCTGAATAGGCTTGGCCCAATCATTTATAACATGGATTCAGTTCCATTCCAGTTGTTTGAATTCAATAACTCAGGGGTAACAGTGTATGTGACATTTTACTTATTGTGTCACCAGTCTAGTGTGGCAAGGGCTGTTCAATGTTCTTTGAGAACTCAATCACATGAGAGTAAATGAGATAATCCTGTATGTTGACTGTGAAATAATTAATGCTGTTTCTGCTCTGTTGTTAAGTTCTAGTATGTACCCTTGACTGGTAAGTTAAAGTTTAGGGCATTACTGAAGCATGGGATACCACCATCACCTTTGGTCAATAACATTATATATAATCAGTTTCTTTACTGTGCAATTTCCATTGCAATTGAGTATTTCTTTTACAGTGCCCATAGGTTACAATATTTATATATATATATATATATATATATATATATATATATATATATATAGCAAATACTTTTCTTCAATTTTGACATTTGATTAAACTGGAGCCTTTGTACCCAACCCTGTTACAAAGCTGCAATGCTAAAATTTGCTCCCTTAATTTCAAACTTGCTTAAGTGCTGCCTCTTAATTTTGTTCCAAGCAACACAGTAGTTAAAGTGTAGTCTGATCTATTTCAGCTATTTGCAATTATAGCAGCAAGTTTTACATAAATCTTCATACCTTTATCGAGACTTAATTTATGCACAATTAAGTAGTCACATTAAATACAATGAGCAAAGTGACTTCAGGCATACATTAGACTAACCAGTGCTCCCATAAAAAGAGTTAAGAGAGATTTTTTGGAAGATAAAGTGCATCAGACAGATTTGAAAAACAAACTCACATTAAAATCTATTTGGCTGTAAACAATTGTGCTGTTACACATGGCTTTGTTAGTAGACATTACACACAACTAGTTTATATAATACCATATATGTTTATCTTTTATACAATTTATTCAATTGTTACATGGAATGCAAATACTTGGTAGAAAAGTTACAACTTTCGTTTTTGAAGCACATATTACAGATTCTTACAATACATTATTTAAACTACATATAAGTCTGTATAAATAACAATTTGGTTTCTTCTTTTTGCAAGATTTTCATTATCTTCCTCCTGTCTCTGAATCTTGCTCACTCCGTCAGATTACATGAAACATTTGTACAACAAATATGAGCAAAACTGAACATACAAATTACAATTCACATGCCATACATTCTCTCTCTCTCAGGTACCCAGTACATACTTTTATATGTTCACTAAACAAAAGAAAACACTTTTTTTAATGCAAAATGGAAAAAAAATGTTTAACACTTGTGTGTATTCCACCCCTGGTCTGCCCTCATCTACTTAAATTTAGCTGTTGATATTCTTTGTGCTTTCCAGCTTTGCTTCACACATTACAACATTGATTCAGTAAAATACAGCACAAGGCATGGTTCACATTCAACAACATGTCACAACTACCATTACTGGCATATACATTTTTTCCCCAGCTGTCTTAATATGATGGTATTCCTTATCATAACACTTGCCCTGAAACATAACTAAAACAGTAGGATTAATGTAAGAATCATAACATTATAAAGATTATGATATATTGTTAAAAACCTTCGTCAGGTGGCAGAGATTCTTCTTCCCTTCTCTCCCACCTGACGAAGGAACTGTGTTCCGAAAGCTTGTCCTTGTCCTTTTTGTCCCCTTTTTTCTGATTCTTCATTTGTGTGACTATTGGCGGTACAGCACAATGGTAAGTACTGGCCAGCCATTCTATCTCATTTTTAACAATATTTATCTTCTCCTAGGAGATTTTTCATCATTAATTGAAAGATTATGATATTTAAGCTGTTAAAATTCTGTGTCTTAATGGTAGCCAGACCCACAGTGATTCCAATTTTCTCTCTTCATTTGTCTCCTTTCTGTGGAAAACAGAGTCTGCCAAATGTCAGCTATCCTTTAAATTAATATGTAATGTATGGTGATACTCATATTTTGAATAGTTTGAAAACTACAGAGAGGAGTTGGTGTTATCCAATTGTTGATATAACTTATATAGCCTATATTTATGATACAAAATTAAACTTAAAGAAAAATCATATTTGTGACAAAATAAAGGAACATTAGTTGTACTAAGTCCACTGCTTGCACCAAGTAATTTGAGGCCTTAACAATGTAAGGATTATTACCCACATGACATTTTAGCTTGGCCTTTCTGTGTTAATGTCACATACTGTTCACTGTGGTTAAGGTGGTGGTGATGGTGGAGGCAGCAGTGGAAGTGCCTAGAACCTGTGAGCAATCAAACTTCACAGAAGTACTACATTTTTAACAAGATAATGTGTGCAATGAAACAGTAAAATACTTTATCTGCATTTTGGATGGCACTATAGCATGTAACTAAAGTGTATTACTCGCATAACTTTATATTTTGTAAGGCTTTATGCAGTTCTACAACACAAACTTTTTTTTTTTTTTTTTTTTTTTTTTTTTTTTTTTTTTTTTTTTTTTTTTTTTTTTTTTTTTTAATTATGCCTAAACACAATCACTACCACGGTTTGGAATCATTTCGGAACAATTTGGCAGTAACCAAAAACTGTTTCATAGAGTAACAGAGCATCATATGGTCAATTGAAAATAAAGCAGCCTGTAATTTTTGCAAACTTATTTTTGAAGCCCAGCATAACATCACCAAGCCTGTTCATGAGGTGGTTGCTTACATAATTATATTAGTGGCACAAAACAAAAACTGGACCTTCAGGCAGCATGTTAACATAATTCAGAAAATATGGGCCACTACATAAGCATTAAGGGGGGGGGGGATAAAATAACTGTACAATAAACTTTCTAACCACATCAAGACACTGAAAGAATAGTAAATATTCTTCGTAGGCCTAAGTGTAAAAAAATATTTGCAAGGTAGGTGTTATTTCATTGTCAATGAATATATGCCTTTAATTTTAAGAACTTGTTTCTTTAATGTAACTGATACTGCAGTTATTAGTGTGTGCTGCTATTTAAATACACTGGCCTATAATGGTTATCATATTACATTACACACTTCAATTACTTATAGTAATATAGGGTCTAGTATCAGTTTTACTGTTAGGTGCCAAATGTTTTTAAGATGTATCATGCACAGCTAACTGGATGCTTAGATAAATAAAAAGTTACTGCAGTTTCATTTCCAGTGCCATACATTTTTAACTCAAAATTTATGCATACATATGAAATAAGAAGCCGAGATCTTTACTATAATTGAAGCAATTAATATATCAGTATTCCAGCACAAGTGTTTTTTTTTTTTTTTTCCTTCTTCTTCTTCTTCTTCAAGGAATGCAAATGAGAGGGGGAAATACCCCAATTAAAATACCAAAACAATGTAGGGAAAGGACAGACTGTTCTGGTCCCGTCACAGATTATGATGTGACAAATTAGACTAAACTACACATACATTACATCAAATTTTTTTCTTTTTTTGTCTGGACACACAGAAACGAGAGAGGTTTTCCTCAAACTGAATTAATCATGATAAAGGCCAAATCAGTCTCAAAGTAAAGAGTATTACAGCTCACCTGTAGACAGGGATACTGCCCTTCAGCTTTGACCCGTGATGTCATCCCAGCGCGGTAGTTTTGAGGTGCGTGCGTGTTTGTAGAAGGCGTGAATGATTATGTGGTGGTTGAGTTAAAGACGACAGTTTGTTTTCAAACACAAAAGATTAATACTTTGTGTTTAAAAGGTGATCTGTAACTTCTCTATGATGGTTAGGTGTAGGGTAACCGATTGATTTCTTTATCGTATGTGAGCGCTGAAGGTGCGAATTTTTGGGCTAAGACCCTTGATCGATGGTATATTCTGTTATCTATAATAACAATAGATTATTTGTATCTACAATACATAAGTATTAAGATATCCCTTATACTGGTTTACCAACATTTTGGTGATGTCATGGGTCAAAGCAGATGGGAGGTGTCCCAGTCTATAGTTATGCCAGTTTTACTGTAGGCAAATTAGTTCACCCAACTCCCCATCTGTTCCTTAAAAAAATGTAAATGGTCCATAATTTCCTTATTCTGCTACAGCTATGCATTATGAGTTTCAGATTTATAAACCAAACTCGTAGCCACATTTCTTTGTGCTTCCAAATACGAAATACATTTTATGCAAGTTGAGTTGAATAACTTAATTGTACATTCAGAAGTTTAAGGCATGTAAATAACAAATTGTTACAAAATAGATGCCACATTTTTACAACTCAAACACACATTTAATTAAACTTGAATGAAAGCTGTGGGCACATACAAATACCCTTTTTCTTCTGATACCCCAGAGACCATTCTTATTGGGATCCATGAACGTAACAACCTAATGTACTGTTCAAAAAAGACTAAAACACTTTTTAAAAATATTTGTTATACTTGTGCTTATGGTATAGTTACACTATAAGAACGACTAAAATAAACAGTGAAAAATAGTTTCTGTAATTTATTTGGAGGGGATAAAAAGAAATATTTTCTATCAATATATACACAAACACATGGTAACATCTCAAAGTTCATCTCACAATCTTGATTTTGGAAGCATTTGAGACCTGAATTCCCTACGATCTATATAGTAGGCATATTCATTTCAATCAGAATTTGGTGTTGTCTGCACAAGGTACTTGGCAAATCCATACATCACGCACACTACAGAAATTATAGAAACATCTCACTAAAAGATAAATTTCTATCAGAAAAAGCGAAAGAAACGCCTCAACGTATGTTGAATATTTACAGTTGACTTCATCGGGAAGTTCCTGAATATATTCGAAACACGAAGGTTTAGAATATATATAAATGGCTCATAACTACTATATCGGGATAAACTTCGGATGATACAAGATGTTTGTTTATAAGGTATCGTACGGAGAACGAGATATTTTTATTCTACCACTAAATATAGCAATACACAAGAATGCTACTTTTACACCATATTGCAGTCGTACCAATAACAACTTGTTTATTATGATACGACAGCTAACCAAACAAAGTCTCAAAAATTGCACTAGCACACAAGGAGGTTGCTAGCAGACGACATTTGCACACAGCAACAAGTGTGCGATCGCAAGTCGATAGCTGTTCGTGTGGTCTTCGATACAGCGTCTGACGTCAAAATGACGTCACGTTTGCTCCAAGTGTGGTGAGTTGAACGTTACCCCCGTAAAGTCGAGTGAGCCAAGAGTCGAACAAAGATGTTATTAAAAACGAACTATTGCGCTGTATATGTCTTTGATATCAGCTGTGAGACGAAGTCACGCGGTGGTAGTGTTTTGTGAGTGACGGATGCTGGTGGAGACGAGTGGTTACAGCAGTATACAAACATGCTTAAACCTAAAGCTTTAACTCAGGTTTTAAGCCAAGCCAATACCGGTGGAGTAGAAAATACGCTGTAAGTCCGCTACAATTTGAATAGCTATAGTTTTCGTTTATGTTGAAAAACTATCGCAGCAAAAATGAATCTTTCACGATAAATTCTGGTTTTTTATCATATATATTTTTGCCACTGCAATACATGTACAGCATCATCATCATCAAAGAATAATTAACTAAGCACCGCAAAAATATTGATCACATTTCCAACACTGCCACTTGACCAAGATTTTTCGGCATTATATATAAAGTCCCATCAATTAGAGTCATACTGTCTTAAAATTTTCTGGAATCTCTCCTTGGTCAATGGTTCTGTTAATAAATCAGCCAACACTTCTTAAGAGCTTAAGTATTACACTTCAATATTCTTCTCAATGTGATCCCTGATGAAATGATGTCTCACATCTGTGTGTTTTGTTCTAGCACTTGTTACATTGTTTTTAGCTAAATTGATGGCTCCCTGATTATCACAATAAATTGTTGTCCTTGAATTGATATCAGTCTCAATCTCATTCATCAAGTTTTTGAGCCACAAAGTTTCCTGTACAGTAGTAGATAAAGACATATATTTTGCCTCTACTGCACTTAATGCCACGATTCTTTACCTTTTACATATGCAGGATATTAAGTCTACCATCAGTTTTAAACAGCTTCCAGAGATAGTGTCTACCTTCTAATTCATTACCCCAGTCTGCATTACTGTAACATTCCAATTCTTCATTGCCTTCTTTACAATACATTAATTTATAATTTAGTTCCCTTTAGATATCTGAAGATCCTCTTCACTGCTTTCCAATGTTTTTCTTTAGGATTACTACAGAAACTGCTTACTACATGTGTTGCAAAAACAATATCTGGCCTTTATGTCTGAGCTAGATATAAAAGACTCCCTACAGCTTCAAAGTAAGGTGTAACTTGATTATAATCAGTGTCTTCTTAATTTATCATTTTTATCCCAGGCTCAATTGGAGTTGAAACTGGTTTACAGTCTTCCATTCCAAACTTTTTCAAAATCCTTTTGGTATATGCAGACTGATCTATCCAAAGCTCGTTTCCATTTCTCTGCTTTATAATTTTCATTCCCGAATATTGTTTTGCTTCACCTAAGTCATGCATATTGAATCTCTCTTGTAGCCATGCCTTGAAAACAATCATTTGCTTGCCATTATAGTTAATTCTTGTTTACTTTTCCTAATATAAATACAGGGGTCTGCCTTTGACTGCTTCATTCCCACCTTAACTAATGTAGAATGCACATACTTATTCTAACAGTACTCAGTTTGTTTCAGTCCATAGATGCTCTTTTTAAGCTTCTAAGCCTTCCCTTTATCTTTACAAAATTTCTGAGCTTCTTTGGGTGGCATTACATAAATTTCCTCTTCTAATATTCCATTTAAATAAGCGGTTTTAACATCCATTTGATGGATTAACATATTTTCTGTCGCAGTTAAAGCTAAAAAATACCTTAGTGAAGAATATTTTACAACAGGTGAAAATGTATCTTTGTAATCTGTACCTTCCCTTTGGGCAGGGTGTCTCATTTCTGGGCACGAAGATAGAAAATCGAAACCTTGGCAAGGGATGTAATTTATTTGTTTGAGTCCAGGGTAGTACTGGGTGACAAGGGGAGTAATCTTTTGTGGATGGTTACTGGTGTTATGGAGTGTGGGATGTGTGAGGATATGGCATAGGAGATCTGTTTGCAGACTAGGTCTGTGGGGTTGTTTCTGTCTGTGAAGGCCTTTGTGAGACCTTCAGCATATTAAGAAAGGGAGTTCTTGTCACTGCAGATATGCCGTCCACAGGCGGCCAGGCCATAAGGGAGGGATTTTTTGATGTGGAAGGGATGGCAACTGTCAAAATGTAGGTACTGTTGGTGGTTGGTAAGTTTAATATGGACGGAAGTGTGGCTGCAGCCATCAATGAGGTGGAGGTTGACATCCAGGGATGTGGCATGGTAGGTTGAGGAAAAACAGGTGAAGTAGATGGGGGAGAAGGAATTGAGGTTCTGAAGAAAGGAGGATAGGGTTACCTGGGCCTGAGACCAGATCATGAAAATATCATCAATGAACCTGAACCAAGCCAGAGGTTTGAGGTTTTCGGATGCTAGGAAAGATTCCTCCAGATGGCCCATGAACAGGTTGGCATAGGAGGGTGCCATGCGGGTGCCCACGGCTGTGCCTTTGATTCGATCAAAAACTTCCCCCTCAAAGGAGAAGTAGTTGTTAAGTAGGATGAAATTGGTGAGAGTTATGAGGAATGAGGTATCAGGCTTAAGTTCAGAGGGACATTGGGAGAGGTAGTGTTCCAGAGTGGCAATGCCATGGGTATGTGGGATGTTTGTGTATAGGGAGGTGGCATCCACTTTGACAAGTAAGGATCCAGGAGGCAAAGGGGTGGGAATGGTGGAGAGTCGGTGAAGGAAGTGGTTGGTATTCTTGATGTGGGAAGAGATTTTGGAAAACATCCCTTAACCACTAATCATGCTTTATACTTGGTTGTCTTACTTTCAGGACTTTTTTATACTAAATGTCCATCTTGTGTTTGAGTTTTTCCTTCTGTGGCATATTTACCCATTCATATATTTCATTTTGATTTAAAGATTGTAATTATTTCTCAATTGCTTCTTTCCAGTTTTTAGGATGTTTACTATTCATAGCTTCTTCAACAGTTTCCAGTTCGTCATTGAAACACTGGGCAACCTACATTTCATAATCAGGATACTTTGGTTTCCTTGTATGAGAGGAATGTCTTACTTTATCTGCATCACTCCCCTGCTTTATCTTCATCACATCTTGGTTGTTCTTCTTTCTCATAGCTTGTCTCTGTTGGCCTTTGATACTTTCTTCTTCCATTTCTGTCTCTTCTCCAATACTGTTATTTTTATTTACACCAACAGTTTTACATTCCTTTGTTCTATCTTCACAATTTTCAAGAAATACGACATCTCTACTGGTTACTATCTTATTATTCATAGAATTCAAAAAAGATAACCATTTGATTCTTCACAATAGCCTACAAAAATATTTTTCCTGGATTTTATATCCCATTTCTTTCTTAGTGGTTTAGGAATTTGTACCATAGCTTTACAGCCGAAAATTGTCAAATTACTTAAATCTGGTTTTCTCCCTGTCCACACCTCATATGGCTTTTTACTTTTGATAGCCGTGGTAGGTGAAAGATTTATTAGATGTACTCCTGTTGATACAGCCCCTGCTCAAATTTTTTTTGGTAAACCAGCATCACTTAGCATACTCCTTGCTTTTTCCACTATTGTTCTGTTTGCTCGTTCTGCAACACCATTTTGTACAGGGCTATATCGTATACTGGTCTGATGTCTTATACCAACTTGCTTTAAACGTCCTTCAAATTTATGATTTATGTATTCTTTCCCATTATCAGATCTGACAATATTTATTTTATTTCAAGTTTCTTTCCACCAAAATATGGAATTCTTCAAAAATATCGCACACTTGTTCTTTAGAATTCATAAAATAAACATGAATATACGTAGAATAATCATCAATAAATATAATGAAATAATTATTTCCCCCAAGAGATTCTCTCCATGGGACCACACAGATCTGTATGAACTATCTGCAATATTTCTGGAGTTTTACTGTGACTGGGTTTAAATGGCATTCTTGCCTGTTTTTCCATATCTCACAAGGATCCTTACACATACCATAATCTTCTAAACCTGTTGTCATATCCTTTAATAGTGACATATCTTTTCTATTCACGTCTCCTATGTCACAGAACACTTTCGGCACTGTACACTGAATGACTTTCATTACTATATTTTCTGTGGGTCCCTGGCCACGTGAGTGTGCCTGGGAATGAGACCGCCGACATAGCAGCCAAGGCAGCAGCTCTTTTGCCTCGCATGGCTACTTTTTGCATCCCGTCAGACGATGTTGGAGCTCTTCGCCGGAGTATTGTCGTCCTGGCACAGTGCATGGTTCTCACTCCACGACAATAAATGAAGAACTGTAAAACCAATCCAGACCGCTTGGAGGACCACCTCACACCCCTCTCGGCAAGAGGTCATCCTGGCCCGGTTGCGGATTGGTCACTGCCGATTCAGCCACCGTCATTTGCTAACTGCCGATCCTGCACCGCTGTGCTCCTGCGATGAAATGCTGACGGTGTGACATGTTTTACTGTGTTGTTTTTAATTTTAATCATCTCCGTGTAGCCCTTCACTTTCCGTCTACTCTAGAGGAACTTTTAGCTGATGAGACACAAGCAGCTGCTAGAGTTTTGTGTTTTATCAACATGGCCAATTTATCAAAGGATATTTAACCCTTCTAATGGTTTTTATCTGTCATTTTAGCCTTTCCTTGATGCTCTTTCAGTTATAAATTTTTTCAAGGTCTAGCGAATCTCTGTTCCTATCTGGGCGCTAATAACCTGAGAAGTTGTGCCCCCTAAAACACACACACACACACACACACACACACACACACACACACACACACAAGAAAAAAAAACAACCACCCCCACCTACATGCTCCCCAAAATCCACAAACCTAATAATCCTGGACATCCAATTGTGGCTGGTTACTGTGCTCCTACCGAACAAATTCCAGCCCTAGTTGACAGACCTCCAACCAATTTTCCAAAATCTCTTCCCACATCAAGAATACCAACCACTTCCTTCACTGACTCTCCACCATTCCCACCCCTTTGCCTCCTGGATCCTTACTTGTCACAGTGGATGCCACCTCCCTATACACAAACATCCCACATACCCATGGCATTGCCGCTCTGGAACACTACCTCTCCCAATGTCCCTCTGAACTCAAGCCTGATACCTCATTCCTCATAACTCTCACCAATTACATCCTACTTAACAACTACTTCTCCTTTGAGGGGAAAGTTTTTGATCAAATCAAAGACACAGCCGTGGGCACCCGCATGGCACCCTCCTATGCCAACCTGTTCATGGGCCATCTGGAGGAATCCTTCCTAGCATCCGAAAACCTCAATCCTCTGGCTTGGTTCAGGTTCATTGATGATATTTTCATGATCTGGTCTCAGGCCCAAGTCACCCTATCCTCCTTTCTTCAGAACCTCAATTCCTTCTCCCCCATCTACTTCACCTGTTTTTCCTCAACCTACCATGCCACATCCCTGGATGTCAACCTCCACCTCATTGATGGCTGCATCCACACTTCCGTCCATATTAAACTTACCAACCACCAACAGTTCATACACTTTGACAGTTGCCATCCCTTCCACATCAAAAAATCCCTCCCTTACGGCCTGGCTGCATGTGGACGGCATATCTGCAGTGACAAGAACTCCCTTTCTTAATATGCTGAAGATCTCACAAAGGCCTTCACAGACAGAAACAACCCCACAGACCTAGTCTGCAAACAGATCTCCTGTGCCATATCCTCACACATCCCACACTCCATAACACCAGTAACCATCCACAAAAGAGCACTCCCCTTGTCACCCAGTACTACCCTGGACTCAAACAACTAAATTACATCCCTTGCCAAGGTTTCGATTTTCAATCTTCATGCCCAGAAATGAGACACCCTGCCCAAGATCCTTCTCAACCCTCCGAAAGTGGTGTTCCGTCGCACTCCCAACCTCGACATCATCCTAGTTCATCCTTATGCCAACCTGAAAGTCAGCTCACTGCCACAAGGATCATATCCTTGTGAAAGACCCCGCTGCAAGACCTGTCCAATCCACCCACCCAGCACTTACTATTCCAGTCCTGTCACAGGCTTATCCTACCCTATCAGAGGCCGGGCCAGTAATTTACGAACTGTGCTGCAAACACTGTACAGCTTTCTGTATTGGCATGACGACCAACCAGCTTTCCATTAGGATGAATGGCCACCGCCAAACTGTGGCCAAAAACAAGGTGAACCACCCTGTGGCACAGCACATGCTTAATTTCAATGGCTGCTTCACAACCCGGGCCATCTGGATCCTCCCACCCATCACCAACTTTTCTGAACTGCACAGATGGGAGTTATCCCTACAATACATTCTCCGATCCCGTAATCAACCAGGCCTCAACCTATGATAATTTTTTCCCCATACCTTACAGTTTTTACGTCTATCCCAAATCTCGCCTATTTTGCATTGTGCGTGAATGTGGAATTGTGTGTGTGTGTGTGTGTGTGTGTGTGTGTGTGTGTGTGTGTGTGTGTGTGTGTGTGTGTTTTGTTTGCTTTATTTTATTTTTCTCCCCTCATCCGCCTCCCCACTCCATTCTTAAGCTGGATCTCGTTATTCCCATGTAACCCATCCCCACCACCGTGACGTAACGTTCCTATCCCCTCTCCCCTCGCCTTACCTCCCCTCCTGTTTCCGATTCGCTGCAGAGCGTGATTCGAAGTGCGGCAGCTGGAGATGATGGTTGTATGACTGTGTTGTCTGCCTGTGTGATTGCGTCAGTGTTCTATTTTCTGAAGAAGGCCATGGCCGATAGCTGAAAGTGTGTGTGTGTGTGTGTGTGTGTGTGTGTGTGTGTGTGTGTGTTTTGTATGTGCCTGTCGCAGCTCGTCGCCACGTCTTTGCGGTGAGTTGTAAATTTTTCTTACTATATTATTACTGTTATTTTAAATGTCTCTCTCCTCCACTCCATCCATTCATACACCATCTGTCCTTCACCAAATATGCAAACAATTTGTCTTGCTTTTATTCATTGATAATTTCTCTTCTGTTCTCTCTCTCTCTCTCTCTCTCTCTCTCTCTCTCTCTCTCTCTCTCTCTCTCTCTCTCGCTGTTGCCTCTCTTACATAATAACCTCAGTTACTCTTCTGGTCAGTACCCTCAAAAAGCTATAATCAAATCTATTGGTTTCTATTGACAGCATACTTTATTTTTTAATTTATGTTTCCGTTACTACCAGTACTTCCATGAGACCGTTTTCTTTCATATCTACCTACCTATAATAAATTCTTCGTTCTGTGAAATACAGAGTGCTGGTATTTTAATGGAACACCTCTGCTTTCATCCTACCACAATACACTGTTACAAATTGTATTCATTTCCCTGTTTTAGAAACAGTTTTCTAATGAGTAAACAACACTCCTTGCAACTTTCAAGATGCGTAATATTCCATTTATATTATGGTAATAGATTTGCTACAAACTTGAGCGCCGCGCAGATTAGCTGCGCATTCTAAGGCATCATGTCGTGGATCGGGTGGCTGCTAGTGTCGGTGGTTAGAGTCCTCCCTCGGGCTTGGGTGTCTGCATTGTCCTTATGTTAAGGTAGTTCTAGTAGTGTTTAGGGACTGATGACCTTACCACTCAAGTCCCATAAGGTTTCACGCATTTTTTTACAAACTTTATCAAAACAAAACCATAGTTAGATAAGCCCACAGCAACATGCCATACAAGAGCACCATGGAACATGCTGAAATGTAGTATACTATCATACACAATGTTACATAATTCTACATACTGTATAGAAGTTTTTTTGTTGTGGTTCTGAGCTAATCAGTCCCTACCTAGCCTTACATGCTACCTTAATTTATGCAAAGGACCACACACACACACACACACACACACACACACACACACAAACACACAAACTATATTTTACTTCTCATACCATGTGTTCTGCACTCCATTTTGGCAAAAACATTGTACTGCAACATGTGAAAATTGACAGTTGGTTGTTCTGATGCTATCTTGTAATGGCTAAGATATGGTTTGATTCCTGCTGGGATAAGTTTTTTGGCAGTCACAAACATCCCCCTCTCCACCTCCAGGAGCACCAAGTAAAGAATTTAGGACTATGCCATGTTTCTAATCACATTACACCAGTCCACTTGCAATTGACTAGAACAAAGTTGGACTAGTTTTTGGTGTTTCCTCAAAATTCCAAACCCCTTCATGTCTCTATGAACAGCATGATCTAAATTGGTTGTTGTTGTCGTCTTCAGTCCGGAGACTGGTTTTTATGCAGCTCTCCACAATACCCTATCCTGAGCAAGCCGCTTAAACTCCACATAAGAACGGCGACCTACATCTGTCTGAATCTGCTTACTGTATCAATCTCTTAGTCTTCCTCTGCCATTTTTACCCCACACACTTCCCCAACTCTAAATTCACAATTCTTTGATGTCTAAGAATGTGTCCTACCAATCGTTCCCTTCTTTTAGCCAAGGTATGCCAGAAATTCCTTTTCTCCCCAATTCTGTTCAGTACCTCCTCATTAGTTACACAATCCACCCACCTAATCTTCAGCATTCTTCTGTAGCACCACATTTCAAAAGCCTCAATCCTCTTCCTGTCTGCATTGTTTATCATCCATGTTTCACTCTCATACAAGGCAACACTCCACACAAATGCCTTCAGAAAGGACTTCCTTATGCTTAAATTAATATTTGATATTAACAAATTTCTCTTTTTCAAAAATGCTTTTCTTTCCAGTGCCATTCTGCATTCTACTATGACCATCATTTGTTATTTTACTGCCCAAGTAACAAAACTCATCTACCTCCTTTATTGTTTCGTTACCTAATCTAATTCCTTCAGCATCGCCTGATTTTCTTACACTGCACTCAATTACCCTTGTTTTGCTCTTGTTAATGTTCATCTTATATGCACCTTTCAACACACTGTCTATTCCGTTCAACTGCTCTTCTCCAGGTCCTATGCTGTCTCTGAGATAATTACTATGTCGACGGCAAAATGCAATGTTCTTAATTCTTCACCCTGAACTTTAATTCCTTCTCCAAATCTCTCCTTGCTTTCCTTTATAGCTTGCTCAATGTACAAATTGAATAACATGGAGAAAGGTTACAACCCTGTCTCAATCACTTCCCACCACTGCATTCCTTTCATGCCCTTAAAGTCTGACAACTGCTGTCTGGTTTTTGTAAAAGTTGTAATTAACATTATGCACCCTATATTTTACTCCTGCTTGCTTCAGAATTTGAAAGAGTTTATTCCAATCACCATTGTCAAAAGCCTTCTCCAAATCTACAAAAACTAGAAATGTAGGTTTGCCTTTTCTTAATCTAGCTTCTAGTATAAGCTGTAAAGTGAGTATTGCCTCCCGTGTTCCTACATTTCTCCTGAACCCAAACTGATCTTCCCCGAGGTCGGCTTCTACAGCTTTTCCATTCTTCTGTAAATAATTTGTGTTACTATTTTGCAACCATGACTTATTAAACTGATGGTTCTGTAGTTTTCACACCTGTCTGTGCCTGCTTTCTTTGGAATGAGGATTATAACATTCTTCTTAACGTCTGAGGGTACTTCACCTGCCTCTTGCATCTTACACACCAGGTGAAACAATTTTGTCATGGCTGGTTCTGCCAGAGACTTCAGTAGCTATGAGGGAATATCGTCTACTCCAGGGGCCTTGTTTCGACTTAGGTCTTTCAGGGCTCTGTCAAATTCTTCTCTCAGTACAGTATCTCCTATTTCATCTTTATCTACATCCTCTTCCCTTCCTACAATATTGTCTCGAAGTTCATTTCCTTTGTAGAGCCCCTCTATATACGCTGAACTTAGTTCGCTCCCCAAGGAGAGCACTCCGGATTTTGTATACCGCTCGAGGCTTGTCGAACTCCGTTCGCAGTTCGATAACGCCATATTTATTTACACTGATGGTTCCAAGAGCACTGCCGGTGTCGGATCTGCCTTTGTCATCGGCGACAACCGTTTCCAATACAACCTCTCTGACCGGTGCTCGAATTTCACAGCTGAGCTTTTTGCCCTCCACCAGGCCGTTTTGTATACCTACCGCCACCGCCAACCTTTCTATGCCATATGTTTGGACTCCCTTAGTTCCCTGCAGAGTCTTAAGGACCCTTTCTCGAACCATCCTCTCGTGTATTGGATCCAACGCTCCCTCCAGTTGCTAGCAGATGACAGCTGTCTCGTTTCTTTCCTGTGGGTCCCTGGCTACGTGGGTGTGCCCGGGAATGAGACCGCTGACATAGCAGCCAAGGCCGCAGCTCTTTTGCCTCGCATGGCTACCTTTTGCATCCCATCGGACGATGTTCAACGGGCTCTTCGCCGGAGTATCGTGTCGCAATGGCACAGTACATGGTTTTCAATGTACAACAATAAATTGCGAACTGTAAAACCGATCCCGACCGCTTGGAGGACCTCCTCACGCCCCTCTCGGCGAGAGGAGGTCATCCTGGCCCGGTTGCGGATCGGTCACTGCCGTTTCAGCCACCGTTACTTGCTATCCGCCGACCCTGCACCGCTGTGCTCCTGCGGTGAACTGCTGACAGTGCGACATGTTTTACTGTCTTGCGTACTTTTTAATCATCTCCGTGTAGCCCTTCACTTTCCGTCTACTCTGGAGGAAATTTTAGCTGATGACACACGAGCAGCTGCTAGAGTTTTGTGTGTTACCAACATGGCCAAATTATCCAAGGATATTTAACCATTTTAATTGTCTTTTATCTTTTGTTTTTAGCCTCTTGTTGATGTTCTGACAGTCACAATTTTCTATTTTTTTTTTTTTTTTTTTGAGATAATAGCGAATCTCTGTTCTTGGCTGGGCGCTAATGACCATAGAAGTTGTGTGCCCTAAAACAAAACAAAAAAAAAAACAAAAAAACAAAAACTCTATATACGCTTTCCACCTTTCAGCTTTCCCTTCTTTGCTGAGAACTGGCTTTGCATTTGCATTCTTGATATTCATAGAGCTGTTTTTCTTATCTCCAAATATCTTTTATTTTCCTGTAGGTTGTATAGATTTTTCCCCTATTTATACATTCTTCTACATCCTTGCATTTGCCTTCTAGCCACTCCTGCTTAACCATTTTGCACTTCCTGTCACTCATTTCTTAGTCGTCTGAATCCATTTTGCCTGTTTCATTTACTGAATTTTTGTATTTTCTCCTTTCATCGATTAAATTTAGTATGTCCTGTGATATCCAAGGATTATTTGTAGGTCTTGCCTTCCTACCTATTTTGTACTCTGCTGCCTTCACTGTTTCATCTCTCAATACTACCCATTCCTCCTCTGCTGTTTCATTTCCCCCCATTTCTTTCAATTGTTGCCTAAAGCTCCCTCTGAAATTCTCATAAACTTCAGGTTCCTTCAGTTTATCTAGGTGCCATAGCCTTATTTTCCTACCTTTCTGGTTCCGAAATCTATGTTTTAACATAATACCATCTATCTGGTACCTCCCGGTGTCTCCTGGTGTCCCCTCAGGGGCTCAGCATTAGTTTGTTGAGTACGCGCTTGGCGAATCCGGGGTCCTGAGCCATGGGCTGTGTTGCGCCAACAGTCCGCTACACCATAAGCTCTGTGTGTGCTTAAACGATGATAGCTCAGCGCGACCCTGGTACGTTGTACGTTTCAGAGCCCAGGGATCTTGGCTTAATCGCCAGGGTCGCGAGGACGGTACAAACCTCTATAATAAAAAAAATAAAAAATAAAAAAAAAAAAAACCTCCATCTCAAGGTGTACTACGTGCCGAGGAGATGCATGGCTGTTGAGGTTGAACAGTCGCTAGCAAGCAACCTCTGAGGAACCTGCCGCACCTCAGTTGTATAAGGCTTACCCAGGCAAGCGGGGCTCTGTCTGAGTGGACACTTCTTTTCCTAGATGCTCGTGGGAACACCATGAAAAGACTACGAAACATTGGCAGACGTACAACCGCCGTCTCTAAGTGCGGTCGAGGCGATTACATCGCTGCACAATATGACCCCCAAACGTTTTCTTCCTTGTCCACACCATGATAGGAACCTAGGGCGAAAATTCAGGGTGAGGCTTATGGCCCAAAATATCTGGTCTGCACGCGAAATGATGGGGAATCATTTATGATGACGAAGCCAATGTTCTTCGTTGACAATTAGAAGATAAATATGGAGAGGTGGAGGGTATGTCTAAGATGAGATCTGGGTCACTTCTGATAAGGACATCATCCCCAGCCCAGTCACGGGCTTTGCTAGCCTGTGACAAGCTGGGTGATGTTTCCGTTTCCATTACGCCACATAAAAGCTTAAACATTGTCCAGGACATCATTTTCCACAAGGATCTTCTGCTGCAACCAGACGACGAATTAAGAGCTAACTTGGAGTGGCGAGGTGTGCATTTCATCCGCCGTATCTATAGGGGTCCGAAGGACAACAGGGTGGCCATTGGTGCCTTCATCTTGGCTATCGAGGGCAATTCATTGTCTGAGAAAGTCAAGGTGATGATCTACCGGTGCGATGTAAAGCCCTACGTTCCTCTCCCTATGCGCTGCTTCAAGTGCTGGAGGTTTGGTCATATGTCCTCCCGATGTGGTGCCAACTCAACATGTCGGGAGTGCGGGCGTGCATCCCATCCGGATGTCCCTTGTACCCCACCTCCAGTGTGCGTCAATTGTAATCAGCAGCATCCTCCTTGTTGTCCCAACTGCTCTGTACTCCACAAAGAGCGTAAGATCATGGTGTACAAGACCCTGGACCAGCTGACATATGCAGAGGCCAGGCGTAAGTACGCGAAACTCCACCCAGTAGCCATGACGACCCCGTACTCTACAGTAGCTTCATTGTCGATCCCCAGTCGCCAAACCACAGTGTACCACCAATGCAAGTGGGCCACCAGGCCCGATCCACTCCACCTGCGCCCTTGACAGTTGGGGGCACTACTCCTTCGGTTGCTCCCACACTCTTCACGTTGGGAGCAACAGATAAACCATCACAGGGGACGTCGATCCCCACCTCACTGCCGGAGAAACAGCCTTCTCCGGCTCCTCTCGCCCAGAAGGGGTCCCACGGAACACTCCCTTCCGAGGCTTCTCCTCGTGGGAAAGTGGATCCCAGCAAATGGCTGAAGGATCCCCCGGCTGCTGATCGAAGGGCCTCCTGCTCTTAGTCAGCTCCTGCCGCCCCGTCTGAGAAGCCTCCATGGCCCTTAACACCGAAGGGCCAGCGAGAGGGCAAGAAGAAAGAAAAGGATTCTTTGGTGGCTTCCAAGCCACCCACACCCACATCCTCTGCCTCAGAGGATGAAGTTGAGATCCTTGCTTCTGCAGAGGATCTCGCACTTCTTGGTTCACCTGACCATAGGAACTCTGCACAACCAGAACCACCTGAATCTATGGTCTTAGATTCTGTTGATCCTGACTATAAGGCAGCAGATGTTTCTATGGAATGATCTTCTTTTCTTTTTCTTTTATGGCCTTAGAGCTTGGAGAACAAGCTATTCTCCAGTGGAATTGAGGCGGCTTCTTTAATCACCTCGCTGAGCTGCGACAATTACTGTACCGCTACCCTGCTTTTCGTATCGCCCTACAGGAAACATGGTTTCCAGCACAGCGGACCCCTGCCCTCTGTGGGTATCGTGCCTACTACCGCAACAGGACCCTTTACAACAGGTTCTGGTGGTGTCTGCCTGTATGTCCTGGACACTGTCACCAGTGCCCCAGTTCCATTCAACACCACTCTTGAGGTAGTGGCTGTTAGAATCTGGGCAATGCAGGAATTAACTGTCTGCAGCTTGTACCTTCCTCCGGATGAGGCCATGTCTCTCAACAACCTTACTGCTCTGGTCTCCCAACTTCCTCCACCTTTCCTCCTTTTGGGGGACTTCAACACCTACAACCCTTTGTGGGATGGTCTCCAGATCACATGCCATGGTAGGGATATTGAGACATTATTGGCACAACAAGACCTTTGCCTCCTGAATACAAGTGCCCCCACGCATTTCAGCGTGGCACAGGGCACGTATTCAGCGATCGACCTCTCCGTCTGCAGCCCCAGCCTTCGATCATACCTCGGTTGGCTTGTACTTGATGATCTGTGTGGCAGTGACCACTTTCCAATCTTTGTGTTCCTCCCGCAGTACCAAGCTGCAGACTGCTTGCCCCATTGGTGTCTCCGTAGGACTGACTGGTCTGCTTATGCCTCAGCCGCTGTAATCGCTGCACCACTGCCGGAAGACATCGATAATGCAGTTCAGCAGGTGACTGACAGTATCGTCGTAGCCGCTGAGGCGGCAGTTCCACAAACCGCCGGTTCCACTAGGCGTAGGTCCATGCCTTGGTGGACACTGGAGATTGCTGAGGCTACCCGGGAACATCGGCGAGTGCTCCAGCGCCATCGACGCCACCCTTCCGTGGAGAATTTGATCGCATTTAAACAGCTCCATGCTCGTGCTCGACGACTCGTACAGCAGAGCAAGTGGGACTCCTCAGAGTGGTATGTAGCCTGTATCGGCTCCTGCACCTCCTTGACTCAGGTATGGACGCAGGTCCGTCGCGTCTTTGGGTACCGCCCGCCGACAGGAATCCCATCCCTTACCATCCAGGGTGTGCTCTGCACACTCCAGACAGCTATCGCCGAGCATATGGCAGACCACTACGCACAATGCTCTGCGACTGCCGGGTACAGTGCCGACTTCCACTCCCTTAAAGAGAGGGCTGAGCGGAAACTGTTATCCTTCCGCACTCGTCGTCGGGAACTATATAACGACCCGTTTCGTGAGTGCCATTGCTGCGTGTCCTGATACCACTCCAGGACCAGATAGGATTCACAGCCAATTCCTCCGACTCCTTTCACCAGAGTTTCAGCACTGTATTCTCGCCCTGTTTAACCATCTACGGGCAGAGGGGGTTTTCCCGTCCCAATGGCGGGAAAGCACTATCATCCCGGTGCTGAAACCTAGTGTAGATCCCCAGGTAGCTGACAATTACCGTCCGATCAGCCTCACTAAAATTCTCTGCAAGCTCTTCAAACGTATGGCAAGTCAGCGGCTTATGTGGATCCTTGAAGAGCGTCGACTCCTTGCTCCACAACAGGGGGGCTTCCACCAGGGCCGTTCTACCATTGACAACTTCATGTCACTGGAGTCGGTCATTCGCACTGCCTTTGCTAGGTGTTAGCATTTGGTGGCTGCATTTTTCGACCTTCGAAAGGCACCATATTTTGACTACTCTGCATGACTGGGGCTTACGTGGCGCCCTTCCTATTTTTATTCGCAATTTCCTCTCCCATCGCTCGTTTCGGGTGAGGGTTGGGGCATCGTTTAGCTCCCCACGTATTCAAGAGAACGGCGTCCCACAGGGCTCCGTCCTCAGTGTCCCATTGTTTTTAGTGGTGATAAACGGTCTTGCTGCGGCTGTGGAGTCATCAGTCAGTTGCTCCCTGTTCGCCGATGACTTATGCCCGTATTTCTGCTCCGTTAGCATCGGCGTAGGTGAACGGCGGCTGCAGGGTGCCAACCGAAAGGCCCACTCCTGGGCGTCTACTCATGGATTTCAATTCTTCGCACAGAAAATCCGTGTTACACACTTCTGTCGCCGCCGGGTAGTTCACCCTGACCCATAGCTCTTCCTGGGTGGTGAACTACTTCAGCTCGAGGAAAAACTTCGCTTCCTGGGCATGGTTTTTTTATTCCCGGCTGACTTGGGTGCCGCACCTATGTCAGCTGAGACAGAAGTGTTGGCAGCATTTAAATATTCTTCGATGCCTCAGCCATACAGGTTGGGGAGCAGCCCGTTCCATCCTTCTTCATCTCTACAAGGCCCTTATCCAGTCGCGGCTTGATTACGGGAGCTTGGTTTATGATTCAGCAGCCCTGTCTGCCTTGCGGGTCCTAGACCTATTCACCACACTGGTGTGCATTTCACAACAGGGGCTTTACGCACCAGTCCAGTACTGAGCCTTCTAGCTGTAGCTGGTCTTCCCCCTCTGCGGTATCGCCGGCAACGGTTGTTGGTGACTTACATTGCCCGGGTTCATGCTTCACCCCGCCATCTGAACCACAGGCTTCTCTTCCCTTCCCCGCGACATCGGCCCAGGTCGGGTCTTCTGAATGCGGTCTGTGTCCGCACCCTTCTCTCCTCACTTAATTACCTAACCCTTCCTCCACCTATCCATTACTCCCCCCGTATCACCCCCTGGAAAATTCCTCCCCTGGAGCTTCGGTTGGATTGGTCCCAGGCTTCGAAAGCCTCTATTCCACCACTGATTCTCCGTCGCTGGTTCCAAGCACTGCTTGACACATTTCACGGAGCAAACATTATTTACACGGACGGTTCTTTAGTCGATATGCCTTTGTCTATGGTGACCACATCATACAGTGGCCATTGCCTTGTGGAAGCAGCATCTTCACCGCGGAACTGGTCGGTATTTTGAGAGCTCGCCCCAGGGGGTCGATCGTCATCTGCAGTGACTCCCTGAGTGGCTTACAGGCCCTCGACCAGTTTCTACCCAAACCCGCTGTGGTGCGAGCAATTAAAGATGCTGTCTTCGCCCTTGGCGAGTCAGACCGTTATGTCACCTTTGTCTGGACGCCGGGCCACATAGGTATACCAGGCAATGAACGCGTCGATCAGCTGGCCAAGCAGGCCACGACTTCACAGTCCCTGGACATTGGCCTCTCAGACTCGGACCTCCAAACCCAGTTGACCCGCAAGGTCCTTCAGGTTTGGAATTCTGAATGGGTAGATTTGACTGAACCGAATAAGCTCTGTGTTGTCAAGCCGCTGCATGGAAGACGTCCCTGAGGGCTTCTCGCAGGGAGTCGGTTGTCTTTTGCCGACTGCATATAGGCCATACTTGGCTCACACATGGGCACCTTCTGCGTCACGAGGACCCTCCTCAGTGTCGACGTGCTGCGCATTTGACAGTCGCCCACATCTTACTTGAATGCCGCAATTTAGCTGCAAAGCAACAAAACTTTACTATCCCTGACACTTTGCAGCTTGCTTTAGCTGGCAATGCTGCAATGGTTGACTCTGTTATAAATTTTATACGTGAGTGTGGATTTTACAAGTCCATTTAAAGTTTGTGTGTGTCTGTCATGGCTCTGTCCTCCACCTGCTTAAGTCTTTTAAGTAGGTGTTTTAAAGTGTCCCAGAGTGCCTGGATGTGTTCCTTATATTTCTGTGATCACCCAGCAAAAGCACTCTTGTACTGTTTCAGATCTTTTATCCCTTCCTTGTTTTTACTTGTATCCATTCTTTATATTTGCCTGTGAGTTTTAAATTTTGACTTGTTAACGCATCTACTTAGGAACGCTTAACAAAATGTTTTATCTCTAAGACTGGAACAAGGGCCTGATAACCGCGCTGTTTAGTCCCTTCGATAAACCAACCAACCAATCTCTTGGTGTCTTCCACGTATACAATCTTCTTCCATGATTTTTAAACCAGATGTGTGATGTAACTAAATTATGTTCCAAGCAAAATTCTACCTGGCAGCTTCCTGTTTCATTCCTTTTGCCCAGACCGTATTCACCTACTTTTTTCCCTTTCCTTCCTTGTCCTACTACCATATTCCAGTGTCTATCTTGAAAACGATAATGTGATCACTGTGTTGCTCATAGTGTATCTGCATTCCTATTTTATTATTCATTATTAGACCTACTCCTGTAATACCCCTAACAGTTATCTATTTATAATCCTGTGCTCATCTGACCAGAAATCATGTTACTCTTTCCACCAGATTTCACTAATACCCACTGTATCTTACTTCAACCTATCCATTTCTCTTTTCAAATTTTCTAACTTGCCTACGTGATTAAGGGTTAGAACATTCCACCCTCCGGCTCGTAGAATGCCTGTTTTGTTTTTCTTGATGACGACATCCTCCTGAGTAGTCCCCGCCTGGAGATTCTAATGGGTGACTATTTTACCTCCAGAATATTTTACTTGAGAGGATGTCATCATCATATAATTGTACAGTAAAGCTGCTTGTCCTCGGGAAAAGTAACAGCTGTAGTTTCCTCTTGCTTTCAGCCGTTCACAGTAGCTGTGTGACAAAGCCACATTAGTTGTTACATGGCCAGCTCAGTCAATCATACAGACTGTTGCTCCTGTAACTACTGAAAAGCCTGCTGCCCCTCTTCAGGAACCACACGTTTGTCTGGCCTCTCCACAGATACCCCTCCTCCGTAGTCGCACCTTCGGTGTAGCTATCTGTATCATCGAGGCACGCGAGCCACCCCACCTCGTCAGTGTCTGTGGTTCACGGGAGTGGTCTAAATTAGTTGTGAACGAGACTGGGAGAGTTGTTACCTTGTCGTCTGAGGTTCCTGCCGGAAAAAGTCAGTTGTTTGTCGTTTCGAGAAAACATTGTCACAAATATGATTTGTGTTAAATACATTTTAATCATGCAAATAAGGAACAACATTGTGACATAAACAGTCTAATTTAAGCTTAAGTTATAGAGCAGCTTCAGTGTATTGTACCATTACATATTACATTACTGTATCTCTATGTATATCTAATTTTCATGAATTACCCCCCCCCCCCTTCCCCCCATTCCCTTTCATAAAAAAGCTGATTACCTGGGATGCCCATCACCTGCCTTTGAGGTTTGTCTTAATTATGTACAGACTCTTGCAACATGGGCTTGTCTTTGTCTTCCTTGATATGCCCCCAGTAGCTAAGAATAAGTAGGGATCCAGGTGACAAAATTCTGAGCTCTTTAAAGTACTAAATTGTTCGTCCAGCAGTGCACATAATGGTGTATTTTGCCAAATGATTTCTTCTTTTGTTTATTTATTTATCTTCTTTTGCTTAAGGGGAATCGCTTCATAAGTCAGTACTGCATAAGTGAGGTAGCTGTGAAAGAGGCATCATAGGAATTTAGTAGCTTGTGTACTGTGATAACTAAAAGTTTTGTGTTGAAGTTCTTATTTGTGAATGTTTATATTTTTGGACTCTTTCTGAAGAAAGCCAGCTATAATTTACATAAAATGTTAAATTTTTATAAGGCAGGCTCTCAACAAAATGAAATATAATCAATAAAACTTTTGAGAAAATCTTTCATTGCTCGGAGCATGTTTTAGTGAATTGCTTTCACATGTTAGAGTAGCATTAATATTGACTATTGTGTGTATTGTTTCCTAGTTTCGACTTATTAGAATTGTGAGACATCTAATAAATATTCTTCGAAGGTCAAAATAATAATTTGCTTTGCTGATAATCATAAATAGAAATTTAATTATCTTATTAACAATGGAAAATCCTATTGGAATGTCAACAATGGAGGATAGATAACTCCCCATGCCGAACAGCTGACAGGCACGAAAATAGATAATCACATTCACACAGATAAAATTTTCGGCTATGGCCTCGATTAGGAAAAGAAACACATACATTCATGCAATCACTCGGACAAAATGTACACACGACCGCCTCGTCCGGCCACTCCAGTGCCACAAGCACCTCGTCTTTTTACATTTTATCTTCTTCGATACACGAGAATTTCTTCAGACACACAAACGAAAGTAAATATCTTGCAACATACTATCATCACGCCTGACAATATATCGTTTGATGAGACTGGTTAGTTTTACATTTTAAACCTATTCACAATGCAAATTTCATTGTAAAAGTGTTATCTACTCATTTTTGTAAATGAATTTCAATAATGCATGGCAGCTTCTCTCCATATTCTCATCAGGGACAGCCTTCAGCCAATATCAGGCAGTGGCCGATAAAATACATCCTCTGCAAACATGAAACAGAGAAATACATACAAATTTCCAATATATAATTTAGAAACATGGAAACCACACAACAAATAAAAATTTTACAATAGTATCAGAGGTTCCAACCATTAAGATTTAATCGTAATTGTTACGAAAATTGTTTAAGATTGGAGTGGTTCGGATTCCGATTTTCAGGTTTAAATAACAAATCTGTCATTTGTTTTCCGTCGGCAAAACTCGTTTCCCTTTGATTTCGAACATGTGATGTCATCGACAAAAATAGTGGTTCTGTGGAGCATCTTAGAGCATGTTCTTGTGGAAATCACCAGTATTGACAGAAACTTCTACGAACTCGAAAACTATGCAATACGTCATACGGGAGGAATCCACAAAGGCGCGCCATGTTGGAATCCAGCAGCAGCCAATGAAAATGCATCATGTCACTTGACTCGTACCTTTCATAACCTGCACACTCACCAAAATATCTGAACCTGCACTGTTTGTGTAAGTTATTATTTTATGTTAGCTTGTAGTTGTAATTTTTAATGATTCTTCTATGTATATCTCTGGAAATCACCAAATCTAATATGTTTGGTTCTGAGGAAGAAAACAATTAGTTTTGCTTCACCTATCCCCATCCACAAACATTCCTGCTGTACACAACAGAACGATGTAGTAATACGCACACCATATGTCATTTGCAATCTTACAAAACTGGCTTCACAATTTTGATCATTTTGTATTCACTTTTTTTCCTTGGAACCCTTCAACCCCCCCCCCCCCCCCCCCGCCTCCCACCACGCTCAAACATATTACGTCACGTTACTATTTGCCATATTCAAAAGTTGGAATCTCTGTAATATTTACCTGCAAAACTGTGCTGATGGCAGATATGGTGCACTTCAGCAGTTTTCATCCTTTCCCATTCCCCCACTTACAACCTTGTATTATTTCACTAATATATAATTTTTCCTCTGCAGCTGCAGCAGAATAACCGTGCGCGCTAAAGCATCTGGCTGCAGTGCGTGTGACCGTTTGTCGTCCTCCCTCGTCCCTAACCTCCACTTACTACGCTACTCCATTTTTCCTTGCAGTTACTGCTCTTCGTTCTCAAGGTAGGGCTGTCCCTGTCTCTGCTCCCTGGCCCCATCCGTCACCACTCACTCCTTCAGTGGAAAATTTGTGGCACTGGTGAACCTACATTTGTCAGGCTCCACACATAATCTTTCTCATTTAAAACTTTGAATTTGAACTGCTCAGCTTGCCCATCACTTCGATAGGTCTGTCAGTCAACTAACAATTTCCCATGTGTCATTCAGCTGCTGAATCCCATCACACTATGCATCCATGTAACTGGCAGCTTTCCAAAGCTGACTAGCATCTCTACTCCTCCTCAGTAATCTTCAGGAACCATCATTTTCCCTTTATTGACAACCAGTTTGACTATCTTACTAGTACCATTCTCCCTGCCACCAAACGTTTCGTCGCTTGCACCTTCATCCGCTGGTGGAATGAGGCATGCCACAGTGTAATCGGAGCCCGGGGATGACCTCTCCGCATCTTTAAAAAACATCACACATTGGAGAGTTGTTTTCTACGAACGGTTGCCGTTATTAAATATAGTTAACAAACTAAATGGCTCTCATTTATTAGGTCTTTCAACACTTCCACTCCCCTTCACCATTTTTTGGTTAATACTTGCTTGGCTGCCCCAGGGCCCCAGCCTTCCTTTCCATGCTGCATGACTACTCCCCCACTATCATTTTCCCTTCTCTTGGGGACAAAGTTTTGGGCCTCCTCCGGGAAACTGGAAAATTGTAATAGTTCGGAATTTACCTGTGTTTCTTTCACACTCTTTCCTCTCTTCTTCCTTTTCTTGCCTACTTTTCCTCTCCTTTGGCATTTGAGGTTCCTCCTTTCTTTCTTTCTTTCTTTCTTTCTTTCTTTCTTTCTTTCTTTCTTTCTTGCTTCCTGTACATTCCTGAAGGCCGCCCATGCGTTTGACACACAAAATGTGACTGTGGTAACACGTAAGTCCCCACCCCGGTTGCGTGTAGGGTTTGTGCGTACACCCTGGTGAATGCCAGGCAGAGGGAGGGGTGATTGCCTGATCAGCAACTTTCCCGATGTGCTGACTGGTGCCTCCGTCCAGGGTTCAGGAGCTGTGACCTAAGGTGTGAACAGTTGAGGTGGGTGTGCTCCCTTTGAAGAGGCGCCCCCAGGGGGCTCACAGCTCTTTTGTGGGTACGTGTGTGGCGCGCATGGGGCCCCGAGCCGAAGCAGCCTTTTTTCCGCCCCAGGCTGCTTACTTTCCCTCCCGGTTCATGCCTTCGCCCGGAGATGGGCGACCTTTGCGAGTCAAAGCGGTTTCTTGTCCCAGTTTCTCTTTTCTTGCTTTCTTCCTTTCCTAACCTTTGCTTCTGTCTTTCTCTCCTTGCTGTACTTCCCTAGCCTTCCTCTCCTCCTCATTAGTCTCTGCTTCAGCGTTTGAGACACTTCTCTTCACTTCCTCTACTCTTCTTCTTTCCTCCCTGTGCGTGTCTGAAGGACGACCCACGCATTATCATGCTTAGCAGGTGACAGGGTAACACGTAATTCCCCACCCCGGGTAGACAAATAGGGCACATACGTACCCCCTGGTAAAGGCCAGGCCCAGGGAGGGGTGATTACCCGAGCTGGTACCTTCCGAACATGTCGATTGGTCCCTCCGTCAGTTCTCGGGAGGTGTGACCTGAGGTGTGAACAATCACCTAAGGCGGGTAAGCCCTCAGAGAGGGCCCCCACTAGGAAGGAGCACGCCATCGGAATCGCTGCTAATCGTGGGGGACACTTCCGCAATGACTTACTTCTCTTCTTCAGTGACTTTGACCCAGAAATGTAAGATAGATTCACCTCAGCAAAAGAAAACTCTGCCTAATCTTCCAAAATTCCTTGTTGTCTCTCGAACAGATGGTAAAGATTTCAATTCTGTAAATCCTTTCGTCATTCAGAAAGGTGTTGATGCAATTGCTGGCCCTGTTAAGACATGGTCGCGTCAGCGCAATGGTACATTGTTACTGGAAGCGGACAGTGCATTTCAGGCGCAAAAACTCATATGGACTATGTTGTTACACGCGTTTCCTGTCAAGGTAGAAGCGCATTGCACACTCAACTCGTCACGGGGGGTAGTTTTTACGAGATCCCTTGACGGGTTGTCTGACGAAGACATACAAACGTATATGTCCGATCAGGGTGTAACAGCCGTGCATAGAATGTTGAAAAAGGTATATAACCAGCTGACAACGAATCATACTGTGTTTTTGACGTTCGACAGAGTTGAACTCCTGTCAAAGGTCAAGGCAGGGTATGAAGTTATCTCCGTCCGCCCATATGTACCAAATCCAGCATGCTGTTTCCAATGCCACAGATACAACCACACCCATCAATCTTGCCCCAATGCAGCAAAATGTGTCACTTGTGGTAGGGACGCCCATGACGGAGATTGCCCACCTTTGTCCCCTCACTGCCTTAATTGCCACGGTGACCATGCGGGTTCCTCTCGGGACTGCCCTGTATATAAGGATGAAAAGGTCAATCAGCAAATTCAGGTTACGGGAAAGGTATCAACATCTGCCGCTCGAAAGTTGTTGGCGAGTCAAAAGCCCACTGTCCTCCTAGCGAGCACATACAGTAAGGTCCTCACCTCCACTCGACCTACTAAGGATGCAGGTACGCAGACCTGCGATTTCACTTTCGCTGACACAGTTGTGCAATCGGCCAGCCCGAAGATTGCCCGTTCCACATCCGCGCTTCCTCCTGCTGCTTCTAAAGTTCAGACTTCGTCAACCTCTAATAAACCGCGGGTACGTAAACAAGATGTCCGGACTTTGTAAAAGGAACCCGTCCGGGAAGATTTTCTGCATTCTCAGACTTCTCAACCATCAACTGCCTCTTCTCACCGTCACTCTTCCAGAAGAGCCAACAAGAAAGAGTTCCTCTCCTTCCCCGCCGAGGCCTGACCCATCCGTCACGCCGCCTGACAGTAGTCGGCCTCGATCATCTTCTGTCTCGCCGGGACGCACTACTATTAGTCGGGCAACCGGCATTTTACCGGCAGCGGAAGCTGCCCCTCCTGATAGTCAGGAAGGTGGCAGATGTATTGTTTGAACCCAAGGAACATGACTCTCCTGCCTCTAGATGGCGACAGTAGTGCTCCCTTGAAGTCCGGTCCTCAGCGACCGTCGAGGTGACCCTACCTGCTTGTTCCTGTTTATCTTCTTTTCTTCTCTCATTTTTTATCGTGGCGCTCCTTCAATGGAATATTCGCAGTATTCGTTCCATCAGAGATGAATTGAAACTTCTACTCAGACTGCAGCTTCCATTTGTGGTCGGACTTCAAGAAACGAAGTTACGCCCACGCGACAACATAGCTTTTTCCCAATATACCTCCGTGCGTTTTGACCTGCCCCCTGTGGAGGGTATTGCAGCCCATGCAGGGGTTACGTTGCTCATTAGAGATGACATATACTACCATCCTATTCCACTGCACACTCAACTACAGGCAGTTGCCGTCCTTATCATTCTTCCCACCTTTTCCTTCTCGCTTTGTAACATCTATACCCCATCGTCTTCTGCCTTTACTGGGGCAGATGTGCTGCACCTTGTTGCCCAACTTCGTTCCCCCTTTTTGTTGATAGACGATTTCAACGCCCACTACCCCCTATGGGGTTCTCCGGCCTCTTGCCAGAGAGGCTCCCTTTTAGTGGACATTCTCAACCATCTTAATCTTGTCTGCCTAAATTTTTTTTTCTTTCAGATACGACGCATACCTACTCTCACTTGGACCCCTCGATAGGTATTGCTCAACTTGCGTATTGTTTTGAGTGGTATGCTCTCTCTGATACATACTCGAGCGACCATTTCCCCTGCATAATTCATCTCCTTCATCATACCCTACCTCCGGGTTCCACTAGTTGGAACATCTCGAATGCTGACTGGGGACTGTTCTCCTCACTGGCGGTTTTCCATGATGGGAACTTTCCCACCTGTGACTGTCAGGTCGAATAGCTCACAGAAGTCATTCTCGATGCTGCTGAATATTCGATTCCACGGCACTTAGTCTTCTCCACGTCGAGTCCCAGTCCCCTGGTGGACTGCGGCATGTCGCAATGCTATTAGAGCACGGAGACGTGCTCTACGCACCTTTTGCCGCCGCCCAACGTTGGCGAACTGTGTTAACTACAAACGTCTACGAGCGCAATGCTGTCGAGTCATCAAGGAAAGCAAATGGGCCTTCTGGATTGCTTTTACTAGTTCATTCTATTGTCTGGGGGGGGAGGGGGGGCGGGGGGAACTGCGCCGGTTATCTGGCACAAAGGTCCACTCCCCAATCCTGGCTTGACCGTCGCAAATGAAGTCTTCGTAGACCCAGCTGATTTATCCTACGCTTTTGGTCAATCTTTTGCAGACGTCTCGAGCTCCACACGTTATCACCCCGCCTTTCTCCCTCAAAAACAGACAGAAGAGGCACAGCCACCTTCCTTCCATTCTCTCAATCGGGAAAGTTACAATGCCATCTTCACCATGCAGGAGCTTGAACGTGCTCTCTCTGTGTCCCGATCTTCTGCTTCAGGGCCTGATGCAATTCATATACAGATGCTGAAAAACCTTTCTCTTATGGATAAATGTTTTGTCCTCTGCACTTATAATCGCATATGGATTGAAGGTCAGGTCCCCACACACTGGTGTGAAGCAATTGTTGTTCCCATACCAAAACCAGGGAAGGACAAACTGCGTTTGCAAGGTGATGGAACGCATGGTTAATGCTCGGCTGATTTGGCTATTCGAATCTTGTCGTCTCCTTACCAATGTTCAGTGCGGATTTCGTAGGCATCATTTTGCTATCGACCACCTCGTTACATTGTCGACCTATATTATGGATAACGTTTTGCGTAAGTGCCAGACGGTGGCTGTGTTTTTTTTTATTTGGACAAGGCCTATGACACCTGTGGGAAGGCGGGTATTCTCCGCATGCTCCATACATGGGGCTTTCGCGGCCGCCTCCCTATTTTTATCCAAGCATTTTTACTAGATCGAAGGTTCCATGTACAAGTGGGCTCTGTTCTGTCGGACACCTTCCGCCAGGAGAATGGGGTGCCACAAGGATCTGTGTTGAGTGTGGCAATTTTTGCCATAGCAGTTAACCCAATTATGGATTGTCTTCTGGCCGATGTATCTGGCTTCCTTTTTGTGGACGACTTTGCAATTTACTGCAGTGCCCAGAGAAAGTGTCTCTTGGAACGCTGTCTTCAGCTTTGTCTCGACCGTCTGTACTCGTGGAGTGTCGCCTATGGTTTCCGGTTCTCCAGTGAGAAAACAGTCTGTATAAATTTCTGGAGATACAAAGAGTTCCTTCCACCGTCAATCCATCTTGGCCCCGTTACTCTGCCTCTCATGGAGACGACGAAATTTCTAGGGCTAATATTGGATGGGAAACTCTGCTGGTCCCCGCATGTGTCATGTCTGGCTGGCCGGTATTTTTGTTCCCTTAACGTCCTCCGTGTTCTTAGCGGTACGTCATGGGGAGCGGATGAAACCATCCTACTTCATCTCTACCGGTCCACTGTCCGCTCAAAATGGGATTACGGAAGCTTCGTTTATTCTTCTGCACGGCCATCCATTTTACGCCGCCTAAACTAGATTCACCATCGGGGGTTACACCTGGTGATAGGAGCTTTTTACAGAAGTCCTCTTGATGGCCTCTATGCCGAAGCTGCTGAATTACCTTTACCATATCGCCGCAACATATTACTGTGTCGGTATGCGTGCCGTTTGCTTTCGATGCCTCACCATCCTTCCCATCCATCGTTCTTTGACTCCCTCGATAGCCAATATGGGCTGCCTGTGATTGCCCTGCTCCCTCCTGGAGTCCGTTTTCGTTGCTTGCTTCGGCAGCTCGATTTTACTCTCCCTTCCACATTTCAAATAGGTGAGACCCCAGTGCAACCTTGGCTTCAGGCTCAAGTTCTCATTCACCTCGAACTCACCTCACTCCCAAAGGAGAGCACTTTGGATGCTTTACACTGCTTGCGGTTTCTTGAACTTTGTGCACGGCTTGAAAATTCCGTTTTCATATTTACGGATGGCTCAAAGACCAATGATGGTGTCATATGTGCATTTGTCGTGGGGGATGACTGTCATCAGTACAGGTTTAATGCCCACTGCTCAAATTTCGCAGCGGAGCTTTTTGCCCTCTACGAGACTGTACTCTTTATCCGTCGACACCGTTCTCCTTCCTATGTCATCTGCTCTGACTCCCTCAGTGCCATCCAGAGTCTGAGCGACCCCTTTTCAGCCCATCCTATTGTGCACCGAATCAACCGCTCCCTTCAGTTATTAGCTTCTGACGGCCCTCGCGTTCACCTCCTGTGGGTACCTGGCCACACAGGCGTCTTATTATCCTTAGGTATATCCCAGTTTTGAATCGGGCGCTAATGACCTTAGTAGTTGTGCACCCTAAAACCACACACACACACACACACACACACACACACACACACACACACACACACACACACACACACAAAGTCATCTGTTCTTACTGGGGCCCTACCTTGTTGACCAGCTCCATCCACCTTTCGCGTTGGTAGGCGACTTTAATGCCCACCACCCCCTATGGGGCTCTCCAGCACCTTGTCCAAGAGGCTCGCTTTTGGCGGACCTTCTCCAATACCTCAATCTTGTCTGCTTCAACACCAGTGCACCAACCTTCCTTTCCGACACAACACATACTTATTCCCATATAGACCTTGCAATATGCACTCCTCAGTTTGCTGGTCGGTTTGAGTGGTATGCACTTTCTGACATGTACTCAAGTGACCATTTTCCTTGTGTCATCCACTTCCTGCATCATTCCCCATCTTCTCGTCCCACCAGTTGGAACATTTCTAAAGCCGACTGGGGGCTTTATTCTACCATGGCTGTCTTTCACGATCGGGATTTTCCCACCTGTGACAGTCAGGTCGACTAACTCACAGAGGTTATTCTCACAGCTGCCGAACATTCCATACCTCGTACATCCTCTTCTCCATGTTGTGTCCCGGTCCCTTGGTGGACTGCTACCTTCCGCAACGCTCTTAGTGCCGGCGCCGTGCTTTACGCACCTTCCGCCGCCACCCAACGTTGGAGAATAGTGTCAACTATAAACGACTGCGAACGCAATGTCGTTGAGTTGTAAAAGACAGCAAAAAATCTTGCTGCACTGCTTTTACTAGTTCTTTTAACCATTTTACTCCCTCCTCGGCTGTCTGGGATGGCCTACGCCGTTTATCCGGCATTAAGGTCCACTCCCCGATTTCTGGCCTGATCGTTGAGAACGCAGTCCTTGTGGACGCCGCTGATGTTTCCAACACATTGGGCCGTTTCTTTGTGGAGGTTTCGAGCTCTGCCCATTACCACCCTGCCTTTCTCCCTCGCAAACAGGTAGAGGAGGCACGGCCGCCTTCTTTCCACTCTTCTAATCGTGAAAATTATAACGTCGCCTTCACCATGTAGGAGCTAGACCGTGCTCTCCCCCTGTCAAGACCTTCTGCACCCGGGCCGTATTCCATCCATTTTGAGATGCTGAAGAACCTTTCTCCTGCGGGCAAGTGTTTCCTTCTTAGCACCTATAATCGCATATGGAATGAAGGTCAGGTTCCCACAAGTTGTCATGAAGCCATTTTTGTCCCCATCCCCAAATCAGGGAAGGACAAACATCTTCCATAAAGTTATCGCCCCATTTCTCTTACTAGCTGCGTCTGTAAGGTGATGGAACGCATGGTTAACACTTGGTTGGTCTGGTTCCTCGAATCTTGACACCTCCTGACTAATATTCATTGCGTTTTTTATATACACCGCTCTGCCGCTGATCACCTCGTCACCTTGTCGACATTTATTATGAATAACTTTTTAAGGAAGCGTCAAACGGTACCAGTGTTCTTAGACTTAGAGAAGGCTTATGATACCTGTTGGAGGGCGGGCATTCTCCGCACATTGTACACATGGGGCCTTCGTGGCCGCCTCCCTCTCTTCATTCAAGCATTTTTCACGGATTGCAAGTTCTGGGTATGGGTGGGCTCTGTTTTGTCAGATACCTTTTTCCAGGAGAATGGGGTGCCACAGGGCTCTGTCTTGAGTGTGGCTCTTTTTGCCATTGCAATCAATCCAATCGTAGACTGCCTTTCAGCCGCCGTTTCCGGATCCCTTTTTGTAGATGATTTTGCAATTTATTGCAGCGCCCAGTGGACATGTTTCTTAGTGTTGTCTTCAACGCTGTCTTCACCGCCTATATTCCTGGAGCATTGCGAACAGTTTCCGCTTCTCCACTGAGAAAACGGTGTGTATAAACTTCTGGAGATACAAGGAATTTCTTCCACCATCCTACATCTCGGCCCTGTTGGTCTACCATTTGTGGAGGCAACAAAATTCTTGGGGCTAATGTTGGATCAGAAACTCTGCTGGTCCCAACACGTGTCCTACCTGGCTGCCTGTTGTGCCCAATCCCTTAATGTTCTTAGTGTCCTCAGTGGCACATCATGGGGAGCGAATCGTACCGTCCTGTTTCATCTTTCCCAGGCCATTGTTCAGTTGAAGCTCGACTACGGAAGCCTTGTATACTCCTCTGCACGGCCGTCGATTCTCCGCTGTCTCAACTATATTCACCATCGGGGATTGCGCCTGGTGACTGGTGCATTTTATACCAGCCCTGTTGAGTCTGTATGACGAAACTGCTGTATTACCCTTGACCACTCGGTGTGACATACTCTTGTGTCGGTACGCATGCCGCCTGCGGTCGATGCCCATCCATCCATCTTACAGATTATTTTTTGACGACTCACTCGATCGCCAATATCAGTTGTCTGCGATAGCCTTGCTTCCACCTGGAGTTTGGTTTCGCCGCCTGCTTCAGCGGCTCGATTTTACCCTTCCTTCAACCTTTAGGTTGAGCGACAGCCCATTGCCACCACGGCATCAGGCCCAGGTTCACACTCACCTTGAACTTAGTTCGCTCCCCAAGGAGAGCACTCCGGATTTGGAATACCGCTCGAGGCTTGTCGAACTCCGTTCACGGTTCGATAATGCCATATTTATTTACACTGATGGTTCCAAGAGCACTGCCGGTGTCGGATCTGCCTTCGTCTCGGGGACAACCGTTTCCAATACAAGCTCCCTGACCAGTGCTTGAATTTCACCGCTGAGCTTTTTGCCCTCTACCAGGCTCTTTTGTATACCCGCCGCCACCACCAGCGTTTCTATGCCATATGTTTGGACTTCCTTAGTGCCCTGCAGAGGCTTAAGGACCCTTTCTTGACCCATCCTCTCGTGTATTGGATCCAACGCTCCATCCAGTTGTTAGCAGATGATAGCTGTCACGTTTCTTTTCTGTGGGTCCGCCGGAGTATTGTGTCGTCCTGGCACAGTGCGTGGTTCTCACTCCATGACAATAAATTGAGAACTGTAAATCCGATCCCGACTGCTTGGAGGACCTCCTCACGCCCCTCTTGGCGAGAGGTGGTCATCCTGGCCTGGTTGCGAATCGGTCACTGCCGTTTCCGCTACCATCACTTGCTAACCGCCGACCCTGCACCGCTGTGCTCCTGTGGTGAATTGCTGACGGTGCAACATGTTTTACTGTCTTGTCCCAATTTTAATCATCTTCGTGTAGCCCTTCACTTCCTGTCTACTCTGGAGGAACTTTTAGCTGATGACACACGAGCAGCTGCTAGAGTTTTGTGTGTTACCAACATGGCCAATCTATCAAATGATATTTAACCATTTTAATTGTTTTTATCTTTCATTTTTAGCCTTCTTTTGATACTCTATCTGGTAGTTACCAATTTTTTTACGAGATCTAGCGGATCTCTGTTCTTCTCTTGGCACTAATGACCTTAGCAGTTGTGCACCCTAAAACCACAAAAAAAATAAAAATAAAATGGGCAGCTGTATGAATATCAAGAACTCGGACTGAAAAGTAGTGCTGAAGCAAAGAGGGGAAAGCTGAAGTGTGGAAGGAATATATAGAAGGCCTGTACGAAGGAAATAAACTTGTAGTATTACAGAAGTAACTACATTTTCTCACACTTGAGTTAATCAAGGTGTTAATTTACATATGTGCATCATAGCAAAGCAGTGTCTACCACGAGTATCTGTCTTTGTTGCAAATATATCAAGCGGTCAGCATTGCAAAGTGAATAGTAGGATAAGAAATCCGAAGAGAAGCATGGAATAAAATATATTGAAGAGCAGTGGCAGTATAGATACTCCATGTTTGAATGTGTTTGTTCCTCTTATTCGGATTATTGATTTTGTTGTAATCGGACTAAATGTTCAGAGGAGACACATGTTTTCATCCTATTAATGTATCTTGTTAGAAATAAGTTTTAATTAATCTGAATCAAAGAGGTGTTGTTCATCAGTTATTTGAGGCAATGGTATGAATTACGAATAGCTTTGAAGAGTGATAACTGGAAGGAACTTGGAGGCACAGCGTAGCTGCACCTCATTTTGTAATTAGTCACCTTCAAAGATAATGACGAAGTGCAAATACGGATTTAGTGGGGACTTCATACCTTGTAACATATAACTGAGAATTGAGTAACAACGCAAACTTAAAGGTAGTATTCCAGAAATGCAAGGCGAAGTGAAGGAAGAGGACATAGAAGATAGAATACTAACAGAGCGCTGAAAGATTAGAGTTAAAATAAGGCCCCTGGAATAGTATAGCAGAGTTGCTACTAATGATACCAAATGTAACATGTGTCGAGTGTGTATTTGATGTTTTTGACAACAAATGATTAATGTTCTATACACAGACTTCGCGTATGTCAAGTTAGCAAGACTTAATTCATTCCATGTGGGCTGTGAGCTCATTTCTCAATTGGGATATGGGGTGGCAGTGAATCAATGGTCCAGTATTACATAAATTTTTGACACTCGTGCTTACAATACAGCCAGGTTGGAGTGTGCACCCGCCCCAGTCGCGATGGTTGTCCCAGGTTGGGTGCAGTCCGGTAGTTGAACCAGAGTCCTCCTTCACCCACTGCTGCTGCTTCGCCCTCCAGATGGTTACAGGAGCGCTTCAGATCTGGCCGTGTTCTTTCGTCCACACCGCGCCCCTGGTTGAGTAGCTAGCCTTTTTACTGCAATCTTACCACGCCATGCGTGGGTTCGACACCTGCCTACATCAGGACCCGGTTGCCCGTTGCATCAGGCTGTGCTGCCGTTATTCCAGAGGCTGCATCTCCCATCAAGAATGCTGTGTTTACCACGATGACCAGCCGCTGGCTGCACTGAGTCGAAGTGCTTCCAGCCTGCGACTGACGAAGTTCTATGATAACAATAATAACCACAGTTGTCAATGAGTGGCACAGTCTGGGTGGCAGGAGGCTGCCTCTGCCGAACCTGTCTTTCTCGCCAGTATTTAAACGACGAGGTTGACCCCGTCAGCCTGTTTAAAAAGTGTTGCATAGCTGATTGCTGCTGCTCGTGACCGGTCTCGTACTTCCGATCACGTATGTCCCATTCACTTGTTTCTTTAAGCAATGCAGCTGTCTGTCTATTACACGGTATGGCGCCCTCGCCAACGTACTTGCATCACCCGAAGCTTCACCGAGCTGCTCAACTTCATTTGCTGAAGTAATAATCGTGCTTGTCCTGCTCTAATTTGTTACTCGCCACTTGCCAATTTTTTCATTTTACTTGTCTGTATTCTTCCTATCTCCTACAATAGATGATATTCCATCTGAACTGCTGATATCATTAGGAGAACCAGTCATGAATAAATTTTTCCATCTGGTACGCAAGATGTATGAGAAAAGAAATATCCTCCAACTTCAAGAATAATATTCCAAAGAAAGCAAGTGCAGACAAATGTGAAAATTACAGTACTATCGGTTTTAATGAGTCATAGTTGCAAAATAACACGAATTATTTACAAACGAGTCTAAAAGCTTTTGGAATCTAAGCTTGGAGAAGATTAGTTTGGGTTTAGGAGAAATGCGGGAACACAGGAGGCAATTCTCGCTTTACGACTTATCTTAGAAGATAGGGTAAGGAAAGGCAAACCAACATTTCTAGCATTTGTGGATCTTCTGACATAGTGGACTGATATGAACTCTTTCAAATTTGTAAGGTTAAAAGGGTAAAATATATGGAGCAAAGAGTTATATTCAACCTATACAAAAACCAGACAGCAGTTATTAGTCAGAGGGCCCGAAAGGGATGCAGAAGTTCGGAAGGGAGTAAGACAGGGTTTTAGACTTTCCCCAATGTTGTTCAATCTGTACATTGAGCAGCCAGTGAAGGAATGAAAGGATAAATTTGGAGAGGGCATTAAAGTGCAGGGAGAAGAAATAAAAACATTGTGGTTTGCTGATAACATAGTAATTCTGTCAGACCACTAACGATCTGAAAGAGCAATTGAATGGAATGGTCAGTGTCTAAAAAGGAGGGTATAAGATGAACATTAACAAGAGTAAAACAAAGGTAATGGAATGTAGCGTCAGAAAGTCAGGCGATGCTGAAGGAATTAGATTAGGCAATGAGACAGTAAAAGTAGTACATGAATTTTGTTATTTGGGTAGCAAGATAACTTCTGATGGCCAAAGTAAAGAAGATATAAAATGCAGAATGGTTGTGGGAAGAAAGGCATTTTTAAAGAAGCGAAACTTGTTAACATCCAAAATTAATTTAAATGTTATGAAGCCCTTTCTGAAAGCATCTGTAAGTATGGGAGTTTTTGTGTCCCAGCCTCGTCGCCGCTTTTGTGTCTCGTTTCCATTGTAGGTTTCGGTGGCCGAGTGGAATGAGACCGACACAGGAATAAAGATAGCACGCTGGTGCAGGTACGGAGAGGAGCAGCCAGAAACTAGAAACACTAGAGTAAATTAGAACGAGATATATATTGAACAGAATTTATACAATACTTAACTTTTACATAGTACTGCAGAATGTTGATACATAGTTGTTGGAGGCCTGCCTAGTGCCTGTACAATAGCAAAGTCTTCACT